>JAUIMM010000546.1:1825000-2425000 GCA_031769625.1 Taudactylus pleione
TAGAGAGAGAAGAAGAGACGTATGTGGCTTATATGAAGGCAGAAGATATAGAGAGAGAAGAAGAGACGTATGTGACTGATAATAAGGTAGAAAATAAGGGAGAAGAAGAGACATATGTGACTGATATGAAGGCAGAAGATATAGAGGGAGAAGAAGAGACGTATGTGACTGATATGAAGGCAGAAGATACAGTGGGAGAAGAGACGTATGTGACTGATATGAAGGCAGAAAATACAGAGGGAGAAGAGACATATGTGACTGATATGAAGGCAGAAGATACAGAGGGAGTAGAGACATATGTGAGGGGTGATCAGCAGTGTAAGGAGGAGGAAATCCTTACAGATACCACAGGTGAGTAATAAGGACTTATTACAGAGAAGAGTCACATTCACATACTCCTTACACTACAACATAGTGCCGTAACTAGCTATGGGCAACTGGTGCCATCTCACAGGGCGCAGAGGCTCTGTGGACAGCACTGTATACCCCCCTGGCCCTTTGCCCTGGCTAGCAGGGTGCCTACAGCTAGGATTGTTTCTGGGGCACCTGCAGATCATCCTGTGGACGGGCACTATGGTCAGTACTACATAGGATAATATGCTGAATATTTTTGCTCACTTCCTAATAAGAACTAGTAGACATTTCTGTATATTGGAAGGATCACCATGAGGGCGTGGAGCACGTCTTTTGGGATGAAATAATTTCCGCCCACTCTACTTGTCTGCCTTATCATAATGGAAATTAGCAATTAAAAAAATATATGAATGTAAATATTCCCCAAAATGGTGACCTGTGCGCATATCCAGCTTCTCTTTCTGTACATCCCATAGATATTGCGCATCTTCCTGCAAGCCTGGAGGCAGCAGTGTCTTGTTCACGTTCCTTCAGCTATCATGGTCTAGTACAGGCCTGGCCAGCCTGTGGTCCTCCAGCTGTTGTGCAAACCACACATCCCAGCATGCCCTGCCACAGTTTTAGCATTTCATAATAGCCAAACTTTGGCAGGGTATGCTGGGACTTGTAGTTTCACAGCAGCTGGTGAGCCTCAGGTTGGCCAGACCTGGTCTAGTATGTCAGAACACATTTCATCTATAGTTTATGAAATACACTCTCCTTGTCACAATGTAAACTCCAGCGCAAGCATCGTAAATTATTAAAACAAACATGTCCGCGTCTGGATATATCCATATTGTACATGTTACAAGCTGCGTGGCATAGTAATGCCATATATAAATGCAATACAGAAAGACAATTGTCGTATATGGTTGGGGACCCGAGCAACGGGGCTGAGATGGCCACCACTGCACAACATTATGTGCTATGGCACCATCAGAGGGAAATATTGGCATTATAGGCTTTATGTTGGCTGCATATATAATGATGTACGTTGTTTGCAGCTGGATGTGGTATCTGAACACCATCTGGTGGCTGCACCGCCAAGGCTGTTACCTCCCAGTGCTGGGCACAGTATAGATAATGTGCAATGTTCAAACAGAGTATGAGAGGCTGTATTGTAATTCCTACTTACTGTATATATATGTATAGATATAAAGATATTTACATATATACCTATCATATGGATTACCCTGCAGGCTCAGGGCAGCTAAGTTCCAGACTGTAGGGGTGCACTTGTACAGCACCAAGCGCAGGGCACAGAATATCTAATAGTGTTACATGTACTGACTGGGCACTGTTATATAATACCACTTTCCCCGTAGTGTCTGTGTAACCCTTGGAGAGTGCTGTGAGCGGCCAGGTTACCCGATAAGGGAAGGTTATTGTGTCACCCAGACACAGGCGGTGACATGTTAGTGAAGCCTTTGATTAACCATTTGCCCTAGTGACGCCTTTGTCTTTTGGTCTTCCTGCATATTGGAGTATTCCTGTTCATGCCTTCCGTACTAAGGAGACCAGTCGTGTAACACGTCATGTCTAAGTCACAATAATTTAGTTTGCTTATCAAAGGAGGAATGCAGTTAAACTGTAAAGGTGCATACACACACAACGATTTTTGGACAATTATCGATAAACGATATCGTTCACTTTCTAAGTTAAAACGAACGATTATTGTTCATGCGCATTCACGTTTGTAGTTCAGTCAGACTGGCCAACTCAATGATTTTCATTAAGTTAATATGCAAAAATTGTTTGTAGTTCATAAAAATCGTTCATTACATGTAGTAAATGAACGATTTTAGTAAACGATTTTCGTTCACTTTTCCCTTGAAAAAATTAACGAAAATCGTTTACTAAAATCGTTCATTTACAAAATCGTTGTGTGTGTATGCAACTGTACTGTGAAATTTTAATTATATTTAATTTCTACTTCAGGGTCCTTAGGGTCCAAAGGGAAGTACCTTGGGGTATAGGTGGCTGGGGACCAATCCGGGCACCACGCAGTTAAATTTTTAGAGCCTCCCAGGATGCACCGGGCTCCCTTCCTATACCCCTTCAGTTTAGTCGGTGCCCTGCCGGAGTCAGGTGTTCCATGCAAAGGGGGGCTGATACAGCCCCAAAAAATCTTCAAGAGCAGTGATGTGGACAGTCCAGCGGACGTCCACATCACCACCCTGCTGGCGCTGAGACCCCAGTACTGATCTGGGGATCTCGGCGGGCCTTCGGGGTTCTCACTAGCAGGGACCCCGGAGGATTCCTGACTGTGTGCCGGATTCACGGGGGCAGCGGTAAGTAACAGCGGACGCCCGCGGTAGGTGTCCACTACTACACAGTAATTTCCTCAGGGCTGGGGGCTCCCTGGGGATGCGGTCTGTGGTGGAGCCAGGCACAGAGTCCTGCGCTGCCACCAAACCGCAGGGACAGCGGACCTGAGCAGAGCAGCAGTACCGCTCTGGGGTTAATTGCAGGCCAGGGTAGGATGCCTTCCCTGTTTCAGCCAGCTCCTCCCCCGCTGCTGAGCACGCGTTTATAGCCGGTATATTATATAGTGTTCCCTCTAGCTCCGGCGGCAGGCAGGGCGCCCAAAAAGGGGGCGTGGTTATGAAAAGGGGGCGTGTCTATAAGACGCGTCCCCTTTTCGTCATACTTGGGGGCGTGCCCGGCGCTTACGGACATGCCGGGCAGCCCCCAAGCGCTGCAGAAAGGGAGAATAGATGCCGGGCGCATGCGCCCGGCGTCTATTCTCCGGCGGTGACCGGATCACCGCATGTTTGTCCACCCGCGGGACACTGCGTCCCGCGGGTGAGAACGGCTCCCGCAGGCTGTTAGGGCAGGGCGCTTTTTGCCCTCCAGAAGGAGCGCAGGGCGCCGCGCCCCGCTAAAACAGCCTAGCGGGAACACTATTATATAGTGATCAGACAACAGTGCAGATTGCATATTACATTTACTGAGGGGTTTAATGGCAAGTACTGAATGCTGTCTGGTATCAGAATTTATTAAAGTAAACCCGATGAATGCACTTTATCTCATGTGATATGCTCTGTGGTCCTATGTATCATTGTGGACATAATTGATTCCTGTGTATAAATTACTAGGATTAGTGAATGGACAATATAGCACATAATATTAGATACCCTGAGGTTAAGGTTCAATAGAAGTGATAAAAAGCGCTGTTAGTTTATCCCCTTTGATCTGTAAAGTGTCTGCTTTAGTGAAACTGATATTAATTTTACCAACCAGACATAGTTGACACCCAGTGTATCTATTTATAGATAGTTTTGAAGTTGTTTTTGCAACAATTTCATGTAGCAAGTGCAGCAGTTTAAATCTAGTATGAGAACATATTTTCCTGTATGGAAACTAGTGTACTGGGCACTTTTTGAACCATTGAACAAGGTGATGTAACAACACTGGTGTTTGGATTATTATCTAATGAAAATACGGACACCAAATAATTAATACAAATACGGTGGAATTAATTTCCAATTTTTGGTTGGCATATAGCACTAGGAATAGATATAGTATGTGACACTACAATAGTACCAACTATAGAGAATATTGTGGAGAAATATGTTTTTTTATTGCCATTTTTATATATATTTTCGCTGATTTAATTTTAAAAGGATCTAATAAAAGTTATATTTTAATTAATTGATTGTCACTAAAAAGGTTGAATTCAATATTTGTAATTAATCCGTGTGCGCCCCGCTGTAGGAATACTGTGCTCTCTTTGCTTGTTTGTGTTATGTATCCTGTGGCTACCAGAGTAGCACCAAACTATACTCCTTTCTCCAGCTGTTCTGGTTGAGGTCAGTGTCTCCGAGCTCAAGCCCTCTGCCAGCTACTCTGTGCAGACTGGTCCACAGTGAGAGATCAGTGACAATTAGACAAAACCACCCAGGAGGCATTGGGAGGAGTCAGTAACAGGTGGTGTTGAATTAAGCCCAAAAAAATGTTACGATCACCTGGAGGACATCTGGCACTTTGGGGCTTGTCACCACCATTGACAATTTGTGTGTATCCAGCAAAGTACAGTATAGGGATTTGTTTATATTTTGCTCAAAACATTTAAGCTGCAGCCTGGTGTCAGGAGTTCTTAATTTCTGCAAGTTCCTACTATGAATGATACACCATTAACTTGTAGTTACATTGTCCTTGTCTCCCAGCTACAGAAGCTAATTTTGAAACAAAAACCTATTGCCACGCGGCTGGTACCATGTAATGTATGGGTAACATCCAGCTCTGGCCTATTTTATTTAATTTCAAAATTGTGTCATAAGTCCTGAATGCTGTCAATCAAGTTGATGTGAGGCCATTTTGGGTGTAGCTCACTAGCCTATGCTTGTTTAGGCGTTAAGATGGCCACACATCTAAAGATTATCTGTCCAACCAGCCAACTAGTTGATTGGTTGGAATGAAAATCTGGTTAGGTATGAAAGCAAATGAAAATCAGCAATTTGCTCCCAAACGCTGGAAAATGGCCAAAAACTGTTGTTTGAACAAATTGTACAGATCAAACATTTAACAAACTTGTCTGAACGTCCATTTTCATCTGTTTTCTGGCATTTAGGAGCAAATTGGTCATCATCAGTCACTCCCATATGTTACCAGATTTTCATTACAACCAATGAACTATTTGGCTGGTTGGCTGTAAGTTGGTCTAGTGTGTGGCCAGCTTTAGCCTCTGGATCTGGGAGATGGGCACATTTTAACAGCATTTTAATGGTGTTTTATGAATACACACTATAAATACTTGCAAGAACCTTGATTCTGGGCTGCAAGCTTATATGTTTTGCTTAAGTTCTTGTGCTTGGATTGCTAGATGGACCCAGGTATGTAGTGGTGGCGCCAAGGCCAACAGCAATTGTCTTTATGTTTTGTATTGGAATAAACATGTAAACCCTGTAGTAACTATAGCATAGCATAATATGTGACAGTTATAAATTGTATCATGAAACAACAGAACTTCCCGTTTTGTTGCTAATTTGGGGACCTGTCACCGTAGTCTCTATTGGAAAACTATCCTTGTTACAGGGAAATACTTTTTTCTTATATTTATTTTATTTCCAGCAGATGGATGTAACAGAAGGAAGATCTCAGAGGGACATCTAATCTTATCTACAGATGGTGACATAGAAGATCAGGACATCATCCGAGATTCTCTAGGACAAAACCCTAACACCACAATTATACATCCAGCACCTCACAGTGCACATGTGTCATCTGATCCCTCTGATTATGGGGAATGTTCTCCTGATGACTCAGATATTGGTAAACCTATTACAGCTTCTGCAGTAGATAAAATATTTTCCTGTTCTATAGATGCCCAACAGATTCCAAAAGTCATTAAAGACAAACCAAATAAGACCAGTGCAATGCCCCATACATGCTCTGAGTGTGGGAAATGTTTCATCTATAAATCGTATCTTAAAACACATCAGAGATGTCACACAGGTGAGACGCCATTTTCATGCTCTGAGTGTGGGAAATGTTTTATAAAGAAATCCTATCTTATTATACATCAGAGAAGACACACAGGTGAGAAACCATTTCCATGCTCTGAGTGCGGGAAATGTTTTACACTGAAATCAAATCTTGTTACACATCAGAAAAGTCACACAGGTGAGATGTTATTTCCATGCTCTGAGTGTGGAAAATGTTTTACAGCAAAATCACATCTTGTTATACATCAGAGAAGTCACACTGGTGAGAAGCCATTTCCATGCTCTGAGTGTGGGAAATGTTTTATAAAGAAATCACATCTTGTTATACATCAGAGATCTCACACAGATGAGAAACCATTTCCATGCTCTGAGTGTGGGAAATGTTTTACTCAGAAATCAATCCTTGTTAGACATCAGGGAAGACACACAGGTGAAAAACCATTTCCATGCTCTGAGTGTGGGAAATGTTTTACACTGAAATCAAATCTTGTTACACATCAGAAAAGTCACACAGGTGAGATGTTATTTCCATGCTCTGAGTGTGGGAAATTTTTTACAGCAAAATCACATCTTGTTATACATCAGAGATGTCACACTGGTGAGAAACCATTTCCATGCTCTGAGTGTGAGAAATGTTTTACACAGAAATCACATCTTGTTATACATCAAAGATGTCACACAGTTGAGGAACAGTTTCCATGCTCTGAGTGTGGGAAATGTTTTACAGCAAAATCAAATCTAATTACACATCAGAGAAGACACACAGGTGAGAAACCATTTCCATGCTCTGAGTGTGAGAAATGTTTTACACAGAAATCAAATCTTGTTATACATCAGAGAAGTCACACTGGTGAGAAACTGTTTCCATGCTCTGAGTGTGGGAAATGTTTCAGAAACAAAACATATCTTGTTAGACATCAAAGATGTCACACAGTTGAGGAACAGTTTCCATGCTCTGAGTGTGGGAAATGTTTTACAGCAAAATCAAATTTAATTAGACATCAGAGAAGTCACAGGTGAAAAACCAATTTAAGTCTCATTACACATCAAAGATGTCACACAGGTGAGAAACCGAGTGTGGGAAATGTTTTACACAGAAATCAAATCTTGTTACACATCAAATAATACATAAAAACATGATCTGATAGACATGAAACAATTCTTTAAATAATTCAAATGCTTCAAATCTTTTGGCTAATCTATTGTGTTTTAAGTCCCAGCAATAGCAGAATGGACAATACACAGTGCCTTCAGTAGACAAAACATTGGTACATTTTCCACACAACAATCAACCTATAATAAAAGTAAAGTATATATTACACAGTCATGGATGACAGAAGGGAACAGTAAAGGAAAGAACCAGGAGGGAAAGATGTCTTTAGTGTTGCTAACCAAAAGCAAGTAGTACGCAGTCTCCTTGAATTCTAACCAATAGAACCGTGTGGAGACAAATTCTCAATGTCAGTCCATTGTGGAGAACATCACATCTTCCATCTGATTTTAGACTTGTGTGATTTTTTGAGATGCTTGTAATTGTCATTTCCTGTGTGGAGCATAGATTATAGTAGCACACTGTGTGTTGTTTTCTCTCGCACACAGTGCAATGTATGTCCTTTCATCAAATATATTTCATTCCGCTGACCAATTGGCTCAGATGTAGTCAAGTGTTATCAGCCATACAATTTCTTACCATTCAGTCTTGGGGGGCAACTAACTGTGGAAATACATGGTGTGGAATAACTAAGTGGGTTTTCTAAACAGTTAAAAGAAACTGTATAACAAACATATGACACCATCTGTGACCAGGTAATTTCATAATCAAACTTGACATTTGTTTATGTACTGTCCTACAAAATTACCTTTTAATCCAAAATCATATATTAAAAATTGTTCTTCTTTTACTCCATGGTCTCTTCTCTAAGGTTATTACATCCGTCACTCTCCCTGTGTCTCACCCCTCTGTACAATTTGCTGCCTCATTAATCTACTCCCCTTTTACATACATGGGCTTTTTTATTATCTATATACACTGACAAACATCCGTAACCTGCTGCCATAAAAATTATTCATACAACTCTAATTATCTCACTCTCCTGATTCTATTAGCTTTCTATATCACACTATATGGGTACCCTGGTAACAATATAATAATGGTTAGAGGTATCTAAGCTACTGCATGTATATCACCCTCTCTCTTATTCCCCCCTACACCCCGCCCTTTCTATATCACACTATATGGGGAACCCTGATAACAATAAAATGGTTATAGGTATATAAGCTACTGCATGTCATATATCACCCTCTCCCTCATTCCCCCCACACCCCGCCCTTTCTATATCACACTATATGGGAACCCTGGTAAAAATATAATAATGGTTATAGGTATATAAGCTACAGCCTGTCATATATCACCCTCTCCCTCATTCCCCCCACACCATGCCTTTTCTATATCACACTATATGGGAACCATGGTAACAATATAATAATGGTTAGAGGTATCTAAGCTACTGCCTGTCATATCACCCTCTCCCTTATTCCCCCCCACACCCCGCCCTTTCTATATCACACTATATGGGAACCCTGGTAACAATATAATAATTGTTAGAGGTATCTAAGCTACTGCCTGTCATATATCACTCTCTCCCTCATTCCCCCCACACCCCGCCCTTTCTATATCACACTATATGGGAACCCTGGTAACAATATAATAATGGTTAGAGGTATCTAAGCTACTGCCTGTCATATATCACCCTCTCCCTCATCCCCCCCATACCCTGCCCTTTCTATATCACACTATATGGGAACCCTGGTAACAATATAATAATGGTTAGAGGTATCTAAGCTACTGCCTGTCATATATCACCCTCTCCCTCATTCCCCCCACACCCCTCCCTTTCTATATCACACTATATGGGGAACCCTGGTAACAATATAATAATGGTTATTATATACTAATATTAAAGCTGCAGTACAGATGGTAATAGTGGCATTACTGCTTCATCGTGAGTGTTCACTTCGGCAGCACATACACTAAAATTGGAACAAATATCACCCCTGCGAGCCCAGGGAGCAAGGATGACAACTAAATTGTTTTTTTGTGAAGGGTTCCATATTGGTTCCCACTATAGCTCTTCTGGGTGGAGTTTATATGTTCTCCCTGTGCTTGCTGAGTTCCTCCGGGTACTCCAGTTTTCTCCCACATATACTAGTAAGTTATCGGCTCACAACAAAGAATGAGCCCTTATGTGTAAGGGATGACCATGATAAACTATGCAGATGTATGTGTTTCTATATGCTCACTTCTGCAGCACATACATAACATTTGGAGTGGTTTCCAATAGCCCAGAGAGTGATAGATGACCTGGCTCTACATGCTAGGCCTCGGGATGTACAATTTTGTTATAAGCAATTAGATTCCTACAAGAGGGTTAATCCTTACCTATTAATCTTTATAGCTCCGCTTCTGTCAGCGAATCAGGGCGATAAATATATATGTATATATATATATATATATATTTATATATACGTGTGTCCTGTGGCTATCTTGTCGGTAGGTACATGTATATAAAGATATGTAAGTACATGTGTGTTCCTGGGGCACTGTGGTCCAGGTACAGTGGTAGCAGGATGTTCTAATGATGAATCACGGAGCCAGAATGAATAAAGTAATCTTGCTCAAACCTCACTCCACGCTGAGCTCGCCGATCTAGTCTGATCTTACAGCTTTGCTTGATTAGTACTTGGATGGAGACCACCTAGGAATACCAGGGGCTACGCAGTATTTTCTAAATGCATTCTATATATATTATGTATATACATATGCATAGATACACTAGACTTCTCATGTAAGATAGTCTGTAATAATAATTATCCTTTGCCCATTTTCGATGAGAAAATGTCTAACACTATATAGGTACCCTCTTCTGGGTATCTTCCAAAGTTCCATAACCTACCCATACATGCCTGGTGACTTCTATATCCACACAATATATGTAAGGTATGTACTTACATGGGGGCTCTAGGGGCCTAGGTTCAGCTCCGGTTGTTTTAGGAAGGGCATTCTGCCTCACCATTCTTAGGTCTTGGGCTGTCACATCTCGACCTTGGTCTATATCTAGTGTAGTTCTGTCTCCATCATTTTCTACTAAGAATGCGGTCTTCTAGGTAATATATAAGCAAGTTGATTTTCTTGTGCAGGAGTCTGATACTAACTCTTCCTTTCAAAGGGATTGATTTCTCATGCATATATATCTTTGTATGTATGTGTATATAATTATATATTTCCATTCTTTGTATGAATAGTTCATTATAATCAGGAACACCTATTTACAACTCTTACTGGGGTTGAAATACAGATATATCCCTTCTTTTATTGGGATAAGTAACACATGCTATAGCCGTGTACTCGTACCCTTCTCAACATACAACCATAATACTGGCTTGTCGCAGTCTGTGCTAAGATAACTTGGCAAGTTAAATCTCTTAGCGGTAGCCCCAATAAAGATTCCTACCAGAATATAGGTAATCCAGGTTCTATCCCATCCTCAGGGCCTTTTTGCTTACATTGTAGTAGTTACAGCTACTATGCCTGAGGGCCATCCGCCAAGATGCAGGCCTGGGTGGTATTACATGGTGGGTATCACGTACATCTTTGACCTTGCAGTTCATTTTTATTGTTTGATTTCAATATCCCTATCGTGACCACTTTAAAGGTCAAGGGTCAATAATGGAGGAGCCATTGATACTTCCATGTGTACCACGACCGGTACAGAGTCTTACACTATCCTGGGATTTTGCCTTTTTAGCTAATACACACTTTCCCTTTATAAGTATTTCTATAATGGTACCCTAACAGTCCGTTTTTTGGGGGTTATGTATATTCTCTATATGGATACACATCCCTCATGGTAACATTCCAGTAAAGTCAAAGAATGCTGTCCTGTTGCATGACCTACATATCTCCACTAACAATTCTCCTAGTTTCTACAGTATTTTCTGCTGCAACTGTCCAGGCTGAGGTCCGAGCTGTAGAACACTGGGTTTTAGACCACTGATGCTATGCTCTATATGACAAGACGGGTTGCTGAGAGTTTGGAACCTTGGTGTTCCCTGTTTCGGTTTGACTGCAGGGTAGACTAGTTCTCAGTGCTTCCAACCCGGGAGGCTTGGTTTGGGACGTCCCCACTGTTTTGACTTCCAGTGTCCCCTAGTGGACGAAGGAGAAAACAGGATTTTGGTACTTACCGGTAAATCCATTTCTCCGATTCCACAAAGGACACTGGACGCCCGCCCAGGGCTGCGTTCCTGCCATTTTGTTCGGTTCATTATATGGTTGTGTGACTGCATGTGTTCCCTGCAGTGGGTTCCTCTGTTCTCCTTTAGTCTTTCTTCTTCAGTACTGTGATCTCTTCGTTTGCCTGTTGCCCTCAGTCTCTTCTTGGGCTCAGTTTCTAAACTGGGGTTGATGGGACATGGAGGGATGATGGGGCATATAGAGTGGGAGAAGCCAGTCACACTTCTGTATTATTTAAAGTGCCAGACACCACTCTACCACCATCTATACCCCACTGTCTTGAGCTCCAGTGTTCCCTGTGGATTCTGAGAAATTGATTTATCGGCAAGTACCAAAATCCTGTTTTCGCTGGAACCATCGATAGTAAATCTCCACATTTTTTCACATGACAACGTTAATAACTGGTGTTACCAATGTTTGTATTATAGTAGTAATTGGACATAAAAAGAACATTGTGTCAATGTAATTAGCAGTCATCATAAAACAATATTTAGGCCTACACATTTATCCCGATACATCAATGGTTTCCGATGTTTCCATACAAGACTCCCACTCGTCTCCTCAGTACTGGCTGAGCTGACTCCTATTACTAATAGTGGTGGACTGGCTGCTACTGTGCTTCTTGCTCTGCAGTGATCACACATTGCTCCACGACCCATGGGACTGCACTGACAGCGAGTTTAACCAGTCAGCAGGGCACTCAGTAATTGGCAGGCAGTAACATGCAGAGTGCCACCGTCACATCATAGACACAGTGACAGGCTCAGTGACTGCCTGCCACCCAAGGTACCTGCTCCTGTGCTGCATGCCTGACTGGTCATTCTCTGCATTAGGCGGGGAAAGGCTGGCCATGAGAGCAAGTTACAGTGAGCCAACATCAGAAAAAAACTATTGTGAAGAAACATTGGAACCTCATCATCTTTGGGTAAACCATCGACCATTGAAAACAAACCATTGTTGGTTCAGATGAGACACCATTCAATTCCCATCAGTACCATATAGCTGACCATTAATTTTAGAGCCACTCAGCTGTTTTTGGTGAGGTGAAGCCTATAGGTCCATGGAAAACTCATTTAGTTTAATTCATGTTAAGTTGTATAAGGTTCAATTAGTCTCCAAAACAGTCTTGGCAAAAACAAATAAGATCCTATCACACCTTTTTCTACAGTATCTTGTATCCGTGAGCAGAGGTGGAGGTACTGTAAAAGTAATGAAGTTTAAGCTTCAGGGCCTTTAACCCCGGAGGGGCCCTAACGCAATTTTTTTTTTTTAATGAGTGAATTTTTCAAAATCAATAGAGTTTTTAAGTGTCTTATTAAAATAAGGTTATTTTAGTGATAGAGTCATAAGCCAATAGGTTGAAGTACTTAATATTGACCTTAGAATATGCTCTACTGCAGTGCATGTAGGGGTATTTCTGAGTACCCAGAAAGCCCCCTGATCAGTACTGGCCAGCACGCTATCTGCAGCTCCAACCAGAGGATGGCTTTTATGAGCCAGTCGGGTGCAGAAGAGAGCTCCTGTCAATGTCACTGCTGAGTGTAGTACTGCCTGGTGCCACTCGATGCTCCCATCTCCATTCGTGCTTTCCCATCTGCCAGAAGTCGGCCCTGCAGTGCTGACCACAAACTGAAAGTTGAGCTGACTGAGGGATGTCATGCAGCTTAGATGCAGGAGCATGCAGCATGGGGGAGAGACCTGATGGGGATTCCAGAGATCCCACTCAGGAGAAGCAATAGCTGGGATCCTACAGAAGAAGTAAGTTGTTGGTTTTGTATGTGATCTGTCTACAGTCTCTCTGAGGGGTTTCTATACCTATCTACAGTCTCTCACTCTCTGGGCAGGTTTCAAAATCTACCTACAGCAGTGACATGCAGTGATGTCAATGGCTGGGGAGGCAGACATGGAGATGGGTCTGAGTGCTGGGAGCCTGTCTCACCCCTTCTCACTGTAATTATCCCTCCACTACACTGAGCTTCAGTGTCCATCGATTCTCCTACCTGCATCACTCTGTCTTCTCTTGCTGCTGACTGACTTCCGATCTTTAAATACTGCAGTGCACTTCCTGATCACATGACACATCCAAGGTGTCCATCAGTGCTGAAGGCACACCCCCAAACTCAGAGGCCTCTGTTAGCTCTCTTTCTGTACAGCTTACTGACCATGGGGGGTCATTCAGACCCGCTCGTGAGCGGGTCGATGTTCCCCCACTGCGCATGCGCACGACGGAGGGAGCTCCGTCGTGCGCATGCGCGAGACCCAGTGAGCGACGGGCTCGCACCAAAGGGGGCGTGCTGTCGATGTTGATTGACAGCACGCCCCCTTTGGTGGGCGTGCCTGCCAGACTGAGGCGTTCCCATGGGAACACCTACCGTCTCAAGCCGGCCCCACTGACATCACTAGTGATGTCAGTGGGAGTGATTTTGGCTCTGATAGAGCCAAAATCACTCCAGGGCTTGCGGCAGCGAGACCCTACCGCAGGGTCTCGTCGCAAGCCCGATGGTCGCGATGGTCAAGACCATCGCGACCATCATCATGGACGCTCGCATAAGCTGTGGGTGGTAACCCACAGCTATGCGAGCGTCCAAGAGGCCGCTCCATGTTCAGGGAGGAGGGCCCTGATTCAGAGCGAGCGCTCTGGTCAGAGCGTTCAGCTATGAATCAGGCCCATGGTGTGGCCAGACTGAGCTGTTGCTGCCTCATCTCTAGTCTCCCTGCAGTCCCAGGGAGTTTCACAAAGTTGGTGAGTGTTAACTATAAAAATGATTACAATAAACAAAGATGTTTATGTTATAAATATTGTCTTTGTATTATTCTAATCATTTTTAGATCATCTCAGGAGTATGACTCTGCCTCCCCTGATTGCACATCCCTGATCTATAGACTCTCTCTGGGGGCTTACTACATCTATCTACAGTCACTCTTTGGGGGGTTTCTACATCTATCGATCTACAGTCTCATCTCTAGGAGGTCTCTACATCTATATATTTACAGTCTCTCACTCTCTGTATTTTCTTTACTTCTATCTACAGTCTCACTCTCTGGGGGGTTTCTACATCTATCTATCCAGTCTCACTCTCTGGGGAATTTCTACATCTATCTACAGTCTCACTCTGGGCGATTTCTACATCTATGTTCTCTCACTCTCTGGGGGGTTTCTACATCTATCTATCCAGTCTCTCTCTCACTGGGGGGTTTCTACATCTATTTACATTCTCTCTCTAGGAAGTGTCTCTATTTATAGTCTCTGGGAGTATTCTACATCTATCTATCTAAAGTCTCTCTCTGGGGGGTTTCTACATCTACAGTCTTTCACTCTGGTGGGTTTATCTATAGTCTTTGGGGGGTTTCTACATCTACAATCTCACTCTCTGGGGGGTTTCTCTATAGTCTGTTGGGGTTTTTTCTACATCTATCTACAGTCTCTCACTCTTAGGGAGGTATCTACAGTCTATCTGGGGGGTTTCTATATCTACAGTCTCTCACTCTCTGGAGGGTTTCTACACCTATCTACAGTGTCACTCTCTGGGGCGTTTCTACATCTATCTACAGTCTCTCACTCTCTGGGGCGTTTCTACATCTATCTACAGTCTCTCACTCTCTGGGGTTTTATACATCTCTGCCATTTGGGCCTCTCACCGCGGCTAATTGAATATGCCCCTATGCTGCTTATCCATTCCAAATTTACTCCCCCAGTAAGGGAACAGTGCATCCACTTCCTCTATTATCATCACTAACTACAGGCCCAAGGAGTTACACCAGACAAATCCCAAGGGCTCCCAACAGCTGGTTATAGGCAATTACAGATGCTGATGAGACACTAAACCGATGCACTGCTCTTGTGTTGGGGAACATTAAGGGGCTGATACTGGGGAGGGAGCAAAGCTAAAAACCAGCAAACAGCTTTGCACTATACCGGCCTACTCTCCCAGAAGGTGGCTGTTGATTTTTCGGGTAGCTCCCGGTACCGCCTGTATCCTACCCACATCCTAGTGAAGTGGACAGGATGGGGGGATAATACAGGGAATCACACATCCATATGAAGAGGCGGGGCCAAAATGTCAGAATTCAGATTTAGACCTGCCCTCTCCCAGACACACCAATCAGGGGTGGGGCCTAATGACGGTCAGAGCCCTGCCCCGCCCCCTGAGTGGTCAGCTGCATTAAAAGTATGTTTTGTAAACAAATAATAAATAATCTGTGCCAATTAGACTACTTGGTGTGGAACTGAATTGCCTGTTGCTTCCAAAAAATGAGGGAATTACTCAACCCTCAAAAATAAAGACTAAAATCAGAAAAAGGATAGAAAGCGCTAGCAAACAGTTCTTAGAAAGTTCATACAAGTCTCAATAATAAAGTCCCACAATGGTTCTCTTTCCTTTCTCTCTGCTCTCGGCTATGTATCCGCTGTATGTCACAGAACCATCACCGTAGTTTAATCAGCCGGATCACCGAAAAAGACAATAAATGGAGTTCCAGGGACATGTGTATAGCCAGCTGCTCTCTCAAAGAGCAATAAACGCGTTTCCCTGCCTCTGCCAGGTATTGGCGGCTTCTTCAGTAAGCTTACTGGAGAAGCCGCCAATACCTGGCAGAGGAGGGGAAAGAAAGGACGTGAAAACCATCTTCAATTACCAGAGAGAAGATGCGTTAAACTATATATATTTTTCATAGCCATGGTTAATTATGTAGGAAAGGAGATTGAACAGCGCTAATAGCAATGATATTATTAAAATGGGTATGATATACGGATTTATCACAGAAGACAAATAGTAAAATAAAACATGCTGAGTATATATAGACAATCAAAAGGGAATGGGTATGATATACCGTCGGCCGCTTGGCCGGCGGTTCGATTCCCATCAGCGGCAGCCCGACAGGAGCAGAGTGCGAAGCAGCGGAAGCCCGACAGTGCTGGAAATCCCGATCGTGGCTAGGTAAGTATCTGCTAAGCTAACCCCCCTAACCCTAACCCTCCTTAGGGGTGCCTAACCCTAACTTCCCCCCCCAAGTACCTAACCGTAATCCACCCTCTAAGTGCCTAACCCTAACCACCCCTTTCCCCGCTGCCTAAACCTAAGTCCCCCGGGGGGGTGCCTAACCCTAAGTCCCCCCCGGGGGTGCCTAACCCTAACCCTCCCTCCCCCTAGCCTAACCCTAACCCTCCCGGGGGGGTGCCTAACCCTAAGTCCCCCCCGGGAGCCCTAAACCTAACCCTCCCCCCCACGGCTGTCCGCTCGCGGCGCCCGGCATCACTACGATCGTGATGCCGGGCGCCGGTCTCCCGGCACCTGGGAAATGCGGGCATCTACATCTAGACGCCCGGCATTTCACCCATGCCGGGATAAGACATTCGGGAAGCCGGCTGCCGGTATTTAGGCAGTCGGCTTCCCGATTGCTTCCCATCAAAAGGTACCTGATACTAGTGAAAAGGTACTATTCGGTTCTCCTACTCAGTGGTCTCATACGGCTTGGTTCACAATATAAAAGGTATTTAATGATAAAAAAAATTACATAAAAATCAATGCATAAAAATTAAGGAGCAATAGTATTCTGATCCTGAAATATTGATAAATTATCTCAGTCTATTTTTAATCCATTGTCCATGGGAAGATATGGAAGTCAAATGACAAAGTCACATAATTAATAGCAGCGTTCTTATAGAGGAAATGGAGTCTCATAACAGGGCAATCCAGGTGATTATCCAGCAAACGAAATGAGTATATTACCAGCCTTCAGAAGTGGTCCGTTTTAGCTTTTATCTCCTGTTTAGCAGATGGGTGACAATGTCGGTGGCTGGAATAGGGTATAAACAAGATGCTGGTCCGGAACCTCCCGTAAAGTCTCCAATCCAATAAGATATTCAAGGGGTGCTAAACGCGTTTCGTTGTGGAAAACTCCCACAACTTCGTCAATAGCTTAATAGATAGTGATCCAAAAATGGGGTTTATATACCCTTGCACTGGTAGCGCAGAGTAAGCGACAGCTGAGACGTCTTATAGCAGACTGGAGGTCTCAATCCCCTTTCCTACTATTATATCTTTGCTTGGAGTCTGACATACTCCTTTTGAAGCAGCTGCTTGTGACAGCGCCAATCCATTCTTTTCTCTTCTCTTGCCATGATTAATGATATGTGAGACATGCATGCACTTTCTACTAGCGAATACTAGAGATTCGTTTTTTTTACTGATTTTTTGGAGCAATTTTGGAGCTAGAGCGCTACTGTGAGACTTTATTATTGAGACTTATATGAGACCTGTGGTCCTGATACAGCAATGCATGCTACAGCACTGCTGATCGCAGATTCCCGATGTTTGGTAAGCTACACAGGCACATGTGCAGAACTACTATGTGATCCTGCTCACAGACTGGCAGTTGAGTCTGCTGCCGTTTGTGAGCGTCGATAATCCCCTTTTCCTGAAATGAAGGCGTGTCGCCACCGTTTGGGGGGAAGGGTAAGTATGAGCTTCTTTTTTTTTTTTAGTGCAAGCGGCCTACTGGGGGCAATACTGGCGGGGGGCATTACTAAAGGGGACATTGCTCGGGGGGGAGCATTACTCAGGGAGGGGGGAGGCATTACAACTGGGGGCATTACTGGCAGGGGGGCATTACTCAGGGGGAAGCATTACTACTGGAGCATTACTCGGGGAGGGGGGAGGCATTACTACTAGGGGCATTACTGGGGGGGAATTACTACTGGGGGCATTACTCGGGGGGGCATTACTGCTGGGGCCATTACTATTGGGGCTCTACTAGAGAGGGAGCATTAGTATTGGGGGCACTAATAGAGGGGCATTTCTACAGAGGGCTCTACTAAAGGGGGAATGACTACTGGGGGCATTACTATTGGGGGCACAACTACATGGGTGTTTCTACTGGGGGATTTATACAGAGGGCATTAATACTAGGGCATTACTATTGGGCACACGCCCAATTACTACTGGGGGCATTACTATTTGGGGCACAACTACAGGGGTATTACTTCTGGGGGCATTTATACAGAGGGCATTACTACAGGGGGCACTACTAATGGGTGCACTACCACTGTGGGCACTGACACTACTGGGTGCTCGGCATAAGGTCCCCATTGCGCATACCCCCACTTTGTCACATTTAATAGGGGCCACCACATGTTTGTTGCCCAGGGGCCCCCACAGACCTTAATCCGGCCCTGATCCTGCCAGTGGCGTAAGTTCATCCCAGTCGCCCGGAGGCAAGTTAGAGTTGTGCGCCCCCCCTGAGAAAAGGGAAAATAAATAAGGTGCATAAATATCTATCTAAATAAATACGCGTTCATGCGAGTAATGGCAATAAAAAAATATTATCGGAACTAGGACCCAATAATTAATAAATATGCCACTTTGGGGCCCCATATTAATTTATATATAAATTCTTTATATAACCCTCACAAAGCTCTCCCCCTTCACTCAGATCTCCTCTCCTCCCCTCCCCCACGCACACACATACACACACACACACACACACACACACCTGACTCAGATCTTCCCACAGAGCTTTCTACCCCCCTCAAGCAGCTCCCTGGCTCACACACGCACACACTACACTCCACCCACACACATCCCCATCTCACAAAGACCCCATCTCACACAGCCCCCCCCACACACATCCCCATCTCACAAAGACCCATCTCACACAGACCTCCCCCCACACACACACATCCCCCATCTCACACAGACCTCCCCCACACACATCCCCCATCTCACACAGACCTCCCCCCACACACACACATCCCCCATCTCACACAGTCCCCCCCCCCCACACACACACATCCCCCATCTCACACAGACCTCCCTCCCACACACACACACAACCCCCGCACACACACACACACATCCCCCATCTCACACAGACCTCCCCACATACACATCCCCATCTCACACAGACCTCCCCCGCACACACACGCATCCCCCTTCTCACACAGACCCCCCCACACACACATATCCGCCATCTCACACAGACCTCTCCCCCCCACACACACATCCCCCATCTCACACAGACCTCCCCCCCACACACATACACACATCCCCCATCTCACACAATCCTCCCTACACACACATTCCCCCATCTCACACAGACCTCCCAAACTGTCCCTATTCACTCAGATTCCCCCACACGGCTTCTTGCTCTTTAAATTTATCATGAGTTTAACATGACATGCCAAAGTAAAAAAAAAAAAATGCTCTTTTTTCAGCACCTACAGTACCACTCCCTCCCTCCCCCCCATTCCATAGGGCTTGCACTTACTGTACTTTGTTTTTCAACCACTGCACAGCCTATCCCGACTCACGTCCGCTCCCCAGTGATAACCGCCGGCCGCGCTGACTCCCGTCTACTCTCCAGTGTCCCCATAGTTACAGCTGCGTGCAGCCCTTACATGCCCGTGCCGGCCACACTGTCTTTCTTCCGGCTCCTCAGACAGGCAGGCAGGGTCACGATCACATGTTAAGTGGCGTCCTCCATCCAGAGCAGTCCAGACAGGTCAGGAGGAGGAGCACCGCTGATGGTAATCGGGGCTCAGCTCGGCGGCTCCTATGTTTTTTCAGCACAGGCTCACACAGCACTGCAGGTAGAGCAGGACATGGAACGGGTGACAATGGAGGAGTTGCCCCCTTCAGGGCTGGCGCCCGGCGGCAACTGGTTCCCTTGTCTCCGGCAGTTCCACCACTGCATCCTGCCACATCTCTGACCAGACAAAGTTGACAATATCGTACAAGTTGGCCTGCATGTTCGGACGATCATAGATATCGTTATCGTTCATGCCGGAACGCGCATCTTTGGTCATTCACTGCATAAAAATGAACGATATATCGTTGAGCGATATCGTTCATAGATATCGTACCATGTGTATGCACCTTATGGCCGGATATCCACTTGCAGATATAAATGGACGATTGAATGATGACATCGTTCAGTCGTTCATTAATCGTGCAGCGGATATGCCAGCAACGACCAGAGATGCGCGCTCCCGCTGGTCACTGTTGGCATCGCTCATCGCCCAAACATGACGGTCAACCTGAAGATATTGTTGAGCATTTTCGGGGATGAGGGAAGGTGTCTGCAGTGAAGGACATATCGTTCGGTGTGGGCACTGCACAGTTTAATGAGTGACTGAGCGATAATGATATCGTTCAGTCCTTCATTGTCGGCAAGTGGATACCCACCTTATGTCTTACTAATAAGATTAAAACAGCTGAGGTTACTGTTTATATAAAACTATTTTCCTATGGTTTTATATCAACAAGGATTCTAAAGCTTGTATAGTCCCATGTGCGATTATAAATGAGGAAGTGATATAGATTAGGAGACTTATACTAATTTTAGACTTTTATTAATTAATGTTTAATGTTTGCTTGTCACCCGGGCTCTTATTCTGTTGTCTCCTCTCCAACACCCTTTATTTCAGGACCCAGCTGAAGTCTATGGAACAGATGCTGAATTAGTCATGTACTTCATTTACCATCGCAGAAGTGATTTTATGTAAGGAATATATGTGGAGAACTTGTACAAGCATTAGCAGCACATCCTGCACACTACACCACCAGGGTAATGCCCAGGTAACCGGCTGTCACATGTAATCCCAAACACAGCTACATTACACACATTAGCAGCACATCCTGCACACTACACCACCAGGGTAATACCCATGTAACCGGATGTCACATGTAATCCCAAGCACAGCTACCTTACACACATTAGCAGCACATCCTGCACACTACACCACCAGGGTAATGCCCAGGTAACCGGATGTCACATGTAATCCCAAGCACAGCTACCTTACACACATTAGCAGCACATCCTGCACACTACACCACCAGGGTAATGCCCAGGTAACCGGATGTCACATGTAATCCCAAGCACAGGTACCTTACACACATTAGCAGCACATCCTGCACACTACACCACCAGAGTAATGCCCAGGTAACCGGATGTCACATGTAATCCCAAGCACAGCTACCTTACACACATTAGCAGCACATCCTGCACACTACACCACCAGGGTAATGCCCAGGTAACCGGATGTCACATGTAATCCCAAGCACAGCTACATTACACACATTAGCAGCACATCCTGCACACTACACCACCAGGGTAATGCCCAGGTAATCGGATGTCACATGTAAACCCAAGCACAGGTACCTTACACACATTAGCAGCACATCCTGCACACTACACCACCAGGGTAACGCCCAGGTAACCGGATGTCACATGTAATCCCAAGCACAGCTACCTTACACACATTAGCAGCACATCCTGCACACTACACCACCAGGGTAATGCCCAGGTAACCAGATGTCACCTGTAATCCCAAGCACAGCTACATTACACACATTAGCAGCACATCCTGCACACTACACCACCAGGGTAATGCCCAGGTAACCGGATGTCGCATGTAATCCCAAGCACAGCTACCTTACACACATTAGCAGCAAATCCTGCACACTACACCACCAAATAAATGCCCAGGTAACCGGATGTCACATGTAATCCCAAGCACAGCTACCTTACACACATTAGCAGCACATCCTGCACACTACACCACCAGGGTAATGCCCAGGTAACCGGATGTCACATGTAATCCCAAGCACAGCAACCTTACACACATTAGCAGCACATCCTGCACACTACACCACCAGGGTAATGCCCAGGTAACCGGATGTCACATGTAATCCCAAGCACAGCTACCTTACACACATTAGCAGCACATCCTGCACACTACACCACCAGGGTAATGCCCAGGTAACCGGATGTCACATGTAATCCCAAGCACAGCTACATTACACACATTAGCAGCACATCCTGCACACTACACCACCAGGGTAATGCCCAGGTAACCGGACGTCACATGTAATCCCAAGCACAGCTACATTACACACATTAGCAGCACATCCTGCACACTACACCACCAGGGTAATGCCCAGGTAACCAGATGTCACATGTAATCCCAAGCACAGCTACATTACACACATTAGCAGCACATCCTGCACACTGCACCACCAGGGTAATGCCCAGGTAACCGGACGTCACATGTAATCCCAAGCACAGCTACCTTACACACATTAGCAGCACATCCTGCACACTACACCACCAGGGTAATGCCCAGGTAACCGGATGTCACATGTAATCCCAAGCACAGCTACCTTACACACATTAGCAGCACATCCTGCACACTACACCACCAGGGTAACGCCCAGGTAACCGGATGTCACATGTAATCCCAAGCACAGCTACCTTACACACATTAGCAGCACATCCTGCACACTACACCACCAGGGTAATGCCCAGGTAACCAGATGTCACCTGTAATCCCAAGCACAGCTACATTACACACATTAGCAGCACATCCTGCACACTACACCACCAGGGTAATGCCCAGGTAACCGGATGTCACATGTAATCCCAAGCACAGCTACCTTACACACATTAGCAGCAAATCCTGCACACTACACCACCAAATAAATGCCCAGGTAACCGGATGTCACATGTAATCCCAAGCACAGCTACCTTACACACATTAGCAGCATATCCTGCACACTACACCACCAGGGTAATGCCCAGGTAACCAGATGTCACATGTAATCCCAAGCACAGGTACCTTACACACATTAGCAGCACATCCTGCACACTACACCGCCAGGGTAATGCCCAGGTAACCGGATGTCACATGTAATCCCAAGCACAGCTACCTTACACACATTAGCATTACATCCTGCACACTACACCACCAGGGTAATACCCAGGTAACCTGATGTCACATGTAATCCCAAACACAGCTACCTTACACACATTAGCAGCACATCCTGCACACTACACCACCAGGGTAATGCCCAGGTAACCAGATGTCACATGTAATCCCAAGCACAGGTACCTTACACACATTAGCAGCACATCCTGCACACTACACCACCAGGGTAATGCCAGGTAACCGGATGTCACATGTAATCCCAAGCACAGCTACATTACACACATTAGCAGCACATCCTGCACACTACACCGCCAGGGTAATGCCCAGGTAACCGGATGTCACATGTAATCCCAAGCACAGCTACCTTACACACATTAGCATTACATCCTGCACACTACACCACCAGGGTAATACCCAGGTAACCTGATGTCACATGTAATCCCAAGCACAGGTTACGTAACATGTTATTCCTTCTGGCAGTGTAATATGTGCAGAGTGTTTTCTACTGAGATAATGATCCTGGGCGAACAGCAACATCTGGCACCCAAGGACCTATAACAGGATGAATGGAGTGTGGGAGATCCGGGTGACAAAACACTGGAGCTGAGATTTTATTTATTTATTAAGTTACTTATATAACACCAGCATATTCCATTGTGCTTTACACTTGGAAACAACAGTAATAGAACAAAATTGGATAATAACAAACAGACATAGAGGTAAGAGGGCCCTGCTCGCAGGTTTACACTCTATAGGGCAAAAAATGGAAATTAGTATCTAAAGATGATTAATGGAGATAAACACATAAAAATAAGAGATATGGTAAGAACTTACCCTTGTTATCTCTATTTCTAGGAAGACCATAGGGTATCCACAGGATACCTTGGGGTATAGGTGATGGCGGCAGACATCTGGGCACCACAGAGTTAAAAGTTCTCCATCCTTCCAGGATGCACTGGGGTTCCTCTCCTATACCCTGCCCCCGAGCCTCAGGCACTCATTTACGTCACAAGCCATAGGCCGGAGGAGAAGAAAAGAGAGAGAAGACAGTCTGGAACACACAGGAAATCACATTCTCACTAGAGGGAGACGGAAAAAACGGTGACCAGAGCAAAGCCCATCTGCAGTACAGGTGCGACAGGGCAGGAGTCCTGTGGAACCCTATGGACTTCGTAGAAATAGAGTTAACAAGGGTAAGTTCTTACCATATCTCTTATTTTCTACTTCAGGGTCCATAGGGTATCCACAGGATATCATGGGGATGTCCCAAAGCAGTATCCTTTAAGGGTGGGGACGCTCCTGTGCTGTAAGGAGAATCCGCCACCCGAAGGAAGCATCCTGAGAGGTGTAGGTATCAAATGCATAATACCGTACGAAAATATGGACAGATGACCACATGGCAGCCTTGCAAAGCTGAACCGCCAAGGCACCACATCGAGCTGCCCATGAAGGACCCACAGACCTAGTGGAATGAGCCCTAACAGAAGATGGAACAGGAAGGCCTTCATGAGCATAAGCTTCAGAAATAGCCAGGCGAATTCATCCTGCCAATGTTTGTTTAGTGGCAGGCCAACCTTTCTTGTGGAAGCCATAAAGGACAAACAAAGAGTCCGACTTCCTAAAAGAAGTAGTGCGGTCAACATAAATTTTTAAAGCCCGCACCACATCCAAGGTAGCCTCACCAGCCGAAAGGTCTGGTGAATTAAAGGCCGGTACAATAATTTCCTCGTTGATATGGAAACTAGATACCACCTTCGGAAGAAAACCAGGACAAGTGCGAAGCACCGCCCTGTTCCTATGAAAAATGAGAAATGGAGGCCTACACGAGAGAGCCCCCAATTCTGAGACCCTTCTGGCCGAAGCAATGGCCAGAAGGAATACAGTCTTAATCGTCAGCCATTTCAAATCCACTGAGCCCAGTGGTTCAAATGGCGGCCCTTGAAGAGCCCTTAAGACCACAGCCAGATCCCAAGGTGCCACAGGTGGAACAAAGGGAGGCTGAATGTGTAGCATACCTTGCATGAAGGTGCGGACAAAGCAAAGCAATGTTATGATGAAACCACACTGACAGGGCAGACACCTGCACCTTCAGAGAGGCAAGGCGAAGACCCTGATCTAAGCCCGCCTGTAGGAAAGCCAGCACACTGGACAATCTGAACACCCAAGGAGCATAACCTCTAGGGCGACACCACTGAAAGAAAGCACGCCACACGCGATGGTAGATGCTGGCAGGTGAAGGTTTCCAAGCTCGTAGCATGGTGTTGCCCACCGAGCCGGAAAAACCTCTGGACCTCAAGAGGACAGTCTCAATAGCCATGCTGTCAAAGACAGCTGACCCAGGTCCGGATGATGACAAGGACCCTGAGATAACAGGTCCTGACGTTGAGGCAACAACATCGGAGTGTCCACTGAGAGACTCCGAAGGTCTGAGTGCCAGTGCCGTCTGGGTGGCTGGAGCTATCAGTAGGAGCGTGCCGCCTTCTTGCTTGAATTTGCGTATCACTTGAGGAAGGGAGAATGGAGGGAAGAGGTACGCATAGTGGAAGGTCACCTCACCGACAGGGCATCCACTAGATAAGCCTTTGCATCTCTTGTTCTTGACCCGAACACCGGCAGCTTGTTGTTGTGTCGGGAGGCCATGAGATCTATCTCTGGAAAGCCCCACCTGTTCACCAGTAGCTGAAACACCTCCTGGTGAAGAGACCACTCTCCTGGATGCATGTCTTGATGGCTGAGAAAGTCTGCTTCCCAGTTGAGGACTCCTGGTATGAACACTGCCGATTTTGCGGTGAGATGTCTTGCTGCCCAGACTAGAATGTTGGACACCTCTGTCAGAGCCGCCTGACTGCGGGTCCCTCCTTGGTGGTTTATGTAAGCCACCGTGGTGGCGTTGTCTGACTGTACCTGCATGGGTCTTCCATGCAGGACCTGTCTTGCTTGCTGGAGAGCCTTGAACACTGCCCGAAGTTCCAATATGTTTATTGGAAGTGCAGCTTCTACTGGTGTCCACCTTCCCTGGAAGAAATGTGGACCCGTCACTGCTTCCCAGCCTCGGAGACTGGCATCCATCATCAGAAGGACCCAGTCTGCAATCCAAAAGGCGTGCTCCGTGTTCAGGTGAGCAGTCCGCAGCCACCAGGCAAGAGACAGCCGTACCTCTGGGGAAAGCACCATAGTCTGTGTCTTTATCCGTTGGGGCAACCCATTCCATCTGGAGAGGATCAGCTTCTGCAGAGGTCTTGAGTGGAACTGGGCAAACTCCACCATGTCGAACATCAACACCATGGATCCCAGTAACCTCATCGCCGAGTGAATAGACACCCGGCGACTCCGCAGGCAAAAGCAAACTTTTGCCTGTAACGCAGAGATCTTTTCCTTCGTCACAAAAATCCTCTGATGTTGGGAATCCAACAGAGCTCCTAGATGGAGCATCCTCTGTGATGGTACCAGGGAGGACTTCTTCCAATTTATCAGCCAGCCGTGAGTCTGCAATACAGAGACTGTCAGTTGCAGATGGGGCTGACGTATCTCTGGAGACTCCGCCAACAACAGGAGGTCATCCAGATAGGGTAATAAACGAACCCCCTGCATCCACAGGTAAGCTGCCATAACTGCCATAACTTTGGTGAACACACAAGGTGCTGTGGCCAGACCAAAGGGCAGAGCATGAAACTGGAAGTGGTCGTCGACCACTGCAAACCTGAGGAAGCGCTGGGTGCGCTAAGATAATAGGGATATGCAGGTAAGCATCCTGAATATCTAGCGACACCATGAAATCCCCAGGCTCCATCGCTAAAATGCTGGTATGCAGGGTCTCCATCCTGAACCGAGGAACTCTCAAAAACTTGTTGAGAGTTTTGAGGTTGAGTATTGGCCGGTAGGACCCATTGGGTTTCTGTACCAGAAAAAGATTGTAGTAATACCCAAATCCCCTCTGAGACAAAGGAACTGGCACTATGACCCCAGCCAGGAGCATAGAGCGCAATACCTTCTTGAATTCCCGGGCCTTGTCCTGATTGGACTGAAGACCCGTGGTGAAAAACCAGCTGGTAGGCCTCGTGCGGAAAGAGCGGGTGTACCACTGAGAAACCACTTCTCTTACCCACATGTCTGAAGTGGTCAGACACCAGCTCTAGGCGAATTGTAGAAGTCGGCCTCCTACTTTGGGGTCCCGCAAAGAGAGGCCCATCCAGTCAGGCCGAAGGTTTGTCATTGGACTTGGGAGCAGGACGTCTGGTACTCCAAGCCTGCTTCTTTGGCTTTGTAGGTTTCTTGGCGGCAGACCTCCTCGGAAAGGACTGCACCCTGGACTTACTCTGGGTTCTATAGGGCCGAACGGATGAAGAACCCGACCCTGATGGTACTGTTGCCGATGGCAGACACGCAGACTTAGCTGCCGAAAGAGTAGCCACAATTTTGTCCAGATCAGGGCCAAAAAGGACCTCCATTAAAGGGTAAGCCCTCCAAACCATTCTTCGAATCAGCATCCACCTTCCAAGACCATAACCACAGGGTGTGACGAGCTGCCGAGGAGATCCTTGAAGCAAGAAGGCCTATATCCAAAGCCGCCTCATTAATGTAGGTTGCTGAGTCCCTTAGGTTACCCACCAACTCCACCTGATCAGGTGATGAGTCTGGGTCCAGAGACGCCTCCAAAGTATCAGCCCAATGCTCCATGGCTCTAGCCACCCAGCACACGGCCATAGCCAGTCTGGATACACCTCCTGCAAGGGAATACATAGATTTAAGACATATTTCAACCTTGCGATCCGTGGGATATTTCAAGGAGGACATGGAGGACATCGGCAGTGTAGTACTCTTCACCAGACGTGTTACATGAGAATCCAATTGTGGCAGAGTTTCCCATTTGGAGAAATAATTTTCCGCAAAGGGATATGCCACTGCCAAACGCCTTTGAGGCTGGTAACATTTACCTGGAGTTTTCCACACCTCCTCTAAATGATCTACTAGCTGACCAGATAGCATCACCTTTGATATCCTTGTAAAAGGCATATTTTGATTTGGCTACGGGGGGTACGTCTTCTTCAATAACCAAGGCCGTGCGGACAGCACGTATAAGGCCCGGTATATAGACCTTAGACTTAGCCTCTGTATCTTTATTATGAGAAGTCTCTTGGTCAGAGAGGTCAAGCATCTCTCCATCATCAGATGTCATATCATCCTAATCACACTGATCAGTCTGAGATTGCAGCTGTCGCTTGTGCGGCCACAGTGATGGCTCCCCCTGTAAAACATCTGTCAGGTGTTGCACCGTGGTGGACAATGAACCCATACAGGCTCATGAGTGACCTGATGGGGCGAAATCGGGAGGACTCTGGGGTACTGTCTGGGGAACCCCTGCATAGGGGACGACACCATAGACTGCTGTGAAAACCCTAACTGGGGAAACGCAGGGGGTGTCGCTAGCTGGCCCTTTAGGGTTGTAAGTGCCTTAGCAAAACAAGCCCAGGGCAGCTCCTGCACAGGTGCAGTGACAGAAATCAGGCGTGCTTGTCTCAAACACGCCTTACATAACCCCTCAGAGTTGCCATCACCCTCCACCAGTGGTACAAAACATATACAGAAGTACACTTTGGCTGAAGAGGAAAATCGTGCTCACTGTCAGACATGAGTGAACCGAAGCTGTATGTGACATACCACACTGACAAATACTTGTATAGTGAGGCAATTACCCCCTTGCAACACCACACCACAAGGGCTCTAGCAGAGATAGATAGGGATAGTTAAAATGGCTGACAGTAGAAAGTGAAAGTTACAGACAGCAGCACTAGCGATAAGTCACATACAATGCAGAATAAACCCTGCACTATCAGCGCTTCATCAACTACACAGACATCAGCCTGGTAGGAAACAGCGCTGCACACTCTGACCTTGCACCAGAGGAGAGGTATGCAGGGGGACCCAGGCCACGATGCCGCAGTTATCAGCATCCAGCAGCACTTGCCAAGTCCAGAGAAAATGGCCGAGGAGCAGAAAAGAGGATGGCCCGGGGGAGGAGCGCATGAAGATGCCAGACCGCAGTGGAAAGGTAGTGTGCAGTGGGGAAGGCGCCGGCTGCTGAGCAGGAAAAGCGCGCTCCTCTGGCATGCATTTAACCCCCAGGACGCCGGACATTTTCTGCTCTCGCCCGGTCCGCTGTCCCAGGGGGTAGGGAAAGTGCAGGTTTATGGGGCCTGGCTCCACGCTGCCAGTCCCCAGGGAGCCCCCTGCCTGTGGACTTAGGACTGTGATGTTTGACGGGGACCCTCTGCGAGACCCCGCCGCTTACCTGAAATCCCCATAAATCCGGCCACAGTCCGGGTAACCGAGGTCACCGCTAGCTGTGACCCCAGTTACCCACCAGGATCCCCGGATCAGTATCGGCGTTCTGGTACCAGCGGGGTGTAGGAGTGATGGCATGGATGTCAGAACTGACTGTCCATGCTGTAGACTCTTTAGTGTACAGCCACAGCTGCGAAGAAAACTTCAGGGGCCTTAACAGGCCCCCCTCTGTACAGGTGCATCCGACTCAGAGCCGGGCATCGCCGAAAACTGAGATACCTGAGGCTCGGGGGTGGGGTATAGGAGAGGGACCCCAGTGCATCCTGGGAGGATGGAGAACTTTTAACTCTGTGGTGCCCGGATGTCTGCCGCCATCACCTATACCCCAAGGTATCCTGTGGCTACCTTATGGACCATGAAGTAGAAAAGTAAAATATGAAAAATATTTCTCAATAGATATTTCTCACTCCACACAAATGGTCGCTACCCAAAAAAAGGTAACTATAAAAATCGATGAACGGCGCTGCGTATAAGAAATACTGAAAAGCTGCAAATGTGTCCAATAAACTACTAAATTTATTTCACATGCAAACATACACATTTCATTTATATATAAAGAAACAGATGCATCTGTGACACATTAATGTGGATTGTATCAATATAACATAAAAAGTATCAACAGTTGCATTCAGTGTAATAATACAGTGAGAATGTAGCTGGAAAAACATGTAAAAACTCATATATCACCAAGCACAAATAAACCTTCATAAGGTGGCTAGATGCACAACTAAACCTACATAAGGTGGCTGGATGCACAACTAAACCTTCATATGAATAACTCAATAGGGAACCTAACAGCCGTGTCAGTGCCCGCAGTCCGATACAGCATCTCCTATGTAGTGTTGGCTTTGATCAGAAGCCGGTGTCCACTCTTGAATAAGGGTTCAGTCCCATCACCAGTGCATGGACCGGAGTGTGGTGATTACCGGCTCTTGTAGTAATGTGGAATTAAAAGAAAAAGATAAAATAAAAATGATAGGGGTAAAAAATGAATAAAAAAAATAAGATGTGTAAAAATATACAATTCCTGTAAAAGGAAAAAATTAGTGCATATAATGTTTATAGCCTTTATTGTGTCAAGCGGCACAAGCCTGAAACGTGTTGGAAGCGACAAACCGTATCATCACACTGGGAAAGACGTCATCTAACCAGGCCGCTGAGTGAGAGACTGAGACGCAAATGGAGTGAACCAAGCCAAGAACGGCTATAGTAAAGATGCACACAGAGGGAACCAGTCAGCAACGGCAGAACACTGCAGAGAAGGTAGGCAGACATAGGGTCAGTTAGATAGCACCCACCTGCGTCCTTCCGAGCATGGCCAGTAGCTGACATCGGAACCCCGACTTCCCAATACGGACTAAGTACACAAAAAAGGCTATAATCATTATATGTACTAATTTTTTCCTTTTACAGGTATTGCATATTTTTACACGTCTTTTATTTTTTCACTGATTTTTATTATTTTTTTTACCCCCATAATTTTTATTTTCATTCTTTTATCTTTTTCTTTTAATTTCACATCACTACAAGCGCCCCTTATTATATTACTTTTATCCTACCTAACAACCATTAGCGCGGTGCAAATGTAAAACTTTCATTGTGATTACCGGCTCCACAGTCCACCAGGAAGTCTGGATCTCTTCCTTATATCAGAGACAGCATATAGCAGCTATGGATGACAGGCTGCTTTCGGGATGCAATTTAAATAGCGGGGTTAGTCCTTTAGAAAGTTATCCGGGCTGAGCTAAAAGTTGTGCTGAGGGATATGCAGATCAATGCGCTAACGCGTTTCTTCCCATTGGGCATTTCCTCAGAGGGATGTTACACTCTATAGGGAAATAGGCATTGCTGCACAAGGATAGGTGCTACCTATTGGCCCAGCCAGATTGCAGAGTTTCCTGATGGGCTGTATGATCCTCTCACACAGGAATGATAGCCTGGTAGGATGTGACAGTGAAGAGAAATGATGTGAGGTTGTGTGTGGACTGTAAGAGGGATATAAATAGATAGGGAAGCTATGAAGGTTATGTAGGTGGTTCTAGAATTTGATAATATTGTCCGAAGAGGTGAGTTTTCAGGGAATGTTTGGAGACTAGAGGAAAGTCTTATTGTGCGTGGCAGGGCCTTCCACAGAGTAGGTGCAGTCCGAAAAAAAGTGCTGTATCCATGAATGGGAGCAAGTAATGCATGTAGATGAGAAATGCAGATCTTGTGCCGATGTGCTAAGCAGAGAGGTCAGGTTGGGAAATATTTTGAGAAAAGTGAAGAGCTATATGCTGCTGTAGTTACTTAATGTGTAAGTATTTTATACTGAATGATAGAAAACCGGAAACCAATGTAGGGAATGACAGAGTGGAGCAGCAGATGATGGACACTTGGCGAGGAAGATCAGTCTCGAAGCTGCATTTAAAATGGATTGTAGTGGCAAGACTCTGTTTTTGGGAAGACCAGTAAGGAGGCTATTGCAATAGTCAATGTGGGAAATAATTAATGCATGGATAGTTTTTGCAGTGTGTTGTGTAAGATATGGTCGAATTTTGGACATGTTTTCTAGATGTATGTAACATGATTTTGAGACAGATTAAATGTGGGCAATAAAGATCAATTCAGAGTCAAGGATGACACCCAGGCAGCGGGCTTATGGGGTGGGGTTGATTGTCGAGTTATCAACAGTGCTAGAGATATTAGTTGGAACTACTATTGGCCGGTGGAAATATAATTAATTCTGTTTTGAAAATGTTAAGATTGAGGTGGCGAGATAACATCCAATATGAAATGGCAAAAAGACACTCAGTGACACGGACCAATACAGATGGTGACAAATCTGAGGATAGGTAGTTTTAAAGTATTATCCAAATTCTGAAAATCGGAAAGAACTGATTAGTTTGCCAAGAGAGGTGGTATAGACTGAGAAAAGCAAAAGACCTAAGACTGAGCCTTGAGGTAGTCCTACTGTTAGCGATAGCAAAGGGGAGGCGGAATCAGAAAAACAAACAGTGAAAGAGTGATTAGATAGGTAGGATGAGTACCAAGAAAGGGATGTGTCCTGAAGACCTAGGGATTGTAGTGTTTGTATGAGAAGAGTGGTCAACAGTATCAAAAGCAGCAGAGATCTAGAATAAATGACTAATGGCCTTAAGCCTTGGCAGTGACCAGATCATTCACTAGCTTAGTCAGTGCTGTCTCTATGGAGCGTTGGGAATGAAAGCCTGACTGAAGTGGGTCCAATAAGTTGTGTGAATTTAGAAAGTGAGTGAGGAGAGTGTAGGAAGTCTCTCAAATAGCTTGTAGGGGCATGGGAGCTGGGATGGTAATTTGATAGTCTTAGGGTCAGAATTTAGTTTTTTCAGAATGAGAGTAATCACTGCATGCTTCTAGTGATAGAAGATACCAGCAGAGAGGGATTACAGATTTTAGTTAATGTTCGAGGAGAGGCAGTAGAGGATGAGAAGTGCGTAGATACTTCATCTTCATTTGTGGGGTCAAATGAAGAGAATGTGCCAATGGGTTCAGGTAGGTAATTCAGCAGGTCGCTGGCTGAGGAAGAGCCCACTGCTTCATTTCAGATATTATCAATATTGTCCTTGAAATTGGAAGCAAAATCTTGTGCACAGATAGTAGCAGGTGGGTTGGGTTTGGAAGGGGTAAGAAGGGATTTAAATGTATTAAAAAGTCACTTGGGGTAGAGGCTGAAGCAGAGATTACAGATATATTTGTTTGTTCAGAGCATTACGATGGTCTTACATGTTAGAATCAATTTTATTATGAGTTTTATGCCACTGACATTCTAGTTTTGTAGGTGTCTTGTTAATTTGGAATGCCCTGGTTGATGTCTAAGTCTACGTGGATGGAGATGAGTAGCTGGAGCCACTTCATTGTGAGCTATTTCTAGAATACGGTTCAGGTGTGATGCAGCAGTCTTAGAAGTGAATGTAGAAATTGGTGAGAATAGTTGTTGCAGAGAAGTAGATACTTGTTAAAAATTATAGCATTAATATTTATGTGGGTGTGAGGCTTGGTTGATTTCAATGAATTGAGGTTGACGTATTAGAGGAGAGCATATAGGTGGCAAGGTTGTGGTCAGAGAGTGGGAAAGGACTGTTAGGGAATTCAGAAACTGAGCATAGTCTGGTGAATACAAGACCAAGGCAGTGACTCTCCTCATGAGTAGAAGAGTCAGTCCTTTAGGAGAGGCAGAGAGTGGAGGTTAGTGAAAAATAAGGAAATTGTGGACTGTCAATAGATGTAGAAATAGCCCATGATGATGGGAGACAGGATAAGGGAGACAGGCAGGAAAATGTTCCAGAAATTGTTGGGGTGGCCCAGGTGGGCAATAGATGGCAGAAAACAAGCAGAGAGAAATTCCTACACCGTTTACCTGATTTGGATGTAATTACCCTCAAATTAAATCTGAAAGTCTGCAGTTAAAGCACATCTTGTTTGTTTAATTTCAAAGCCATTGTGGGGGTGAATAGAGGCCAAAATATGAAAATTCTGTCAATGTCCCAATATTTATGCACCTGACTGTATGTCACCAGCTAATAGAATCAGGTCAGGTGAGTGAGATAATTATAGTTGTAGGAGGTGTACAAACGATTTTTATGGCGACAGGTTAAGGATGTTTGTCAGTGTATATAGATAACAAAAGAACCCATGTGTGTAAGACGGGAGTAGATTAATGAGGCAGCAAAGTGTACAGACAATTGAGACACAGGGAGAGTGACGGATGTAATAGCCTTAGAGAAGATACCATGGAGTAAAATTAGAACAATTTTTAATATATGATTTTGGATTAAATGTCAAGTTTGATTATGAAATTATCTGGTCACAGATGGTGTCATGTTTGTTTGTTAGTTTTTTTTAACTGTTTAGAAAACCCACTTAGTTATTCCACACCATGTATTTCCAGTTAGCTGCCCCCTCAGACTGAATGGTAAGAAATAGGGATATAGTCTGGAAGCCAACGGTCTAAATGCCGACCGCCGGCTTCCAGACTACTTAATCCCGGCGAGGGTTGAATGACAGGCGTCTAAATCTAGACACGTCATTTTACTGACGCCAGGAGACCGGCGCCCGGCATCCCGATCGAAGGGTTGCCTGGCGCCGAATCGGACAGCCACGTGGGGGGGGGGGGGGGGGGTTAGGTTTAGGGCTCCCGAGGGGGACTTAGGGTTAGGCACCCCCCTGAGTGGTTAGGGTTAGGCTAGGGGGAGGGTTAGGCACCCCGCGGGGGACTTAGGTTTAGGCAGCGGGGAAGGGGGGGTTAGATTTAGGCAAAGGGGGGGAGGTTAGGGTTAGGCACCCTAAAGGAGGGTTATAGGGTAGAATTAGATTAGTTTATACTTACCTTTAGGACGATCGGGATTTCCTCCTTTGTCGGGCAGCCGCTGTCGGAATTTGAACCGCCGGCCATGCAATACATATAACACCCAAGAAATAGTATGGCTGATAACACATGACTACATCTGAGCCAATTGGTCAGCAGAATGAAATGCATATTGATGAAGCCTTGTGCTACTATAATCTATGCTCCACTGATCCCCATCACACACAGGTGATGACAATTACAAGCATCTCAAAAAAATCACATAAGTCTAAAATCAGATGGATGATGTGATGTTCTCCACAATGGACTGACATTGGGAATATGTCTCCACACGGTTCTATTGGTTAGAGTTCAAGGAGACTGAGTACTGCTTGATTTTTTTTTTAGCAACACAAAAGACATCTTTCCCTCCTGGTTCTTTCCTTTATCTGTTCCCTTCTGTTGTCCATTACTGTAATATATACTTTCCTTTTATTATAGGTTGATTGTTGTGTGGAAAATGTACCAATGTTTCGTCTACTGAACGTACTGTGTATTGTCCATTCTGCTATTTCTGGTACTTAAAACACAATAGATTAGCCCAGAGGTTCCCAAAGTCTGCCATTACAGTCCACGTTTTAGGGTTATCCATGCTAGAGCACAGGTGACTTAATTAGTACCTCAATCCATTTGATTTAACCATCTGGATTCAAGCTTGGATATCCCTAAAACGTGGACTGTAATGGTGGACTTTGAGAACCTTTGGATTAGCCAAAAGATTTGAAGCATTTGAATTATTTAAAGTATTGTTTCATGTCTATCAGCTCATGTTTTTTATGTATTATTTGATGTGTAACAAGATTTGATTTCTGTGTAAAATATTTCCCACACTCAGAGCATGGAACGGTTTGTCCCCCGTGTGAATTCTCTGATGTCTAATAAGAAATGATTTAGGTGTAAAACATTTCCCACACTCAGACCATGGAAATAACTTCTCACCTGTGTGACTTCTCTGATGTGTAATTAGATTTGATTTTGTTGTATAACATTTCCCACACTCAGAGCATGAAAACGGTTCCCCATCTGTGTGACATCTTTGATGTATGAGACTTGATTTTTCTGTAAAATATTTCCCACACTAAGAGAATTAAATTGGTTTCTCCCCTGTGTGACTTTTCTGATGTCTAATAAGAATTGATTTATGTGTAAAACATTTCTCACACTCAGAGCATGGAAATGGTTTCTCACCTGTGTGACATCTCTGATGTGTAATTAGATTTGATTTCTCTGTAAAACATTTCCCACACTCAGAGCATGGAAATGGTTTCTCACCTGTGTGACATCTCTGATGTATAACAAGATGTGATTTCTGTGTAAAACATTTCCCACACTCAGAGCACGGAAACGGTTTCACACCAGTGTGATTTCTCTGATGTATAATTAGACTTGATTTACCTGTAAAACATTTCCCACACTCAGAGCATGAAAACGGTTTCTCACCAGTGTGACTTCTCTGATGTGTAATTAGACTTGATTTACCTGTAAAACATTTCCCACACTCAGAGCATGGAAATAACATCTCACCTGTGTGACTTTCTGATGTGTAACAAGATTTGATTTCAGTGTAAAACATTTCCCACACTCAGAGCACGAAAATGGTTTCTCACCTGTGTGACATCTCTGATGTGTAACAAGATTTGATTTCTCTGTAAAACATTTCCCACACTCAGAGCATGAAATTGGTTTCTCACCTGTGTGACATCTCTGGTGTTTAACAAGATGTGATTTCTGTGTAAAACATTTTCCACATTCAGAGCATGGAAATGGTTTCTCACCTGTGTGAGTTCTCTGATGTTTAACAAGATGGGATTTCTGTGTAAAACATTTCCCACACTCAGAGCATGGAAATAGATTCTCACCTGTGTGACATCTCTGATGTGTAACAAGATATGATTTCTCTGTAAAACATTTTCCACACTCAGAGCATGGAAATGGTTTCTCACCTGTGTGACATCTCTGATGTGTAACAAGATAGGATTTCTGTGCAAAACATTTCCCACACTCAGAGCATGGAAATGGTTTCTCACCTGTGTGAGTTCTCCGATGTCTAACAAGACAGGCTTTCTTTATAAAACATTTTCCACACTCAGAGCATGGAAATGGTTTCTCACCTGTGTGAGTTCTCTGATGTCTAACAAGATATGATTTCTCTGTAAACCATTTCCCACAGTCAGAGCATGGCAATGGTTTTTCACCAGTGTGACATCTCTGATGTATAACAAGATAGGATTTCTGTGTAAAACATTTCCCACACTCAGAGCATGGAAATGGTTTCTCACCTGTGTGACTTCTCTGATGTGTTTTAAGATATGATTCATAGATGAAACATTTCCCACACTCAGAGCATGAAAATGGTTTCTCACCTGTGTGACTTCTCTGATGTGTTTTAAGATGCGATCTATAGAGGAACCATTTCCCACACTCAGAGCACGTATGGGGCGTTGGACTGGTCTTAGTTGGTTGGTCTCTAATGACCTTCGTAATCTGTTGGGCATCTATAGAACAGGAAAATATTTTATCTACTGCAGGAGCTGTAATAGGTGTACCAATATCTGTGGTATCAGGAGAATGTTCCCCATAATCAGAGGGATTAGATGACACATGGGCACTGTGAGGTGCTGGATGTATAATTGGGGTGTTAGGGTTTTTTCCTAGAGAATCTCGGGTGATGTTGTGATCTTCTATTTCACCATCTGTAGATAAGATGAGATGTCCCTCTGAGATCTTCCTTCTGTTACATCCATCTGATGGGAATAAAATAAATATATGAATAAAGTATTATTTCCCTGTAACAAGGATAGTTTTCCAATAGAGACTACGGTGACAGGTCCCCAAATTAGCATCAAATGTGGAAGTTCTGTTATTTCATGGTACAATTTATAACTGTCACATATTATGCTATGCTATAGTTACTACAGGGTTTACATGTTTATTCCAATACAAAACAAAGACAATTGTTGCCGGCATTGGCGCCACCACTACATACCTGGGTCCATCTAGCAATTCAAGCACAAGGACTTAAGCAAATCATTTAAGCTTGCAGCCCAGTATCAAGGTTCTTGCAAGTATTTATAGTGTGTATTCATCAAACACCATTAAAATGGTGGTAAAATGTGCCCATCTCCCAGATCCAGAGGCTGATGCCTAAACAAGCATAGGCTAGTGAGATACACCCAAAACTGCCTCATATCAACTTGATTGACAGCAATCAGGACTTATGGCACAATTTTGAAATGAAATACAATAGGCCAGCACTGGATGTTACCCATACATTACATGGTACCAGCTGCAAGGCAATAGGTTTTTGTTTCAAAATTAGCTTCTGTAGCTGGGAGGCAAGGACGATGTAACTACAAGTCAGAGGTGTATTAAGGACCATTCAACTTGCAGAAATTAGGCACTCCTGACACCGGGCTGCAGCTTAAATTTTTAGGAGCAAAATATGAACAAATCCTGATACTGTGCTTTGCTAGATATACACAGATTGTCAGTGGTGGTGACAAGCCCCAAAGTGCCAGATGTCCTTGTTCTTCCTGGTGATCGTAACATTTTTTTGGGCTTAATTCAACACTCCTAGAAATTCTTACTGTCAGCAACCGCCTGTTACTGACTCCTCCCAATGCCTCCTGGGTGGTGTTGGCTAATTGCCACTCATCTCTCACTGTGGACCAGTCTGCCAAGGGTAGCTGGCAGAGGGCTTGAGCTTGGAGACACTGGGCTCAAACCAGCCCAGTACAGCTGGAGAAAGGAGTAGTGTTTGGCACTCAGTGTTCACCCCACGCTCTATGTTCCAGGCGCAGCGCCCGGCAAGAAATCTCTGCCGCCCGGCACTTAGCATTCCCCCCCTCCTGGCCACAATGCGCAACACGTCTCCTGACCTCTGCCGCCCGGCACTTAGCATTCCCCCCCTGGCCACAATGCGCAACGTCTCCTGGTCACCCTTAATGTGTCCCTGTTGCCAAGGACACGGGTGCCGGATGTGACGCCAATGCTGTACTCCGAGGTGCCAGGCAGGGGACACTGACTGTATTGGGACGGAGGAGATGCCAGTCGGGATGTTGCTATGGTAGGTGCCGGGCAGCGGACGCTGCATTGGGACGGGGGAGGTGCCGGACAAGGGGTGCGATTATGCAATGGGGGAGGTGTCGGGTGGATGACAGTGCTTGGCAGGGGATGCTGCAGGGGAGTTGTCAGACTGCAGTGCAAAGATCCCTCCCCCTGTATAAAATCACAGGCGCACTGTTCAGGCGGGAACAGTTGCCTGAGCTGATTAAAGAGTAGACCTGTGTCCACACTCTCTGTGTTGGAGCTCAAAATCATCTGTGGGCCAGTATTTAGGAACCTTAGGGACCAGTATCTGAGGGCTGTATATTCTGTGGTACCAGCAAGTCAGTGGGGACAGTATTTGTGGAGCTGCAGCTGTTTAAAAAAACTACATTCTGTATAGCCTGCATTAGGGGCCAGTATCTAAGTGCTGTATAAAAAGAAATTAATTTGTGCCAGCAAGTCACCTGTATTTGAGGGCTGTATAAAAATAAATTCATTTGTGCCAGCAAGTCACCTGTATTTGAGGGCTGTATAAAAATAAATTCATTTGTGCCAGCAAGTCACCTGTATTTGAGGGCTGTATAAAAATAAATTCATTTGTGCCAGCAAGTCACCTGTATTTGAGGGCTGTATAAAAATAAATTCATTTGTGCCAGCAAGTCACCTGTATTTGAGGGCTGTTTAAAAATAAATTAATTTGTGCCAGCAAGTCACCTGTATTTGAGGGTGGTATAAAAATAAATTCACTTGTGCCAGCAAGTCACCTGTATTTGAGGGCTGTATAAAAAATAAATTTCTTTGGTGCCAGCAAGTTAGGCCTGCATTTGAGGGCTGTTTAAAAATAAATTCATTTGAGCCAGCAAGTTAGGCCTGTATCTGAGGGCTGTATAAAAATACATTTCTTTGGTGCCAGCAAGTGGGGACAGTACCTGGGAGCTGTTAAAAAATACATCCGTGTTCAGCCACTAGTTACCCATAATGAGTAAGAATATAAATCAGAAAACAACAATTTTAAGTTTCTTTACGTAAAATTAAAATACTAACAAAATATCAGAGCCAGAGATTTCCAACAAGGACACTTCAGACGAGGCCGGACCATCTTCTGAATCACAGTCTGTTTCACATGATAAATGTTTCTCTAAACATCGCACATCAAGAGTAAACTAAGACTGGTTTAAAACATTTCAGTGGTTATTGGTAAAAGATAGTGGAATGATGTGTTCCACTTGTATAAAATATGGAAAGAGACCGGCTGCAAATAAGGAAGTAACTTGGGTGACTATTCCGTGCAAAAGACTCCGTAAAGAAAGCTTACTTGACCATGAGCAAAGTAAATTACTCACCGATTCGTGTTCAAATATACTTCAAAAACGTGTTCTTGAAGAAACAGGGATAGGAGACATTGAACGATCAGTTTCAATTTTGATTAACTTGCAGAGAGCACTGCAAGGCTGTGGGTTGTACATATTTACGCCATCTTGATATTGGAAAGAATGCAAGAACTGCTTGACATCTTAGCTTCACAGATAAGATGTGAAATACTTAAACAATTGCATTCAGCAGAATATTTCAGTGTTCTATGTGATGAAATAACAGACATCTCTGTTTTGAAGCAACTTATTATATACATTAAATATGTTTGTCAAGTAAAAAAAAGAGATTACTGTTAGTTTTATATCCACATGTAGTATCATTGATGGCAAAGCTGAAACTATAACTAACAAACTAATTGAACAAATTGACAATATAGAAAGGAGAAAGTCCTGCACGCACAAGAATCCCATACTCACAGAAACGAGACAGAAAAACTGGCGACCAGAACAAGATGCTTCTGAAGCACAGGGAGGGCACCCTGTGGACCCTAAGGACTTCGTAGAAACAGAGATAACAAAAGTTCTTACCATATCTCTTGTTTTCTACTTCAGGGTCCATAGGGTCCACACGGAAGTACCTTGGGGATGTCCCAAAGCAGTATCCTTCAAGGGTGGGGATGCTCCTGTGCAGAAAGGAGAATCCGCCGCCCAAAGAAAGCATCCTGAGAGGCGAAGGTATCAAAAGCATAATACCTCACAAAGGTCTGAACCGTACACCACGTGGCCGCCTTACACAGCTGAACAGCCGAGGCGCCACGCCGAGCTGCCAACGAGTGACCCACAGACCTCGTAGAATGAGCAGTGACAGAGGGCAGAACAGGAATGCCCTCATGAACATAGGCCTCAGAAATCGCCAAGCGAATCCAACGGGCCAAAGTGTGCTTATTGGCCGGCCAACCCTTCTTGTGGAAACCATACAAAACAAACAAACAATCCGATTTCCGGAAAGAACAGGTGCGCTCCACATAAATGCGAAGAGCGCGAACCACATCCAACGTGGCCTCACCCACGACAAACCTGGAGAGTGAAAGGCCAGAACAATGATCTCCTCATTAATGTGCAAACTTGATACAACCTTAGGGAGAAAACCAGGGCGAGTCCGAAGAACCGGCCTATCCTGATGAAAAATCAAATAAGGGGAGGCGACAGGAGAGAGCCCCCAGATCCGACACTCTTCTGGCAGATGCTATAGCCAAAAGAAAAATCGCCTTAGCAGTAAGCCATTTGAGGTCCACTGAGCCCAATGGTTCAAATGGGGGACCTTGAAGGGTCTTCAGAACCACAGCTAAATCCCAAGGAGCCACCGGAGGGACAAAGGACCCCTTGCATAAAGGTGCGGACATCAGCAAGAGGAGCAATCTGACGCTGAAACCACACCGATAGAGCAGAAACCTGCACCTTCAAAGAGGCAAGGCGTAGACCCTGATCCAAGCCCACCTGAAGAAAGGCTAGGACCTGGGAAATCCGAAACACCAGAGGATCGTACCCCTTAGGTCGGCTCCATTCAAAATAAGTGTGCCAGACCTTATGGTAAAGCCTGGCCGAAGCCGGCTTTCTAGCCCTAAGCATGGTATTGACCACTGAGCTAGAAAAACCCTTTGACCTCAAGAGGGATGTCTCAAGAGCCACGCCGTCAAAGACAGACGACCCAGATCCGGGTAAAGACATGGACCCTGAGACAACAGGTCTGGGCATTGAGGTAGCAACCACGGAGTGTCGATGGAGAGACTCCGAAGATCTGAGTACCAGTGACACCTGGGCCACGCTGGAGCCACCAGCAGGATCGTGCCTCCGTCTTGCTTGAACTTTCGAAGCACCCGAGGCAGAAGGGAGAACGGAGTAAAACAGGTACGCGAACTGGAAGGTCCACCGTACCGACAGAGCGTCTACAAGGAGAGCCCCTGCGTCTCTTGTTTGGGATCCGTACGCCCGCAACTTGCGGTTGTGTCTGGAGGCGATGAGGTCTATTTCTGGAAGGCCCCCCTGTCCACTAGGAGTTGAAATACTTCCTGGTGAAGGGACTATTCCCCTGGGTGCACGTCGTGACGGCTGAGGAAGTCCGCTTCCCAGTTGAGCACTCCTGGAATGAACACTGCCGAGATGGCTGGTAGATTGCCTTCCACCCAAGTCAGAATGCGAGATACCTCTTTTAGAGCCGCCTGACTTCGAGTTCCTCCTTGATGATTTAGTAAGCCACCGTCGTGGTGTTGTCTGACTGAATCTGTACGGGATTCCCCTGGAGAAAGAGTCTTGCTTGTTGTAAGCCTCGGAAGACTGCTCGAAGTTCCAATATGTTGATCGGAAGAGCAGACTCCGCTAGAGTCCACAGGCCCTGAAACACGTGTGGACCCGTCACAGCGCCCCACCCTCGGAGACAGGCGTCCGTCGTCAGAAGGACCCAATCCGAGATCCAGAAAGGGCGTCCCCTGGTGAGATGAGACGTCTGTAGCCACCAGGCCAGAGACAGACGTACCTCCGGAGAAAGCACTAGCGTCTGAGTCTTTAGCCGATGAGGCAACCCATCCCAACTGGAGATTATTAACTTCTGCAGAGACCTCGAGCGGAACTGGGCATACTCCACCATGTCGAACGTCAAAACCATGGACCCCAGTAACCTAATTGCAGAGTGGATGGACACTCTGCGATCCCGCATACAAGTGCGAATCCTTGTCTGCAACACTGAGATATTTTCCTCTGTCAAAATGACCCGCTGTTGCTGAGTATCCAGCAGTGCTCCGAGATGGAGCAGCCTCCGAGAAGGTGCCAGGGATGACTACTGCCAATTTATCAGCCAGCCGTGATTCTGCAACACAGATATCGTCAGTTGCAGGTGGTGGCGAAGTACCTCTAGAGACCCTACTAGGAGTAGTAGGTCATCTAGGTAAGGCAGGAGGCGGACCCCCTGCAGGCGAAGATGCACCGCCATAACCTTGGTAAACACCCTCGGGGCTGTACAGAGGCTAAATGGTAGTGCCTGAAACTGATAAATCTGGTTTGCTACCACAAACCTGAGGAATCGCCTATGAGACATAGCTATTGGGACATGCAGGAATGCATCCTGGATATCCAAAGACACCATAAAATCCCCAGGTTCCATAGCCAAAATAATAGAATGCAGGGTTTCCATTCTGAACTGAGGCACCCTCAAATATCTGTTTAGGGACTTCAGGTTGAGGATAGGCCGGTACGATCCGTTTGGCTTTTGCACCAGAAAGAGGTTGGAATAATAACCCATCCCCCTTTGAGGTAACGGGACCGGTATTATAACCCCTTCCTGGAGCATAGATCGCACGAACGTGTGAATTTCCAGAGCCTTCACTGGATTTGAATGAAGGTCCGTGGTAAGGAACTGATGTGGAGGTCTTCTGCGGAAGGAGAGGGCATACCCGTAAAAGACCACTTCCCTTACCCAAGTGTCCATGGTGGTCTGACACCAACACTGGGTGAATTGAAGAAGTCGGCCTCCCACCTTGGGGTCCCCCAAGAGGAGGCCCGTCCCGTCAGGCTGAAGGCTTGTCGTCAGGCTTGGCGGCTGGGCATCTGGTGCTCCAAGCCTATTTCCTAGGCTTAGAGGTCTTCTTGTTTCCGGAAGGCCTTGGAAAGGACTGCACCTTTGATTTACCCTGAGGCCGATAGGACCGAAAGGGCGAAGTCCCTGACCCAGAAGTAGTTGGAGCAGAAGGCAAGCACGCAGATTTTGCTGCCGCCAGTGTATCCAGAATCTTATCCAAGGCCGGACCGAACAGGACCTGACCATTGTACGGAAGACATTCAAAGCCCTTTTTGGAATCCGCATCTGCTCTCCACGAGCGTAGCCACAAAGAACAGCGAGCTGACACCGATGCCGTAGAAATCCTGGAAGTAAGTAGGCTCACATCCAAAGCTGCCTCATTGACATAAGCAATTGTAAGCTTGAAAGAGGTGGGCTGCGCTTCCAATAGTGGTGATGAAGTAGAACCTATATGCTGGGGAAAAAAGGGGGTCGGGTAGGTGCTGCAACGTATGCAGGAGTACCACTTCTTGCTAAGTAAATGCGACAAAGGGGGGTGGGTATACGTGCGCTCCTAAAAGGGGAGAGAATGTGGTCGTAGGTGTAGGATGTGTGGTGGAGGGGTCTGTGGGTGGGGGGTGTAAGGGGGGAGTATGGAGAGGATGTGGTGTTGTGTAGGTGGGTGGATAGAATGAAAACTGACAAATGATATTGGATCCAAACCTATTTATTGGGTAGACACAATGCTCCCTAGGTGGTTCCGTATGCTGACATCCAGTGAATGATGATAATAGTCTCGGTACGCCCCACGGTTGGGGGGGTTGGTAGACCCTTTTAGGGGGCTCCTTTGGTGTGCGGTCCTCACTCCTGCACGTCCCCCTGCTGGACCTTTGGTCGACAGACTTATGGCAACCGGGGTATGGTGTAGGCTGTGAACCAGGGTGTCTAATTGAGATGGCGGTGTCCCGCTCTGCTTATTGGTGGACTTACCTACCGGTGGGGCATTACGAGACTATTATTATCATTCACTGGATGTCAGCATACGGAACCACCTAGGGAGCATTGTGTCTACCCAATAAATAGGTTTGGATCCAATATCATTTGTCAGTTTTCATTCTATCCACCCACCTACACAACCTCTCCATACTCCCCCCTTACCCCCCCCCACAGACCCCTCCACCACACATCCTACACCTACGACCACATTCTCTCCCCTTTTAGGAGCGCACGTATACCCACCCCCCTTTGTCTCATTGACATAAGCAGCTGAATCCCGGAGATTGCCTATCAGTATGATTTGCTCACTGGTAGCCCCAGAAGACAATGATGCTTCCAAGGCATTGGCCCATTTCTCCATGGCTCTGGCCACCCAGTACACCGCCATAGCAGGTCTGGCGACCCCTCCAGCGAGAGAGTAAATGGACTTCAGACATACCTCCACCTTGCGGTCCGTAGAATCCTTTAAAGAAGACATGGACGGCATAGGCAGGGTCGCACTCTTCACTAGGCATGTCACGTGAGAATCCACCTGAGATTCCCACTTTGAAAAATAATTCTTCGCAAAAGGGTAAGCATAAGCTAAACGCTTCTGAGGTTGAAATCTCTTCCCAGGAGCTTTCCACGCCTCCTCCAGATGATCTACTAACTGACCAGATAAAGGAAACACTGCATTAGTGATTTTAACATTTTTAAAATAAGCATATGTGGGCTTATTTTACGTCATGTCATCATTGTTGTAATGTGTAGACTGGGATGACAATAAAGGCCGTTTTGCGGGCCTAAGCGGGGATTCCTGAGAACTCTCTGCAAGGAAATTAACCGTCTTAGGAAAAGTGTCCACCCAGCTAAGTTCAGGGGACACCTGTGGTGCAGGTTGAGGTTGGCCCTGTGCCACCACCATCTGCCCCGGACACCCCTGCAAAGGGCCCGGTACCATCGGCTGCTGTGAAAATCCTATGGGAGGATACACATGTGGGGCCGATAGTCATCACGCCAGGACTGTAATTACCTGTGCCAAAGTTGCCCAAGGTTACTCCTGAGGCACACAGGCAACCTGAAAATGGCCTGGGAGTGTGCATGTTGCACATAAGCCTCCCCCATCAGCCTCTTCCTTCCCAATTCCTGCCTGACATCTAATGCACAAATGCAGGACAGGCGCAGCAAGCTGCACTGATTCACTATCAGACATGTTATACAGTGTATGTGACACACAGGCACAGACAACTATCTATGCACAATATATCCCACCCCCAAACAGCACCTGTACTGTAAGGATCTTTTTCTATTTAGTGAAAAACAGGGACAGTTAAAATGGTTGACAGTGAAAAGAAACACAGGCAGACAGCACTAGCATATATCACATACAGCAGATAACCCTGTTCTAATGGCACTGCTTTGTCAACTACCCAGGCTCTAAAAGCTAGTAGGACCGGCGCTTTACCTGCACCTCTACTGCCCTGGAGGGAGAGGTATGCAGGAGGGGACCCGGCTCCACCGCTGGCTGATGCTCCAAGATGGCCACCGGAGAGAGGAGGAACCACATAGAGCGCGCTGTAAACACGCGCTCAGCAGTGGGGAGGAGCCGGCTGAAACAGGCATCCTCCCCCGGCCTGCAATTAACCCCAGGGACCCCAGAGCAGTACCACTGCTTTGCTCAGGTCCGCTGTCCCTGCAGTTTGGTGGCACGCAGGACTCAGTGCCTGGCTCCACCACAGACCGCATCCCTAGGAAGCCCCCAGCCCTGAGGAAATGACTGTGTAGTAACGGACGCCTACAGCGGGCGTCTGCTGTTACTTACTGCTGCCCCCGTGAATCCGGCACACAGTCAGGGATCCTCCGGGGTCCCTGCTAGTGAGAACCCCTGTGGCCCGCCGAGATCCCCAGATCAGTACTGGGGTCTCAGTGCCGGCGGAGCGGTGATGTGGATGTCCGCTGGACTGTCCACATCACTGCCCTTGAAGATCTTCAGGGGCTGTATCAGCCCACCTTTGCGTGGAACACCCGACTCCGGCCGGGCACCGACGAAACTGAAGGTGCCTTGGCTGGGGGGGCGAGGTATAGGAAGGAAGCCCGGTGCATCCTGGGAGGCTCTAAGAATTTAACTGCGTGGTGGCTGGGGATTGGTCCCCAACAACCTATACCCCAAGGTACTTTAATATTTAAATTTCACAGTAACAGGATAATTGCATTCTTCCTTTGATAAGCCTGACACTTATTACAGAGAATATTTAGTCATCATGAAGAAAACTAAATTATTGTGGCTTAAACACAACGTGTTACACGACTGGTCTCCTTAGTACGGAAGGCATGAACAGGAAACTCCAATATGCAGGAAGACCAAAAGACAAAGGCATCACTAGGGCAAATGGTTAATCAAAGGCTTCACTAATATGTTACTGTCTGTGTCTGGGTGACACAATAACCTTCCCTTATCGGGTAACCTGGCCGCTCACAGCACTCTCCAAGGGTCACACAGACACTACGGGGAAAGTGCTATTATATAACAGTGCCCAGTCAGTACATGTAACATTATTATTCTGATCCCTGCGCTTAGCGCTGTACAAGTGCTACCCTGCAATATAGAACTTAGCTGCCCTGAGGCTGCAGGGTAATTCATATGATATTTATATATAACTATCTTTATATCTATACATATAAATACAGTAAGTAGGAATTACAATTCAGCCTCTCGTACTCTGTTTGAACATTGCACATTATCTACACTGTGCCCAGCACTGGGAGGTAACAGCCTCGGTGGTGCAGCCACCAGATGATATTCAAATGCCACATCCAGCTGCAAACAACGTACATACTACATCATTATATATGCAGCCAGCATAAAGCCTATAATGCCAACATTTCCCTGAGATGGTGCCATAGCACATAATGTTATGCAGTAGTGGCCATCTCAGCCCCGTGGCTTGTGTCCCCGACCAAATACAACAATTGTCTTTCTTTATTGCATTTATATACGGCATTAATATCGCCACGCAGCTTGTACCATGTACAATATGGATAAACCCAGACGCGGACATGTTTGTATTAATAATTTACGATACTTGCGGTGGAGTTTACATTGTAAACTATATACTATAGATGAAATGTGTTCTGACATACTAGACCAGGCCTAGCCAACCTGAGGCTCACCAGCTGCTGTGAAACTACAAGTCCCAGCATGCCCTGCCAAAGTTTGTCTATTAGGAAATGCTAAAACTGTGGCAGGGCATGCTGGGATGTGTAGTTTCACAACAGCTGGAGGACCACAGGCTGGCCAGGCCTGTACTAGACCATGAAAGCTGAAGACACATGAACAAGACACTGCTGCCTCCAGGCTTGCAGGAAGATGTGCAATATCCATGGGATGTACGGAAAGAGAAGCTGGAAATGCGCACAGGTCACCATTCTGGGGAATATTTACATTAATATTTTTTTTTATTGCTAATTTCCATTATGACAAGGCAGACAAGTAGTGTGGACGGAAATTATTTCATCCCAAAAGACGTGTTCCATGCCCTCATGGTGATCCTTCCAATATACAGAAATGTCTACTACTGTAGTTCTTATTAGGAAGTGAGTAAAAATATTCAGCATATTATCCTATGTAGCACTGGTCAGAGTGCCCGTCCACAGGATCTGCAAGTGCCCTAGAAACAATCTGGCTGTAGGCACCCTGCCAGCGAGGATAAAGGGCGAGGGGGGTATACAGTGCTGTCCACAGAGCATCTGCGCCCTGTGAGATCGCACCAGTTGCCCATAGCTAGTTACGGCACTATGTTGTAGTGTAAGGAGTATGTGAATGTGACTCTTCTCTGTAATAAGTCTTTATTACTCACCTGTGGTATCTGTAAGGATTTCCTCCTCCTTACACTGCTGATCACCCCTCACATATGTCTCTTCTCCCTGTGTATCTTCTGCCTTCATATCAGTCACATAAGTCTCTTCTTCTCCCTCTATATATTCTGCCTTATTATCAGTCACATACGTCTCTTCTCCCTCTGTATCTTCTGCCTTCATATCAGTCTCATAAGTCTCTTCTCTCTCTATATCTTCTGCCTTATTATCAGTCACATACGTCGTCTCTTCTTCTCTCTCTATATCTTCGGCCTTCATATCAGTCACATATGTCTCTTCTTCTCCCTCTGTATCTTCTGCCTTCATATCAGTCTCATAAGTCTCTTCTCTCTCTATATCTTCTGCCTTATTATCAGTCACATACGTCGTCTCTTCTTCTCTCTCTATATCTTCGGCCTTAATATCAGTCACATACGTCTCTTCTTCTCCCACTGTATCTTCTACATTAATATCAGCAAGATCTTCAATCTAAATGACCGATAAAATAATCAAGTCTAATTTCATTGAGAGTAAACAGTATGAAATCAGTGTAGAAGACATACACCGATGCTCTATAGATCATACAGTGTCAGTCACGTTGGTATTTGGAGAGACTCTAAATTCCATCTACCTGATCTTCCTGTAGGATCCTGTGATTCTCCTCTGTACAATCCTGTGAATAAAGTGGACGGGGACATCTCTCTGGGGTATTTCTGTTACTGGTTCCATCTGTAGGAGATGCACAGTGACTGAGTACATTGTATATATGTGATTATCAGATGATGTGTATCTAGGTGGCCCTGTACCTGCTCTCCCCTGTACAATAAATGACAGTCTTCTCTTACCCAGTGATGTGAGGGGCCGGTGATTCTCCATGATCACGTCCTTGTACAGACCCTTGTGTTCCTCTATATACTCCCCCTCCTGCATGGAGACATAGACAGTGACATCCTGACACATTATAGGAACCTGACAAACATAATGACACAGTTATCACCCAGACACATCACCTAGTGGTGCCATGAGTGGGGCAAGTTACGGATCCAGCAATGGAGATTCCATGACGTTGGAGCGGGAACTCGCACTGCATCTGATTGAATTGACCCCATAGTAATCTCAGTCAATTCACTCCTGTAAAGTCTTTAATATAACGTATACGATAGGAAAACTCACTAAAGGAACCAGTGCTCACACTTAAACGTGCACAACCGATAGATGAACTATGTGATTTAAAAGCTTTCATTTTCAGGGTTTTTTAAAATGCTAATTTACGCAGGCAGTTACTGTAAGAGACAATAGGTGTATGGGGTGGGGTGATAGGTGAGGGGTTATATTTTGGCACAAAGGTTAGTTTCTTGTAATGCCCCAACTACCACTGATCTGTATTATTGTATTACTGAGAATTATATTAGTGGTATTGGCCAATCAGTTACCTACATGTGCATCTACATTGGCTAAAAATGTATGGGATGTACTAAGGGTACCTGGCAATCGGATCCCTTGTTTCATCCTCATCTACTGTATATCCAGAGGCCAGACTTTGTGAGGGAGAAAAGATCCAGACTAATATAAAGTAATGTTCTTTATTGCATTATTAATTAGTGTATGATATTCCGTACAAGGAGATGGCTGGAAATAGGGCATAAAACGAAATCACAGGATAGTGACAATCTTACCTGTGGAAGCGTTCTAATGGCCCCTAATACTAAAGTTGGTTACACAAATAGATATATATTTTATATATATATATATATATATATATATATATATATATACATATACACACACACAAATTGCTGCAAATAACTTTTTTTTTACTGAAGAATATAGCATGTGATTAAAAACTCATAGATACATAAATAGGTTACACTATAATACACAAAACATAAAAAGGAAAAAAGTCCTCTTTGGTACCTAAAACCAAGTGCACAGATGTTGAAAATAGATTATGTCTGTGTGTATATTTATATATAAGTAATATAAGATAATATGGAACTGTGTTGGAGGCGTGCCACCTCTATAAATCATAATGCGTCTGACATATCAGGGATACAAAAAAAGAAAACGGAGGGGTATACAGAAACAAGCACATAGCTAGCTAATCCCCATGTAATCAGGTATAACGGAGAAGCGAATAAGCACAGCTAGAAAAAAGTGCTGCAATATGCTGCCTGCAGAATCTACAATGAATAGAACCAAAGTTTCATATGCAATAGTAGTGCACAATGCTAAATGAAGGCACTCATATCCAAAGGGTTACATATAGTGCATATCCTGCTGTATAATGTAAGGGCAAAACCCCTGCATAAGAAGACAGATGAAACTACATAAGAGACAAAGTAAGAGAACATGTCAATGTCAATTACCTACATTTAGCATAACCACAAATAGGACCTACATAGAGCATAACCACAAATAGGACCTACATAGAGCATAACCACAAATAGGACCTACATAGAATATAACCACAAATAGGACCTACATAGAATATAACCAAAAATAGGACCTACATAGAGCATAACCACAAATAGGACCTCCATTGACCATAAGCACAAATAGGACCTACATAGAGCATAATCACACATAGTACCTACATAGAACATAACCACACATAGTACCAATATAGAGCATAACCACAAATAGGATCTACATACAGCATAACCACAAATAGGACCTACATACAGCATAACCACAAATAGGACCTACATACAGCATAACCACAAATATGACCTAAATACAGCATAACCACAAATAAGACCTACATAGAGCATAACCACAAATAGGACCTACATAGAATATAACCACAAATAGGACCTACATAGAATATAACCAAAAATAGGACCTACATAGAGCATAACCACAAATAGGACCTCCATTGACCATAAGCACAAATAGGACCTACATAGAGCATAATCACACATAGTACCTACATAGAACATAACCACACATAGTACCAATATAGAGCATAACCACAAATAGGATCTACATACAGCATAACCACAAATAGGACCTACATACAGCATAACCACAAATAGGACCTACATACAGCATAACCACAAATATGACCTAAATACAGCATAACCACAAATTTTTACCTACATACAGCATAACCACAAATAAGACCTACATAGAGCATAACCACAAATAGGACCTACATAGAGCATAACCACAAATAGGACCTACATAGAATATAACCACAAATAGGACCTACATAGAATATAACCAAAAATAGGACCTACATAGAGCATAACCACAAATAGGACCTCCATTGACCATAAGCACAAATAGGACCTACATAGAGCATAATCACACATAGTACCTACATAGAACATAACCACACATAGTACCAATATAGAGCATAACCACAAATAGGATCTACATACAGCATAACCACAAATAGGACCTACATACAGCATAACCACAAATAGGACCTACATACAGCATAACCACAAATATGACCTAAATACAGCATAACCACAAATAGGACCTACATACAGCATAACCACAAATAAGACCTACATAGAGCATAACCACAAATAGGACCTACATAGAGCATAACCACAAATAGGATGTACATACAGCATAACCACAAATAGGATCTACATAGAGCATAACCACAAATAGGACTTGCATAGAGCAAAACCACAAATAGGACCTACATAGAGCATAACCACAAATAGGAGCTACCACATATCAGTGTCTGCTGCAGGCTTAATAGTAAGAATGTACTGGGAACAAACAATATGTCTTTGGCATTCATTACGAAATATAATTCCTCTACCAATGAAATTAAGAGGATTATTAATAAAAACTCGGCACTTCTTAAAAGGGATAGACTTCTAGGTAAGGATTTGGAAGGTGGTTGTAAAGTGGTCTTTAGGAGGGCTGAGAGCTTAAAATTAAAGCTGGCTCCCAGTTCTTTGAAGAACCCGAAAATCCCTAACAAAGAACCCTATTTGACTTGGTTGGAACCAAAGCCAAAAGGTTTTTTTAAATGTGGTAAAACAAAAATGCCACACTTGTGATCATGCAGATCACAAGAGTAGTACTGTGACCTTTTTTACTGATAAAAGTTCTTTTAATATAGACTCCTTCCTAAATTGTCAATCTAACTTTGTAATCTATGTTATTTCATGTGGTTGTGGAGTCCAATATGTAGGGAGAACCACCCGTACCCTAAATGTTAGCTTTTTAGAACACAGACGCTGTATGACGAAAAATCTTAAAACACATAGTCTACCAAAGCATGTTTCTAAATGCCCCCAGGGTGATCTTAAGAATATTAAAATTAAAGCGATAGAACAAATTAAACCAACAAGAGGTGGTGACAGATTTAGGTCACTATGTAGAAGATAAGCTTTTTGGATATTTAAACTTGACACTCTAGCCCCTAAAGGGCTTAATGATACAATAGAACTTAATGGAGTTTAATATTAACCCGTTATAGTAGTCTGTCTTGTGTGTTCACAACTTGGTGGGAGGTGTTTTTGGGTTGTTAGATAACTCCAGTTCCCTGGGGGTCTGGTATCTCATGCACCTGCACCAATTCTGGCTTTTCTGTAGGGGCCTAAGTGTTATCTGCCATTAGATAGTCCAATATTGACATCATCGACCGCCCTAGTCCCTATTTTTTAAGTAGGTTATCGTAACTAGTATTGCTTATACTCCAGAGTGCCTTATATCTGACTCCAGAGTGCCTTATATCTGTCGTTGTGCTCTATGCATTCATACATGCACATTCTTTGGAAGTGTATGTATACACACGCAGGTTTATTGGATGTTTTTTAGGAAGTAGGTGGTACCTTTAGTATTTATATGTCTGAGTGGATTTACACCCAGTTATGTAGTTCCACACACCATTAGTATGTGTTTATGAGTATACCAGTAGTATGGATTTGTGTAGATGAACAGTATTTGATACTATGAGTTTATGTTCTTTCTTCCGTATTTTGAGATTTACATCCTTTTTTTTTCTCCTGGATTTGTCACTCAAGGGATTTTGAGTGACACATTTTTTTCTTTTATTATTATTATTATTTACTTCACAATATGAGTTTTGATTTATTTTTATTTTTTTTAAGAAATTATGTTAAGGACGTTTGCACTGAAGATTTATTGATTATAAGTATTTTTTGAGCAGTCTGTTACTAACTATGTATGTTTTATTAAAGTTAAAGGTCTCTCATAGTTATTTAGCACTATTTTATCTGGATTCTCCTTTTCTTTTTGTGTTAAGTAATAGCAGTATTCAGTATACAGTAGTTTATTTTAAGCTCTATACAATCCATATGATTACTATTAAAATCATTATTATCTTGAGAATGCTGTTTGTAAAGTATAAACTTGCCATGATTCTGATACCCACTTTTGGAAAATACCATTTGAAAATATGAGTAGATGAAAAGTTTTTTTAAAACGCAAAGTCCTTTTTAAACTGAGGAACTATTCACATGAATAGGTTAATGAAAGAATGAGGTGAACAACAGGTTCGAATAATCTCCCTGATCGACAGAAGGAGTGTGTATAAAAAGACAGGAGTTTCTGAGGGGGAGTACTTCTGAGGAAACAGCCCCTTTTTGCCGTGGCTGAGAAACGCGTCAAGCTCCACCCTCTTCAACATTACAGCCTAGGACGTGACCTGATTCAACTTTTTCAGACCGGACTACAGCCGCTAAAATCTGGCAAGTGTGGCAGCCGATCAGCGTGCTCCGTCACTTGGTGTACACCGTGGCACAGCAGCCGAAGGCTTACGCTCCACTCCAGACAGTGACCCGAAGTAAGAACTCTACCTTTGGAGTTTCCCTATTCGGTAGCATAAAGCTGCATTTATCTAACAAGCCTTAGCCCAAAAGTCTCTTCCACGCTAATAGTGGAATTGAGCCCTACACGGAGGGTAAATACAAATAACTACCCTGGGAGTTGCTTTGCCTGCCGGTTATGTTGAATTACTCTGATTGATCAAAAGAATATGGAACTTCTTTCAGACTATCTGCTGAATTAATGTTACTCATTAAATGCGGCACATTGTTTCAATCTAAGGTTATACCGCACTCAGCTGGCTGCTTATTGGCTGTTGCTAGTTTTGCAACATTGTAAATCGTTTGCTGCTAATCCGGTTCATTAATATTTTACGTTGTAACTAAACTTTGAGAGCAAGAGAGAACCAAGGAATACTTATCTCTTATCAATATTTTTCATGACATTATGCCAAGGAATTTTTAATTGTTGGCTGTGGAACACCATCCATTAACTCTTTATCAGAAGGGCATTTTTATATAGGTCTCCAGGCGCCTGAGGTTGTGTTCTATTTGATGTGTATTTCTATGTACATATGCTGCGTAGTACCACTATTATATTAGTGGTTATTATTTCAATTGGATCATTTATGTGCAGCGTATATACTAGTGATTTTATATATTGTGTTCTTTTTATTTCTTATTTTTCATTTTTTATTTATTGATTTATGTATTCATATTTGTAATATTGTGATTAGGTCTATGTGACCAGCAATTCTTATTGGTATATGTAGTATAGTGAATTCTTGGTATCAATAAACTGTGATACTGTCAATGGTTAGCGCTCTTTCTTTTTGCTGTATTTGTTATAACCACACTTGATAAGGCCAAGCTCCTTATCCGTTAGTAGCTGCTACCAATCGCATGTTATGATTCAAGTGGGATTTCATTTATATTAATTATTTGTATATAACCGTTTATTTTGTTAGTCACACTAGCGCCTTTGTGAGGATTTCTCCTCAGTGTGTGTTTTAACTGTGTTATTCGTCCTCATATATCACTGTACGGTCCCCTCTCCCCTATATAATAATAATACCACATATCAGTGAGTGCAGGGAACTGTGTTATTCCCTCACATATATTACTGTACGGTCCCCTCTCCCTATATAATAATAATATAGTGTTCACTCTAGCTCCGGCGGCAGGCAGGAAAAGGGGGCATGGCCAAGAAAAGGGGGCGTGTCTATAAGACGCATCTCCTTTTCGTCATACTTGGGGGCATGCCCGGCGCTTACGGACATGCCGGGCAGCCCCCAAGCGCTGCAGAAAGGGAGAATAGATGCCGGGCGCATGCGCCCGGCGTCTATTCTCCGGCGGTGACCAGGACACCGCATGTTTCTCCACCGGTGGGACACTGCGTCCCGCGGGTGACAACGGCACCCGCAGGCTGTGAGGGCAGGGCGCTTTTTGCCCTCCTCCTGGAGGGCAAGGTGCTTTTTGCCCTCCAGAAGGAGGGCAGGGCGCCGCGCCCCGCTAAAACAGCCTAGCGGGAACGCTAATAATACCACATAGTCAGTGAGTGCAAGGAACTGTGTTTTTCATCCTCATATATCAGTGTACGGTTCCCTCTCCCTATATAATAATAATACCAAATATCAGTGTGTGCCAGGAGCTGTGTTATTCGCCTTCATAAAACACTGGGCCTGATTTAGCACAAATCACAATTGCAACAGCATACGCACATCGAGCAAAAGTTACTGCGTATGCACCACATATGTGCGGCGATGGCACTGCAATTACTGACTCAGAGAGAAATCCATCGCAGAGTGAGCGACAGGATGTGAGTGTTTTGGGGTGGTGATGGCCGTGCCTGTCCGTTTAGAAGCCGTTTCATGGGCATGCATAAATTAGCCACTGTGATGGCATACACAGCTTGAGTACACACTACGTGCGATGAGTCTTGCAGTTTCTGCGTAGGGTATGATTTTATGTAATTGTACATAAGGGGCCGATCTCCGTCGATGTTTATGCTGGATAGCGAGGTAGAACGCATGTGAGAAAGCAGAAGTGGGCGTCTTTATGGTGGCTGAGCTTTTGCAAGCACTAGCATATTTTCGCAGTTTCACTGCGTCCGTAATCACAGCTACGATCGCAGTTGTGATCTGTGCTGAATCAAGACCGCTGAACGGTCCCCTCCCCCCTATATTACAGCATACAGCAGTGTGTGCTGAGAGCTGTGTTATTCCCACACATATATTACTGCAGGTATGCAGTCGGGAAGCCGGCGGACCTAATCCCGACAGCCGGCTTCCCGACTGCTTAATCCCGGCGAGGGTTAAATGACAGGCGTCTTAAATCTAGACGACTGTCATTTTACAGATGCCGGGAGACCGGCTCCCCGCATCCCAATCGAAGGGGCGCCGAGAGTGGATAGCCACGGGGGGAGGGAGGGTTAGGTTTAGGGCTCCCAGGGGGACTTAGGGTCAGGCACCTCCCCGGGAGGTTAGGGATAGGCACCCCCCAGGAGGTTAGGCTTAGGCTAGGGCAAGGTGGGTTAGGCAACCCCGGGGGGGATATAGGGATAGGCACCCCCTCGGGGGACTTAGGTTTAGGCGTTGGGGAAGGGGGGGGTTAGGTTTAGGCACTGGGGTGAAGGTTAGGGTTAGGCACCCCTAAGGGAGGGTTAGGGGGTAGGGTTAGGTTAGACAATACTTACCTTGGACGATCAGGATTTCCTCCTCTGCCGGGATGCCGCTGTCGGGATTCCAACTGCCGGGCATGGGTCCGGAGGTAAATCATACCGATTCCATTACTGCACAGTCCACTCTCCCCATATATAATATTATTTACACATATAAGTTTGTTCTGGGAGCTGTGTTATTCCCCATCATATATCACTGTACAGTCCCCATCCCCTATATAATAATAATAATACCACATATCAGTGTGTGCTGAAAACTGTGTTATTCCCCCTCATATATCACTGTATATTCCCCTCTCCCCTACATAATAATAATACCACATATTAGTGAGTGCTAAGAGCTGTGTTATTCCTCCTCATATATTACTGTACTGTCCACACCTCCCTATATAATAATACCACATATCAGTGTGTGCTGAAAACTGTGTTATTCCTCCTCATATATCACTGTACAGTCCTCTACCCCCTACATAATAATAATACCACATATTAGTGAGTGCTAAGAGCTGTGTTATTGGTTGGCTGTATTTCCCCTTTGTGCTAGGGACCTGGAAGGGACGTGAGTAAGGGCAGAAATGCAGTTCCTGCCCATGACAGCCAGGAAAAGAAGTACTTTGTTCCCACTTAAACAAGTTTGTTGTCCGCTCGCCACGCTTCGGGGACGGTGGCTCGCTACATGGTTATATTCCCCCTCTAAGCCCATTTGGATGGCAGGGAATGATGCTGGACACTGGCTGATGACGTCAGGGTCGTCTCCGTGAAGGGGATTTAGACATGCTTGGCTGTATTTCCCCTTTGTGCTAGGGACCTGGAAGTGACGTGAGTGAGGGCGGAAGTGCAGTTCCTGCCCATGACAGCCAGCTAAAGAAACAGTTTGTCCCCACTTAAACAACTTTGTTGTCCGCTCGCCGCGCTTCGGGCACGGTGGCTCGCTACATGGTTATATTCCCCCTCTATGCCCACTTGGATGGCAGGAAATGACGCTGGACACTGGCTGATGACGTCAGAGTCCTCTCCGTGAAGGGCATTTAGACATTACCCTGTAGTTATTCCTCCTCATATATCACTGTACTGTCCACACCTCCCTATATAATAATAATAATACCATATCAGTGTGTTGGGAGCTGTATTATTCCTCCTCATATATCACTGTATAGTCCTTTCCCTCTTTATAATACAGGTTGAGTCTCCCATATCCAAATATTCTGAAATACGGAAATTTCCGAAATAAGGAATATTTTTAGCATGACTGAGAAAGTGAAACGTTTGCTTTCTGAAAGTTCAATGTACACAAACTTTGTTTAAAGCACAAATTATTAAAAATATAATATAAAATAACCTTCAGGCTGTGTGTATAAGGTGTATATGAAACAAATGAATTTCATGTATGTACACAAATTTTTTTGATGCACAAAATTATTAAAAATATAGTATAAAATGACCTGCAGGCTGTGTGTATAAGGTGTATATAAATGTGTTCTGTGTTTAGATTCGGGTCCCATTCCCAAGATATTTCATTATTTTATGCAAATATTACAAAATACGGAATATTCCGATATCCAAAATACCCCTGGTCCCAAGCATTTTGGATATGGGAGACTCAACCTGTAATATCACATATAAGGGTGTTCTGGGAGCTGTGTTATCCACCTTATATATCATGGTGCAGTCCCCTCCCCCCTATATAATAATAATACCATATAGTGTGTACTGGGAGCTGTGTTAACCCCATCATATATCACTGTATAGTCCATACCCTCCAACTATACCGATATAGTCGGTACAGTAACGTTTTTTAAAGGTCTGTACCGGCAACAGAGGCTGTACCGTTTTGTACCGGTGGGGTACAATCTCCTGAATTCTTTAGCAGCGCTGCTGGGATACAGGACTCCCGCAGCGCTGCTGAGTGACAGGCGGCTCTGCTGCGTCCTCCCTGGTGGTCTGTAGTGCAGTCAGCACTGACGCTGACGTAATTATGCCAGCGTCGGTGATCAGAAGCCAGAGCCCAGTCAGTGCCTGCTACCTCCAGCCCCCATGTACAGCCCTGTAGACACGCCCTTTAAATGTAGCCACGCCCCCTTTTCATCGTGGTCACGCCCCTGTACCAGGTTTTCTCAATGAAATGTTGGAGGGTATGATAGTCCCCATCCCCTATATAATGATATCACATATCAGTGAGTGCTGGGAGCTGTGTTATTCCCCCGGCCCTCATATATCATTGTACAGTCACCTACTGAGTCTATATAATACCACATAGTGCGTTCTGGGAGCAGTGTTACTTCTCTTATGTCACTGTACCCTCTTCCCTATATAATAATAATAATAGCACATATCAGTGTGTACTGGGAGCTGTGTTAACCCCATCATATATCACTGTGCAGTCCCCTCTCTCCTCTAATAATAATAATATAACATATACAGAGCACATTACCTGGGTGCGGCTCTGTCAGTAATGTCTATGAGAAAATGGCAACTAAAGCCCTCGTGGCCCCGCCTCCTCTGCTCTGTGACAGGTAAGCTATAAGAATATGGCCGCCGTTTGCTATTTATGAGGACACTTCTAGACTATTGTGTTTGTTACTCTAGTGATGAAGCTGTGATCGGCATGTTCAGATGGCCAATAGTTAAAGACGGCCTTCCTACTTTGTGCCGCCTGATTGGCCACTCGCTGCGGCCAATCACCACACTTTTGGGAATGAGACAGGGCGGTCACTATGTAAGCTACACGGAGGTGATTGGGGTGGGGGCGTGGCTATCTAGATGGGCGTTCTTTCTCGTATAACTGCAGTATTATCGGGTTATTACAGTATGGTTGGCTGTATTTCCTCTTCGTGCTAGGGACCTGGAAGTGACGTGAGTGAGGGCACGAAGGGGAAATACAGCCAACCCTGCTATCTGCCCCACATGCCCCCAGCACATTCTCTAATCTCAGTTTCTTCCAACGCAGCCAGCAGAAACCAAAATCTGAAGGGGATCTATCCACTTCCATTCTGTGTGTGAGCGGTCACATGGTCTGACGCCAATTGATGACGTCAGAGGGAATTAACTAATAACCTGCCATTCACACCATACTTCTGGGCGGTGCGTTCCACCATACTTCCGGGCAGTGCGGTCCACCATACTTCCGGGCAGTGCGTTCCACACAGAAGAAATTTGATCTCATCCATTCCGCGTGTCCGTCCAGATTTGAGCGCGAAGAAGGCGACGTCTCTGTGTCTGGCAGCAAAAGCCCCAGGTAATGGCGTCCTACTATGCAGGGGGAGTGGTCTAAGGTGTCCTACTATACAGTCTGTTACGGTTATTACTATTATAAAGCCTGTAGTGTCCTGGTTTTATTACTATAGACGGGGAGCAGTGTCCTGTTATACTATTATAGCGTGTAGTGTCCTGGTTTTATTACAATAGAGGGGGAACAGCCTGTGGTATATTGTTAATATTATAGAAACGGAGCAGCCTGTGGTGTTCTGTTATTCTTATTATACAGGGCGAGCAGCCTGTGGTGTCCTGTTGTTGTTGTTATTATTATTATTATTATTATACAGGGGAGCGGCCTATGGTGTCCTGGTTTTATTACTATACAGGGGGATCAGCCTGTGGTGTCCTATTATACAGATTAATTAACCCCTGCTGTCCTGTTAATAATATTATACAAGGAGAGCAGCATGTGGTGTCCTGTTTTTGATATTATACAGGGGAGCGGCCTGTGGTGTCCTGTTTTTGATATTATACAGGGGAGCGGCCTGTGGTGTCCTTTTATTATTATTATTATACAGGTAGAATAGCTTTTGGTGTCTTGTTATTATACAGGGGGAGCAGCTTTTGGTGTCCTCTTAATACTATTATTCAGGTGCCCTGTTATTACTATTGTACAGGAGGTGCAGCCTGTAGTGTCCTGTTGTTGTTATTATTATTATTATTGCATGGGGGGAGAAGCCTTTGGTGCACTATTATTATACAGGGGAAGCAGCCTGTGGTGTCCTACTATTATACAGGTGGAGTGGCAGCATGTGGTGTTCTGTTATTATACAGGGTTAGTGGCCTGTGGTGTCCTGTTGTTGTTATTATTATACAGGGAGAGCAGGGGGAGTGGTCTGCGCTGTCCCTACTATGCAGGGGGAGCAGCCTGCGGTGTCCTACTGTACAGAGGGAGTGGTCTTCGGTGTCCTACTATGCAGAGGGAGTAATCTGCGGTGTCCTACTATACAGGGGGAGTGGTCTGCGGTGTCCTACTGTACAGGGGGAGTGGGTCTGCGGTGTCCTACAGTACAGTGGGAGTGGGTCTGCGGTGTCCTACAGTACAGGGTGAGCGATCTGCGGTGTCCTCCTGTACAGGGGGAGCGATCTGCGGTGTCCTCCTGTACAGGGGGAGCGATCTGCAGTGTCCTCCTGTACAGGGGGAGCGGTCTGCGGTGTCCTCCTGTACAGGGGGAGCGGTCTGCGGTGTCCTCCTGTACAGGGGGAGCGGTCTGCGGTGTCCTCCTGTACAGGGGGAGCGGTCTGCGGTGTCCTCCTGTACAGGGGGAGCGGTCTGCGGTGTCCCACTATACCGGGGGAGCAGCCTGCGGTGTCCCACTATACCGGGGGAGCGGCCTGCGGTGTCCCCCTGTACAGGGGGAGCGGCCTGCTGTGTCCCCCTGTACCGGGGGAGCGGCCTGGGGTGTCCCACTATACCGGGGGAGCAGCCTGGGGTGTCCCACTATACCGGGGGAGCAGCCTGGGGTGTCCCACTATACCGGGGGAGCAGCCTGGGGTGTCCCACTATACCGGGGGAGCAGCCTGGGGTGTCCCACTATACCGGGGGAGCAGCCTGGGGTGTCCCACTATACCGGGGGAGCAGCCTGGGGTGTCCCACTATACCGGGGGAGCAGCCTGGGGTGTCCCACTATACCGGGGGAGCAGCCTGGGGTGTCCCACTATACCGGGGGAGCAGCCTGGGGTGTCCCACTATACCGGGGGAGCAGCCTGGGGTGTCCCACTATACCGGGGGAGCAGCCTGGGGTGTCCCACTATACCGGGGGAGCAGCCTGGGGTGTCCCACTATACCGGGGGAGCAGCCTGGGGTGTCCCACTATACCGGGGGAGCAGCCTGGGGTGTCCCACTATACCGGGGGAGCAGCCTGGGGTGTCCCACTATACCGGGGGAGCAGCCTGGGGTGTCCCACTATACCGGGGGAGCAGCCTGGGGTGTCCCACTATACCGGGGGAGCAGCCTGGGGTGTCCCACTATACCGGGGGAGCAGCCTGGGGTGTCCCACTATACCGGGGGAGCAGCCTGGGGTGTCCCACTATACCGGGGGAGCAGCCTGGGGTGTCCCACTATACCGGGGGAGCAGCCTGGGGTGTCCCACTATACCGGGGGAGCAGCCTGGGGTGTCCCACTATACCGGGGGAGCAGCCTGGGGTGTCCCACTATACCGGGGGAGCAGCCTGGGGTGTCCCACTATACCGGGGGAGCAGCCTGGGGTGTCCCACTATACCGGGGGAGCAGCCTGGGGTGTCCCACTATACCGGGGGAGCAGCCTGGGGTGTCCCACTATACCGGGGGAGCAGCCTGGGGTGTCCCACTATACCGGGGGAGCTGCCTGGGGTGTCCTTTTGTTGTTTATTATAAAGCAGGGCTCGACAAATCCCGGGAGCCAGGTCGCCATGGCGACTATATTTTGCTGCCTGGCGACCAGATTTTTAGGGAGGGAGGATCCGAGGAAGCAGTTCCCCAGATTGGTCTCCGCGGCGGCTCAGCTGTTATTACCTGTTACTGTGGGCAGTCTCGCGAGATGAGTCAAATTTCACGAGACATGTACTGTGACAGCTCCTCAGCGGCCGCGGTAGCAGGTAATAACAGCTGAGCCGCTGAGGAGACCAAGGACCGGAGCTGACACAGCTAAACGCTGTACTCCGGGTTTTTCATAGTAAGTGTCGGGGACAAAATGTGGGGGTTGCCGTCCCGCCTATAATCCTGTCTATAACCTGCACAGCCACAATCTGGGGAACTGCAGACCAGAAGAAGTGAGAGACGGACAACAGAGCTGAGATGCTGCTGCCTATACATACAAGGTATTCCCAGGTCATTATATACTGTATGTATACTTAGTGCTCAGTGTGTGCCTATACAGTGTTCTCCCCAGAAAGTTTTTCCAGCCGAGTGGCATCCAAAAGTAGCAGGGTGGGGGCCTTCGCAATTATGCGCGCGCCGGGAAAAGGGGTATCTCCCTTACCAATCCAGCCCGACAGGTCTCAGGCTGCTTCCCCACTGGCTCTCACTCAGAAGTGCCCAATATACAGTGCCCCCTGTAGTTTTCCCCTTTATGCATTGCCCCCTGTAGTTTAACTTTGCCCTTATGCATTGCCCCCTGGCTGAAGTAGTGCCCCTATGTAGTGCCCCCAGAGTGGCCCCTTATGCAGTATCCCAAGCTTAAATAGTGTCCCTTATGCAGTGCCCCCAGGCTGGTCCCCTATACAGGGTCCCCAGTAGTAGCCCCCTTTATACAGGGCCCCCAGTAGCAGCCCCCTTTATACAGGGCCCCCAGTAGCAGCCCCCTTTATACAGGGCACCCAGTAGCAGCCCCCTTTATACATTAATGCATACTCACAAAAGAAAAAAAATAGACTACTTACCTGATCCCCCGCTCCAGCCGACGACCGCCGCTGTCCGCTGCTTCCGACCCGCTCTTCAATATGGGAGAGACGTCATGACGTCTTTCCCATTAACCGCTGTGGGGGGAGTTGGAATGGGAGCTCATGAGTGAGCTCTAGCCGACCCCCTCCGTTGCCCGCATCAGCCAATCGGAGTCTGGCTGGCTGCGCTGCTAGGACAAACACACAGCTGCCTTCGGGTTCCCAGTTGCTGACTAGCGGGTGGATCGCATAGCGGGACTTTGGCTGTTGCCAGATAGGTGTTACAACAGTGTTTGGCCTCCTGTCCCAAATTCCCTGAGGGTCATCACGAGCCCCTCCTGGGGTGGATGGGCGTGTTACTCGTCTGATTACAGACGTTACTACGCCTCCCATTCCTGCGTGGTCGGATTCTTCGGATCCGTAGGTGGTTACTCTGCCTGAAATCAGTATACTTGCTTTCAGGGGTTGTTACCCATCCTACCATGGCTATAGCATGGTTGGTTAATACTATTGCATATTGGGCTGATGCATTTGTAACATTTTTTCCCCTCCAACACGTCGGGGGTTCAAATGTATTTGGTTGCTCTCGTAATATATGCAGTTGTCATAGGTGGAAATGCCTATATTGGATACCAGTCTCCTAACTTTCAGAGTTCCGGCTGCGACTGTATCCTCCGTAATACCCTGCGCTCTGGGAATGCAGAGGTGCAGATACCATCTTTAGGGTTGATCTTGTTTGGTCCTGACCTTGACAAGATTGTAGTAACATTGGCAGTATTACTAACGACAAGTTTACCGCTTTCAGCTATGCCCACTACAAGGCCTCAGACTAAGTCTAAATCTTTTTGTCCTCTGGGTCAGCCTAAAGGTCTGTTTCTTCGTAGACTGTCGGCATCTACAAGGCCCGACATATCCAGTACCGAGCAGGCCTGGACTGCCAGCCGATCCTGCTTCTGAACCTACGGATATCTCTTCAGCCTGACGGGACAGGCCTACAACTGGGAGATACCGATTTTCTCAGTTCGCCCGGTACTAGTGTCAAGTTGCTGCGGCTACGTGGGTAGGAGGGTACGCCCTCTCTTTGCTCAGGCGGCCTCTTTACAAGGGCCTTACAGATCCAGAAAGCTATGCAGTTGTTGCGGTAAGCGGAGCTAATTAGGCCATCCCCACTATCTCAGTGAGGGACTGGTTGTTCTGCTTTCTTTCTGGTGCGGTGGCTGAATGGTCCTCTTTGGCCTATTCTCTGTCTCAATTCCCTGAACCAGTTCCTAAAGCTACCTGGGCTAAGGAGGAAATCCCTATGCTCCATCATACGATGTTTGGAACCTGGGGACTTTATGGTATCATATACAGGACGCGTGCCTACGGGTACTTACAGAGACCTTTCCTCAGCATGGGCTGAGGTTTGCTGTATCAGAGCAACACTTACAATTTTTCGGGCTCTGCCTGTTGGGACTGTCCTCAGCCCCACAGGGGTTTACCAGTGTTTTGGATTTTCTGACAGTTCTCCTTTTCAGTATATCCCAATGCTCCTGTACCTGGACGGCCTCCTGCTCTTAGCGGGATCACCGGGGTACTTTACAGCCAGGTCAGGATGACTGTGGCTTCTTCAGGGTGCAGACGTTTAATCAACGGGGAAAAAGTCCTCCCTGCATCCCTCTCTGGGTATTCTTCATCTAGGATCCCTGCTGGATTCTCAGAATCTGAGAATTCTTCTGGCGTAAGACGGAATCTCCACTCTTCCATTAGGAGTACGTGGTTGTCTGCGCAGTCGACATATGTCTTTACACTCTGGGATGCATGGTGGAATGGGCTCAGTTCCATTCCAGACCTTTCCATAATTGGCTCATCTCCAGATGGAACAAGTTTTTTTCTGTCGGATCACTGTTCAAACGATGATGCTCTCTCCGGAGGCAAGTCGGTCCCTGTCCGGGTGGCTATGGCCATCTCGTCCAGGGTATTCTTTGCTATGGACAGTGTCTGGTTCGCATCCTTTTCAGTGCAGTTGGACGTCTGTCGATTCCACCCTGTCAATTAACTTACTCTGGCATAACTCTTGTTTCCCGGTGAACCTGAAAAGGTTCAGTCCGACAGGGTCAGGACAGTGGCTTCCTTTTTAGCAACACTGTTCGTTGAGTGGCAATGACAGGTATGTCACATATTCGGACATAGTCCGAGAGTCTCCTCCCGACCATCTCGGCAGCGTTCATTTCAGGAGCTCTCCATTGGGAAGCGGGAGTCCTCAGCCGTCACGACGTGCATCCCGGGGACTAGTCTCTTCCCCAAGAGAGGTTTCATCTCCTGGTGAGCAGGGGGGGCCCCCCTGAGGTGACCCTCAGGGCCTTCTGACTTTATCACACTATGGTGTTACAGTCCAGCTCTGGGGATTCTGAAGCAACCTTCAGCGACTCTTTGTCGGTGAAGTGGTCCTTTCACTTTGTGTACCTGTGTTCTCCGGTCTCCCTTCTTCCTCGAGGTCTTTGGAAGTGTTTCAATTGAGACGGAGATGCTTTCCTGCTGGTGGCTCCTGATTGCCCCAGATGTCAGGGGTACTTGGATTTTCGGAGTCTCTCCATCGATACTCCATTCCTGATGCTTCGCTGCCCGGACCTGTTGTCTCAGGGTCCTTGGTTTTGCCTTGGACCTGGGTCGTTTGTCTTTGACTGTGTCCCTACAGTGGTCTTACGGCTTCCCTGGCTTTGTCATCGTTGGAATGATTAGAGCACATGGATCAGCTTTTGCTGGGACCTACCACAAACTGTGGCAACCATAAATCTTATGGTATTGTACCTGTCGATACAATCCTCCGGTGTCCAGGATTTCCAGATATTCTGGCATTCCTTCCGGCTGGCTTGGGTTTCACACTTGGCCTGGTCTTCCTGACAGTGCGGATCTCTACACTGTCAGTATGGTTAAGATATGGAATTGCTCCACTCTGGTATCCAGTTCATCCTTTGGAGTGTTTTCTGGATTATGCTTCCATTTGTCCTCCCTAGGGACTCCTTGGGAGTTAGTAATGGTTCTTCGTTCCCTCCGGGGACAGTCAATGGAACCGCTGGTTGTGATAGCCATTACATGGTCTATTGCTTAGGCTCTCTCTTTCTCTCAGGGTGTTTATATCAACCAGGAGAGTGTCTGAATTGGGAGCGTTCTCATGTGGCTCCCTCTTCTGGAGGGCATCATGTCAGGGTGTGAGTTTCTCTCGCCCTGTGTTTCTTCTTAGTGGTTTTCAGGTTCCATATTATTCTGGAACTTATGGTACGGCCATTCTGTCCCCAGTCCTCTCAGCTGGTGTGGCCTCATTGACTGTGGTCCGGCCTCTTTGGATTTATGTGATCCGTTCAGGTTCCTTACGGAAATCGGACTCCTTATTGGTGGTCTGAGATTTCTGTTTTTCACAGGAAAGGATGGCCGGCCTATAACCAAATGTTGGCTGGATGGCCTCGTAGGTCTTCCTCAGGGGCCTACCCATGGGTAGGCCTTTCTGTTGAGGCTTGTTTTTTCTCGGGCCATGTAACCCTCGTGGGCGGCTCGCTGTGGCGCCTCGGCTGTTTTGCCTTACTAGGTGGCCACGTAGTCTTCTGTCCACACCTTTTTAAGGTTCTAGGCATTGGTTTCCTTTGCCTCTCAGGATGCTTCCTTTTTGGCGATGGATTCTCCTCTCAGCACAGGAGCGTCCCCACCCTTGGTTGAACTGCTTTGGGACATCCCCAAGGTCAACCCTGTGGACCCCCTATGGACCCTGAAGTAGAAAACAAGAGATATGGTAAGAACTTACCTTTGTTATCTCTGTTTCTACGAAGTCCATAGGGTCCACAGGGCGCCCGCCCTGACGCACCTGGCTTCATATGGGCTGTGTGGCTGGTCACCGGTTTTCCGTCTCCCATTTCTGTGAGTATGGTTATTGAGTGTTCCAGTTTTCTCTCTCTTTTTCTCTCCTCCTCCGGCCTTTGGCTACTTACAAACTGAGGTGCCTCTGGCTTGGGGGTGGGGTTATAGGGAGAGTGGACCCAGTGCATCCCGGGAGCTAAAAGCTTTAACTGCGTGGTGCCCGGATTTGGTTCCCAACCTATACCCCAAGGTCAACCCTATGGACCCTATGGACTTCATAGAAACAGAGATAACAAAGGTAAGTTCTTACCATATCTCTTGATAGATAGATATATATATATATATATATATTCTCATACTGTGTTTTATACTGTATATTGGGCACCTGAGTTAGGCATGTGGTTGGGTGTGATGGGCACTGAAAAGGCATGTTGGGAGCTCTGAGGGGCATTGATGGGGCTTGTGTTGTGGTCTATACAAGGTTTCATATATTTTAGTTGGGGCGATGTTCTGACTTCTAAACTTTTAAAAGTGGCTCCTAGATTTTAGAAAAATTTGTCGTGCCATGTTATACAGAGGTATTAGCCTGTGGTATTACTATAATACAGGGGGAGCAGCCTGTAGTGTCCTGTTATTACTATTATACAGGGAGAACAGTCTTTACTGTCCTGTTGTTATTATTATTACACAGGGGGAGCAGCCTTTGCTGCCCTGCTATACACAGGGAGCAGCCTGTGGTGTCCTATTATAGAGGTGGAGTGGCAGCATGTGGTGTCCTGTTATTATTATACATGGGTAGTGGCCTGTGGTGTCCTGTTATTATTATACAGGTAGAGCAGCCTGTGGTGTCCTGTTATTATTATACAGGTAGAGCAGCCTGTGGTGTCCTGTTATTATTATACAGGTAGAGCAGCCTGTGGTGTCCTGTTATTATTATACAGGTAGAGCAGCCTGTGGTGTCCTGTTATTATTATACAGGTAGAGCAGCCTGTGGTGTCCTGTTATTATTATACAGGTAGAGCAGCCTGTGGTGTCCTGTTATTATTATACAGGTAGAGCAGCCTGTGGTGTCCTGTTATTATTATACAGGGTAGTGGCCTTTTGTGTCCTTTTATTACAGGGCTCGAAAAATTTTTGTAAAATCTAGGAGCCATCTTAAAATTTTAGCCAGATCGTGACCAAAATAAAAACTTGTATAGACCACCACACATGCCCCTTCAGTGCCCCTCAACCTCACCATGTGCCTTTAGACTGCCACACATGCCTCTTCAATTGTCAGCAGATTTTGCCACATGCCCATCCCTGCCTCAAGATTCAAAATATGACATGCAGTAGGGCCCACATTCATATCAGGAAACACACTAGAGCACAAATGCTCGTTAAGCCACACAGTAGGACCCAAATGCTCGTTATGCCACACAGTAGGGCCCAAATGCTCGTTATGCCACACAGTAGGGCCCAAATGCACACTACGCCACGCAGTAGGGCCCAAATGCACACTACGCCACGCAGTAGGGCTCAAAATGCACATTACGCCACGCAGTAGGGCTCAAAATGCACATTACGCCACGCAGTAGGGCTCAAAATGCACACTACGCCACGCAGTAGGGCTCAAAATGCACACTACGCCACGCAGTAGGGCTCAAAATGCACACTGCGCCACGCAGTAGGGCCCAAATGCACACTGCGCCACGCAGTAGGGCCCAAATGCACACTGCGCCACGCAGTAGGGCCCAAATGCACACTGCGCCACGCAGTAGGGCCCAAATGCACACTGCGCCACGCAGTAGGGCCCAAATGCACACTGCGCCACGCAGTAGGGCCCAAATGCACACTGCGCCACGCAGTAGGAACAAATACATACAGTATATTGCCACACATTAAAACCCAAGTTCACATTATGCCACAGTAGGTCCCAAATGTACATTAATATATTTATTTTTACTTTTTAAAAATAGCATTTGGACAAAAGTATATGATGGCCCAGAATAAAGGTGCAGGAGTCTTATTAATTAAATTACAATTGCAATGAGGAGCGCAGCTGATTGTGTGGCACATGGCGGCTGCTGCTACATTATATATACACTATCAGTGATTGCGGCGAGAGAAAAAAATTGTGGGTCCCAGAGACCTCTCACTTTAAAAAATTGGGGTCCTAATCCATTGTTTCTGGTTCCCATCAGATATTATGCAGGGTGAGGGCAGACAGCAGCTGGCACAGTACGGGGGGGGGGGGGGGGCAAGGAGGGGGTTAGGGGCAGGCACAACTAGGGGTGGCAAGGTTAGATAGCAGCTGGCACAGTAATGGGGAGCATGGATGGGGTTAGGGGGAGGGGGTCAGGATAGCAGCTGGGGCAGCCCTGGGGGAGGAGGTAAGGGTAGATATCACTTGGGACAGTGGTAACCTCATTTGCTCCTGCTGGGAGCCATTGGTCACTGTTGTCCGCCTGCAGTCCTTGCTGCCCCTTGTAGTGTCTACCTCACCGCCTCCTGCGTGCAGAGAGCTCAGCTGGCTGAAGGAGCGCAGGCTGCTAGAGGATGATGCCGCTCTCCTTCAGGAACCTGCTGCCTCTACTCTGATGCTCTGCCTCCACCTCAGCCTGCAGGAACTGGGCTCCTCTCTGCTGCTGCCCATCCTATGCTGGCTTCCCCATCTCCATTTAGGCTCACCAGGTAGCTCCGCCGGCAATGTATATAGAGCGCGGCGCGCTGGGGGAAAAGAGGAGCTCTCAGGACACGGTGCCGCGCGGCAATTGGCTGGAGACACGGCGCCGCGCAGCTATTGGCTGTGAACAAGCGGCGATTGGCTTTGCTCCCAGCAGTAGCAAAGGAGGTAACCACTGATTGACTGGGGGATACGGTGTCGCACGGCGATTGGCTACTGCTGCACAACACAGTGCCTGCCAGCGCTGGGGCTGACGAGGATCTGCTTCCTCCCACCCCTGATTATCTGGTCGCCACGGCGACCTGGCCCCCGGGATTTGTTGAGCCCTGTATTATCATTATTCTGGGTTCGCAAAATAAGCGCTTTGATGCGTTTTTACGCGCTACAGGAAACTTGGGACCCAGTTTTTAAAACTGATCGGGTGCCGGAGGACGCGCTGGCCCTGTGTGTACCTCAGTAGCCAGTCAGTGTGCAGCAGCGTCCCCTCAGCCATTCACCACAGCGGCACATCAAACCAAACTCAATCCCTTATCCGAAGAGCACAAACTGCCCCAGCCGGCTTCTTTCAGCGGCAAGACTGCGAACACGTGACCCAGAAGTCGGAGTGCATGTACGGATCGGAACGCGCGTGGAGGACAGCCGAGCAGGAGCGAGGATCATCAGCCTAAGAACATCCCAGTGAGACGCAGCGGGATGGAGAGGACCAGTGACCCAGAGACGCCCGCAAGGTGAGAAGACCACGCGGATATTGCCGAGCACGGGACAAGTGAATCGAGTGAACAGAGGTAAGACTCCGTTAGAGGAGGGGCACCTGGCTGGGATTCCCCTGGAGGATTCATCTAAACAGACGATCATCTGGGTGCAGTTTTTTCATTTAAGATCACTGACCTATTTCTCTATTTCTTCATTTTGACTTATTTGCTGCCCAAACATTAAGAAAGCGCAAGGTTAAACCAATATATAAAAATTCACCACAGGACGCCATGCCCCCAGCCATTCTCCACACGGTGCCATCCTCCCAGCCATTCACAGTGCAGCAGCCCCCCCCCCCCCAGCCAATCATCAAGCGGCACTGTCCCCCCAGCCAAACACCATGCAGCTGCGTCCCCCAACCATTCACCACGCGGCGCCGTCACCCCCATCCAATCGCTGTGCAGTGGGTCCCCCGCCAGAAGCCCGTGGGCGATTTGGCTGCAGCAGCGTTGTCGTTGGTGCCGGGACACTCTAGCAGCCGGCACTCCTTCAGCCAGCTGAGCTCTCTGTACGCTGGAGGTGGACAGCGCTTGGGGCAGAAGGGAGCTGCACGCGGACAACAGTGACCCGGCCAAGGGTTCCCAGCAGAAACACAGAGAGGTAACCACTGCCCCAAGTTTTAGCTACCCTAACCCCTCCTTGCCCTCCCCGTACTGCCCTAGCTGCTATCTACTCTACCCCCGCCCTACCCCAAGTACTGCCTGCCCCTAACCTCTTTCTTTCCCCCCGTGCTGCCCCAGCTGCCATCTACACTTGCCCCCTCCTTACACCCAGTGCTGCCCCAGCTCCTACCCTGACCCCCAGCACTGCCCCTAACACCATCCTTGCTCCCCAGTACTGCCCTAGTTATCTACCCTTGCCACTCCGTACACCCAGTATTGCTTGCCCCTAACCTCTTCCTTGCCCCCAGTACTGCCTTAGCTGTTATCTACCCTGGCCCCCTCCCTAGACCCAGCACTGCCTGTCCCTAACCTCCTCCTTGCCTGCAGTACTGCCCCAGCTGCTATCTACCCTTGCCCCCTCCTTACCCCAAGTACTGCTTGCCGCTAACCCCCACCGTACCCCCCCAAGTACTGCGCCAGCTGCTATATACCATTGCCCCTCACACAACCTGCCCCTAGTACCCTCCATGCCCCCCAGCACTGTCGCATCAACTGTTTGCACTTACCCCTCCCTACCCCAGCCGTGCCTGCCCTTACTCCACTATAGGTGCAGCTCTACCCCAATATCTCCCTGCCTTTACCCTCAGCTCTACCCCAACCACCTCTACTCCAACTGCTATATACCCCCCAGTACAGTGCCAACTGGTGCCTGCCCTCAACTCCCATAATATGTAACGGGACCCAGAAAAAGTGGTGTAGGACCCCAAGTTTTTAAAGTGAGGGGTCCCTGTAGATAAGATTGCGCTATACGCAGATGATATTTTATTATTTATTTCAAACTATACAGTTTCCATCCCATATGTTTTAAGTACTATAGATACATTTGGTAGATACTCCGGCCTATGTGTGAATTGGGATAAGTCCTACGTGCTTCTTTTTGTGGGTTCTGGCCCAACTGATTCTTTACTATGTTACTCGTTGCATTGGGTAAGCTTTAAATACCTCGGGATTTGGATTACAAATGATCCCTCTAGATATCTGCCCCTTAAAATTAACCCCCAGCTGGAGTTTCTTAAAACTCGAGTTTCTGTCTGGGGCAGATTGCCGCTTACTATGACAGGCCGGGTAAACATAGTTAAAATGGTCGTACAGCCCAAAATACTATATGTTCTTCATCACTCCCCAATATATATTCCACAGCGAATATGTAAACAGATTGATGGTCTGCTTTCCTCTTTAATTTGGTCTAGTGGGAGAGTTCGAATTAAAACTGATATGTTGACTAGGCGTAGAGACTCAGGCGGTTTGGCACTGCCCTCATTTAAATTATATTACTATGCCATGCAACTGGCACACTTATGGGAGTGGTTCCAAGCTCTACAGCTAGACTCTCTGATTAATCAAATCATATAGCGGATAGCGACACGGGTTTGTCTCCGGTTCAACTACTCCTTAGCGATAGCTTGGTAACTATCAAAATCCCCCTGGTTAAACAAGCTGTTTTAATTTGGAGATTGGCCTCGCGAATCTTAAAGGTCGAGGGATTAGATCCAGATGCCCCGTTAACTCATACAAGGGCACTTTCTGAGCTTTCAGAGTTGCAAGCTGGGAAAGTATGGGGAGTGACATCCATTGGGTTAATATATCTGGAAGGTTTTTTGAAGTCTTTTCAGCAAATTCAAGCAGAGTTTAAAGTCCCTGGAGAATACTTTTACAGATTTCTTCAACTAAGACATGCACTTAATGCTCAATTCAGAGGGGCTCCACTGCTTCTTCAGGACTCGCTGCTTAAAAAAACGATGACATCACTGGGTTCTGGCCGCCTGATCTCTATTTTATATAATAAATTACTGGATGGGCATCATGCATCTGACCTAGCGCATATTAGACAAAAATGGGTAAACGATGTTGGTGTACTTTCTGATGAGACATGGCAACTGGCCTTGACTAGTCCGCGCTACGCCACACTGTCTGCTCGTTTTCAACAGATACAACTATTGGCCTGTGGTGTTGTGCTATTATTATTATACAAAGAAAGCGGCCTGTGGTGTTGTGCTATTATTATTATTATACAAAGAAAGCGGCCTGTGGTGTTGTGCTATTATTATTATTATACAAAGAAAGCGGCCTGTGGTGTTGTGCTATTATTATTATACAAAGAAAGCGGCCTGTGGTGTTGTGCTATTATTATTATTATACAAAGAAAGCGGCCTGTGGTGTTGTGCTATTATTATTATTATACAAAGAAAGCGGCCTGTGGTGTTGTGCTATTATTATTATTATACAAAGAAAGCGGCCTGTGGTGTTGTGCTATTATTATTATACAAAGAAAGCGGCCTGTGGTGTTGTGCTATTATTATTATTATACAAAGAAAGCGGCCTGTGGTGTTGTGCTATTATTATTATTATTATACAAAGAAAGCGGCCTGTGGTGTTGTGCTATTATTATTATACAAAGAAAGCGGCCTGTGGTGTTGTGCTATTATTATTATTATTATACAAAGAAAGCGGCCTGTGGTGTTGTGCTATTATTATTATTATTATACAAAGAAAGCGGCCTGTGGTGTTGTGCTATTATTATTATACAAAGAAAGCGGCCTGTGGTGTTGTGCTATTATTATTATACAAAGAAAGCGGCCTGTGGTGTTGTGCTATTATTATTATACAAAGAAAGCGGCCTGTGGTGTTGTGCTATTATTATTATACAAAGAAAGCGGCCTGTGGTGTTGTGCTATTATTATTATACAAAGAAAGCGGCCTGTGGTGTTGTGCTATAATTATTATTATTATTATTATTATACAAAGAAAGCGGCCTGTGGTGTTTTGCTATTATTATTATTATACAAAGAAAGCGGCCTGTGGTGTTGTGCTATTATTATTATACAAAGAAAGCGGCCTGTGGTGTTGTGCTATTATTATTATACAAAGAAAGCGGCCTGTGGTGTTGTGCTATTATTATTATTATACAAAGAAAGCGGCCTGTGGTGTTGTGCTATTATTATTATTATACAAAGAAAGCGGCCTGTGGTGTTGTGCTATTATTATTATACAAAGAAAGCGGCCTGTGGTGTTGTGCTATTATTATTATTATACAAAGAAAGCGGCCTGTGGTGTTGTGCTATTATTATTATTATACAAAGAAAGCGGCCTGTGGTGTTGTGCTATTATTATTATTATACAAAGAAAGTGGCCTGTGGTGTTGTGCTATTATTATTATTATACAAAGAAAGTGGCCTGTGGTGTTGTGCTATTATTATTATACAAAGAAAGCGGCCTGTGGTGTTGTGCTATTATTATTATTATACAAAGAAAGCGGCCTGTGGTGTTGTGCTATTATTATTATTATACAAAGAAAGCGGCCTGTGGTGTTGTGCTATTATTATTATACAAAGAAAGCGGCCTGTGGTGTTGTGCTATTATTATTATTATACAAAGAAAGCGGCCTGTGGTGTTGTGCTATTATTATTATTATACAAAGAAAGCGGCCTGTGGTGTTGTGCTATTATTATTATTATACAAAGAAAGCTGCCTGTGGTGTTGTGCTATTATTATTATACAAAGAAAGCGGCCTGTGGTGTTGTGCTATTATTATTATTATACAAAGAAAGCGGCCTGTGGTGTTGTGCTATTATTATTATTATTATACAAAGAAAGCGGCCTGTGGTGTTGTGCTATTATTATTATACAAAGAAAGCGGCCTGTGGTGTTGTGCTATTATTATTATTATTATACAAAGAAAGCGGCCTGTGGTGTTGTGCTATTATTATTATACAAAGAAAGCGGCCTGTGGTGTTGTGCTATTATTATTATTATTATACAAAGAAAGCGGCCTGTGGTGTTGTGCTATTATTATTATACAAAGAAAGCGGCCTGTGGTGTTGTGCTATTATTATTATTATACAAAGAAAGCGGCCTGTGGTGTTGTGCTATTATTATTATTATACAAAGAAAGCGGCCTGTGGTGTTGTGCTATTATTATTATTATACAAAGAAAGCGGCCTGTGGTGTTGTGCTATTATTATTATTATACAAAGAAAGCGGCCTGTGGTGTTGTGCTATTATTATTATTATTATACAAAGAAAGCGGCCTGTGGTGTTGTGCTATTATTATTATTATTATTATACAAAGAAAGCGGCCTGTGGTGTTGTGCTATTATTATTATTATTATACAAAGAAAGCGGCCTGTGGTGTTGTGCTATTATTATTATTATTATTATACAAAGAAAGCGGCCTGTGGTGTTGTGCTATTATTATTATTATTATACAAAGAAAGCGGCCTGTGGTGTTGTGCTATTATTATTATTATTATACAAAGAAAGCGGCCTGTGGTGTTGTGCTATTATTATTATTATTATACAAAGAAAGCGGCCTGTGGTGTTGTGCTATTATTATTATTATACAAAGAAAGCGGCCTGTGGTGTTGTGCTATTATTATTATTATACAAAGAAAGCGGCCTGTGGTGTTGTGCTATTATTATTATACAAAGAAAGCGGCCTGTGGTGTTGTGCTATTATTATTATTATACAAAGAAAGCGGCCTGTGGTGTTGTGCTATTATTATTATTATACAAAGAAAGCGGCCTGTGGTGTTGTGCTATTATTATTATTATTATACAAAGAAAGCGGCCTGTGGTGTTGTGCTATTATTATTATTATTATTATACAAAGAAAGCGGCCTGTGGTGTTGTGCTATTATTATTATTATTATTATACAAAGAAAGCGGCCTGTGGTGTTGTGCTATTATTATTATTATTATACAAAGAAAGCGGCCTGTGGTGTTGTGCTATTATTATTATTATTATACAAAGAAAGCGGCCTGTGGTGTTGTGCTATTATTATTATTATTATTATACAAAGAAAGCGGCCTGTGGTGTTGTGCTATTATTATTATTATACAAAGAAAGCGGCCTGTGGTGTTGTGCTATTATTATTATTATACAAAGAAAGCGGCCTGTGGTGTTGTGCTATTATTATTATTATTATACAAAGAAAGCGGCCTGTGGTGTTGTGCTATTATTATTATTATTATTATTATTATTATTATTATTATTATACAAAGAAAGCGGCCTGTGGTGTTGTGCTATTATTATTATTATACAAAGAAAGCGGCCTGTGGTGTTGTGCTATTATTATTATTATACAAAGAAAGCGGCCTGTGGTGTTGTGCTATTATTATTATTATACAAAGAAAGCGGCCTGTGGTGTTGTGCTATTATTATTATTATACAAAGAAAGCGGCCTGTGGTGTTGTGCTATTATTATTATTATACAAAGAAAGCGGCCTGTGGTGTTGTGCTATTATTATTATTATACAAAGAAAGCGGCCTGTGGTGTTGTGCTATTATTATCATTATACAAAGAAAGCGGCCTGTGGTGTTGTGCTATTATTATTATTATACAAAGAAAGCGGCCTGTGGTGTTGTGCTATTATTATTATTATACAAAGAAAGCGGCCTGTGGTGTTGTGCTATTATTATTATTATACAAAGAAAGCGGCCTGTGGTGTTGTGCTATTATTATTATTATACAAAGAAAGCGGCCTGTGGTGTTGTGCTATTATTATTATACAAAGAAAGCGGCCTGTGGTGTTGTGCTATTATTATTATTATTATACAAAGAAAGCGGCCTGTGGTGTTGTGCTATTATTATTATTATTATTATACAAAGAAAGCGGCCTGTGGTGTTGTGCTATTATTATTATACAAAGAAAGCGGCCTGTGGTGTTGTGCTATTATTATTATACAAAGAAAGCGGCCTGTGGTGTTGTGCTATTATTATTATTATTATACAAAGAAAGCGGCCTGTGGTGTTGTGCTATTATTATTATACAAAGAAAGCGGCCTGTGGTGTTGTGCTATTATTATTATTATACAAAGAAAGCGGCCTGTGGTGTTGTGCTATTATTATTATTATTATACAAAGAAAGCGGCCTGTGGTGTTGTGCTATTATTATTATTATACAAAGAAAGCGGCCTGTGGTGTTGTGCTATTATTATTATTATACAAAGAAAGCGGCCTGTGGTGTTGTGCTATTATTATTATTATACAAAGAAAGCGGCCTGTGGTGTTGTGCTATTATTATTATTATACAAAGAAAGCGGCCTGTGGTGTTGTGCTATTATTATTATTATACAAAGAAAGCGGCCTGTGGTGTTGTGCTATTATACAGGGGGAAACGGGATACTCTATAGGAAGAAAGACAAATGAGGATTTTTTTCTTTTCCTTACATTAAATCTCTTTCTCTGACTCCATGGGGGATACTGGCCGCCCCTCCCTAGCGCTCTTGGGTATATTTTTGTGGATATATTTATTATATCTGTTTCCCCTCACCCTCGTCTTCTCTGTGCTGTCTGTTTGGGCTTGTTAGTTCCACGCTGAATGGCTGTTGAAAAACACCAAATTTGAAAGTGCTGAGGCTTCTCTTTCCACTGACTGTACACCAAGGTTCCAGTGTCCCACATGGAGCTGGAGACAGGGATTTAATGTAAGTAATATAAAAAATTACATTAAATGCAACATTACACCCTCTGTGTAATCCTCTATAGAACCCATTTGTAAAAATAGGTATTATGCATTTCCGCTCCTTTTAGTTCGGTGCAGCGTCCTCTATAAATGAAACAACCAATGCAGAAGCTTTTCCACATCCCCACGGCCCCCCTTCATAACCTGCAAACCCTCTATAATTGTAGTTGGAAAGATGCAACCTTATCATGCCAATGCATTTTGACTTCTACCTTTTATATATACAAAAAAAAAGTTTTGAGGTTCATTTGACCAATCATTAGTTTAATGAATACATGGATCTGCTATAACATTTCATGGTTAGGTCCCCTTAGAGACCTTTTACAATGTCACTATTGGCGGATCTGATGTATCTACACTGATCAGCCATAACTTTGTATAAAGCCTCTGACGGGTGAAGTGAATAACATTGATTATCTCGTTACAATGGCACCTGATCAGGGCTGGGATATATTGGGCAGCAAGCTACTGAAGTTGGTGTGTTGGAAGCAGGAAAAATGGGCAAGATCTGAGCCATCAGGATTCCGGTGCTGGCATTCTGTCGCATACCCAACCCCTTCTGGCTCCAGTATACCAGTCCTTTTCCAGCACCTGCAAATCCAATTTGGCCACTGGGAGCACATTTCCCTGTTAGCCTGTTACTTTATACCACAGAGACCCAGCTGCCATATTATTATAGCCTTTCTTTTTTCACTACTACAATATACCTTGAAAAAGATCCCAGAAGTAGGGGTCGCAACGCGTCGGTAGAGATGGGGGACACCAGGTGCTGACAAAGATCTTGCAGAGCCGGAAGGTCAGGAGGTGAGCGGTGGAATGCCCGGCAATAACACAGATGTGTAAACATCACACGCTCTTTGAGGACTGCCCGTTGACAGTTCTCTCTGCCATTCGGTAATTGCAGTTTCCTATGTCACTGTGGGATACCCCGTCTAGGGGACGAATGCTGTGTATATTGTTTTAATGTCTTATTTTTTGTTGTATATTAAACTGTGCTTCACTATATGCACTTTGTTCTATTATTTTTGAGCACAACAACGTCCTATGAGAGGGATTACCCCTAAGGACTACTAGATGATACTTGTATCACAATTGAAGTGATTTGAAGGAATCAAAAGGTTATATCCTGGTTGAATTTTGTACTAAGCACAGGTCATGTGATTTCTGCTTTTCTATTTATTGGTGGAGGTTTGGGATACCTGCTTTAGAATACGTTTGACCTGCTGCATGAGTATCTGCACACTGATTCACTTTCTTCACCATCCATTTTTATCAAGGATATGAGCGACTTTGACAAGGGCCGAATTGTGATGACTCGGCAACGGTTCAGAGCATCTCCAAAACGGGTTTTCCCGGTATGCAGTTAGTACCTACCAAAAGTGGTCCAACCATGAACCAGTGACAGGGTCACAGACACTCAAGGCTCATTGAGGCGCATGGAGAGCAAAGGCTAGCCCGTCTGGTCCTTCCCCACAGAAGAGCTACTGTAGCACAAATTGCTGACATAGTTAATGCTGGCTATGATAGAAAGGTGTCAGAACATACAGTGCTTTGCAGCTTGGGGCTGCGTAGCCATAGACTGGTCAGAGTGCCCATGCTGATTCGTTCACCGCCAAAAGCACATGTGATGAGCTGGTGAGTGTAAGAACTGAACCACGGAGCAATGGAAGAAGGTGGCCTGGTCTGATGATTTACATCAGGGCTCGACAAATCCCGGGGGCCAGGTTGCCATGGCTACTAGATTTTGTAGTGAAGGAGGAAGCAGATCCTCATCATCTCCGGCGGAGATTCTTGCCTATAATATTGCGGTGTTCATATCATGCACAGGAGTGCAAGTGCTGAGTGTCGCCTGTGGTGACTGCTGTACCTCCCGGCCTGCCCTGACGACTCCTCTCCATCCTGGCCTGCTCTGATCCCTGCTGTCTGTCCCAGTCTACGCTGATCCTTCTGTACGTCCCAACTGTCTACTGTCTCCTATCTCCGGCTGCATAGAGCTCTAGTAGTAGGGTCTATGCGCGGCCAGGGATTGCAGAGCGGCTTCAGAGGGATAGTGGTGTGACCACGAGGGGAGGGAGGTTTTGTTGTACTTTCTGGCACCATTATTTTATTTGAAATGTGGTCCGTTATTACTGGAGGGTGGGGGGTGGAGTAGGGGAGCTGTGCAGAGCAGTGAGGAGGCCTCCATTTTACTGTGTCCATTCAACTGTGACCATTTTGTGGACTAGTATAGTGTGTATAACAGTTGCATAACACACAGAGCTGTGCTCCTCACTCCTGTAATTTTTTTTGGGGGGACGGTGGTCTGGCCCCTACACTTTCATCCTGGCTCCTAGATTTTAGAAAAATTTGTCAAGCCCTGATTTACATCATGTGGACGGCTGGGTACACTTGCACCGTTTACCTGGGGAAGGGATGGCACCAGGATGCATTATGGGAAGACCGAAAGCCAGCGGACGCAGTGTGATACTCTGGGCAATGTTCTGCTGGGAAACCTTGGGTCCTGCCATTCATGTGGATCTTACTTTGATACGTACCACCTACCTAAACATTGTTGCAAACCAAGTACACCCCTTCATGGCAACAGTAATCCTTGCTGTTTCACCTAACTTCTCTCTCGCAGTTCTACTGGGACCACGAAAAAAATAAAATAATTTCTAGACCAGTTTTCAGATAAATGTAATGCTGTAGAGACATGGGACTGAAGGATACTGCCTGATTCTGATTGGGAACTAACCACCAAAAATTTGCCACTGACCACTTTTAGTAGCTGTATGCCCAATCTAAGCTTCTCTAGTTGGATGGCTAGAATTCTACCCTAGCTGACATCCTCTCCACGCAATCCTTAATGGCTTTTGACCAACTTCAGGCCTGTTGTGCCCTTTCCTCAACTGAATATCATATTTACAGATTGCCCAATGGCTACATATTGAACTTAAGACCTAGTGCCGTGTTCAATTAGAGGCAAAATAGTCCAATTTCAACAAAAAACAGGCAAAAAAGTTTTCTCCCTCTCCGACCAGTTGAAAAAAAATGCAAAATCCCTATTTTTGCCTAAAAATGTGGGTATTTCTTTCAGAACCCTTTGGACACCCAAACATAGCATTGTTTTAAATAATGAAAACCTCTCCACGTAGTTGTAGTTTAATTTAATTTACCTTTTTATTGATGTCTCTGTCATTACAGGATTACACAGTAGTGAAGAAGACATCTGGGAAGTATGAGGCACCAGGCAGCCGTCTCTGTGTGTCAGGAGGCCTGAGCAGGACCCAGAGCCCCATCAGGTGCCTCAACCTCACTCACTGATACATGAGAGACACAATGACCAGAAGATCCTGGATCTCACCAACAAGATCATTCAGCTGCTGACTGGAGAGGTGATTGCTGGGAATGGGACATTATACAGTAACACCAGGGGATGTGTCTGGGTGATGACTGGAGAGGTGACTGCTGGGAATGGGACATTATACAGTAACACCAGGGGATGTGTCTGGGTGATGACTGGGGAGGTGACTGCTGGGAATGGGACATTATACAGTAACACCAGGGGATGTGTCGGGGTGATGACTGGAGAGGTGACTGCTGGGAATGGGACATTATACAGTAACACCAGGGGATGTGTCTGGGTGATGACTGGGGAGGTGACTGCTGGGAATGGGACATTATACAGTAACACCAGGGGATGTGTCTGGGTGATGACTGTATCATTGTGTGTGTGTCAGGTTCCTATAAGGTGTGAGGACGTCACTGTCTATTTCTCCATGCAGGAGTGGGAGTATATAGAAGGACACAGGGGTCTGTACAAGGACGTGATGATGGAGAATCACCGGCCCCTCACATCACTGGGTAAGAGGAGACTGTCATTTATTGTAATGGAGAGAGCAGCTATGGGGCCACCTATATACACATCATCTGATAATCACATATATACAGTGTGATCAGTCACTGTGTGTCTCCTACAGATGGAGCCAGTAACATTAATACCCCAGAGAGATGTCCCCGTCCTCTTTATTCCCAGGATGATACAGAGGAGAATCACAGTGTCCCACAGGAGGGTCAGGTAGGTGGAAATAGGGGTAAAATACCAACCTGACTTTTCACATTATGATCTGTAGAGAAGTTGTGAGGATTTAGTCTTATGTTTAAAGTGTGGTTTGTTTTTATTTGGTTTGTGGGTCATTTAGGATAAAACCCTGATTCATATTAAGGTTGAAGATGTAAAGGTAGAGGAAGAGATATATATTAGTGGGGATCAGCCATGTAAGGAGGAAGAAATCCCTACAGATATCAGCACAGGTGAGTAATAATCACTAAGTACAGAACAGTCACATATTCTCCTTGTTCTGTCACTACAGCCATCTCTTATCCTACACCCTCCTCTGTCACTACAGCAATCTCTTATCCTACACCCTCTTCTGTCACTACAGCAATCTCTTATCCTACACCCTCTTCTGTCACTACAGCAATCTCTTATCCTACACCCTCCTCTGTCACTACAGCCATCTCTTATCCTACACCCTCTTCTGTCACTACAGCAATCTCTTATCCCACACCCTCTTCTGTCACTACAGCAATCTCTTATCCTACACCCTCTTCTGTCACTACAGCAATCTCTTATCCCACACCCTCCTCTGTCACTACAGCACTCTTATCCCACACCCTCCTCTGTCACTACAGCCATCTCTTATCCTACACCCTCCTCTGTCACTACAGCCATCTCTTATCCTACACCCTCCTCTGTCACTACAGCACTCTCTTATCCTACACCCTCCTCTGTCACTACAGCATGGAGAGAGCAGCTATAGGGCCACCTATATACACATCATCTGATAATCGCATATATACAATGTAATCAGTCACTGTGTGTCTCCTACAGATGGACACAGTAACGGAAATATCCCAGAGAGATGTCCTCTTTATTCAGAGGATGATACAGAGGAGGATCCCAGGATTCCACAGGAGCATCAGGTAGATGGGCTTTAGGGTCTCACCAATATACCATAAAAACCTTATTGCACACCTAGGCGAAAGATTGTACTGTTTGATCCCAATTCTTATTAGACATATTAATTTTTTTTTTTTTACTTGTTTTCTGGGTTATAAAGAGCGAATTTGTAACTAACATTAAGTTAGAAGATATAAAGGGGGAAGAAGAGATGTATGTGATGAGTGATCAGCAGTGTAAGGAGGAAGAAATCCCCACAGAGATCTGTGCAGGTGAGTAATGATCTCTGTTAGCCGTCTGTAGCTAACTTTATACCCGTTGTATTTGCATGGGAGCCAGCTTTACTAAGTGGCAAGAATTTTAGATGCAAAATCAAGTGTGTTTTACAGTTCATATTATTGGCGTGTTTAAATAATCTACGGCAGAGTTGGTTTCTTTTTTTGCTCGAAGGAAGATTGAAGGTCTGTGCTCTGGTATTGATTACCTAGGATTGAAAAGAAAATTACTATTAAGAACAAGTATCTCACTCCTTTGATCTTGGAGCTCTTTGATTGTATCAAGGGGTGCGACCATCTATTCAAAACTAAATCTCAGAGCTGCTTACGATCCCAGAAGTGTCAAAAACTGGGATGGGTGGTAAGTGGCTCTCAAGACCAAGAATAGTCCAAACCAGTATCTAGCAATGATTAGTGGCTTATTGACAATGCCCGGGAACGCCCAGCACATTTTCAACACATTTCTGGCACCACGTGTCTCCTGTGCTCCTCAATCGCCACTCCAACACTGCACGCACGCTCTCCGGATGCATGCGCAGTGCGCCATATATGCAAAATCACTCCGACATCGGCAGTAACCATTTTGTGTTAGAAGACACCACCTTTACTGTAAATTGGAGAAACAACTCTTTGACCAAGTGCAGCTTCCCAGCCATGACATTTCTAGATCCAGTCTTCAGATGTGTCCTGTAGAGGTCAAAGCAATTAAAGATTGGACATCTACTGCTAGACTCAAGGTGATCCAGTGCTTTCTGTGATTCTACAGTTAGTACCTCCAGTTCCTGTTTATTACAGGCTACTCTTCTGACGTTGCACCCATCATGGCCTTAATCCGGAAATTAGCTAACCCTAGAAATTTGCAGCCCAACGTCTCTAAGGCCTTTAATCCAAAAGAAGCAATCGTCTTTTATTAAAGTGGTCCGACATCTCTACCCCTTTAACTCTTGAAGTTGACGCCTCTTCAGTTGGGCATAGTCACCGGTTCAGGTCAACCACTATTCTGTGTATAGGTCCGATGGTTCCAGATGTTTCCGCTGTCTTGCAGACTATTCAGGCTTTGGGTAAAGGGAAGTGGATAGCATTATGTAGTGCTGGGCATCTGCATCTTCTGCTGCGATTGCCATGTTTATGCATTGATTAGCATATTCTCGCAGCAGCAGAGTCTGTGCAATCTCTCACCTGCATTCCTTGCTGAATCAGGCCCACAGTTCTTTGTCTCCAGGTCGCCTTCAAAGCTCAAACCAATGGTGAGCAGAGTCTGCATTTTGGCAATCGCATCCTCTGCTTTTCTTGATCTTTTCTTGGGCATACCTTAATCCAGAGATTCCCATGGTTTGCCATTACAGTCCAGGTTTTAAGGATATTCATGCTTAAAAGCCCAGATGGTTAAATCAAATGAACTGAGGTACTAATTAAGTTTAGAGCATGGATGTCCTTAAAATCTGGACTGTAATAGTTGAGATTTAGAACCTCTGTCTTAATCTCTTCCAATATTTGGTTCAGGTTGGTGGTCTGGACACACTACCCCTAATTTGCTGGAAATTACAAAAGTTTAGTTTCTCAAACTTATAGGAGGTCTTTATTTTGTGAAGGCATCAAAAACTTTGACCCAGCCTGTGCCATACATGCCTTGCCCCCCCCCCCCCCCCCCTCCCCTGTGTTTAAACATTGGTTTGTTTTGAACATTCTGATATCGAACTGTCCTCCTCATTTCCTTACCATTCAACCTACTGGTAAAAGCCTATAACTCAAAGAGATCTTGAAGGCAGGGTATTGCTGGTGAATACCAGCAGGGGCCTTTAATTCTGTGACACTATTCTACCAGCTCTAATCTTGGTTGACGTTAAGAATTCACCACATCCCTGACCCCATATCTGAAAGGCTTGTACTCTTCCTATTGGGTACCTGAGATGTAACCCATAACTGATGCCCACCGTTTGCTTCAAATTCGGAAATATAACCTGAATCAAGTTTATATGATTATATTATTTGAAACGCAGGAGGAGACCAAGTGCCGTTGAGATGGAGATGCTCATTCATTTTTCACAGTGCAGCTATTTTCATTATATAATGATGCTATGAATAGCTATTTGCCTATTAATAGAGATGATCTAATACAATGCAACTTCCATTGGCCTGCAGAGTTGGCGCCAGCTATTCTGAAACTACCTCTTTGATTTGGGTTTTGTTTAAAGTTAGTCTTCAAAGCACTTTCCAAATACACCTTGGTCTTTCCAGGGGCCTTCCATTTATTCTCACGTAGAAAAGTCCTTTGATTGCAGACTGCCCCCTGTTGAAGGCCACTAGGATCAGGGGGAAAGTTTTAAGGCTCAAACCAAATGAATCCTCGCCCTCTGCTCACACCCTGTCAACCTCTACTATAATGTGCTCATGCCCCATTGTGCCAGATGTGACTGACGACTGTCTTGGTCGATCTATATCTTGGTTGCTTGGGTGACTCTATAGCTTCGCTACACATGATGACTGGAATATTGTGTATACGCCATAGTGCACAAATTGATGAAACAGGCTTTTTGTAATTGACATTCTTTTGTTGGTAAAAAGACTTAGGGGGTAAAGTATTTGATAAGGTATATAAATCAGGTCCAGCAATTGGTCAAATTCTTAATAATGTAAAAGGTTTATTTTGGGACAATACAGTGACTAAGTCTCACTGCAGCAGGTACAAATGACACCAAATGTCTTGTCATGTTCCACATCTATGGAAAATTACAAAGTACGTATTTATATTCGCTAACATTAAACGCTGTACTGTTGCAACTGAGTCCATCGGCGTAGATCTTGGGTGTTTCCGAACACCTGTCGGAATGGTACATCTTGAGGTTTGGCCATTTCCTTTCAACATTAATGATGCCAATTCCAATAAGTGGTTGTCAAAACATTTACAAGTATTGGCCCTGTGGTTTTACTAATTCACTGTAATAAATTAGTTGAAATTCATCAAAAACTGGAGCTACATGTTCTGAAGCGACCTGTAGATAACAGATAACTAGTGACGAGATGTAGCGGCATCTGCCCACAAATCCCAGGTCCACGTGGTTCCTTTTCTGGGTGTCTTCTGCTGATGCCTTTGGGTACACGCTTCTGTCCAGATGGTTCCACTTTCCTGTGGTGCTGGCCAAAATGATCTCCTTTGCCCCCTAACACTGCTGAGGGTGAGGAGACCCTTGGAATACATGGGTCCATATATTTTGGGAATGTCTTAATACTATTGGTAGGCACCGATTCCCTTATGGTAGAGAGCTTACAGGTATTTGAATGTCCCATTGATCTAGCCTGTGTATTTTCCCATTACAATAACTGTAATATAGGAACATATAATAGATGTCTCATATATGTTATAAGTGCATTGAGGTGGGTGGGGGGGTTACTCCTGCTTTCCCTATCACGCTATAGGCTGCTTAGCTTACTGTACACACATCACCTGATTATCACATATATACAATGTACTCAGTCACTGTGTTTATCCGACAGATGGAGCCAGTTGCAGAAATATCCCAGAGAGATGTCCCCGTCCTCTTTATTCCCAGGATGATACAGAGGAGAATCACAGTGTCCTACAGGGGGATCAGGTAGATGGGATTTATGGTCTTACAAATATACCAAAGCGACTGTCACTATATGATGTGTAGGAAGCTGTGTGTGTCTTATACACTGTTATTCTACTGTTTAATCTGCATTAATTAAATCAAACATTAACATTTTTTTATGTTTAGGGTGCAACTCTGACTAATATTAAGATGGAAGAGGAAGTAATGTATGTGAGGGGTGATCAGTGTAAGGAGGAGGAAATCCCTACAGATATCAGCACAGGTGAGAAATAATCACTAAGTACAGAACAGTCACATATTCTTCTGTGCTATAGCAGTCTTTTATACTACATCCTCCCCTGTTAGTACAGACTAATGAGGGAATGTATCTGCCAAAAGGGGTAGTTAGGAACAATCAGCCCCTATTATACTCCTGCTCTCCTCCTCACATCATGTCACTGTGTGTTACCAGCCCAGAGATCTGACCAGTCTCCTCCCCACACAATGAACACTAAAGAACCTGCTATAAGTGGCAAAATAATTCTTATCACGTTACATAGAAGTTAGCGCTGTCTACAGATAATGTTTGTCATATACCGAATGTAATCATTATTCTGTCACTTAGAGTTATCAGCTCAGTATGGATTTGGGGAGAAAACAATATTATTGCTGACTGATATAAATATATACTTTCTCAACCTAAAGGAATTTAGGGCAAATATGACCAGGCATTAGTATAGCAGGATGTGGTCGATATGCCAACACCGGCATCCCGAAAGTAAGTAGCGAGGGTAGGGTTAGGTGAAGGCGCAAGGGGGAGGGTAAGGGTTAGGCACTAGGAGGGTGGTTAGGTTTAGGCAGCAGGGAGGGAGGAGTAGAAGTAGGGTTAGGATACCTACCGACCGGTTGTCGGTATCCTAACCCAGTTGGGATGCCGATATCGGGACTTTGACCGCCAAAATCTCTTTCCCAACCCTAGATAACAGCCTTGTTCTTAATATTCACTATTTCTTCCCTACTTTTGTTATTAAATATTTAGCTTTTTGTAACTAATAAGGTCTGTAAGTAATTTAATGAAATATCAATTATTTTTTTTTCTATTATATAGAACATCCTTAGTGCGCTGCTAAAGAATACTTTTCCTTTTCTAGTGTGCGTATATTCATCCCAGGCCGTTACCAATCTTTTTATTTGATTCCCCTCGTTTCTTCGCAGTCCACGCTGTTGAGACTGCACGGTCTATAAAGCTATACAAAACTAGTATTAACGTAGTATTTATGCTTTCCTTGACATACATTGCTACTCCTCCACCTATTCTTCCCATTCTGTCCTTCCTAAATAGAGTATATCCTGGTATAGCTATGTCTCAGTCATGATTTTTATTGCACCATGACTCTGTAATAGCCACAATATCCAGATCATCCTTTGTCATTATTGCAATTAGTTCAGGGATTTTATTTCCTAAGCTCCTAGCCTTTGCACACATTACTCTTAGACTTTTGTTTATTTCTCCTGTTCTGTAGACGATGTTCCTCATGAGAAGAGTAGAACAAGTGAATGTTCAAAACGGTTTAAGAGTTAAAAGTGGACAGTGAAGAAAGCAGTGAGGCAGATAATACTTCTGTCATTGCAACAATAGCACAATTACTGAAAATGCAGTTAGTACAGCAAAACATCAAAGATACAACAGCAAATTGAAACCTGATGCCAGATTTTAATTTTCCAATGTAAACTTCTTGCCAAACCCACCCTGTTCTTCACCCATTAGATTGTGCTTTACCCGTTACACCGGTAAGCAACAAGAAACGCACCAATAAAAGTTCTGTCAAATTCAGAGAAATACCACACACCATATTAAAAAACAAACTACAATTGCTCCTTCTTTGTACCCCGATTATTCCCTATAGAAGTAGTTGATGCAAATGGTGTCCTGCCTATCAGGCATGTAGCACTGTATCAAGACTAGTTAGATCTAATGATACAAGGCCCAAACCAGTACATGAGAATCTTAACACTCCTGATCCAAACAGACAAGGACACTGGAAACAGTCAAAATAATGTTGAGGTCAAACCCGTAATCTATTACCAATGAAAGTACCATTTTGCAGGAATATTTAACCAGATGTTGAAGTTAACATTGTAGTAGATACCAAAACCGTTTTAATATCTTCATTCGTCTGTCCATAACACTTTTTTCCAATCTTCCTCTGTCCAATGTCTGTGCTCTTTTGCCCATATTAATCTTTTCCTTTTATTGGCCAGTCTCAGATATGGCTTTTTCTTTGCCACTCTGCCTAGAAGGCCAGCATCCCGGAGTCGCCTCTTCACTGTAGACGTTGACACTGGCGTTTTGCGGGTACCATTTAATGAAGCTGCCAGTTGAGGACTTGTGAGGGATCTATTTCTCAAACTAGAGACTCTAATGTACTTGTCTTCTTGCACAGTTGTGCATCGGGGCCTCCCACTTCTCTTTCTACTCTGGTTAGAGCCTGTTTGTGCTGTTCTCTGAAGGAAGTAGTACACACAGTTGTAGAAAATGTTCAGTTTCTTGGCAATTTCTCGCATGGAATAGCCATCATTTCTAAGAACAAGAATAGACTGTCGAGTTTCACATGAAAGTTCTCTATTTCTGGCCATTTGAAGAGTATAATCGAACCCACAAATGTGATGATCCAGATACTCAACTAGCTCAAAGGTAGGCAGTTTTATAGCTTTTCTAACGAGCAAACCTTTTTTCAGCTGTGCTAACATATTTGCACAAGGGTTTTCTAATCATCCATTAGTCTTCTAATGCACTTAGCAAACACAATGTACCATTAAAACACTGGAAATGGGCCTCTATACACCTATGTAGATATTCCTTTAAAAAACAAACATTTGCAGCTAGTATAGTCATTTACAACATTAACAATGTATAGAGTGTATTTCTGATTGATGTTATCTTCATTGAAAAAAAAACAGTGCTTTTCTTTCAAAAATAAGGAAATTTCTAAGTGACCCCAACTTTTGAACGGGTGTGTGTGTGTATAATATAATGGTGTGTGTGTGTATAGAGAGACATAGCAGCGGCACTCACGGGACTGGAATTCAAAAGAATGACACCACGGTAGGGAAGTTCAGTTCAACGTTTCAGGCTAATGTCTTTTATCATGAACACAAGTGAATGAAAAATGGTACATACCTTAATGGAACATGAGTGATAGTGAGATGTGCGCGAGGCCATCCTGCTCTCCTGCCGCCGGACGACTGACATCAGCGTGCGGCCGACATGAGGACGTTGGTGTCCTGACGTCATCCGACATGAGGACGTTGGTGTCCTGACGTATGACGCTGCATCATGACGCTGTCCCCCAGGTGTTAGACACGGGGAGGAGAGGTGGCAATGTGCAGAAGATGTTCTAAGTGGAGAATAAAATGGATCAGTGAACATGGTGCAATAAACACTGAGGATATGATCAGAGAAATCAGTGGTTAGGTGTATGTGATGAATGGTGTAGTGTTATACAAGTCATAAATCTAAACGAAAATGGTGAATGTATATCACTAAGTGTAATGAATGTGAGAAATATGATTAAAGTGAATACACATAACAAAGATGTGGATAAAATATATATAACACACACACACACACACACACACACACGTAGTATGAGTAATGATGAAAAAATTAATAATTAAACATGAATGGAAGAAGAATAAATAACAGAAGAGTAAATACCCTATAGATAGACTGTCATGAGCAGACCCCAGTTAAAAGTAAAACGGAGACATAACTGCATCAGGAAAATATGGAAGGAATCTTGTTGCAGATATCTAATAAGATGGTCCTGCAATAGTAATTCTATACATATAGACAAAAATGAAGAAGTAAAGTCATGGGAAATTAAATATCTCCAAAGGAATCATCCACTGGGTCACCCTGTTGGTGTAAAGGTTGATTAAATATTTATATGGGCTGCAAGATCCCAGGTACAAAGAAGGGAAGGTCGACAAACCTAGGCACATTGTAGTACAGGTGGCATGGATATGTGAACCCAAAAGCAATTTTTGATCATATCAGTTTACAACACCTGGTCTTCCTAGGTGGTCTCCCTCCCTAGAACTGGCCAGGCCAAACACTGTTTAGCTTCCAAGATCGGACGAGATCGGGCACTTTCAGTGTTAGTATGGTTGTAACGGCCATGTACACCAGACTTAAGTTTCAGCCTAAAGACGACACAAGGGTAACAGATTCCGAACAACCAGCCAAATACACCAGTCAAGAAAGCTCTGTGGTATCAACTCCACCAAAAGGAGGACCACCATGTAGTATTAGAGGGAGCAGTTTCGCCAAGCTCCACCTTACAGGACAAATGAGTATTAAAAGAAACAAGAAAAAGAAGTTCTCATTTAGACCAAAGGGTGTCATAGTGTTCACTCTTTGTATCCATCTAGCTTCCAATTGCAGAAGTTGTTTATCTCGGTCCCCTCCTCTCTTGGATAAAGGTACTTGGTCTATAGTTTTGTAGGATAATGTAGCCAAAGAATGTCTGATTTCACAAAAGTGACTGGCTACAGCCTTCTAGGGCTTGCCGGATGGCGGTACGGTGTTGCGCCATTCTGATCATGATGTTTTCTACTTCAGGGTCCATAGGGTATCCACAGGATACCTTGGGGTATAGGCGATGGCGGCAGACATCCAGGCACCACAGAGTTAAATTTTCAGCCTCCCAGGATGCACTGGGGTCCCTCTCCTATACCCCGCCCCCGAGCCTCAGGCCACTCAGTTTTCGTAGGTGCCTGGCCGGACCAGTCGCACCGTACAGAGGGGGGTCTTTTTAAGGCCCCTGAAGATTTCTTCGCAGCTGTGGCTGCACAACTAGAGTGCTCCAGCATAGGACAGTCAGTATTGACGTCCATGCTGTCACTCCTACACCCCGCCGGTACCAGAACGCCGGTACCGATCCGGGGATGCTGGTAGGTAGATGGGGTCACAGCTAGCGGTGATCCCTGGCTACCTGGACTGTGGCCGGATGCACGGGGAACAAGGTAAGCGGCGGGGTCCTGCGGTGGGCACCCGCCGGTAACGCAGTCCTGTTTGGTCCCCAGGCAGGGGGCTCCCTGGGGACCGGCTGCGCGTGGGGCCAGGTACTGATCCTGCGCCTTCCACTAGACCACCAGGGACAGCGGGCCGCAGCATGTGCGGTACAGCGCGGCGTCCCAGGGGTTGATAGCACGCCAGGGGAGAACGCCTTCCCTGTCTCACAGCCGGCGTCTCCCCTGCTGCACAGTGCCATTCCACAGCGGTCTGAGCGGGCTGTGTCAGCGCTCCTCCCCCAGGCCGGCCTCCTCTCTGCTCCTCGGCGGCCATTTTCTCACTACATGTGCTGGGGATGGCAAACGCTGCTGGAAGCTGATACAGATGCCATTGCGGTCCGGGTCCCCCGCATACCTCTCCTTCAATTAAGGTCAGTGTATGCAGCACTGTTTCCTACCAGGCTCTGGTCTGTGTAGTTGAGCGCAGTGCTTGTAATGCAGGATGTTATCTGTGCATTGTATGTGACTTAAATGCTAGCGCTGTTGTACTTTCATTTCTGACTGTCAGCCTTTTCCTATCCCTGTTCTTCTGCTACAGCCCTTGCGGTGCGGTGTCGCAGGGTGTTTATTACCTCACAGTAAACGTGGTTTTTCTGTGTGGGAGGTCACATACGCTCCGTTCGCACTCCTCATGTCGGAAAGTGAACGATGATATCCTCTTCCAGCTATAATGTACTGATATCATGTGCAGTTAGCGGAGGGATATGTAGACGCTGAGGGTTTATGGAGGGCATGTTGTATTATATATCACGCCCCATTTCTGTCACTGTGCCTGCACAAAAAAAGGGGACCGCCCTCGGCTGTCTAAGATGCTTACAGCTTTTGTGGGCAACGCCCCCTGCGTTTCCCCATAGGGGTTATCGCAGCCTGTGGTGGTCTCATCACATGCAGGGGTCCCTGGACAGTTGATGGTACCCCAGTGTATCCTGTTTTTCGCCCCCCCAGGTCTCGCAGGAGCCTGTGTGGGTGAATTTATTGTCCAAATGGTATAGCACCTGATGGACGTTTTACAAGGGGGGTCTCCATTTCGGCCTTCTAAACGGCCTTTCGGGTCTCAGACGGGTAAAGACATGACGTCTGATGACGGTGACATTATTGACTTTTTCAGACACGAGCCCCTTAGTGCAAAGGAGGCGTAGTCTGGGTCTAAAGTCTATATACCTGGCCTTCTACGGGCAGTCCGTGCGGCTTTGGTTATTACATATCCTTAAAGAAGGCATATTTGGATTTAGCCACGGGGGATAAGGGTGTTGCCACTGTAATTCCTCTATCTGGTCAGGTGGATCATTTAGAGGAGGCGTGGAAAATCCGGGTAAGCGGTTCCAGCCTCAAAAACGGTTGACCTTTTGCATGCCCCTTTTGCGGATAATTACATTTCCGAATGGGAGTTACCTTTACGGGTATATTCTCATGTTACACGCCTAGTGAGGAGTGCTACGTTGCCCATGCCCTCCAGGTCCTCTTTGAAGGAGGTTCCAGATTGCAAGGTGCAAATATATCTAAAATCCAATATTCCCTTGCTGGAGGGGCTTCCAGGCCGGCTATGGCCATGTGCTGGGGGGCCAGAGCCATGGAACACGGAGTAGGTAACTGGATCTCTGCACACTGACTCTCCAGCAGAGCAGGTGGATAGTGGCAAATTCTCAGAGACTTTGCCACGTTAATAATGAGACGGTCTTACATATAGCCTACTCCTTTCCAGAATCTCCTCGGCAGCAGTAGCGGCTTGCCGCTCCCTGTGGTTGCGCTCTTGGAACGCGGACGCAGATTCCATTTGGAATGCTTTGCCTTTTACGGGACAAGTCCTGTTTGGCCCTCGTCTGGACGCAATTGTGGCCCTGCAGGCAGCAGCTACGTCTGCGTGTCTGCCATCGGCTACAGTCCCATCAGGGTCTGGGACTTTGTCTTTTCGGCCCTGTGAGGCCAGGGTAAGTCTAAAATACAGCTTTCCAAGACAGTCAGTAGCCAGGAAATCTGCTCAGCCATAAGAACAGGCTTGGAGTACAAGACGTCCTACTCCCAAGTTGGACTATAAGCCTTCAGCCTCACGGGACGGGCCTCCTCTCGGGAGCCCCCAGAGTTGGAGGCCGGCTTCTCCAGTTCGCCCAGTGCTGGTGTCTGACCACCACGGACACTGGGGTAAGAGAAGTATTTTCTTGAAGGTATGTCCTTTCCTCCCGGTAAAAGCCTCCCAGACGGTTTTTCGTTACAGGTCTTCTGTCAATTCAGGACAAGGCCCTGTAATCTTTGAGGGTGTTACACTCTATGCTCCAGGCAGGAGTTATAGTACCTATTCCGTTGCCCCAAAGGGGAACGAGGTATTACTCCATCCTCTTTCTGGTACAGACACCCAAAGGGTCTTACCAGGACATTCTCAACCTCAAATCCTTCAACAAATTCTCAAGGGTTCCTCGGTTCGGGAGGGGGACCCTGCATTCCATCATTCAATGGAGCCTGGGAATTTTGTGGTGTCGTTGGATATATTCAGGGTGACTACTTGAGTATCCCTCTTTTCTTAGCACACCAGTGTTTTCCTCAGGTTTGCAGTGGTCGATAAGCATTTCCAGTTTCTGGCATTGCCCCTTGGTCTGGCCTCTGCGCCTCACGGTTTACCAGGGTCATGGTAGTTATGGCAGCCCACCTGCGGATGCAGGGGGTCCGCTTGTTACCCTATCCGAGTGACCTCCTGTTGTTACCACGGTCTCCAGAGATACTTCAGTGCCATATGCAACGGACAATATCTGTGTTGCTACGTTAGGGCTGACTGATAAACTGGAAATGGTCCTCTCTGATTCTTCACAGAGGATGCTCCATATCCCAACATCTGAGGATCTTTGTGATTGAGGAAAAGATCTCTGCATTACAGGCAAAGGTACGCAGTTGCCTGCAGAGTCTCCGAGTGTCCACTCACTTGGCAATGTGGTTCCTGGGTTCCAGGATGTCGCTGTTCGACATGGTGGAGAGTACCCAGCTTCACTCTAAAGAACTTGATCCTCTCCGGATGGGATGGGTTGCCCCATAGGATAAAGTCAATAGGCTTTCCCCGGATGTTTGTCTCTCTCTGGCCTGGTGGCTGCAGAAAGCTCACCTAAACAAGGGGCACCCCCTTTGGGATTGCGGACAGGGTCCTTCTGACGACGGACGCCAGTATCCGTGGCTGGGAAGCAGTGACGGGTCCACACTTGTTCCAGGGCAGGTGGACACCAGTAGTTTTTGCGCTTCCCATAAACATCTGAGAACTCTGAGCAGTATTCAGGGTTCTCCAGCATGCAGGACAGGTCCTCCACGGAAATACCGTGCAGGTACAGTCTGACAACGCCATCATGATGGCTTATGTAAACCACTAGGAGGTTCCCGAAGTCAGGCGACACTAACAGTGGTGTCCCGAATTCTGGCTTGGGTGGAAGGCTATATCCCTGCCGTCATCGGCAGTGTTCATTCAGGAATCCTCAGATGGAAAGCAGGCTTTCTCAGCCGTCAAGACGTGCATTCAGGGAAATGTCCTCTTTATCAGGAGGTGTTCAATCTTCTGGTGAACAAGTGGAGCCTTTCAGAGATGAGACTCTTCTGATAGACGTAGGTAGGTCCAGTGGACCTTCCAAGTTGTGTACCTCGTCCCTCCGTTATCCCTTCTTCCTCCAGTAATGGCAAGAAGGAGGCACGCTCCTGCTGATAGCTCCAGCGTAGGCCAGATGGCACTATTACTCAGATCTTCGGAGCCTCTCAGTTAACACTCCGAAGCTGTTGCCTCTACGCCCGGACCTGTTGTCTCAGGATCCTGGCTGATACCCAGACCTGTCTATTAAGGTCTAGGAGTTTTTCCAGCTCTATAGTTAGCAGGGGCTCTGTCCATGCTAAGAGCTCGGAAGTTTTTATCTGCAAGAATTTACCATTAGGTATGGTATACTTTCTTTCAGGTGTCGCCCTAGAGGCTAGGCTCCTCGGGTATTCCGGATATCCAGAGGTTGGCTTTCCTACAGGTGGGCTTAGATAACGGTCTTCGCCTTGCTTACCTCAAGGTGCAGGTTTCTGCCCTGTTAGTATGGTTTCAGTGTAGGATTGCTACTCTTCCTGATGTCCGCACCTTTGTGCAGGGTGTACGTTATATTCAGCATCCCTTTGTTCCACCTGTGGCTCCTTGGGATTTGGCTGTGGTCCTTAGGGCTCTCTGAGGACCGCCTTTTGATTCACTGGGCTCAGTGGATTTCAAATGGCTTACGGCTAGGACTGTATTCCTTCTGGCTCTTAATTTGGCCAGTAGCATCTCAGAATGGGAGGCTCTGTCATGTAGACCTCCCTTTTTCTCATCTTTCCTAGGAACAGGGCAGTGCTTGCCTTTACTTCCCCAGTCCTGTCTGCTGGTGAGGCCTATTTGGCTGTGGTACGGGCGCTAAGAATTTAAGTTGACCGTACCAGTCCATTTGGGAAATCAGACTCTCGGTTTTGTCCTTTCTGGTTTCCATAAAAAGGGTTGGCCTGCCACTGCGCTAACTTTGGCAGGATGGATTCACAGGTCTTCCTGTTCCATCCTTTATTAAAGCTCTTCCACTAGCTCTGTGGGTCCTTCGTGGGCAGCTCGACGTGGCGCCTCAGCGGTGATTGGCAGCCACGTGGTCATCTGTCCATATTTTTGTAAGGTATTATGCTTTTGATACCTTCGCCTCTCAGGATGCTTCCTTTCGGCGGCGGATTCTCCTTACAGCACAGGAGCGTCCCCACCCTTAAAGGATACTGCTTTGGGACATCCCCAAGGTATCCTGTGGATACCCTATGGACCCTGAAGTAGAAAATATGAGATATGGTAAGAACTTACCCTTATCTCTATTTCTACGAAGTCCATAGGGTTCCACAGGACTCCCGCCCTGTCGCACCTGTACTGCAGATGGGCTTTGATCTGGTCACCGGTTTCTCCGTCTCCTTCTGGTGAGAATGTGATTCTTGTGTGTTCCAGACTGTCTTCTCTCTCTTTTTTGCTCCTGCTCCGGCCTATGGCTTGTTACGAAACTGAGTGGCCTGAGGCTCGGGGGCGGGGTATAGGAGAGGGACCCCAGTGCATCCTGGGAGGCTGAAAATTTAACTCTGTGGTGCCTGGATGTCTGCCGCCATCGCCTATACCCCAAGGTATCCTGTGGAACCCTATGGACTTCGTAGAAATAGAGATAACAAGGGTAAGTTCTTACCATATCTCATATTTTTTCCTATGTACACTAGACCGCAGGGACAGTGTATAATATAGATAATGTATTTACTGGTGCAATTGAGAACATATTTGATTGGGATGCGTTTCCCAGAATGGGGGTGTACCACATCATGTCCTGTTTCCATGTATCGGCATGTGGTGCATCCGATACATTTGTAGCAACCTGGTTTCTTGGTTAGGAAATGACCTTCCGGATTTAGTTTATCTGAGGAGACGTCGTTGTGCACCAACCAGTCCTTTAAAGTTCTTGAGCCATATTCAATTAGAGGCGAAGTTTTCGCCTATCCGACTGTTCGCTTCGCCTGTTTCAGAGGCGAATTTGTTCCGTGCTCGTCCCCGCCTTTCGCCTAATTCAATTGCAAAACAGGCGAAAACGGAAATAGGCGAATGCGGAACAGGTGAAAAGTACTGAAAGAATTGGGGAAATCAGTCTGTACCCCAGAAAAAGATGCTCTAACATAGGGAATCAATATAGATGTGTACTAATAGCCGTAATAAGACTATTTTGGTTACTTAAGTTGTGTAAATTGCTTGCTATTAGCGTCTTTGTAAAAGTGGTGAAGAATGGCATAAAGCTGTATTTTTTGGTGAAAATAAGTAGTCCTGTCAAATTTGGGGTGCTTGAAAATGGGTGCAAGCATGTTTTTATGTCTCTAAAGTGAACTTTTAAAAAACTTGAAAAATCCACCTGCAGCATGCACCTGCAATCCCAAAAACACCTGACCCATACTTGGGGACCCCCAAGAAGTCTTTTTCGCTACTTTTAATGTTTATCCCCCCTCTTTTTAAATTTTCACCCCAAAAATGACATGTCTTTTTTGGGGTGTTCTTAGGTTTTAGTTTCTGGTTTTTTTGCGTATTTGTCCTTTGGGGGGCTGTCCCAAGGGGTCTGAGTTGTTTCCCCATGTTTGCACCCCAAAATAAAGATTTTGCTTTCGCCAGCTATTGAATGGAGAATCATTTTTGGAGAATTGTTTCCACTTAGGCGAAATTGTCCTGGAATTGAATTTGGCAATAAAAAATTTTTAGGCAAATTTTTCACAAAAAAACAGGCGAATATGGCTTTTCGCCTCTAATTGAATTCCCCTCCTTGTCTCTCCTGTATCCAAGCATAATTTTTGAGTTTTTAAAGGGTTTCAAGTTTAAGTCAGTATTAATAATAGGCCAGAGTTTCTTGGTGGTGGTCCTAATCATATTACTGGCACTATGATATTGGCTGATGAACATCATAGAAGGTTTCTTTCTGCTGGGCTCAGATTGCTTGCTGCTGGAAATAAGAGGTCTATTATGGGCTTTGGATTTTGCAGATAAGAAGTCATTGCAATTATAACACCTCTGTTTGAAAATTTGGTCAAATCAGCGAGACTTTCTCAGGGACCCCGGCGTCAACCTCCGGAGGACTAATTAAGCAATTGGAAGTTTCCAATTAGCTTACTTAGGACCTGATTCAGCAAGGAACGTAAGGATGCAGACGCACGCACCTGGCCGTCGCAATATGCTAATGAATGCATACGCACGGCAGCCGCAGCAGAAGGAGCAGACGCCCAGCAATACATAATGCCGTCCACTTCCCTTTTACTTGCATCCTCTTATGCCTGGCAAGACAGCGGAAACATCGAGAACCATTGGACCCTTACGCACAATAGTTGATCTGACCCTCCCGCAGCTGCAGCGAGAATTCCTGTGTGTAACTAGACCTCTGGCTGCAAGGGCTTAATTATGCATGCCCGTGGAACGGCGTTCAGATGCACAGACACGCCTGTGTTCGCCCGACCGCCCTCCGTCACCACCCACAAACGGCACTTCCTGTCAATCACTTGTCCTGCATTGCATCTTATGTGCATGCGCAGAGCAAAAACATCGACCGATTGCGTGCGTCTGCATCCGTGCATTCCTTGCTGAATCAGTCCCTTAAGTACTCACCTTACGAAGCATTGTCTTCTTCCTGCAGCATCGGGACCGGTCTTCTGCAGCAGCGGTGAGTATTGTGAGTGTTTGTTAGTGTTTATAGGTGTGTATATAGTAAATGTGTGTGCCCCCCCCCAGTGTGACTGTTTACCCCCCATAATGAGCGCTGGGAGAATTACATCTCCCAGCAGCCCCCAGGATTCTTAGCAGCCCCCTCTCCCATTTCAAGATGGAGGGGAGGCCTCCGGAGACAACAGGTCAGGTGTCATTTTGAACTGAAAACACCACAACCACTATTTCATTGGATACCGCAGGTATCGGGGGCTGCATACCTGCGGTAATCCAAAATTGGGCGCAAGGCTTTTTATCTTGCTGTTTGAATATGCCCCATTGTTTGGGAAACATTTCTGGAGATGCGTGTGCCTCTGACACTGTTTGCAGTTATGGTATCCTGAGAGTCAAACTCTTGCATTAGTTTTTTGGATGTAGACTTTGCTGTTTTTGCAGTGTCTGTTTGCTTTTACTCAATATACATCTACACACACCAATACATGCTGCAGGTTCCTATATTTTGGTAAGTGGATGAAATCAGTTTGTATTATCTGGAATGATCCCTTCTGTAGGAGGAATGTTGGATGGTTGTCTTGGTATTGTTTTCTCTGGGTCCTTCCGTAGACATGTAAGACCTAAAGCAGCTATATTACTCTCTTGAGAATAGAAGCCGGATGTGCATCAATATTACACCAGTTTACAGATAATAACCTGTCTCAGGTGAGTCAGATTGTGTACTGCTTCATCCAGGCTGGGATGATGTGCTCTGTGTTCTACTGGTCTATCTTGTATATCCTTCCATAGTCCAGGTGACTCGGCCACATTCCTTTGTCTTCCTGATAGCTTTTTCCTGTGGATAAAACAACCTTTGCATCTCAACTTGTCTTTGTTCATTGAGTGTTTCAAAAAGCATTACATCAACTGGTGATGGATTTTGATTTTAACTTCTAAATGGTCACTTCCTTAGCCTCATCTGCTTTTCTGTTACCCAATGTTACTGGATCTGTTTTACATTAATGCACTTTACATTTTATTATTACTACTACCTCTGGCTACTGGCATTCCTGCCGCTGTAAGGTATTATCTATAATAAAGTTCCAAAGTCATGTTCTACGCCAAGGGCATATTTTGAATTTATGTCACTGTTTGTCTGTGACAACTACTATCCGTAAAGGTCTAGTAGTGAATATTTGGTTTTGATTTCACTACTATGTCTAATTGCACATTATACGCTATAGGTCTACTAGCATCTCCTTGTTTTTGTGTGCAAACATCAGCATATAGTGCCATACAAGTAAAAAGGCATTTTGTAGTTGGGAATGCCTAATGCTTTGGACTGTCAAAGCCGCCTTAAGTGCCACAAAGGCTTTGTTGGTATAGTGACTACATCCCTGTCAGACAGACTAAATGCTGTCTGTATATTTTCTGATGCTTAAATCCCGATGGGGAACTTAGGAGTCTGTATTCCGACACCTATCTTATCTTAAGACCAACGCTGGAAGGACGCCGGACCAAATTAAGTCAGTCCGGCATCTTCTGTATTTAGCCGCTGGGGGTGGGTTACGTTTAGGGACTCTCGGGGTGACTTAGGGTTAGGCACTACCCACCTGGAGGGTTAGGGAGGGCTAGGGGAAGGGAGGGTTCAGTTTAGGCACCACCCTGGTGGGGACTTGGGGTTAGGCACCACCCTGGTGGGGACTTGGGGTTAGGCACCACCCAGGGGGGGACTTGGGGTTAGGCACCACCCAGGGGGGGACTTGGGGTTAGGCACCACCCCGGGAGTTTTAGGTTTAGGCACAACTAAAGGAGGGTTAAAATTAACGGGCGGGAGAGGGGAGGGTTAGGATACTTACCAGCTTGCTTCGGGATCTCCTCCTGTCGGGCTTCCAGAGTCGGGATTTGAACCGGCGGCTGAATAGCTGTCTGTAATTCATATCACACCTGTCTGACAAGTAACTTCTACCTATGTAATTGGAGCATATTCGGAAAGGGGCAGCAAATATCCTTACTATAGAGATGGTTTGAACTGAAAGAGGGAGATTGAATGAAGATATGAAAACTGTTTTGGTATCTACTACAATGTTAACTTCAACATCTGGTTAAATATTCCTGCAAAATGGTACTTTCATTGGTAATAGATTACGGGTTTGATCTCAACATTATTTTGACTGTTTCCAGTGTCCTTGTCTGTTTGGATCAGGAGTGTTAGGATCCTCATGTACGGGTTTGGGCCTTGTATCATTAGATCTAACTAGTCTTGATACAGTGCTACATGCCTGATAGGCAGGACACCAACTACTCCTATAGGGAATAATCAGGGTACAAAGAAGGAGCAATTGTAGTTTTGTTTTTTTAATATGGTGTGTGGTATTTCTCTGAATTTGACAGAACTTTTATTGGTGTGTTTCTTGTTGTTTACCGGTGTAACGGGTAAAGCACAATCTAATGGGTGAAGAACAGGGTGGGTTTGGCAAGAAGTTTACAGTGGAAAATTAAAATCTGGCATCAGGTATCAATTTGCTGTTGTATCTTTGATGTTTTGCTGTACTAACTGCATTTTCATTAATTGTGCTATTGTTGCTATTGAATAACATAAGAATATTATGTGTATATCAATCCTGGATATATGTCCAGGGTAAAAGACCATATACATCAATAAAAACTATAATTATGGTCGAACACCACACATTAATAGGATTGTCTCATGTAAACAAAATGAGCAATAAAATACTGGTCCGGGATAGACAATCGGCGCTATTATTGTACCATTACATTTTCTCACTTTTAAGGGTGCAATTGGACCCCTAGAATAGCAGCCTGATTCATTCCGGCCACAGGCCTGGAGGGCGCCCTTCTTCTATTTTATATATCTACCTCAGAGAAGTATCTGCCTCACTGGTTTCTTCACTGCCCACTTTTAACTCTTAAACCATTTTGAACATTCACTTGTTCTACTCTCTTATGAGGAACATCGTCTACAGATTGCCGCGCTCACATCTGGCAAAGTGCCCTTAACAAATGATGCGGTTCTCGAAAAGGTCTTGCACATTCTTCTCTCATCTGCTACCATTCTACTCAAACCCTTTTAGCACTAGCACTATGCTTTGCTTGCATTATATAAACAGCTGTTACTTCTATCACTTCATTCCACAGTCTCGTCTGTCCAGGTCCCATTTTATTTTATTTTTTTTCCCAATAAAATTTTTTTATTGTATAAAGCACCAAAAGTGTCAACGATACAAAATTTAGTATGCAATACAAATAATACAATCGCATAGCTCTAAGTAGACATTCAGACAATTATATGTCTCATAACAGAAAACAAGAGACAAAATATACTTAGCTATAAACAGAGATAACTATTTATCAATCAGTAGCCACAATATATAAATAGTAATCATCACAAATGATGAAGTAATACAATAACTCAATATAGAGAGACAGTAAATATAATAGACCAATGCAATGAGAAAAACAAAACAATAAATGAAAAGAAAAAGGGGGGAGCCGCGCACTACAAGAAGACCCAACCTCCAGGAGGTACCACAAAAATCAATGTGATCACTACGCACTACAAGGAAAATCTCCTAAAAGTCGCCGTTCATACCACATGGTATTTTTTTTAAAAGTATCTTCAATTCTGCATTCAAATTCCCCAGATAAAATGGAGAGGTAACTCTCCCATGTGTTGAAAAATCGCGGGGCCAAGCGCTTTCTGTTCAATAAGGTTTCTATCCAGTCAATATTAAAAATATGAAATAGTTTATTTTGAAACATCCGTAATGATGGGGGAGAGGCCAATATCCAATTTTGTAAGAACTTTTCTGGCGGCAGCACTAATGGCTAAAAGCAAATTTTTTTTACATCCCCATGAAACTCTCTGTGTGGTGGGTACCATTACAAATATAGCCCATTCTGCCGTAAATGGGAGATAATTAACTTATCGAGGGAGAACTTCCTAATCGCCAGCCAGAATTGGCGTAATAATGGGCAAGACCAGAAACAAAGGAGGGAATCTGCCTGGGGAGTCTGTCAACGTAAGCAGTTGTGTGCAGGTCCCATTTTAAACGTGGCCATTAACCTTCACAAGCTCTGACTAGAAAGTTCAATTGATGTATCCGATTTGCCATGATCTTTGGTCACTGTTGGTGATTAGTTGTTTGTGCATTGTTGTTTGTATTTTACCAGGTCTTCTAGTGGGAACGTGTAATTGCATTTTTGGATGAAACTGGGATCTGCCTATAAATATTCAACATATAACCCCCATTATGCAATATTATTTTAATGGAGACTTTCATTAGCACAGTATTTTATATGTAATAAGTTTATTAGCTAAGCACATTTATTTACAGATGATATAAAACCTTACATACAAGAACACAATATGATGCAACATTTTAAAATCAACATAATATAAATGGAATACAGTATTTTATTTCTCCTTTATATTATACATAAACAATGGTTTAATATTTTAAAGCATTTTTAACTATCACTCACACTCACCTTTTATGTTAAAAAGTAAATTCTGGTACAAGCACTACACGTGTGTGAATGTGTGTAAAAAAAAATTTAATAAATGTGTGTGTGTTTTGTGTGCGTCAGTCACAAATTGTACCTTCTAAACATATTACCTTTTATATATTTGATGTTTATTTTTTTTAAATAACCTTATTTCATGAAAACATTCATATTACCATATATTTATTATATTCCCTACAGATGGTTGTAACAGAAGAAATAAATTCCAGCAACATTTGATTATATCTCCAAATACTGAAATAAAATATAACCGTCAAGATTCTCCATTAGAAACCCCTGTAACCTCAATTATACATCCTGTTGTCCAAAGTACAAAAATGTCATCTGATTCTTCTGAAATGTTATGTAACTCAGATATCAGTACATCTATTACAGATCTTAGAGTTGATAAGATATTTCCATATAATGTAGATGCCAGATGTTCTACACAGAGCACAAAGCTTATTGCCCATAGTGCAGCTCATATTCGTAAGAAGCCATTTTCATGTTCTGAGTGTGGCAAAAGTTTTACACAGAAATCACATCTTGTTATACACAAGAGAACTCACACAGGTGAGAAGCCATTTCCGTGTTCTCAGTGTGGGAAATATTTTAGGGAAAAATCATATCTTGTTAACCATGAAAAAATTCACACAGGTGAGAAACCATTTCCGTGTTCTCAGTGTGGGAAATGTTTTAGGGAAAAATCATATCTTGTTAACCATGAAAAAATTCACACAGGTGAGAAGCCATTTCCGTGTTCTCAGTGTGGGAAATGTTTTAGGGAAAAATCAAGTCTTTTTAACCATGAAAGAATTCACACAGGTGAGAAGCCATTTCCGTGTTCTCAGTGTGGGAAATTTTTTAGGCAAAAATCAAGTCTTGTTATACATGAAAAAAATCACACAGGTAAGCAGCCATTTACATGTTCAGAGTGTGGTAAAAGTTTTACGGTAAATGCACAGCTTGTTATACATGTGAGAACTCACACAGGTGAGAAGCCATTTTCATGTGCCAAGTGTGGAAAATGTTTTACCCGCAAATCAGATCTGGTTATACATGAGAGACGTCACACAGGTGAGAAACCATTTTCATGTTCTGAGTGTGGGAAATGTTTCAAAGAGAAATCAGCTCTGGTTATACATGAGAGACATCACACAGGTGAGAAACCATTTCCATGTTCTGAGTGTGGGAAATGTTTTGCACAAAAACCATCTCTTGTTAAACATAAGAGAAGTCATGCAGGTGTGAAGCCATACTCATGCCCTGAGTGTGGGAAATGTTTTACAGGCAGATCATCTCTTGTGATACATGAGAGAATTCACACAGGTGAGAAACCATTTCCATGTTCTGAGTGCGGGAAATGTTTCAGAAAGAAATCAGCTCTGGTTATACATGAGAGACTTCACACAGGTGAAAAGCCATTTCCATGTGCAGAGTGTGGGAAATGTTTTTCAGATGCATCAACTCTTGTTACTCACAAGAGAACTCACACAGGTGAGAAACCATTTTCATGTGCCGAGTGTGGGAAATGTTTTTCAAAACCATCACGGCTTTGTACACACAAGATAATTCACACAGGTGAGAAGCGGTTTCCATGTGCCAAGTGTGGGAAATATTTTAAACAGAAATCGTATCTTGTTAGACATGAGATGACTCACACGGGTGAAAAACCTTTTTCATGTACAGAGTGTGGAAAATGTTTTCCAGATAAATCATCGCTAAATACACACAAGAGAACTCACACAGGTGAGAAGCCATTTTCTTGTACAGAGTGTGGGAAATGTTTTACACAAAGAGCATCTCTTGTTACACATAAGCAAATTCACACAGGCGAGAAGCCATTTTCATGTGCCAAGTGTGGGAAATTTTTTAGTCACAAATCATATCTTGTTAGACATGAGAGAAGTCACAAATGAGAATCCATTTCCATGTTCTAATTGAGAGAAATGACAACTCAGAAAATGTGGAACATTGTACATACATTTAAACAAGAAACTGTTTTGAGGGAAAATATTTTATCTAAAAAACTAATATTATGCATAATATTTTTTCAGAGATGGGTTCTTCATTCACTTCACATTTCTTTTTAGTTATATAAAGTTGATCTGGCATTGTTTGTGCTACTGTTCATATTGTATTTTTTTTTATTCCTGTTACTGTCCATCTCGCAAGATTGTCTCTCATTGTCACTTTGTAGCATTTATGGTCACTTTTGGAAATTGTATTACCCAAAATGGCATAGAAGAGTGTAGGAGGACATTGGCAGTGCACAAGGTATTAACTGATGGTAAATTCGTATTGACTTAATGGAAAGTATGGTTTGACATTTAATAGCAAACTTTCTGCCATAAACCTCCCTGCCAGCAATAGCCTATGTGATACCACAGGGGTAATTAGCTCAGTAGAGTGGTGTATTAGTGCAGTCTTAGATTGGGGTCCACACACAGCTTCCATTGTAAAATCAAATAAATGGTGCGTTACGTGTCTGCATAAATCAAATTGAAAACAAATAGCCTAGCCCCCATTCAGGGCAACTCTGCAAACATAATGTCTCTCTCAAAGTCTCTCCACTCTTATTTCTTTTAGGTACTGTATATCAAAGGCTCTGACTTGGCTGGCACAGCTGCTCGCATGTACAGCCTCACAATTTAACCTGCTTACTTGAAGGTAACAGGCTCTGGCCTATTCACATTCCCATAGCTCAGTCCCAGAATTTGGCGGCCTTCCTTACCTCCCGCAGGTCTAGACTCAGGCCTCCTGGCCCTCAATGGCTTGCTAGTACAATGAGCTCTGTCTTGCTTCCACAATCCCACTTGGACTGTCTGACTGTTCTGCCTCAGTCCTCTCTGGACTGAATCAACTGGGCAGCCATTAGGTGAACTCACACCTGGCTTTTTGTCACTGTGTGGGTGGATCCATCCAGCCTTACAGAAAAACAGCTGCTCACCAGTGCCTATTTTGGCGATACTGCCACATATCCCCCTCCCCAGCTCAAAACCCCCGGGGTTGAGTGACAATGGGATGAGGCGTTATCGGGGCATAGGTTCTTTTTCTCATGAGTCATCCACCACATTCAAGATCATCCAGGCTCTGGTAATCTCTGGCGGCCTCCTTTTCCAAGTTCTATGGTGTTCTTTAAACTTTTTCCCTAACTTTATGGTATCACTTGAACTCTTTGCTTTCTTTATGCAGTACTTGAGCCTCATCCTTGGGTTCCAAGTCAGGCATTAAGAACTTGAAGTAACTTTTCCCAAATTGACATACTTCATCTTCATTCTTATCAACTTCATCAAAGCCCGGCAAGTTCTTTTCCTGAGAATCTTCTGATTCAGACTAAGAACAGCTTCTTTGTTTATTTTTTAACAGAATAACCTCTTAAATGTACACATAATGACCAACTCCTGCATCTTCAATCTTGAAGCACGATGTTGGCTATTTGCATACTTCCCTGGCATATAATTTTCTTTCACAGCCACCCTCATCCTGAGAGTCACCACCATCACAATTTCCAGACTTTGGGTTTTTGTCATCAGGACATGTACTGGCACTCCCATCCTCAGATCCTGGACTTTCATGTCCATGTAAGATACTTGAATGTTTGCTCCATTGATTCACAAACTTTATCTCACAGCTGTCATGGCTATCTGCCACTTCATAAGGCAATGGGACTTGAAAATATGTGAACAACTTCTACATGTTCCACCAGCACAGGTTGAAGTTCACTCTCCACAGAGGTCTTTATTTTCAAATTGTGTTTAGTTGAACAACTAGTTTCAAGCTTTGTAATGGGAACCCACTTCACTTTCCCACAGGCAAATGTAGCAGCATTACAAGTTCCATCCTGCTTGCATGAAGGGATTGTTTCCCATACATGAGTATTACTCTTCAAAAAACTGTCAGTATTAACTTTCTTTAAGGTTCTGCTTTCCACAGCAAAATGGTGTTATTGGGTCACATTCAAATCACTCTGATCACATGGTAACAACGGTCTTCTGTGGAAGCCATAAACATCTCTATAGACTTCTGTACATCCTGTACCTTTCCTTGAGGGGTCTTTTGATCACCGCCTGTATAAGTCAGTTCTTTGTCTTCAACTTTAGATACAGTTTAGTTATCTGGACCTGTAACTCTTTGGGAAGACTTCACACCTTTAGCTATTACTGTAAGCCGAAAGTCACTGCAAGGTATCTCATCCACTTTAACAAGACAGTATTTTAGGAAATTTCCCAACTTTGATACTTCTGTTCCTTTTTGTACACTTGTATTGCTAATGAGGACATTTCTATGTTCCCACTGCTGCTCAGAGATATCTGTTTGAAAAGTCTTACTTTGTTCCTGCAAATCACTGTCTGCTGTCTATTACACAAGACACTTGACACTGGTAGCATATCACTTGTCACGCCAGCCTTTTCAGGATTAGCCTGTAATATTTGCTGCTTGTGTTTAAGTATTTCTGTCAAACTGGATTCAGTGAAGACATTAGATGCCATTTTGGTTCCAGAATCCAATCTCAGAAAGCCATCCAACCTCTCTTCCTCTTCTGACTTTCCCTCTACCACGTGGAACTTTTTTTGAGTTGAAGACAGATGCTCCCCCAGCTGATCAATTTTTGCCATAGCACCTTCCAATTTGCTTTCCATAACTTTAAATGCAGCAAGTCTAAACTTTTGTCTGGTTATTTCAGACTCTGCCACATTTCAATTACATTGCAGCTCCAGTTCTCTGGTATTCCTTTCCATTAGCAACTGTTTCAGTGTAGTTAGCAGACATTTTTCAAGGATCTCACTATGTCCTTGCAATTTCCAAGCCATGTACATGGTCAAGTTTTCCTTCGAAGATTCACTGTGCGCTGCTGCTTTTCCTCCAACAACACATGCCTTTCCATCAAACCTTCTGAAACTGCTGTGGCTGCAGCCAAGTTGGACTGAAGTTTTTGTATTTGTCCATTTTGAAGCAAGCTTTAAGGAGCAATCTCCATGTCTTTTTTTCCTCATGATTTTTCTTCCACTGTGCATGAGTCTGCAGAATCTGGAGACCTCTCTCTACAAAGCTCTACAGCCAAGGACTCTCATTCACAATTTTCCTGCTTTTCTTGTGTGGGCTCAGAGTCTTTCTTTCAACACCACAGTCAGATCCTCCATTTTTACTTGCATGCACTCTCTATCACTGTGATGTCTCTTGATGCATTCCTTCAATTCCTACACTTCCTGCTGAAGGATTACACACTTTTGAGGCAATTCAACGTCTTGCTGTAATGTTATTCTTTGCTAGCAGCACATTATTTTCACACTTTATCATAGACTTTAATGTTTCAGCCTCCTCAAAGTGTTCATACATAACGGCTGATTTGAGGTCTGTCTCTTTAAGAGCTTTAAGTTTTTTTTTATTTCCTCCTCAAATGTAATTTTCAAATATGACTAATTTTTTTTCAGCTTGCTCATGCAAACTTCTCTCATCAGCCAACTGTTCCATTAAGACCAAATGCAGTCTGCTGCAGAAAAGCTTGTTAAAAACTCAGGGACAAAAGGCATTAGATTGGACAGAAAATTTCCATCAGTATCTAAGCTCCACAAAAAGTGTTCCCCTCGTTAGTAGGAGCTTCACAACCAGGTTGAAAATAGAGTAATAGAATGGAAGTGACAATCTCTGGTTCAGTTCGCTTAGACCGGGAATTGTAAATCCTATTCGGTAATGCAGATTCCCATATATACCCCCACGGCCACAGTATGGAATAGTACCTGGTAAACAATACTCTGGGGGCTGCTGGCCTGGCCTTTAGGACTGCTCACAGTGTCCGCTTCGGCCAGTAAACATGAAAGATGTTATCTCAGGTATGTTCTGTGGTCCGTACCTTGTGTTGGGGTAGATGGTGGTTGCCCGGTCTCCAATATAGTCTCTGGGGGATGGTCGCTTGCCCTTTTGGACTGTTCATGGCATCAGCCTTGGACATTAAATATGCAAGGTGTTACATCTGGTATGCTGTGTGGTCGTATCCTGAGGTGAATGGTGGTTGCCGGGTCTCCAAAATAGGATAAGATAGCCGGCATCAGTTTCCTTACTGCCGGTATGGATAGTCATCGCTCGACACAGTTAGGTTGTACACCGGCCTCACCAGTGATTAAGCTCTTGTTAGCACCTGCTGCAAATCACTTGGAGTTGCTTTTGAGGATGGTCACTTAAAGTAATTTAAGGTGAATGAGGATATGATGGACTGGGTCCCGGAAATTTGTTGGTGATGAGGAACGTCATAACGAGTTTGTTTATACTGGTGGGAATTTCGTCAGAGGATGACCACAGAGCACATTTTTAAAAACACTATGACTTAATGAGCAGGTCATAGGCTTGAGCATTTAAACAGGGTAAAACACTAATTTTCCTTTAACCCTGTCAATGCTACAATTTAAATACTTTGCTTTTTCTTGCAGGAATTTTCAACATTTGTGCACATTTCACTTCACAGATAATATATATTTCATAGCTGGCAATTCACAAACATTTGCATGTCATAAGTTTTCCCTTTGTATTTAATACTCCAGCAACTTATGTAACACTTATTTCTCTACCCCTCCAAAAATGTACACTGCAGCACTAGTGCATCTCATTTATACAGACAATACTCTTTAAACATTTCTTCAAAGAAGATGAAATGTAAAAATCTGTCTGTTAGAAACTTCTTTGTGCTTATATTGTCATATATTCATTGTAACATTTTATACTTTTATTTTTCTACATTTTGCATCTTGTGTGTGTGTGTGTATGTATGTGTGTGTGTGTGTATGTATGTATGTGTGTGTGTATATATATATATATGTATATATATATATATATATATATATATATATATATATATATTATATTTGTTACATTAATTAACTCATCACTCAGGGATAGTTAAGCATTGCTCCTAAAGAGGGATACACCTGTGTGTCACACATACAATGTTTTGTTTGGTACAATCCATGTAAAACATTGTGGTACATTCTGTGTAATGTGTACAAATCTTGCCAATTCAGTGTTGTTGGGATGGAGAAACATGATTATAATGCTACAGCGACTATTCAACCTTCACACCCTTATTGAAATTCCAATTTTTTAAAAGTAAAACCTAAACTCCAGAGTATTCAGGTCAGAGCTTTTTCTTTATATAACGTGACCTTGAAAACAGCTACAGATAATTACATTGTAACCATTTTTATTATATAGCTTTGCAAGTTATTGCTTATAACTTTATGTGAATTATATTCTTTTAAATTGCAAATGTTGGATGTCGAGAAACTTGTGACCGACTTGTGCTCAATTTTTTTTTATGTTTACAAAAAGATGTGTTTAGGCTAAAAATAAACAATTTAAGATCAGTATAAATATTGTTCATGTTTAGTCTCATTTTTGTAAACAATATATAGACAATGTATTAAACATGAATACATAGCCACATAGTCTCATTTTTGTAAACAATATATAGACAATGTATTAAACATGAATACATAGCCACATAGTCTCATTTTTGTAAACAATATATAGACAATGTATTAAACATGAATACATAGCCACTTGTTAAATGTGCATCATTTAATTGGAATTGAAGCAGACTTAAATTGTCTGAGCTGATCACAAGATGACAAATCGAGCTCAATATGTACTAATTCATTAGGTGTCTGGGAAGTCCTGAGATTTTCAGGCCAAACCAATGAGCACCAATTGTATTGGCCTAGTGTTAACAGAAATATTAATAAGACAGGATAATGTCAAGTTTACGTTAATGATATTGGCTTGCAATTTACAATGCATGCAATGTAACTAATTTTTGTGATACCTTTTATATTATTAAATGAAACGAAACAATTGCAGTAAAGTTTATATTTTTAATCTGAATGGATTTTGTCATTTTATTTAAAAGTACCTGATCAATGATGGCAGGAATGTATGAAATATTTTTGACAAGCTACTGCTAAATGCAGGAGATTAATGGTTAGTGAATTACTTCATCATGATCATCATCCATTTCTCTTCAAGGGGAATATTTACTGAAGTACAGGTTTTAAGAAGTGCAGATGTTGGCCATAGCAACCAATCAGATTCTAGCTATTCTTTTTTAAATGTTACGTAGAGAATGATTGGTTGCAATGTGCAACATTTCCACCTCTGAAATCCTGCTCAGTAAACATACCCCTAAGTGTCTAAAAAGTGCACAGAGAAGATCCTCCATCCCCTGCTCTCAAAGCTCTGACTAGAGGAAGTAACCTGGTTAATGGTCATTCCTCTTGTCATGGGCTGAGGACTACCGGTGGCTGAAAGTTGGGGGATGTATGCAGAGGGTGGTCAAAGATGTTTTATGTAGCAAAAGAGCAAAATTCTTCTGAATATTGCTGATTCTTTTTTTATTTTACTAAGTATGTACAGTTTGGAGGGTTTTGTGGAGTATTTAAGAATCAATGACAGTCTGGAGCAGAGGAGCTGGAAAGTGTATTCGAGTCTAATCAAGTGAGATCAAGTAGAGTCCATCAAGTGAGATGTCATTTCTGGGATTTCACAGACAATGTAAAAGTCACAACATATAACGTTTGAAGTTCTGTTTCCAGATTTTACACGGAACACTAGTTACCCATTAATGCTGGGCTAGACCTCACCAAGTGTCATCTCTCCCCAGTCCTGGAAAGGAGACCAACAAAGGGGCTGATGCGTGGGGTGGTTGCGAAATGGTCGTAAATTTCTCAAAATATTCTATTTCACTGCTAAACGTGTTCTGTGTTCAACGGCTGTTGCTTATTGGTGAGAATGTTTTTTTAAGTTAATCTTGAAACATTTAATGACATGAAATTCACAATGGAAACATTTAATGACATGAAATTCACAATTGAAATGTCATGCAAGGATAAATAGCTAATAGAGGAAGTCTGACGAGATGAGTGTTATTCCATCATGCATCACCTGTACTCACAACTATTCTCTTTATATAACTAATGAGCCCTTTTTATTAGGACTTGGGACACCTTTGATGGGAGTTCCAATCAATATGAAAAAATTGCAAGTATTAAAAAATGGAGCACAAGAACAGTTACTCAGATCCTGACTTGGGAGGTGGAATTTCAGTTCCTACTATGTAGCTCCAGCAGCAGTGACCCAGAAATGGCCATCACTTTGAGACTTACAGAAAAGGAGATCAGTCATCAGTCCTACAATACCATCGATAGAAGCCTGTGGGTCTGAGTACCTGCAGAAGTGAGGCTGATTGGTTGCTGGTATCTACCTAATTGGAAGAGTGCTTTATTGATCACACAGCCAGGTTTGCTGGCAAACTGTACATCCACAAAGTCAGCAGACCTAGATCTCAAAAAGTAATTACTGGGAACCAGAAGTCTGGACTTGCACAAAAATATCAGGTTTGTTGTGTGGTTGAGGTTGCCCTGCGTGAGTTGGTAACATATCAGGCACTTATTGTAGGTATCTGTACATGTTATGTTATTGTATTCAGATAATACTTAGAATGGGGCGCAATAAAAACAAAAATGCAGCTAATATAACATAAAGTAGTGTAATAAATGGATTTTATGTAATAAACAGCGCTCTTTAACGCATTCAACCAGAGTGAAAACACCCAGTTGATATATAATAAGTGCCCTTTTCACCAGCAAAATGATGGTTATCACCATACAAGTTCTTAAATAAGATCCATTTGTTTGATGCTGTTACTGTATTTCCTAACCTGTGTGCTGTGTAATAAAGACAGTGGCAGTTAAAGTGCACACAAAAACACCACATCCACACAAGCAGTGGGGATCACACCAAGTATTTGGGTAGAGTTTATGGGACCACATCATGAAATGACCAGGCCACGGACAGCAACATGCCAGTACCAATCCATACAGCAATCTTCTCAGTAACCTAAATTCCCAGAAGGTCAGTATAATGGATATTGCAACAGAGAATGTGATAAGAGAGGTGGGCTTGAAACAAGACCTGAAGGGAAGGAATATGCTGTTAGAGATGGAATAACCTGTGATACAGAATTTGTTGTATATAAAATCACGTGTGGGTGCAATAAAGCATATATAGGGAAAACGAAAAGATGCCTTAAAATTTGTATTCAAGAGCATCTTAGAAACATTAAGAATAAAATTCGCACTCAGTCTACCCAGACATTTTCTAGAAGCACATGGGTCGGACACTAGGAGCTTTAGGTTTTCAGCTTTAGAGCACATTACATTTGACCCTATGGGAAGTAATAGGGAATTCGACCTCTCAAAAAGGGAATCCTTTTGGATTTATTCATTGGAGACCCTCGCCCCTAGAGGTCTTATTGAAAGCATAGACATCGTATCCTTATTGCATAATTAGTGGAGGATGTTTTTATATCTTATACCTTGTATATGGGATCCCTGTTGTCTGTTAATTTAATACTGGATTCTTGTATGTCTGATATGTATTACGGTTGTATATATTGGACTCTGCTTATTAGTAATATGTGGAACACTTTATGGATGGCTTTTTTGGTGGTCATTAATTTTAGGGAGCATTATGTATATGTTATATAGGGATTCATTTAGCTTCAGCATCTGTAAAGTTGTGATTCTGGATAGGGAGTCTCCTCTTTTGTTTATTATTAGTTCACTTAAAGATATCTTGTCCCTGATGACGGGGTAGCTCCCGAAACGTCGGCTGAATAAAGGACTTTTATTACTCACTTCATCGCAGACTCCTGAGTGCCGCCTAGTTTGGTATCATGTGTATGGGTTTTTACCCCAGGATGGCACCGGAGCATTCGTCTACACTACAGGAGTGCCGGGTATAGCTGCACCTATATATATATATATATATATATATATAGCCCATGATATACCTATGTCTTAAGAAATATAACATTTGTGTTAAGTCATGTCGTATACGGCTTGCGCTCCACTGAGTGGAACGCATGCTTTACTCATTAGGACACAGATGTTTACTTTTTGCACCAAGTAACGGCAGTCCTGATTTGCGCTCCACAAGGTGGAACGCAAGCTTTAGCCATTAAGATGACACAGCATAGAGTAAAGGCACTCGCGGTTTGCGTTCCACAAGGTGGAATGCAAGCTATAAGTCATCAAGACGACAGAGTCTATGACTACTTCCGGGCTATGTCCCGCGAGTTTGAGCACTGCCGTCAAGAGCCTGATTAGCCGGGCTAGTGTATCGCGCAGTGGAGTGGAACGCATGCTTTGAGGCTTGCGTTCCACTTACCGGAACCCGGATATTAGCGCTCATATGTGAAGCGCCTATTATAATTTTCAGGTGAGAACTTTTTGTGGGGCACACTGGGTATTGAGGCAATTAACCCCATTATGATGGGCGCTTGCAGCTTGCGCTATACTCTTTGATTTTATGGTTTATTAATTGAAGTACTGTCAGTTGCCAGAGGGTTATTTTTACATCTGAAGCTTTATTTAGATCTTTATTTGTCCCTGTAGAGGTTATGTCATCACTTCCTGGGAGGGGGTATAAAAGTCCATCAGCTGTCTTTGAGTAACATGTGCAGTCTGCTGAACTTTAGTCTTCCTTCTTAAGGATTGTGATGTAAGTAATACTGTTCGAAATCTGGCATTGTTTATATGCTCTTTATAGGGGAATTCAATATGGAGCGAAAACTCTGTTTTTTGCGTTAATATCGCACCTATGACGTCATTATCGCAGGTTTTAGTTTTACACCGTATTCAATTTCAAAGACTTTTCGCATGTTCGAAAAGTCTTTGGAAAAAAAACGGGGATAACTTTTCACCACTGAATAGATGGCGAAAAAAAGTGCAGAATTGGGGTTTAGGGGTGCAGGCTTAAAAAAAATAACCTGCACCCCTGGGAATGACATTTAAAAAGATAACTGTCAAAAAAAAGTTTAAAAAAAAAAAGTGACCCCCCTTCCCCAAAAAAAAAATTCATTTAAAAATTGGGGTGAAAAAAAAAAGGGGAAAAAATTGTTTAACAATAGGTAAATAGGTTCAGGGCTATTCTGCAAGTATGCGGTAGGTGTATTCTAGAATAGATTTATAGCGGCAGGTGCACAAATGCAGAATTTTTAAAAACTTACTTTAGGGGCATCAAAATATGCTAGTACCCATTTTCGTGTACCCCAAATTTGATGGGACCACTTAGAAAAACAAAAAAAATTACCTAAGTGCTCTTCTGCAACAATCCTTCAATGTCGGGAAAAAAACACCTGCTGCGGCTATTTAAATCCCCGACTTTCATTTAAAGGCTAAAACGGGGGTACCCATAGTGATCCCCCATGTTTTTACAACTTTAGGGGGGGTCCTACAATTTTTTTAAGGAAAATTTCGTAACTTTACGCAAATCCCAGGTCCCGTTTTTGTTAGTTTCATATTGAATACGGGGATAAGCAGGCGCGCCCCCGATACTTTATCCCAGGTAAAAGCTCCGATATGAAACGTAAACTTCGACAGCGAAGTTTACATTTCATATTGAATTCCCCTCTTAATGCGAGACTCTCTATGCAGGATTCAGCTAATTGTATATATGTCTGTAAATGGATTATGCTGAATATATGTAACATTCTTTATATTATATCTTTATGGTGAGTCTCCCTTATACTGATTTGAATGTATTAAACACCACTTTTTGTGGTATTTGGTTAATGCCAGTCAGTCTATTGAATATTTGAGCTTTTGTTATTCATCTGTTTCTGGTTCTCTTATGTCTTATTGGAGTTGTTTTTTGCATTATTAACTATTAGTTGAATATTTATGTTTTGCCACTATTAAAATTGTAAAAGTAGTGGTAGTATTTAAATTAATTGATTAGATATTCATTATACATATTATGTCTCTTTATAGGCAAATTTGTGCATAATTGCATCTCGTGTACGGATTTAAAAAAAATCTGCCAACTGAGCTGAGTATGCTTAAATTATCTCATCTTCCTTAAACTGTAGTGAGATCACTTGGTTGTTGTGCTGTGATCCTTTTCCTGTTAGAAATAAAGACTGTGCGTTCACTGTTACAATGGTATGTATAGGGAGTTATCTCTATGTCTATGTCTACTGCTAATACTGGACATATTTCCTCTGTGTTCTGTATCCTTCACCTATATGCACCCGTTCATTTTGTTTTAAAGATGTACCCCTGAGGAACGAAACGCGTTGGGTTCTTCATTTATTGTACACTACTATTGAATGTAAGCTCTTTTATAGATATTACTGTTCTTATAAATAAAACAATATCTTTCATCCAAGAAAGTTTTTCTCATTTACTGATCGCGGCCATTTTGGCCCTCTTTTGGGTGTGTTCTGGTGTGAGGGTGTCTTTCAGTGAAGACTACGAAGGATCGTTGTGTACCTTTTAAAGAACGATGTATCCATTACTTCCATATCATCTTCGAACTACAAAGGACCAATAAGAATTAATTAATGAAGAACATTCCTGAAGAAAAAAATAAATTCAAATACTACCTCTTTATGGCAGGACTGATCATTTGAATACCTCAATATCATTCAGTGCATTTATAGTGTACTATTTATGGTTATTTTTATAAAAGATCTTTATAATTTGTGTTATAAGCACCCGTTTTCTCTTTTTTACTGTTGAAAATATATAAATATATATATATATATATATATATATATATACACACACACACACACACACAGCAATGGTTTAGCACTCCAGAAAATCAAATTATAAGCACGCCGGTGTCCTCACAAAAAATCCAATATAGACAGCGGGGGTGCAGCCCTCGTAGCACAAAATAAAACAAAGGCACGTCTGCCTTTGTGTTTTATTTTTGTGTAATGAGTGCCGCACCCCCGCTGGTGTGTGTGTATATATATATATATATATATATATATATATATATCACCAAAGCTCAACAGTATTCAGATCCCCAGTTTGGGTTTTAAACAAGCTTTCCCGATTATTACAGCGTAAGTTTACTGTCAGACCCCTGCACCGGGAGATCAGCAAGCTTATATAGTACTTTGAATATTTCACTAAGAATGTAGTATTCTTACGAAGAATGGGAATATATATTATATACACACACACACGTACATTGTCTTATACGTACTGGGTGCTGCTAAGTGCACCACTGGAGCAATTTACTGCAGTTTTAAATAAAAATAGGCCCCTCGAAAAGGGGCGCCTTAGATAGTAACTGACGGGGACAGTACTACATTAAAAAGTCTCCAAGGTCTTGATGCAATGACCCAAGAGGCAGAATGCCCCTGTTAGAACAGCTTGAGCTGAATCTTAACACCTATGATTACATGAAACACATCTGGAAATACCATGCTGCTCTTTATTGCCAGAGCCCTCCTATTAGAAGAGAGACCTGTCCAGTGGATGCAGCACAAAGCTCCCCACCCAGACTCCAAGTAGGGATATAGGATAAACCATGCCGCCGCTAATCCAGTTAGCACAGTGCTGGATATGTGGGTGTCTCTGCCTCTAAATCTGGGCAACAGGGATGGCCAGCACGTTTGGCAATCGCCCATTCCCGAGTAGGGTTGATCGGGAGGACTGCTTCATAATTACTGTATGTGCTGCCTAAACGAGCACATAAAATATAATTATCTATACATAGCCATATGCATACCTTCCAAGGTAACCACAGATGACTGTGGAATATAAGTAAATTTTAGGGGATTAGGTGAAAGCCGGACCGGACTAGATTCCGGAACGCCGGTCTGGGACAGTTCCCTGCAACGACCTCTGCTAAAAAGAGGAGCACAGAAAACTTGCATGCAGACTAGCTGTGGTAGACGTTGCACTGGCAACCTGTAGACTCCCAGGAAGCCCTTAAATACCCAGGGCTGAAGCTGGATTGGCTGTCAGGGCCCACTGTGAAACTTTCTGACGGGATTGGCTGATTCAGACATGTGACTAAAATCCAAGATGGCGGTGCCCAGCACAGACTTCCACCACAAGATGCCAGAGACCTAGATGTACCTCCTAGGGCCTGCCCGCACGTCGCGCCAGCCCCCCCACCAGATCGCCTGGACAGGTAAGTCCCGAACCCCCCGCTGACCTCCGGAGCAGCCCGTGATACTGTGCCACCTGTATTATAGTAACAATGGAGTCTGCGCCACTTGTATTATATTAACAATAGAGTATTATTATTATTATGGCCATCGCCCCCTCCCTGTCAATTATTTGATTGACGTACCAAGGAGACAATCAGACTGTACAAGATATAAAGCCAACCCTGTAAAGCAGAGTCTGACCGGTCACAGCTCCATCACTAGAGGAAGCACCTGATCTGCACGTAGTGTTCTTTTGTGAGGGCTGTGGCGGCCATTTTCTTACTGTCTGACAGACTCAGAGAGGAACATACATAATGCAGCCAGTTCCCCTTCTGTACAGGAGCATGTCTGCCCCCTGCTGGTCACATAGGGAAGAGGAAAGGGATTTAGAGGAATATTCCTAGTAATAAGCCATATTTAGGTTCTGTGTATTTAATGTTCTGTAATCAGGACTCTAATTTCTATAGGAGCCCCATTCCAGGCTACGTGTAATGCAGCCATACATCTAACCGGCAATCACACGTACTGCCCGTGGCGAACTGCATAACCCCAGCACTTCTCCAAAATGACGGTGTGACTGCATGTGACCCAGAGCTCCCCACATTCTGTAATGCTGAGGAAGAGGGAGTTTACTAGGCCACACCCTCTGATGCGACATTTTAGGGGCAAGACCATGTGTAACTGCCCCATTTTCCGTCATGCTGGGGGTGATCCTGGCACTCCGGCATCTGCTGACTGCCCCCAGCCCCCTCCCGACACGTTTGCACAATGTAACAATTTTTAGCGAATCTATTCAAAAACATGTGGCTGTTGCTGGCGCTGACAGGTGAGAGGGATACTATCTAGAGCAGGTGCTGGAATGGGCATTTCAGTGCTACACAGAAGGTACTTCTGCCCGTTACTGCCATCACTTTGGTGCCAGTCGCCTTGCACTTCCCTTCCTTCTGTACGCTGACCTGCGGCCAGTCCCTGATCTGCTCAGGGTCAGTAATGCCGATGGCCAGGATACAGTGGCCAGGGCAGAGGACGGAGCTGCAGACAGAACTCATGTGTTAGTGTAGAGATCCTGTAGGGACTAGATCTGGTGCGGCCATCTTGTCATAGAACTGCTCACTGTGAGCCCAGCTCTTGCCATGGTGTCAGCTAGTGACCCTCGGTGGGAATAGGATTGAAATACCGGCGGCTGTTCAAATCCCGACTGCGGCAGGTAAGTATCCTAACCCTCCCCCCTAACCCTCCCTTAGTGGTGCCTAACCCTAAAACTCCCGGGGTGGTGCTAACCCTAAGTCCTCCCCGGGGGTGCCTAAACCTAACCCCCCTTTCCACACCCTAAATCTAACCCTCCCGGGTGGCTGCCTAACCCTAAACCCCCCCACCCCCACCTCAACCTAATTCTAACCCCCCCATGCCCCACGGCTAACACCTGGATCCGGTGTTTTATGATCAGGATACCGGCTGTCGGGATTTTGACGCCGATATCCTCATCCGTAAGGACCTAACAGCGTCAGCACTTTGCACAGCGGCAGGATGCTGGCATAGGTATAGCTACCGCCGGCATCCTGTCTGCCGGGATGTTAGCTACACCCACCAGGTAAGTCCACACCGGCATAAGCCCCATGACAGGAATTATAGGCATATTATATGCTGCACCACACGGTAACCTGGCTGTACGGAGCTGCTCATACAGCCTCGTCTAATAGGCCCCACACACCACGACGCTGGCAGCCCACAGCCCAATCCCAGATGAGGTATGAGGATCTCACACACTGCTCTGGGCCGTCAGGCTGTGCCATGTTATTGGCAGTTATGTCAGATGCTGGCGTGTAATGCAGTGTAGGGCTGTGGGAATACGGGCATAGAGGGATGGCGTGGCTGTGCCAGGGAATTACAAGACCAATTAATACCCTCAGGATGCCTGGCTGCAAAGGGGCAGCACCATGAGACATCTATGTTACACAACAAAGGCACTGCCATGACTGGGCACATGGACTGGAGACTGGGTCACTAACCCAATACATATTATGTACGTGTGGTAACCTGGACCCCTTAGTAATTGCCCAGTCTTACTCTGTTACCATGCCACAACTGTAACCTGCTGCAGAATAGGCTGGCATTATACAGCTAATACAGGGAGGCTTTCCTGTGCCCTGAGCCCCTGGTTATTATAGACACTCACCCCACCCTATAGTCCTATAGTACTTGCTAAGTAACGTAGCACTATAGGATTAAACGTGAAGCGACTCCAGCAGCCATATTCCCATTACATCCGGGTCACACAGGAAGGTGTCTCGTGCACGCCCCCTGCAGGGTGTATATGGCATGCTCTCCCTACATCCCCCAGCTGTCACTAACAGGGCAGATGTGGGCGATCAGTCAGATGGATGCAGACATGTAGCAGTAGCTGGAGGGTAATACCTCAGCCACTATGGGCCCCAGACCTAACCATGCAATGTATCTATTATTATTCTCCCCTATTTATATGGCGCCATAAGGGGTCCGCAGCGCCGTACAGCACATAACCAGGAACAGTATGACCACAAAGATACAACCAGGGCGGTAGTTTGTGTCGCCGAGCCTGCAAACTTGTGATAGTGTTTGGGGCCCTGTGGCTCCTTTATTTACCGCAAGAGGTGTGTGGTACCACAGGCAGAGAGATAATCAGTGTATTATAGTCAGCTCTGCCCTCACTGCATCTAGACGTGGGGTCATGCGTCCTGGCGTTTGGTGATACGGTCTAGGTGAGTCACATGATCGTCTCTGGCCACAGTCAGAGGGTAATGTTTAAATCCCCTTCACGGAGAGGACCCTCACATCATCAGTAAAGGAGCGTACACACTAGACGATATGCTCCCTGAGCAATATCGTCTAGTGTGTCCCCGGCAGGGTGTGCTCAATGTCGTTCATGACATTGAGCACACCCACTGAACGATATCATTAACGATATCGTTCAGCGCCGGGCTCTCTCCCCCATTCCACAACATGCAGCAACCTGACGACATCGTCAGGTTGGCCCGCATGTTAACACGATGAACGATAATGACGAACGACCCGCGGGAACGCGCGTCGTCGTTATCGTTCATCGGTTTTCTGTTAAAAATGGACGATAAAGTGGACAACTGAACGATATCGTTCAGTCGTCCACTTTAATCACCCAGTGTGTACGCACCTTTAGTGTCTAACGTCATTCCCTACCAGAGGGAAGACTCAGGGGTACGCCTCACATGCCCCCAACTTCCACCTCACACTGCCATCTGCCCCACATGCCCCTAGCTTCCCCCTCAGTATAGCTTATTTCCCCTTCAATGCTAGAGTAATGTCTAAATCCCCTTCACGGAGGGTAGGCTGTATTTCCCCTTCGCGCTAGGGACCTGGAAGTGACGTGAGTGAGGGTGAAGTGCAGTTCCTGCCCATGACAGTCAGGAAAAGAAGTACTTTGTTCCCACTTACACAAGTTTGTTGTCCGCTCGCCACATGGTTACATTCCCCCTCTGTGCCCACTTGGATGGTAGGGAATGACGCTGGACACTGGCTGATGACGTCAGGGTCCTCTCGGTGAAGGGGATTTAGACATTACCCTTCAAACGGAGAGGACCCTGACGTCATCAGCCAGTGTCCAGCGTCATTCCATCATGCTAGGGACCTGGAAGTGACGTGAGTGAGGGCAGAAGTGCAGTTCCATGCCCATTAAGGCCACCTAAAGAAGAAAGTTGTGCGCTCGCCACGTTTCGGGCTCGGTGATTCGTTGCGCTCGCCACAAGGTTATGTTCCCTCCCTATGCCCACTTGGATGGCAGGGAATGACGCTGGAGACTGGCTGATGAAGGGGACCTCCCCCTCACACTGCTATCTGCCCCACATTCCCTCAGCACATTCTCTAACCTCAGTTTCTTCCAATGCAGCCAGCAGGACCCAAAATCTGAAGGGGATCTATCCACTTCCATTCTGTGTGTGAGCGGTCACATGGTCTGAAGACGTCAGAGGGAATTAACTAATAACCTGCCATTCACACCTTACTTCCGGGCAGTGCGTTCCACCATACTTCCGGGCAGTGCGTTCCACACAGGAAATTTGACCTCATCCATTCCGCGTGTCCGTCCAGATTTGAGCGCGAAGAAGGCGACGTCTCTGTGTCTGGCAGCAGGTAATGGTGTCCTACTATGCAGGGGGAGTGGTCTGTGGTGTCCTACTATACAGCCTGTTACAGTTATTACTATTATACAGGTGGGAGAGCAGTCTGTAGTGTCCTGGTTTTGTTACGATGCAGGGGGAGCAGCCTGTGGTATCCTATTATTATACAGAGGGATTAACCTGTGGTGTCCTGTTATTACTATTATACAGGGGGAGCAGCCAGTAGTGTTCTGTTACTATTATTACACAGGGGGAGCAGCCTGTCGTGTACTGTTATTATTAATATACAGGTGGGGGGTGGCAGCCTGTAGTGTCCTGGTTTTATTACTATACAGGGGAGCAGCCTCTGGTGTCCTATTAGTATTATAATACAGAGGGATTAACCTGTGGTGTCCTGTTAATAATAATAATATTATTATTATACAATGGGAGCAGCATGTGGTGTCCTTTTATTATTAATATTATACAGGTAGAACAGCCTGTGGTGTCTTATTATACAGGGGGAGCAGCTTTTGGTGTCCTGTTATTACTATTATTCAGGTGCCCTGTTATTACTATTTTACAGGAGGTGTAGCCTGTAGTGTCCTGTTGTTATTATTATTATTATTGCACAGGGGGAGCAGCCTTTGGTGCACTGTTATTATACAGGGGAAGCAGCCTGTGGGGTCCTATTATTACTATTATACAGGTGGGGTGGCAGCCTGTTTTATCCTGATTATATTACTATACAGGGGGAGCAGCCTGTGGTGGTCTGTTATTACTATTATACAGGGGGAGCAGCCTGTTGTGTCCTGTTATTACTATTATACAGGGGGAGCAGCCTGTGGTGTCCTATTACTATTATACAGGTGGAGTGACAGCATGTGGTGTCCTGATATTATTATTATTATACAGCGGTAGTGGTGTCCTGCTGTTATTATTATACAGGGGGAGCAGCCTGTGGTGTCCTGTTATTATTAATATACAGGTGGGGGGGCAACCTGTAGTATCCTAGTTTTATTACTATACAGGGGGAGCCGCCTGTGGTGTCCTGTTATTATTATTATTATACAAGGGGAGCAGCATGTGGTGTCCTGATGATGATGATGATAATAATATTATACAGAGAGATTAACTTGTGGTGTCTTGTTGTTGTTATTATTATTATACAGGGGGAGCAGCATGTGGTGTCCTGTTATTATTATACAGGGGAGCGACCTGTGGTGTCCTTTTATTATTAATTTTATACAGGTAGAACAGCCTGTGGTGTCTTGTTGTTATACAGTGGAAGCAGCTTTTGGTGTCCTGTTATTACTATTTTTCAAGTGCCCTGTTATTACTATTATACAGGAGGTGTAGCCTGTAGTGTCCTATTATTGCACTGGGGGAGCAGCCTTTGGTGCACTGTTATTATACAGGGGAGTCCTATTATTATTATACAGTTGGAGGGACAGCCTGTAGTTTCCTAGTTTTATTATTATACAGAGGGAGCAGCCTGTAGTGTCCTGTTATTACTATTACACAGGGGGAGCAGCCATAGGTGCCATGTTATTAATATTATACAGGGGGAGCAACCTGTGGTGTTCTATTATACAGATGGAGTGGCAGCATGTGGTGTCCTGTTATTATACAGGGGTAGTGGCCTGTGGTGTCCTGTTATTATTATTATACAGGGGGAGCGGCCTGTGGTGTCCTGTTGTTGTTGTTGTTATTATGCAGGGGGAGCAGCCTGCGCTGTCCTACTATACAGGGGGAGCGGCCCGCGCTGTCCTACTATACAGGGGGAGCGGCCCGCGCTGTCCTACTATACAGGGGGAGCGGCCCGCGCTGTCCTACTATACAGGGGGAGCGGCCCGCGCTGTCCTACTATACAGGGGGAGCGGCCCGCGCTGTCCTACTATACAGGGGGAGCGGCCCGCGCTGTCCTACTATACAGGGGGAGCGGCCCGCGCTGTCCTACTATACAGGGGGAGCGGCCCGCGCTGTCCTACTATGCAGGGGGAGCGGCCCGCGCTGTCCTACTATGCAGGGGGAGCGGCCCGCGCTGTCCTACTATACAGGGGGAGCGGCCCGCGCTGTCCTACTATACAGGGGGAGCGGCCCGCGCTGTCCTACTATACAGGGGGAGCGGCCCGCGCTGTCCTACTATACAGGGGGAGCGGCCCGCGCTGTCCTACTATACAGGGGGAGCGGCCCGCGCTGTCCTACTATACAGGGGGAGCGGCCCGCGCTGTCCTACTATACAGGGGGAGCGGCCCGCGCTGTCCTACTATACAGGGGGAGCGGCCCGCGCTGTCCTACTATACAGGGGGAGCGGCCCGCGCTGTCCTACTATACAGGGGGAGCGGCCTGTGGTGTCCTGTTATTACTATTATACAGCCTGTAGTGTCCTGGTTTTATTACTATACAGGGGGAACAGCCTGTGGTATATTGTTAATATTATACAAAGGGAGCAGGTAATAATAACAGCTGAGCCGCCGAGGAGACCAAGGACTGGAGCTGACACAGCTATAAACGCTGTACTCCGGGTTTTTTATAGTAAGTGTCGGGGACAAGATGTGGGGGCCCTGGGGGTTGCCGCCCCGCCTATAATCCTATCTATACCCTGCACAGCCACAATCTGGGGAACTGCAGACCAAAAGAGAGGTGGACAACAGAGCTGAGACGCCGCTGCCTATACATACAAGGTATTCCCAGGTCATTATATACTGTATGTATACTTATGTGCTCAGTGTGTGCCTATATATCTATATATTTTTTTTTTACATACTGTGTTTTATACTATATATTCGGCACCTGAGATAGGCATGTGGTTGGGTGTGATGGGCACTGAAAAGGCATGTTGGGAGCTCTGAGGGGCATTGATGGGGCTTGTGTTGTGGTCTATACAAGGTTTCATATATTTTAGTTGGGGGCGATGGTCTGGCTCCTAAACGTTTAAAGTGGCTCCTAGATTTTTGAAAAATTTGTCGAGCCTTTTTATACAGAGGTGGTGTCCTGTTATTACTATTATACAGGGGGAGCAGCCTGTGGTGTCCTGTTGTTCCTATTATACAGGGGGAGCAGCCTGTAGTGTCCTGTTGTTATTATTATACAAGGGAAGCAGCCTGTAGTGTCCTGTTATTACTATTATACAGGGGGAGCAGCCTGTAGTGAACTGTTATTATTATTATACAGGGGGAGCAGCCTGTGGTGTCTTATTACTATTATACAGGTGGAGTGGCAGCATGTGGTGTGCTGTTATTATTATGATTATACAGGGGTAGTTGCCTGTGGTGTCCTGTTGTTGTTCAGGGAGAGCAGCATGTGGTGTCCTGTTATTATACAGCTGGTGCGGCCTGTGGTGTCTTATTATTATTATACAGGGTAGTGGCCTTTTGTGTCCTATTATTATTCAGAGTTCGCAAAATACGCACTATAGCGCGTTTTTACGCACTACAGGAAACTATAGCTTTTAAAACTGATCGGGTCCCGGAAGACGTGCTGTGTGTACCTCAGTAGCCAATCAGTGTGCAGCAGCGTCCACCACAGGGCGCCATGCCCCCAGCCATGCTCCACACGGCGCCGTCCTCCCAGCCAATCAGTGCAGCAGCACCCCCCAGCCAATCACCAGGCGACGCCATCCCCCGCAGCCAATCGCCATGCAGTGGCGTCCCTCCAGCCATTCACGAGGCACCGCCCACCCAGCCAATCGCTGTGCAACAGCTCCCACCAGCCAATCATCATGCAGCACTGTCCCCCCAGCCAATCACCATGCAGCTGCGTCCCCCAGCCAATCACGGTGCCGCCCTCCCAACCGATCGCTGTACAGCTGCTCCCCTCAGCCAATCACCATGCGGCACTGTCTCCCCAGCCAATTGCCGTGTAGCGGAGTCCCCCAACCATTCACCACACGGCACCGTCACCCCCAGCCGTGGGCGATTTGGCTGCAGCAGCGTTGTCGTTGGTGCTGAGACACTCTAGCAGCCGGTACTCCTTCAGCCAGCTGAGCTCTCTGTACGCAGAAGGTGGACAATGCTTGGGGCAGAAGGGAGCTGCACGCGGACAACAGTGACCCGGCCAAGGGTTCCCAGCAGAAGCAAAAGAGTTAACCACTGCCCCAAGTTTTAGCTTCCCTAACACTCTATCTACCCCCAGCACTGCCCCAAGTACTGACTGCCCCTAACCCCCGCCCTACCCAAAGTACTGCCTGCCCCTAACCTCTTTCTTGGCCCCCATACTGTCCCAGCTGCCATCTACACTTGCCCCCTCCCTACACCCAGTGCTGCCCCAGCTCCTACCCTAACCCCCACCTACCCCCAGCACTGCCCCGAACACCATCCTTTCCCACCATTACTGCCCTAGTTATCTACCCTTACCACTCCCTACACCCAGTATTGCTTGCCCCTAACCTCTTCCTTGCCCCCAGTATTGCCCTAGCTGCTAACAACTTTTCACCTATATGCCTCCCATACTGCCCCTTCTGCTATCTACACTTGCCCCCTCTCTACCCCCAGTGCTGCCCCAGCTGCTATCCTGACCCAGCTCTGCCCCTAACCCCCTCCTTGCCCCCCCAGTACTGCCTTAGCTGCTATCTTCCCTCGCCCCCTCCTTACCCCAAGTACTGCTTGCCGCTAACCCCTGCCGTACCCCCCCCCAAGTACTGCGCCAGCTGCTATCTAACATTGCGCCTCATACCCTCCATGCCCCCCAGCACTGTCGCATCAACTGTCTGCACTTACCCCTCCCTGCCCCCAGCCGTGCCTGCCCTTACTCCATTATAGCTGCAGCTCTAACCCAATGTCTCCCTGCCTTTGCCCTCAGCTCTACCCCAACCACCTCTACCCCAACTGCTATATACCCCCCAGCACAGTCCCAACTGGTGCCTGCCCTCAACTCCCATAATATGTAATGGGACCCAGAAAAAGTGGTGTAGGACCCCAAATTTTTAAAGTGAGGGGTCCCTGGGACCCACAATTTTTCCTCTCACCGCGATCACTGTTGTTATAATACAAAGAAAGCGGCCTGTGGTGTTGTGCTATTATACAGGGGGAAACGGGATACTCTATAGGAAGAAAGACAAATGAGGATTTTTTTCCTTACATTAAATCTCTTTCTCTGACTCCATGGGGGATACTGGCCGCCCCTCCCTAGCGCTCTTGGGTATATTTTTGTGGATATATTTATTATATCTGTTTCCCCTCACCCTCGTCTTCTCTGTGCTGTCTGTTTGGGCTTGTTAGTTCCACGCTGAATGGCTGTTGAAAAACACCAAATTTGAAAGTGCTGAGGCTTCTCTCTCCACTGACTGTACACCAAGGTTCCAGTGTCCCACATGGAGCTGGAGACAGGGATTTAATGTAAGTAATATAAAAAATTACATTAAATGCAACATTACACCCTCTGTGTAATCCTCTATAGAACCCATTTGTAAAAATAGGTATTATGCATTTCCGCTCCTTTTAGTTCGGTGCAGCGTCCTCTATAAATGAAACACAACCAATGCAGAAGCTTTTCCACATCCCCACGGCCCCCCTTCATAACCTGCAAACCCTCTATAATTGTAGTTGGCAAGATGCAACCTTATCATGCCAATGCATTTTGATTTCTACCTTTTATATATACAAAAAAAAAAGTTTTGAGGTTCATTTGACCAATCATTAGTTTAATGAATACATGGATCTGCTATAACATTTCATGGTTAGGTCCCCTTAGAGACCTTTTACAATGTCACTATTGGCGGATCTGATGTATCTACACTGATCAGCCATAACTTCGTATAAAGCCTCTGATGGGTGAAGTGAATAACATGGATTATCTCGTTACAATGGCACCTGACAAAGGCTGAGATATATTGGGCAGCAAACTACTGAAGTTGATGTGTTGGAAGCAGGAAAAATGGGCAGGTGTTAAGGATCTGAGCGACTTTGGCGAGGGCCAAATTTTGATGGCTCGGCGACGGTTCAGATCATCTCCAAAATGGGTATTCCCGATATGCAGTTAGTACTTACCAAAAGTGATCCAACCATGAACCAGTGACAGGGTCACATACACTCAAGGCTCATTGACGCGCATGGAGAGCAAAGGGTAGCCCGTCTGGTCCTTTCCCACAGAAGAACTACTGTAGCACAAATTGCTGACATAGTTAATGCTGGCTATGATAGAAAGGTGTCAGAACATACAGTGCTTTGCAGCTTGGGGCTGCGTAGCCATAGACTGGTCAGAGTGCCCATGTTGATTCGTTCACCGCCAAAAGCACATGTGATGAGCTGGTGAGTGTAAGAACTGAACCACGGAGCAATGGAAGAAGGTGGCCTGGTCTGATGATTTACATCATGTGAACGGCTGGGTACACTTGCACCGTTTACCTGGGGAAGGGATGTCACCAGGATGCATTATGGGAAGAAGGAAAACCAGCGGAGGCAATGTTAAACTCTGGGCAATGTTCTGCTGGGAAACCTTGGGTCTTGACATTCATGTGTGTGTTACTTTTGATACGTACCACCTACCTAAGCATTGTTGCAGACCAAGTACACCCCTTCATGGTAACAGTAATCACCTAACTTCTCTCTTGCAGTTCTACATTGACCACGAAAAAGAAAAACATTTTCTAGACCAGTTTTCAGATGGTCTGTAATGCTTTAGAGACATGGGACTGAAGGCTACTTCCTGATTCTGATTGGGAACTAACCACCAAAAATTTGCCACTGACCACTTTTAGTAGCTGTATACCCAATCTAAGCTTCTCTAGTTGGATGGCTAGAGGTCTATATACCCTAGCTGACATCCTCTCCACGCAATCCTTAATGGCTTTTGACCAACTTCAGGCCTGTTGTGCCCTTTCCTCAACTGAATATCATATTTACAGATTGCCCAATGGCTACATATTGAACTTAAGGCTGTATTCAATTAGAGGCAAAGTAGTCCAATTTCGCCAAAAAAAAAACAGGCAAAAATGGGAAACAGGCAAAAAAGTTTTCTGCATCTCAGACCAGTTGGAAAAAAATGCAAAAACCCTATTTTGCCTAAAAATGTGGGGGATTTCTTCCAGAACCCTTTGGACACCCAAACATAGCATTGCTTATAATAATGAAAATGGCGAAGCAGGATAAGGTATTATCCTGCTCACTGCCGCAGCCGCCATCTTGATCCACTGGGGCAGATCTCGGGCCACAAACAATTAGCTTGCAAGTAAAAAAAAATCTCTTTATAATTGGAGTTTAATTGACCTTTCTTTGATGTCTGTCATTACAGGATTGCACAGTAGTAAAGAAGTCATCTGGGGAGTATGAGGCACCAGGCAGTCGTCTCCTTGTATCAGGAGGCCTGAGCAGGACCCAGAGCCTCAACCTCACTCATTGATACATGAGAGAGACAATGACCAGAAGATCCTGGAACTCGCCAACAAGATCATTCAGCTGCTGACTGGAGAGGTGACTGCTGGGAATGGGACATTATACAGTAACACCAGGGGATGTGTCTGGGTGATGACTGGAGAGGTGACTGCTGGGAATGGGACATTATACAGTAACACCAGGGGATGTGTCTGGGTGATGACTGGAGAGGTGACTGCTGGGAATGGGACATTATACAGTAACACCAGGGGATGTGTCTGGGTGATGACTGTATCATTGTGTGTGTCAGGTTCCTATAAGGTGTGAGGACGTCACTGTCTATTTCTCCATGGAGGAGTGGGAGTATATAGAAGGACACAGGGGTCTGTACAAGGACGTGATGATGGAGAATCACCGGCCCCTCACATCACTGGGTAAGTGGAGACTGTCATGTTTTGTAATGGGGAGAGCAGCTATGGGGCCACCTATATACATATCATCTGATGATCACATATATACAGTGTAATCAGTCACTGTGTGTCTCCTACAGATGGAGCCAGTAACAGGAATACCCCAGAGAGATGTCCCCGTCCTCTTTATTCCCAGGAATATACAGAGGAGAATCACAGTGTCCTACAGGAGGATCAGGTAGGTGGGATTTAGGGTCTCACCAATATACCAAAAAAACCTTATTTCACACTAAGAGAACGATTGTACTGTTTGATCCCAATTCTTATTAAACATATTAATATTTTTTTTTTATTGTTTTCTGGGTCATTAAGAGCGAACTTGTAACTGACATTAAGTTAGAAGATATAAAGGGGGAAGAGGAGACGTATGTGATGAGTGATCAGCAGTGTAAGGAGGAGGAAATCCCCACAGAGATCTGTGCAGGTGAGTAATAAACTCTGTTTGCCGTCTGTAGCTAACTTTATACCCGTTGTATTCCTTGTATTTGCATGGGAGCCAGCTTTACTAAGTGGTCAAAACAGGGGAAGTGTTTCCGCACAAGCTATTAAACTGACATATTAGTAGCCAAATTTTCATGTTGTATGGCAGTGAATCATCAATATTATATCAAAAAGGTAAAAAATTAATTGAAATGAATGCCATCAACAAATAAAGTTGGCGGCGCTCCCCTAGAGTTGGATAACAGTACAGAAAAAAGGAAAGAAAAGGATAACTCTTTGTTGGGGGCACAAACTTGTTCAAATCTGTTAAAAATTATCATTTAATGTAATATATAACAAACAAAAAAACATCAAGACAGAATACCATACATAAATATACAGATCCCTAAACATGTATTATAAGTATCACACTAGAAAATTAAAAATATCAAAGATCCTCATATATCCTAATAATGGATCAATTTATTCAGATAATCCCACAACATCTAGAGAATATTCTCTGTGTGATTCACCGTAGTGTTAATCTACAAGATGAAATATATTAAATCGATCATATAAGTTTAAGTATCTATTGGGAATATGAACAGACTAATAGCTAATGGTGCTATCAAAGTCAGAGAATTAACTTCATAGAGAAGTATGGTTTAAAAGAACTGCTCATTTTTCACAGTGCAGCTATTTTCGTTATATAATGATGCTATGAATAGCTATTTGCCTATTAATAGAGATGGTCTAATACAGTGCAAATTCCATTTGCCTGCAGAGTTGGCACCTGCTATTCTGAAACTACCTCTTTGATTTGTTGGGTTTTGTTTTAAAAGTTATCGTCTTCAAAGCACTTTCCAAATACACCTTGGTCTTTCCAGGGGCCTTCCATTTATTCTCACGTAGAAAAGTCCTTTTGATTGCAGACGGTCCCCTGTTGAAGGCCAATAGGATCAGGGGGAAAGTTTTACGGCTCGAACCAAATGAATCCTCGCCCTCTGCTCACACCCTGTCAACCTCTACTATAATGTGCTCATGCCCCATTGTGCCAGACGTGACTGACCGGAATATTGTGTATACGCCATAGTGCACAAATTGATGAAACCAGCTTTTTGTAATTGACATTCTTTATTGGTAAAAAGACTTAGGGGGTAAAGTATTTGATAAGGTATATAAATCAGGTGCAGCAGTCGGTAAAATTCTAAATAATGTAAAAAGGTTTATTTTGGGACAATACAGTGACTAAGTCTCACTGCAGCCAGTACAAATGACACTAATGTCTTATCATGTTCCACATCTATGGCAAATTACAAAGTACATATGTATTTTCGCTAACATTAAACGCTGTACAGTTGCGTCTGATGAGTCCATCGGCGTTGATCTTGGGTTTTTCCAAACACCTGCCGGAATGGTACATCTTGAGGTTTGGCCATTTCCTTTCGACACTTAATTAATGATGCCAATTCCAATAAGTGACTGTCAAAACATTTACAAGTATTGGCCCTGTGGCTTTTTACTAATTCACTGTATAAATTAGTTGAAATTTATAAAAAAATTGAGCTACATGTTCTGAAGCGACTGTAGATAACTAGTGACGAGATGTAGCAGCCAATTGGAAACTGGTCTCCTGTTCTTGGTGAGCATTCATTTGTTCCAATTTCACCGCAAGGAGACCGATTAAGTTTTACAGACACAAACTGCCTGATCCTGCGCGAAGCAGCGTCTGTTGGCGGTCGCCTATCTGCGAGATTACGCAGTTGGCTTACAATCACCTCCCCTTGCGTTCATGCATGCGGCCGAATGTGCAAGGGCCGAGAGGTCCCCTTTTTACTTTCTGTGCACGCTGTTATATCGATTGTGCGCCATTATACGTCGCCATTGAAACTTGCACCAGCCCTAGATCTTCTTATACAGCATCTGCCCACAAATGCCAGGTCCCCGTGGTTCCATTTCTGGGTGTCTTCTGCTGATGCCTTTAGATACACGCTTCTGTCCAGATGGTTCCAGTTTCCTGTGGTGCTGGCCAAAATGGTCTCCTTTGCCCCCTAACACTGCTGGGGATGAGGAGACCCTTGGAATACATGGGTCCATATATTTTGGGAATGTCTTAAGACTATTGGTAGGCACCGATCCCCTTATGTAGAGAGTTTACAGGTATTGGAATGTCCCATTGATCTAGCCTGTGTATTTTCGCATTACAATAACTGTAATATAGGAACATATAATAGATGTCTTATATATGTTACAAGTGCATTGTGTGTGTGTGTTGGGGGGGGGGTACTCCTGCTTTCCCTATCACACTATAGGCTGCTTAGCTTACTGTACACATCACCTGATTATCACATATATACAATGTACTCAGTCACTGTGTTTATCCAACAGATGGAGCCAGTAGCAGAAATATCCCAGAGAGATGTCCCCGTCCTCTTTATTCCCAGGATGATACAGAGGAGAATCACAGTGTCCCACAGGAGGATCAGGTAGGTGGGATTTATGGTCTTACCAATATACCAAAGCGACTATATGATGTGTAGGAAGCTGTGTGTGTCTTATACACTGTTATTCTACTGTTTAATCTGCATTAATTGAATCAAACAATATTTTTTTTTATGTTTAGGGTGCAACTCTGTCTAATATTAAGGTGGAAGAGGAAGTAATGTATGTGATGTGTGATCAGCAGTGTAAGGAGGAGGAAATCCCTACAGCTATCAGCACAGGTGAGTAATAATCACTAAGTACAGAACAGTCACATATTCTCCTTGTTCTGTCACTACAGCACTCTCTTATCCTACACCTTCCTCTGTCACTACAGCAATCTCTTATCCTACACCCTCCTCTGTCACTACAGCCATCTCTTATCCTACACCCTCCTCTGTCACTACAGCAATCTCTTATCCTACACCCTCCTCTGTCACTACAGCAGTCTCTTATCCTACACCCTCCTCTGTCACTACAGCACTCTCTTATCCTACACCCTCCTCTGTCACTACAGCACTCTCTTATCCTACACCCTCCTCTGTCACTACAGCAATCTCTTATCCTACACCCTCCTCTGTCACTACAGCAATCTCTTATCCTACACCCTCCTCTGTCACTACAGCAATCTCTTATCCTACACCCTCCTCTGTTAGTACAGACTATTGAGGGAATGTATCTGCCAAATGGGCTAGTTAGGAACAATCAGCCCCTATTATACTACTGCTCTCCCCCTCACATCATGTCACTGTGTGTTAGCAGCCCAGAGATCTGACCAGTCTCCTCCTCATACTCTCTGGTGTATCTCATCAGGAGCCATCAGCCCCTATTATTCTCCTTCTCTCCTCCTCACATCATGTCACTGTGTGCTACCAGCCCAGAGATCTGACCAGTCTCCTACCCACACAATGAACAATACTAAAGAACCTGCTATAAGTGGCGAAATAATTCTTATCACGTTACATAGAAGTTAGCGCTGTCTACAGATAATGTTTATCATATACCGAATGTAATCATGATTCTGTCACTTAGAGTTATCAGCACAGTATGGATTTGGGGAGAAAACAATATTATTGCTGACTGATATAAATATATACTTTCTCAACCTAAAGGAATTTAGGGCAAATATGACCAGGCATTAGTGTAGCAGGATGTGGTCGATATGCCAGCATCGGCATCCCGAAGGTAAGTAGCGAGTGTAGGGTTAGGCGAAGGCACAAGGGGGAGGGTAAGGGTTAGGCACTAGGGGAATGGTTAGATTTAGGCAGCGGGGAGGGAGGGGTAGAAGTAGGGTTAGGATACCTACTGACTGGTTGTCGGTATCCTAACCCAGTTGGGATGCCGATATCGGGACTTTGACCGCCAAAATCTCGTACCCAACCCTAGATAACAGCCTTGTTCTTAATATTCACTATTACTTCCCTACTTTTTGTTTTTAAATATTTAGCTTTTTGTAACAAATAATGTCTCTAAGTAATATAATTTAATGAAATATCAATAATTTTTTTTCTATTATATAGACCATCCTTAGTGCGCTGCTAAAGAATACTTTTCCTTTTCTAGTGTGCGTATATTCATCCCAGGCCGTTAGCAATCTTTTTATTTGATTCCCCTCGTTTCTTCGCAGTCCACGTTGTTGAGACTGCGCGGTCTATAAAGCTATACAAACCTAGTAAAATGCCGAACAAGGGAGCGCATATAGAACAAAAACAAATTTTGTTTAATAGAACATGAAAAAAATCACTAATAGATAATAAAATAAATAATGTCTATAGACAATAAATGCCACTGATTGGTCTCAAGTTTCCGGCATAGAATTGACACTTAAGTAGTGAGATGTTCCAATTAGTATTATATTGTGGCAAAAGTGCCAAATAGTTCACGTGCTCACTCTCCAAGGACTACATCTCACCACCAATGTCGATGCCCAGCAATGTTTATCACAGAAAAGCTGCGGTGGGAGAACTTGTCCCCGCCTGAATACAATGTAGCAGCGGTCCTGGAAGAAACACATCCACGGCCTAATGTAATGTGGAGGGAGACTCAGCTTATGCTGTGAGCAGACATGCACAGTTCAGCATCCAGGGTATCTCACCAATCACAAGTTAAATGTCCAGCAGCCGGTATTAATGTCCAAAACGGATCTTAATGCATTTCTCCGTTATGTATATCCAACGGTTTCTTCAGAAGGTGTCTGTAGACATTTTCTATTTATTTTATTGTTTTATTATCTATTAGTGATTTTTTTTTCAAGTTATTTTAAACTAAATTTGTTTCATTATTATGCTGGCAGTGTCTCGAGCTGTGGAGCGATATCATGTCCTATCTTGCCTGGATTAATTTCTGGGTCTGCAGTCTTCTTAGGGTGGGTACACACCTGAGCGATATTGGGCCGGTTTAGCCAAATCGGAAATGACAAATTGGGCATATAGTGCAGTGTGTGTGCCCAATTTGCACATTCCCGCGATCGCATGCGATATCGTGTGATTGGCTGTGCTGCACAGTCAATCGCACGATATCGCAGGTCAGGCTGTGCATATTAATGAAGGACGGAACAGTGATTGTTCTGTCGTTCATTAAATCTTTTAAGTGTGTACCAGGTGAAGGCAAATCGCCCTGAACATCGACACGATTGCCGGTCGTTCAGGTGTGTACACACCCTTACAGTGTGCGGAATGGATGTAAAATCTTAGGTTCCTTCCCATAGATCTATCAGTCAACCAGGTGTACTACTACCACATCTCTATCAGTCAACCAGAACGTAACAAATTCCTGACCATGATATAATCCGCCATGACAGTTTTTGTCAGTCATATCTGGTGACGGGTGTATTAAACCTTGCTGTCTTCTTAGCTGTTTAGTAATGTTAATATTTGAGTTACTTCATTGTTATAATTTAATTGTCCTGTGGATATACAATTACATTTACTTCTTTCCCGAAAAGAACCTCAAAAGGTGGTAGGAGGAGGCCTGGCAGTCATTTTTATACTTTGTGGTACCAGTGGTAAAGCTTCTCAATAAGTTAAGCTCGCCATTTATCGTTTTTCCTTACCACTTGCTTGTGGCCTGCAGGGAGTATGCATAATGCTCATTATACCCAATAGCATACACATTGGGGCATATTCAACTGGGGAGAGAATAGCAAAAATCCCACACCTGCAAGGTTTTTCTTTTTTTTTTTTTTTTTTTTTTTTTTTTTAAATTGAGTACATTTTTATTGGTTTATAGATATACATTAACAAATAACCAAACAAAATAAATAATAAAAAAATATATAAAAAGATAAAATAATAATATATATATATGTGTGTGTGTGTATGTATGTGTGTATATATATATATATATATATATATATATATATATATATACATACATACATACATACATACATACATACATAATCAAATAACAGTATCTGGAATATAAAACCTAGATCTACAAACTGCATCCCAGATCCATTGCTTATAAAAAATATAATATTAATCTGTATACCAAAACAATACACATAGAGAAAATATATATATATATATATATATATATATATATACACATACACATAAAATATATAAAAAAAAAAAAAAAATTACCACACTATACAAATATTGGAATATTGTCAAAAATAACACCTGAAAAATTGCCAAAATCAACTAGATCACAATAAATTCTGCTCTCAACTTATCACACAGCACATTACCTCCAACAAAGTAATAATCTACCTCATTATCCTAACAATAATATACCGTTCAATCATTAGGCAGTGCACGGGCATAACAGGATTTAAGCCAACTGCTCCAGATACGTTCATACTTCTTCTCAGCTTTGCGACAAATAAACACATGTTTTTCATGTTCAACAGTGGTACGGACCAAGGACAGCCAAGCATTATAATCTGGTCCTGTAGGAGCAATCCACGACCGAGCCACACATACCTTAGCTAGTGTACACATATTGACAATGTATTGCTTAAGATATCTGTCCACTACTTCGTCGTCCATAGAGCCTAAGCAGCACGTCAATGGCGTAGCTAAAGTGGGAGCAATACCTGTATTGGACAAAACTCTCAGAACCTTATTCCAAAAAATGCTAACCCCCGGACAATCCCATAGAAGGTGCCAGAAAGTACCGCTACTAATTTTACGCATAGGGCATATGTCCAGATGCTCTCCCCCCCAAATTTTAGCAAACGAACAGGAGTTAAATAGGTACGGTGTAGAATAAACAGTTGAATCTGTTGAAATCTTATAGAAGTCGTGGAAATACGAGGAGCTTCTAGAGCATTATCCCATTCCGTATCACTCATAAGGCCAATATCTCTCTCCCACTTTGATCTAAGATGTGGTAAACTATCCTTATGATAAGAAGACAATATATAGGAGTATAAGTAAGATAGCGTCTTCCGGGGACCTTGAAAATAGTGTGGTAAAGAAAAAATAAAGAAAAGCATTTGTAAGAAAAAAAACTGGACAACCCATCCAAAGCCACCCCCCACCCTGTATACCCACCCGAACTTAGGCATACTTAAACCCAAAACTAAACTACACTAAAACCCACAGGATACAACTACTCGATCCTTATAGGTGTAAAAGGCACTGGGATAAAAATAACCACCAATGCAACGGAACTCTCCGGCCATATTTTGACCGAAATATCAACATAAACAACGAATAAAGAAGAAAAAGAAAAACCCTACCAGAAAAAAAAGAAATATACCCAGTAAGGGGAACGGAACATAGAACAATATCCAACCAATATCACAACATAAATACTATTATAGAAATATAAATATTGGAATATCAGAAAAAGGCCTATTTAATGTCGTAATGAGACTAGCAATTTCTGGCCATAAACAAATATAATCAGCAAATGCAATCAGTACAGTCATTCCGGTGCCATTTGCCTGTTCCCAGGAGATCCGGTCCAGCCACGCCGCAGCCTCCTGTGGTGTAGAGAAAAATTTTGACTCTCCATCCACTACCACTCGCAACTTAGATGGAAAAATCATAGCGTACTGAAGATTTAAATCCCGGAGACGACTGTTTATTGGAAGGAATTTAGCTCTGTCTTTTTGGACATCCATTGCGAAATCAGGAAACACAGAAATTTTCACACCGTTGCGTTCCAGTGGCCCTTTAACTCGAGCCAATCGAAGCACAGTATCACGGTCCTGGTAATGAAGAAATTTGGCTATAAATGTGCGCGGTGGAGCGCCAGGCGGCAGGGGACGGGTAGGGATCCGATGCGCTCTCTCCACAGCAAATTGGTTAGTAAATGAGTCTCTGCCATATGTATCCCCCAACCACTTCTCAAGGAATGTTTCAGGTGGAGACCCCTCCTCTCTTTCCGGGAGACCAACGAACCGCACGTTGTTGCGGCGCAGTCTGCCCTCCATATCGGAAATTTTATGCTGCATTGCGGACATTTGGGATGTCAGGGAGGCCACTTGAGCCTGTAGTGGGGTCTGGGAATCTTCCAGATTAGATAGACGTGTTTCTGCCTCCCCGACTCTTTCGCGGACCTGCTGGAGACCTTGATGAAGAGAAGATATATCGGATTGAACTTTCTCAATCTTATCTGCCAATTTAGTCTCGCAAGAGGTAACTGCATCCAGCACTTGTTGCAGCGTAACTTCTGGTGATGAATCTGACCCAGATGCAGCAGGGGGAGGTGGGGTCACAGACTTGGATGTACCCTGGGGATCACAACACTGGGGGCACAGGAGTGGAGGAACGGGCAAATCGTTCCAGTTTTGCAGCAGCAGCATGACCTGTTTTCCCCATAGTATTAATATAATGTAGGAGACAAGTTATAATATATAAATGCACAGGTAGTGACACAGCAGCAGCAACAGGCAGAGATCCCTCCAAACTTAGAAATCACTCACAGGAAGAGAAGTGTTGCTGAGTCCCACAGTTGCAGAGCTGACAGTTCTTCACACAGAGCAGGGAGAAATAGTGATGTCTGGCAGAACGCCAGCAGTATCAGACTCAGAGATAACCTCCCTGACTCTAAACACAAGCCAGGCAGGAGAAGCAGACCAGAAGCTCCCAGCAAAGCCCCCTTGTCAGGCACAGACAGGCTGCATAATACAGAAACCAACAGGAGAGGAGAGGCCTGGGTGCAGCTCTGGAGTCACAGGATCTGTAAACAGGCAGGCCCAGGGAATGCAATGGAGGCCCTCAAGAGCCACTCTCCTCACTCCACACAACTCCAACCAAGTCAGCAGGTTCCTGGCAAGGTATGTGAGAGACAGCAGGGTAGTAACGTTGATATAGGGGTCTCAGGAGGGGTAAGCAGGATTATCAGCCGGAGAGCTCAGAGTCCCTGTGTCCTACACTATTGCTGCCGTGGCCACGCCAAGGTTTTTCTTTTTTGAGCATCTCCAAAGCAAGTCAGATTTTTCCTAAAATTGTTAATTTTAGAAAAAATCAGCGAGACTTTCTCAGGGACCCCGGCGTCAACGAGGACTAAGCAATTGGAAGTTTCCAATTAGCTTACTTAGGACCTGATTCAGCAAGGAACGCACGGATGCAGACGCACACACGTGGCCGCTGCAAGAGTATGCTAATACATGCATACGCACAGCAACTGCAGCAGAAGAAGCAGACACCCAGCAATACATAATCCTGTCCACTTCCCTTTACGGGCATCCTCTTATACCTGGGAAGACAGCGGAAACACCAGGAACCATCGGACCCATACGCACAATCTTTGACCTGACCCTCCTGCAGCCGCATCGAGAATTCCTGTGTGTAACTAGACCTTGGGCTGCAAGGGCTTAATTATGCATGCCCATGAAAGGGTGTTCAGACACGCACACGCCTGCGTTCACCCGTCCACCGCTCGTCACCACCCACAAACGGCACTTCCTGTCAATCGCTTGTCCCTGCATTGCGTCTTATGTGAATGCGCAGAGCAAAAACATTGATCGATTGCGTGCGTCTGCATCAGTGCAATCCTCGCTGAATCAGGCCCTTAGTCCTTAATTACTCACATTCCGAAGCGGTGTCTTCTGCAGCAGCGGTGACTATTGTGAGTGTTTTAGTGTTTGTAGGTGTGTATAGTGAGTGTTTGCCTGTGACCCCCGATGTGAGTGCCCCCCCCCAGTGTGACTGTATACCCGCCAGTAATGGGCGCAGGGAGAACTACATCTCCCAGCAGCCCCCAGGATTCTCAACAGTCCCCCTCCCCCATGTTAAGATGGAGGGGAGGCCACCGGAGACCCCAGGGCAGGTGTCATTTTGAACTAAAAACACCACAACTACTTTTTTTTATTGGATACCACAGGTATCGGTAGAGTGCATACCTGCGATAATCCAAAATTGGGCGCAAGGCTTTTTATCTTGCTGTTTGAATATGTCCCATTGTTTGGGAAACATTTCTGGAGAAGCGTGTGCCTCTGACACTGACTCTCAGGATACCATAACTGCAAACAAACTCTTGCATTAGTTTTTTGGATGTAGACTTTGCTGTTTTTGCAGTGTCTGTTTGCTTTTTTCTATATACATCTACACACACCAATACATACTGCAGGTTCCTATATTTTGGTAAGTGGATGAGATCAGTTTGTATTATCTGGAATGATCCCTTCTGTAGGAGGAATGTTGGATGGTTCTGTTGGTATTGTTTTCTCTGGGTCCTTCGGTAGACATGTAAGACATAAAGCAGCTATTTTACTCTCGAGAATAGAAGCCGGGTGTGCATCAATATTACACCACTTTACAGATAATAACCTGTCTCAGGTGAGTCAGATTGTGTACTGCTTCATCCAGGCTGGGATGATGTGCTCTGTGTTCTACTGGTCTATCTTGTATATCCTTCCATAGTCCAGGTGACTCGGCCACATTCCTTTGTCTTCCTGATAGCTTTTTCCTGTGGATAAAACAACCTTTGCATCTCAACTTGTCTTTGTTCATTGAGTGCTTCAAAAAGCATTACATCAACTGGTGATGGAATTTGATTTTAACTTCTAGATGGTCACTTCCTTAGCCTCATCTGCTTTTCTGTTACCCAATGTTACTGGATCTGTTTTACATTAATGCACTTTACCTTTTTTTATTACTACTACCTCCGGCAACTGTATTGCTCTCTAAACTCTTTGAATGTGTTGTGAGTGAGCTACTGGCATTCCTGCCGCTGTAAGGTATTATCTATAATCTGTATATTGTTTAAATACTATAAATAAGACAATCTCAGACTGGAATACACTGCAAAGGGGTCAGCAAAAAAAAAATCACACAATAGTGGAACATACAGAATGTGCCATTGGACCCCTAGAATAGCAGCCTGATTAATTTCGGCCACAGGCCTGGAGGGCGCCCTTCTTCTATTTTATATATCTACCTCAGAGAAGTATCATCTGCCTCACTGCTTTCTTCACTGCCCACTTTTAACTCTTAAACCGTTTTGAACATTCACTTGTTCTACTCTCTTCTTATGAGGAACATCGTCTACAGATCGCACCGCTCACATCTGGCAAAGTGCCTTTAACAAATTGTGCGGTTCTCGAAAAGGTCTTGCACATTCTTCTCTCATCTGCTACCATTCTACTCAAACCCTTATAGCACCAGCACTATGCTTTGCTTGCATTATATAAACAGCTGTTACTTCTATCACTTCATTCCACAGTCTTGTCTGGCCAGGTCCCATTTTATTTTTTTTTCCAATAAAAAATTTTTATTGTATAAAGCACCAAAAGTGTCAACGTTACAAAATTTAGTATGCAATACAAATAATACAATCGCATAGCTCTAAGTAGACATTCACACAATTATATGTCTCATAACAGAAAACAAGAGACAAAATATACTTAGTTATAAACAGAGACAACTATTTATCAATCAGTAGCCACAATATATAAATAGTAATCATCACAAATGATGAAGTAATACAATAAATCGATATAGAGAGACAGTAAATATAATAGACCAATGCAATGAGAAGAAAAAAAAAATCGATAAATGAAAAGAAAAAGTGGAGAGGGGGAGCCACGCACTACAACAAGACCCAACCTCCAGGAGGTACCACAAAAATCAAAATCAATGTGATCACTGCGCACTAAAGGGAAAATCTCCCAAAAGTCGCCGTTGTTCATACCAAATGGTATTTTTTTTTAAAGCATCTTCAATTCTGCATTCAAATTCCTCAGGTAAAGTGGAGAGGTAACTCTCCCATGTGTCGAAAAATCGCGGGGCCAAGCACTTTCTGTTCAATAAGGTTTCTATCCAGTCAATATAAAAAATATGAAATAGTTTATTTTGAAACATCCGTAATGATGGGGGGAGAGGCCGATATCCAATTTTGTAAGAACTTTTCTGGCGGCAGCACTAATTTTTTTTTTACATCCCCTTGAAACTCTGTGTGGTGGGTACCATTACAAATATAGCCCATTCTGCCGTAAATGGGAGATAATTAACTTATCGAGGGAGAACTCCCTAATCGCCAGCCAGAATTGGCGTAATAATGGGAAAGACCAGAAACACAGGAGCAAATCTACCTGGGGAGTCTGTCAACGTAAGCAGTTGTGTGCAGGTCCCATTTTAAACATGGCCATTAACCTTCACAAGCTCTGACTAGAAAGTTCAATTGATGTATCCGATTTGCCATGATCTTTGGTCACTGTTGGTGATAGTTGTTTGTGCGTTATTGTTTGTATTTTACCAGGTCTTCTAGTGGGAACGTGTAATTGCATTTTTGGATGAAACTGGGATCTGCCTATAAATATTCATCATATAACCTCCATTATGCAATATTATTTTAATGGAGACTTTCATTAGCACAATATTTTATATGTAATAAGTTTATTAGATGAGCACATTTATTTACAGATGATATAAAACCTTACATACAAGAACACAATATGATGCAACATTTTAAAATCAACATAATATAAATGGAATACAGTATTTTATTTCTCCTTTATAATATACATAAGCGATGGTTTAATATTTTAAAGCAATTTTAACTATTACTCACACTCACCTTTTATGTTAAAAAGTAAATTCTGGTACAGGGACTACACGTGTGTAAAAAAAAATAAAATTTAATAAATATGTGTGTGTGTGCGTCAGTCACAAATTGTACCTTCTAAACATATTACATTAATATATTTGATGTTTATTTTTTTAAATAACCTTATTTCATTAAAACATTCATATTACCATATATTTATTATATTCCCTACAGATGGTTGTAACAGAAGAAATATAATCAAATGTTCCTGGAATTTATCTCCAAATACTGAAATAAAATATAACAGTCAAGAATCTCCATTAGAAACCTCAATTATACATCCTGTTCTTCAAAGTACAAAAACGTCATCTGATTCTTCTGAAATGTTATGTAACTCAGATATCAGTACATCTATTACAGATCTTAGAGTTGATAAGATATTTTCAAATAATGTAGATGCCAGATGTTCTACACAGAGCACAAAGCTTATTGCCCATAGTGCAGCTCATATTCGTAAGAAGCCATTTTCATGTTCTGAGTGTGGCAAAAGTTTTACACAGAAATCACATCTTGTTATACATGAGAGAACTCACACAGGTGAGAAACCATTTTCATGTTCTGAGTGTGGCAAAAGTTTTACACAGAAACCACATCTTGCTATACACGAGAGAACTCACACAGGTGAGAAGCCATTTCCGTGTTCTGAGTGTGGCAAATGTTTTAAGGAAAAATCATATCTTGTTAACCATGAAAAAATTCACACAGGTGAGAAGCCATTTCCGTGTTCTCAGTGTGGGAAATGTTTTAGGGAAAAATCAAGTCTTGTTAACCATGAAAGAATTCACACAGGTGAGAAGCCATTTCCGTGTTCTCAGTGTGGGAAATTTTTTAGGCAAAAATCAAGTCTTGTTATACATGAAAAAAATCACATCGGTAAGCAGCCATTTACATGTTCAGAGTGTGGTAAAAGTTTTACGGTAAATGCACAGCTTGTTATACATGTGAGAACTCACACAGGTGAGAAGCCATTTTCATGTGCCAAGTGTGGAAAATGTTTTACCCGCAAATCAGATCTGGTTATACATGAGAGACGTCACACAGGTGTTAAGCAATTTTCATGTTCTGAGTGTGGGAAATGTTTCAAAGAGAAATCTGCTCTGGTTATACATGAGAGACATCACACAGGTGAGAAACCATTTCCATGTTCTGAGTGTGGGAAATGTTTTGCACAAAATCCATCTCTTGTTAAACATAAGAGAAGTCATGCAGGTGTGAAGCCATACTCATGCCCTGAGTGTGGGAAATGTTTTACAAGCAGATCATCTCTTGTTATACATGAGAGAATTCACACAGGTGAGAAACCATTTCCATGTTCTGAGTGCGGGAAATGTTTCAGAGAGAAATCAGCTCTGGTTATACATGAGAGACTTCACACAGGTGAGAAACCATTTCCATGTTCTGAGTGCGGGAAATGTTTTGATTACAAATATAATCTTCTTTTACATAAGAGAACACACACAGGTGAAAAGCCATTTCCATGTGCAGAGTGTGGGAAATGTTTTTCAGATGCATCAACTCTTGTTACTCACAAGAGAACTCACACAGGTGAGAAACCATTTTCATGTGCCGAGTGTGGGAAATGTTTTTCAAAACCATCACGGCTTTGTACACACAAGATAATTCACACAGGTGAGAAGCGGTTTCCATGTCCCAAGTGTGGGAAATATTTTAAACAGAAATCGTATCTTGTTAGACATGAGATGACTCACACGGGTGAAAAACCTTTTTCATGTACAGAGTGTGGGAAACGTTTTCCAGATAAATCATCGCTAAATACACACAAGAGAACTCACACAGGTGAGAAGCCATTTTCTTGTACAGAGTGTGGGAAATGTTTTACACAAAGAGCATCTCTTGTTACACATAAGCAAATTCACACAGGCGAGAAGCCATTTTCATGTGCCAAGTGTGGGAAATTTTTTAGTCACAAATCATATCTTGTTAGACACGAGAGAAGTCACAGGTGAGAATCCATTTCCATGTTCTAATTGAGAGAAATGACAACTCAGAAAATGTGGAACTTTGTACATACATTTAAACAGAAAATATTTTATCTAAAAAACTAATATTATGCATATTTTTTCAGAGATGGGTTCTTCATTCACCTCGCATTTCTTTTTAGTTATATAAAGTTGATCTGGCATTGTTTGTGCTACTGTTCATATTGTATTTTTTATTCCTGTTACTGTCCATCTCGCAAGATTGTTTCTCATTGTCGCTTTGTAGCATGTATGGTCACTTTTGGAATTGTATTACCCACAATGGCATAGAAGAGTGTAGGAGGACATTGGCAGTGCACAAGGTGTTAACTGATGGTAAATTCGTATTGACTTGATGAAAAGTATGGTTTGACATTTAATAGCAAACTTTCTGCCAAAAACCTCCCTGCCAGCAATAGCCTATGTGATACCACAGGGGTAATTAGCTCAGTAGAGTGGTGTATTAGTGCAGTCTTAGATGCTTGAATTGGGGTCCACACACAGCTTCCATTGTAACATCAAATAAATGGAGCTTTACTTGTCAGCATAAATCAAATTGAAAACAAATAGCCTAGCCCCCATTCAGGGCAACTCTGCAAACATAATGTCTCTCTCAAAGTCTCTCCATTCCTATTTCTTTTAGGTACTGTATATCAAAGGCTCTGACTTGGCTTCCACATCTGCTCGCATGTACAGCCTGGCCTATTCACATTCCCATAGCTCAGTCCCAGAATTTGGCGGCCTTCCTTATCTCCCACAGGTCTAGGCTCAGGCCTCCTGTCCCTCAATGGCTTGCTAGTACAATGAGCTCCGTCTTGCTTCCACAATTCCACTTGGACTGTCTGACTGTTCTGCCTCAGTCCTCTCTGGACTGAATCAACTGGGCAGCCATTAGGTGAACTCACACCTGGCTTTTTGTCACTGTGTGGGTGGATCCATCCAGCCTTACAGAAAACAGCTGCTCACCAGTTCCATCTTTGGTGATACTGCCACATATCCCCCTCCCCAGCTCAAAACCCCCGTGGTTGAGTGACAATGGGATGAGGCGTTATCAGGGCAAAGTTTCTTTTTCTCACGAGTCATCCACCACATCCAAGATCATCCAGGCTCTGGTAATCTCTGGCGGCCTCCTTTTCCAAGTTCTATGGTGTTCTTTAAACTTTTTCCCTAACTTTATGGTATCGCTTGAACTCTTTGTTTTCTTTATGCAGTACTTGAGCCTCATCCTTGGGAACCAAGTCAGGCTTTAAGAACTTGAAGTAACTTTTCCCAAATTGACATACTTCATCTTCATTCTTATCAACTTCATTAAAGCCCGGCAAGTTCTTTTCCTGAGAATCTTCTGATTCAGACTAAGAACAGCTTCTTTGTTTATTTTTTAACAGAATAACCTCTTAAATGTACACATATTGACCAAGTTCTGCATCTTCAATCTTGAAGCACGATGTTGGCTATTTGCATACTTCCCTGGCATATAATTTTCTTTTCCAGCCACCCTCATCCTGAGAGTCACCACCATCACAATTTCCAGACTTTGGGTTTTTGTCATCAGGACATGTACTGGCACTCCCATCCTCAGATCCTGGACTTTCATGTCCATGTAAGATACTTGAATGTTTGCTCCATTGATTCACAAACTTTATCATCTCACAGCTGTCATGGCTATCTGCCACTTCATAAGGCAATGGGACTTGAAAATATGTGAGCAACTTCTACATGTTCCACCAGCACAGGTTGAAGTTCACTCTCCACAGAGGTCTTTATTTTCAAATTGTGTTTAGTTGAACAACTAGTTTCAAGCTTTGTAATGGGAACTCACTTCACTTTCCCATAGACAAATGTAGCAGCATTGCAAGTTCCATCCTGCTTGCATGAAGGGATTGTTTCCCATACATGAGTATTACTCTTCAAAAAACTGTCAGTATTAACTTTCTTTAAGGTTCTGCTTTCCACAGCAAAATGGTGTTATTGGGTCACATTCAAATCACTCTGATCACATGGTAACAACGGTCTTCTGTGGAAGCCATAAACATCTCTATAGACTTCTGTACATCCTGTACCTTTCCTTTAGGGGTCTTTTGATCACCGCCTGTATACGTCAGTTCTTTATCATCAACTTTAGATACAGTTTGGTTATCTGAACCTGTAACTCTATGGGAAGACTTCACACCTTTAGCTATTACTGTAAGCTGAAAGTCACTGCAAGGTATCTCATCCACTTTCACAAGACAGTATTTTAGGAAATTTCCCAAATTTGATACTTCTGTTCCTTTTTGTACACTTGTATTGCTAATGAGGACATTTCTATGTTCCCACTGCTGCTCCGAGATATCTGTCTGAAAAGTCTTACTTTGTTCCTGCAATTCACTATCTGCTGTCTATTACACAAGACACTTGACACTGGTAGCATATCACTCGTCACGCCAGCCTTTTCAGGATTAGCCTGTAAAATGTGCTGCTTGTGTTTAAGTATTTCTGTCAAACTGGATTCAGTGAAGACATTAGATGCCATTTTGGTTCCAGAATCTAATCTCAGAAAGCCATCCAACCTCTCTTCCTCTTCTGACTTTCCCTCTACCACGTGGAACTTTTTCTGAGTTGAAGACAGATGCTCTCCCAGCTGATCAATTTTTGCCATAGCACCTGCCAATTTGCTTTTCATATCTTTAAATGCAGCAAGTCTAAACTTTTGTCTGGTTATTTCAGACTCTGCCACATTTCAATTACATTGCAGCTCCAGTTCTCTGGTATTCCTTTCCATTTGAAAGTTTAGCAACTGTTTCAGTGTAGTTAGCAGACATTTCTCAAGGATCTCACTCTGTCCTTGCAATTTCCAAGCCATGTACATGGTCAAGTTTTTCCTTCGAAGATTCACTGTGCGCTGCTGCTTTTCCTCCAACAACACATGCCTTTCCGTCAAACCTTCTGAAACTGCTGTGGCTGCAGCCAATTTGGACTGAAGTTTTTGTATTTGCTCTTTAAAGCTTGCTTCAAAATGGACAATCTCCATGTCTTCTTCCTCATGATTTTTCTCCCACTGTGCATGAGTCTGCAGAATCTGGACACCTCTCTCTGCAAAGCTCTACAGCCAAGGACTCTCTCCAATTCACAATTTTCCTGCTTTTCTTGTGTGGGCTCAGTCTTTCTTTCAACACCACAGTCAGATCCTCCATTTTTACTTGCATGCACTCTATATCACTCTGATGTCTCGACGCATTCCTTCAATTCCTACACTTCCTGCTGAAGGATTACACACTTTTGAGGCAATTCAACGTCTTGCTCTAATATGTTGTTCTTTGCTAGCAGCACATTATTTTCACACTTTATCATAGCCTTGAATGTTTCAGCCTCCTCAAAGCGTTCATAGATAATGGCTGATTTGAGGTCTGTCTCTTTAAGAACTTTAAGTTTTTTTTATTTCCTCCTCAAATGTAATTTTCAAATATGACCTATTTTTTTTTAAGCTTGCTCATGCAAACTTCTCTCATCAGCCAACTGTTCCATTAAGAACAAATGCAGTCTGCTGCAGAAAAGCTTGTTAAAAACTCAGGGACAAATGGCATTAGATTGGACAGGTAATTTCCATCAGTATCTAAGCTCCACAAAAAGTGTTCCCCTTGTTAGTAGGAGCTTCACAACCAGGTTGAAAATAGAGTAATAGAATGGAAGTGACAATCTCTGGTTCAATTTGCTTAGACCGGGAATTATAAATCCTATTCGGTAATGCAGATTCCCATATATACCCCCACGGCCACAGTATGGAATAGTACCTGGTAAACAATACTCTGGGGGCTGCTGGCCTGGCCTTTAGGACTGCTCACAGTGTCCGCTTCGGCCAGTAAACATGAAAGATGTTATCTCAGGTATGTTCTGTGGTCCGTATCTTGTGGTGTTGGGGTAGATGGTGGTTGCCCAGTCTCCAATATAGTCTCTGGGGGATGGTCACCTGCCCTTTTGGACTGTTCATGGCATCAGCCTTGGACATTAAATATGCAAGGTGTTACATCGGGTATGCTGTGTGGTCGTATGCTGAGGTGAATGGTGGTTGCCGGGTCTCCAAAATAGGATAAGATAGCCGGCTTCAGTGTCCTTACTGCCGGTATGGATAGTCATCGCTCGACACAGTTAGGTTGTACACCGGCCTCACCAGTGATTAAGCTCTTGTTAGCACCTGCTGCAAATCACTTGGAGTTGCTTTTGAGCATGGTCACTTTAAAGTAATTTAAGGTGTATGAGGATATGATGGACTGGTTCCCGGAAATTTGTTGGCGATAAGGAACGATATAATGAGTTTGTTTATACTGGTGGGAATTTCGTCAGAGGATGACCACAGAGCACATTTTTAAAAACACTTTGAGCAGGTCATAGGCTTGAGCATTTAAGCAGGGTAAAACACTAATTTTCCTTTAACCCTGTCAATGCTACAATTTAAATACTTTGCTTTTTCTTGCAGGAATTTTCAACATTTGTGCACATTTCACTTCACAGATAATATATATTTCATAGCTGGCAATTCACAAACATTTGCATGTCATAAGTTTTCCCTTTGCATTTAATACTCCAGCAAGTTATGTAACACTTATTTCTCTACCCCTCCAAAAATGTACACTGCAGCACTAGTGCATCTCATTTATACAGACAATACTCTTTAAACATTTCTTCAAAGAAGATGAAATGTAAAAATCTGTCTGTTAGAAACTTCTTTGTGCTTATATTGTCATATATTCATTGTAACATTTTATACTTTTATTTTTCTACATTTTGCATCTTGTGTGTGTGTGTGTATGTATGTATGTGTGTGTGTATATATATATATATGTGTATATATATATATATATATATATATTATATTTGTTACATTAATTAACTCATCACTCAGGGATAGTTAAGCATTGCTCCTAAAGAGGGATACACCTGTGTGTCACACATACAATGTTTTGTTTGGTACAATCCATGTAAAACATTGTGGTACATTCTGTGTAATGTGTACAAATCTTGCCAATTCAGTGTTGTTGGGATGGAGAAACATGATTATAATTCTACAGCGACTACTAAACCTTCACACCCTTATTGAAATTCCAATTTTTTAAAAGTAAAACCTAAACTCCAGAGTATTCAGGTCAGAGCTTTTTCTTTACATAACGTGACCTTGCAGCTACAGATAATTACATTGTAACCATTTTTATTATATAGCTTTGCAAGTTATTGCTTATAACTTTATGTGAATTATATTCTTTTAAATTGCAAATGTTGGATGTCGAGAAACTTTTTTTATGTTTACAAAAAGATGTGTTTAGGCTAAAAATAAACAATTTAAGATCAGTATAAATATTGTTCTTGTTTAGTCTCATATTTGTAAACAATATATAGACAATGTATTAAACATGAATACATAGCCACTTGTTAAATGTGCATCATTTAATTGGAATTGAAGCAGACTTAAATTGTCTGAGCTGATCACAAGATTACAAATCGAGCTCAATATGTACTAATTCGTCAGGTGTCTGGGAAGTCCTGAGATTTTCAGGCCAAACTAATGAGCAGCAAAATTGTATTAGCCTAGTGTTAAGAGAAATATTAATAAGACAGGATAATATCAAGTGGATAATATCAAGTTGGCGTTAGATGATATGGACTTGCAATGTACAATGCATGCATTGTAACTAATTTTTGTGATACCTTTTTAGATTACTGCAATTGTTTCATTTAATAAAGTTTATATTTTTAATCTGAATGGATTTTGTCACTTTATTGAAAAGTACCTGATCAATGATGATAGGAATGTATGAAATATTTTTGACAAGCTACTGCTAAATGCGGGAGATTATTGGTTAGTGAATGACATCATCATCATCATCCATCTCTCCTTAAGAGGAATATTTACTAAAGTACAGGTTTTAAGAAGTGGAGATATTGGCCATAGCAACCAATCAGATTCTAGCTATTCTCTTTCAGATGATAAGTAGAGCATGACTGGTTGCAATGGGCAACATTTCCACTTATGAAAACCTGCTTAGTAAATATACCCCTAAGTGTCTAAAAAGTGTACAGAGAAGATCCTCCATCCCCTACTCTCAAAGCTCTGACTAGAGGAAGTAACCTGGTTAAAAGTCATTCACTGACCACTCACTGCCGGCTTCCTCTTGTCACGGGCTGTGGACTACCGGTGGCTGAAAGTTGGGGGATGTATGCAGAGGGAGGTCAAAGATGTTTTATGAAGCAAAAGAGCAAAATGCTTGTGATTATTGCTGATTCTTTTTTATTTTACTAAGTGTGTACAGTTTGGAGGGTTGTGTGGAGTGTTTAAGAATCAATGTCAGTCTGGAGCAGAGGAGCTGGAAAGTGTAGTCCATCAAGTGAGATGTCACTTCTGGGACATAACGTTTGAAGTTCTGTTTCCAGATTTCACAAGGAACGCTAGTTACTCATTGATGCTGGGCTAGACCTCACAAAGAGTCATCTCTTCCCAGTCCTGGAAAGGAGACCAGCAAAGGGGCTGATGCGTGGGGTGGTTGCGAAATGGTCGTAAATGACTCAAAATATTCTATTTCACTGCTAAACGTGTTCTGTGTTCAGCGGCTGTTGCTTATTGGTGAGAATGTTTTTTTTTTTTGTTTGTTTGTTTTGTTTTTTTTTAAGTTAATCTTGAAACAGTTAATGACATGACATTCACAATTGAAATGTCATGCAAGGATAAATAGCTAATAGAGGAAGTCTGACGAGATGAGGGTTATTCCATCATGCATCACCTGTACTCCAATTGTTCCCTTTATATAACTAATGAGCCCTTTTTATTAGGACTTGGGACACCTTTGATGGGAGTTCCAATCAATATGAAAAAAATTGCAAGTATTAAAAAATGGAGCTTTAGATTAAAGGATAGGGGAAGAAGGAAAAGTATCTGCACACTAATAGATTACATAACCCCTATATATTCAGAATCCTAATGGTTAATTGGATATTGGGGGTGCAGCCCTATTCAACTAAATTGGATCATACAGTAGACAAAAAGGAGTTGTATTTTCGGGTGCACAAAAAATTATTTATATGGATTAATATATAACTTTTATTGATTTAATTAAAGTTATATATTAATCCATATAAATTATTTTTTGTGCGCCCGAAAATACAACTCTTTTTTTCTTTTTGTCTACTGTATGATTGAAAAATGGAGCACAAGAACATTTACTCAGATCCTGACTTGGGGCAACTTGGGAAGTGGAATTTCAGTTCCTACCAGGTAGCTCCAGCAGCAGTGACCCAGAACGGCTATCTCTTTGGGACTTACAGAGAAGGAGATCTTGCCATCAGTCCTACGATACCATCGATAGAAGTCTGTGGATCTGAGTACCTGCAGAAGTGGGACTGGTTGCTGGTATCTACCTAATTGGAAGAAGGCTTTATTGACCAAACAGCCAGGTTTGCTGGCAAAAGTACATCCACAAAGACAGCAAACCTAGATCTGAAAAAGTAATCTACAGGGAATCAGAAGTCTGGACTTGCACCAAAAAAATTTCAGGTTTGTTGTGTGGTTTAGGTTGCCCTGCGTGAGTTGGTAGCATATCGGGCACTTGTAGGTATCTGTACATAGTTATGTTATTGTATTCAGATAATACTTAGAATGGGGCACAATAAAAACAAAAATTGCAGCTAATATCACATGATAAAGTGTAATAAATGGATTTCATGTAATAAACAGCACTCTTTAACGCATTCAACCAGAGTGAAAACACCCAGTTGATATATAATAAGTGCCCTTTTCACCAGCAAAATGAGGGTTATCACCATACAAGTTCTTAAATGAGATCCATTTGTTTGATGCTGTTACTGTATTTCCTAACCACCTGTGTGCGGTGTAGTAAAGATAGTGGCAATTAAAGTGCAAACAGTAACACCACATGCTCACAAGTAGTGGCACGCAGGGGGGTTCACACCATCTTGATTTATTTGGGTAGAGTTTATGGGACCACATCATGAAATGACCAGGCAACAGACAGTAACATGCTAGTACCAATCCATACAGCAATCTTCTCAGTAACCTAAATTCCCAGAAGGTCAGTATAATGGATATTGCAACAGAGAATGTGATGAGAGGTGGGCTTGAAACGAGACCTGCAAGGAATGTGCTGGTTTAAATGATTACGTTGTGAGGGTACAGAAGTATGACTATTTCTGATGGTCCCACTCATGGAGTTGAGTACACATATTTCCAACAAAATCTCATGAGGCTGAAGAAGCATCAAAGTGACACCACCCACCCAACAGCCAAGGAATCAGTAGCAAATCCTGCAGCCAATCACACCAGAAATGCAAGATTGGTTTTGAGCCCAGTGAAGTGAGGGCACTGAATGGAAAAGGGCTGGGATAATATGGGCTGTCCTAAAATACCCATGTGAACAGCCACTGAGGGGGAGAAAGTAAGAACAGGACTGTGGCTCAGGTTCCACGATGTTCTGGTCTATAGACCTCCAGCTATTTGAGAACCTGAAGGAAGTGCACCACATCAAAAAGATAATCTGGGACCCAGGTATTTGGGATACTTTATCAGGATGGGTCCTGGAAGCTTTTTCTACAGCTTGAGTGAACTATGAAGAGGTGAGAAGAGACTTGTTAGTGTGCCTCCAGATAATACTGAACACTATAAACAGAAATGTAGCTCTATGAAGATAGAGAGAAGCACCAATACAGAATTTACCACCCTCTTGCGACAAACTTGTCTGTGGTGGAGGCAAGGGGAAAAAAAACCTTCACTACAAAGCATATCACAGACATGCTCATGCTGAAGATCAGAGAAAGGGTTGCTAATTGTAAGTCTGTAACCTCAGATGCTGGTGCTTGGTTTGCTGAAGACCTTGTAGCCAATCAACCAAAATGAAGCCATAAACTTGAGGCTGTAGAGGCATGATGAGGGTCCCAAGAACCCAAGTGTGAAAAATATGCCCTGCATCTATCATCTTCACAATGGGAACTCATGTGAGAGCCTACAGCTGTCATCACTTCATTGTGACCTAATTTGCTGGAGGCATCCCAGCTGCAAATGTGCTACTGTCCAAAGGCCAGGGGCACATTTCCTGGTGCCTGTTTAGCCACAGTTGCCTATCTTTGGGATTATAAGTACTGAGGAAGAGATCTACTCCAATTGGACTGAAGCTTTTGATAGTGTATATGCAGTCAACCTATTCATGGGAAAAGGTGGAAGCACCCAGAGAAATATGAGAGGACACATGCAGTCCATTTGGGAGGAATCCCAAGAGGTCTTGTGACAGGGATTTGAGAACCTCTCTAATGCTCATAAAGTCAGCCCTAGCCCAAAGTCCAAGTACTAGGCCCATTAACAAGGGACAATAAGCACTGTTGGGGAACAGAAATAGGATATCCCTGTTGCTCAGTTGCATTTGGACTGGGAAATGTTTTATTGCAAGGAATGCTGATCTACTGTCTGATAGCAATCACTCACAGCCTACCCGTCGACAATAGTAAGGAGGAGCATCACCTGCAACAACTGAATGCTCGATCTGTGGATTAGATAAGAAACAGGACATGCTGTGAAGCCCTGGTCATGATACAAAGACAGCAGTGAGGAATGAATCAAGTACTTCTAACTTGCTTGCTTGCATATTTGTGGGAAGTTGACAGGGAACAGTTCCATTCTGCCCAAAAGACAGACCAGGAAGAAGAATTATTAGTATTATTATTATTAGGTCACAATTAAACCTTTCCAGAGTGTGGGAACAACCCAGTAGCAGATAGTGGTTTCTAGTGCCTATAGGACAATAAATATTAAAGATTAGGTCCTGCCTATGATTGGGGAACCAATCCAGTTGGTGGCTATAAATATTGTGGATTTACAGCAAATACTCATATGATTACAAAATAAGTTTATCCTGCAACCAGATGCCCCGAGGTAGTGGCTCTAGCATCCATTGAAGAAGAGCATGTGGTTCAGGCATTGGTGGAAATCTTTAGCAGTGTGGGATACCCCCAGAAACCGCTCACAAACCCTGAAGGACATTTTAAATGTGTGAAACCTTGGGATTTTGCTTCTGTTGGGTGAATACATTGAAAGGTATAGCTATACTACTCAGAGAGGTGGTAGCCAGGGAATACCATGATGTGTTTAACACAGTGGGCACAAATGCCGAATGTACAGCTAAATACACAAACTTTTTTATTGGTAGTGTGCCACATGTATTGGTATTGTTAATGTGTAGCATGTAATGAGATACACGTATCTGCTGGCACTGTGGAAACAGCGTGTAGCATGCAATGAGAAGCACAGATATGTTGGCACTGTGGGAACCGCATGTAGTGTGCAATGAGAGGCATGGATGATTGACATGTGGGAAAAGCACATAGCATGCAATGAGAGACACAGATGAGTTGGCACTGTGGTAACAGCTTGCAATGAGATACACAGTATATTGCAAGATCCCTGGATCATGACTGCTGGTACTGACAAATGGAGAGAGAATACAAACCTGCAAGCTGGGTATCTCCTTCAGACCAATCGACTGTGAAAAGTCTCATTCTCTTGGGCCTGTTAAACTTTTATACATGCTGAAGGAGATACCCTAGGCTTTACTCCAGTCCTAGGATATCCTCAGGAGGGGAATCCATTTATTTATATTTTTTAGGGGGGTTCCAATTTTTGAGGAATCCCATGGCTGGGGTGACCTGTTTGGGGCTGGCAAATGCTTTGGCAAGGAGTACCCCATCATGAGTGCCCCTTCTATGCCATTAACCCTCTGTTGGACAACACCGGTGCTGGTTACTGGAAATACTGTGGGAACCTCATGCCATTTTTATTCGTATTACCAGCACAAAACAGGTTCACAGGTAAGGGTCTCATGGTCAGAATCTCGATGCCAGCATCTCAGTAAGGGTTACCAACACAGTCAGTATCCTAAGTCTCCTCATCTCCCTACTCCTAACGGAGGGTTAGGAGTAGGGAGATGAGGAGACTTAGGATACTGACTGTATCTGACTCCCCAGTGCCTCTGAAGCAGTTGAAAATGGAGGAAATCCTTAGGGAACAGCAAGCCCAGTTCACATATGTGCCAGAGATCCTGCCCATATGTTATGAAGGTAGGTGCCAATTAATGGACTATTACAAGATGTACTAATGAGTTCACCTCTGCACCCCCTCAACATGCTGCCTGCTTATATAACTATTAATGCAGACAGCAAATGTCACTATCCTGTATTGTTAGAAATGATATGAGCTCCTTTATCACAATGGCTAAAAACAATGTGGGAGGTATGTGATGAGACGAGGGGGGGTTCTATCAAGCCTTTTCAACATGATCTCATCTCCCCAGCATTGTGAATAGAGATGGTGTACCTTTGTACCCCACTCCTGTCCATCAGTGTCCCTCTCCCTATGTAATGCGTTCCGTATTTACACGTGAAAGTAACCAAAGGTACATTGATTATGTTCTATGGTTCATGATGCCTTGATATCGAATGTAAATATTTGGTTTACTTGTTGACTTGGGATTTAGCTGCGAGGCCATAGTCTCCTTGCTGATGCTGAAATCCTGACAAGGGAGTTAAGATATCCCAATGCTGGAATCCACGAGGATGCGTGCCTGAACGAGGTAAGTCCGGGGCGCCCGCCCTGCTAGCTGCGGGGGGGTGGGTTAGGTTTAGGGCAGTTAGTGGGGTTAGCTTAGGTATTTTTGGGGGGGAGGTTAGGCACCACTCGGGGGGTTAGGTTTAGGCACTAAGGGGAGAGGGTTAGGTTTAGGCACAAAGGAGGGGGACAGGTTCAGGAACTAACGGGGAGGGTTAGGCTACAAGAATGGAGGGTTAGGGGGGAGGGGTGAGGGTAAGTATACTAACCCGACCCCTGTCGGGATACCCACCATCAGGATGCCGCTGTCGGTATTGTGACAGGAGGCATCCCAATAGCCGACACTACATACCGATTCCGTTGACTTGTATATTATGTATATGACTCAGGACAGGAAGTCCCATCTGTCAGCCCCCATACACATACCCCTCTATCAGGCTCACACAGAATGTCAGAAACAGCTGATATCACAAAAGCGTACAAGGGGTTAAACAAAGGCCAACATTCTTGGCAAAAAAATGGAGTGGGCATTGTTTCATATGGAAAATTACTAGATTTAGAGGCATCAAAAACAATAGAAAACTTGTTGCAGAACATGGTGTTACTTAAGCCGCGTATCCACTTGCCGATTAAAATGAGCGATTGAAAGATAACATCGTTATTATTCAATCGCTCATTAATCGGGCATGAAAATGTTGAAAACGACCAGCGATGCGCGCTCCCACTGGTTGTTTCCGACATCAATCATCGTCCGAACATTTCAGTCAATCTGCCGATAATGACAGATTTTGCATGTTCGGGGATGAGGGAGGGTGCCTGCATTGAACGACATATGGTTCAGTGCACCACAGGGGATGAGGAACGACTGTGCGATCATGATATCATAATCGTACTGTCTTTCCTAGTCAGCAAGTGAATACGCAGGAGATGCGAACGCAGGCGTGCCTGAGCGTCTCAACGCCATTTCAGAGGCATGCATAAATTATAGGCAGCGTCATAGTACACGTCACATGGCTGGTTTTACACTGAAGTGCTCACAGTGCTTGTGGTAGGGAATGGTCAACCTCAAGCTCTACGATCACATTCGATGGTACCCGATATACCAATGGTTGCATACACATCCAGGAGATGACATGCGCAAGTGGACGGCTGCACACAGTGAGCAATCGCACGCCAAGACATAGTGGGCATGCTAATGCCTTGCTGTGTGTTCACCTGCTTTCCCAAATTTGCATAAGCTGGGTGCAAGCGTACGCATCTAGCGAGCGGGTCTGAATCGAGCCATCAGTTCCTTCCAGATAGTTTCAGCAGCAGTGAGTGATGAACTGACAAAAATGAGAGCTCGGCTCTAGTCCTACTGTACCACTTACAAACACAAGCATGGGGATTGGGAATCTTAGTGTAACTGCAGAAGTACCTACCACAAAAAAATGCCCTCTGATTAGATAAGAGCAGTCTGACTTTTAGCCAGTCAAGGCTATAGCTCAGGAAACTTTGTGGGCCCTGTCAGTCGGTTCATGCAGTTTTTTTTTTCTTCATTTTTAATTCCCTTTATTAACCTATAACACACAGAAGCCTGCACCGATCACACTGATCTGTGCAGTTCTCAGTGGAGTCTATCTAGAAGGGATAAATACGGCAGAACTCGCACACAATACAACACCATCGACACAAAATTGACAGCAAACATGAATTTTAGTAAGCCAAAACGCGTGTCGACGTTAAGGAGTGTGACTTTTCATTGACCCCCTAAGGTTAGGAAGGACATTTGGAATTTTTTCCTTGTTTTTGGATCATATCCATCTGTTTTAGATATTTACCCACCTCAAACCTTTAAAAGGGGTGATACGTAGGATGAATATACAGGATGGTACGATACACAAAATACATAGAATGCATACAACTAATGTTGCAATATACAATAATTTTTGGATTTTTAAACATATGTTCTATATACAATAATTGCATATGCAAACACATACATACCCAGGAAAAATGGTAGCAACACTAATGGATGGCGAATCCCACGATATCTCGGGAAGCCTAATAAATAACATAATTTTACTATTAAGTTAGGAAATTCAGTATATGAAAAATGGCATATAGAAGAGGAGCCAAACAAATGGGTCAAACTAATTCGACATAACATTTTCAAGAAGAGGCACCTATTATTCACATTAAGAAATAGTGATGTGCACAATATACATACCAAATCGAAACCTTCATACATAGGGGTCTCAGGATGTGGTGTCTCACACTTAGGCCAGACAAACCTGATGGTTTTGATAATATATTATTTCATTGGTAGCTTATGCTTATACTAAGTAAATAAATATAGGGGGTCAGACGCGCTAAGGCCCTTGGGCTGACCGGAAACTTCTCCTGTGGGCTGACTGTGTCCCTGCTGACTGAGCCTGCCTTGCTGACAGATCTCTACCTCCCACTGCCTGTTTGTGCTCCGGGTGAGTGATTTGGCCCAATAATATCAGCAGTGTTCCCTGGACTCTTCTGGTTGATATGCTGAGCTCTCCCAGGTGCCAGCACTTGGATGCAGCCTCTGCTCTTCCACATAGTGGATGTGTGGCCTCCCTGACAACCACATATATTATAGGAACTGTATATTTACTACCTAGTGATGTCACATTCACTCTCCCTGCTGTGCTGAGGGCTGTGGCTATACCTGCTGTCTTAGAGCCCCCTTTGAATTATTGAATTTTGTTTTTGCACTCATAACAGTTTGCTCAGCAGCACTAAGTGGAATCCTTGCCAGTGGTTGTTTCACTATATTGTGTTTCTCCATTTAAAAGCCTGCAACACCACCTAGAGGAGATCTTTCAAATTACATGTCAATGCCTGCTTATTTTCTGCACATGTACCGAAGACTTGACTTTATTTGTGCATATGGTTTCAATCTAGCTGCTCTGTAAAGTCATGACCCCTTGACTACCCGCACACTATGGGGAATGGTGGCTGTGATCCAAGAACACTCTGCAAAAGTGAATATACTCTTTCTACTTAGTGTTTTCTTTTTGCAATATCCTCTTGATGGGAAAAATTAAAAAGGGACTCAGACGCCCAGCGCTAAGAAAACGGGAGACAATCCTTGTCAGTCTAGTCTGTATCGCTATCTCACTCCAGACGTTGAGGCTTCTTCTGAGGATGCCCCTTCCCCATCTGACTCGTCCCATTCGCCTAATAGCACAAGGTGCATGGATTCCCCAACTCATCTCAGTTCTGACTCTGGTGCTGAAGTCACCATGGCAGACATCCTAGCTCCTCTTCGTACTCTCCCCACCTTTTTTGGTCACCCTTACAGGCAGGATTTTTTGGATCTGGAAAAAATCTTCATGTAACGGTTAAAGCAGAAATCTCTGCACTTCAAGTGGACATCTCCCAAGTATCTCACCAAGTAACCGACTTGGAGTATTGACACTTTCCATTCTCAACTGCATACCACTATCTCTATACATGCTCAGGAGATGAAGCTCATGCAGCAACGTCTGGATGATCTAGATAATGGGCCGCCGCAATAACCTCCATAGGTAATGTAGACGTGCTTACCAAAGTCTTCGATGACATCATGGGAACTGAACCTGACTGAGCACATCGAGCCTTCGTCTACGTGGTCTCCAGTCTGAGTCTCCTAGAGACATTATTTGTCGTTTATACAATCACACTATAAAAGAAGAAATCCTCGGCAAAGCCCATAAGCTAGAGTACATTGAATTTAATGGTGTAAAATCCAAATATTCCCTGACCTTGCATGGAATACTCTTCAACAGAGACGCATTCTTAAACCACTTACTAATATTTTGAAACAGAAAGGCATTAGGTTTTGTTGGGGCTTTCCACTCAGCATTCAGGTTTCCCATAAAGGTCGTCAGGTTACGCTCCAAGATCCTGACGATTTGGACAAATTTAGTTCTGCCCTTGATATTTCAAAACCGTCCCTTGCTGATTGATAGCAAATGTCTTCTCGCTTTGATCCTCCTTGTCTGCCTGCACAATGCACACTTTGGCAACTGGTCGCCCTGATCACTTGGAGACTGTCACCTGAAGACTTTCTCTTACTATATGCGAGACTCCTTCATTTACTCAGATGATGGGACTGCCATGTTTAGTGTTCAGCAACTGTTTTCTATGAGCATAAACTTTGATGTTCCTTTGCTAACTACTTAAGATCCATACCCAGAAGTTTTTTCCCCCTTTCATATTCTACTGCAAGCTTATTATATGCCCTTTGCAAATTTTTCTGTGATGCTACTTTTGTTTTACCTCTAGACAGGTTATGTGTATCCTTTTTTCACTGATTATCACATTTCTTGGTTACACACCATGTCGACATTAGCTGTTATTTGTATAATTGTTCCTTAGTTCCCGGATGGTGGCTGTGGCCGCCTTACTACAGTTGGGTTATACTGCATCACATTTTTGGATCATGGGTTGTATTAGTCAACCTCATAGGTCCAACAGCGGTTTTTGTGTGACATTGTTTATCGATATCTGTGTCTGTTATTTTATGTTTATTATATGTTTGTTTTCTTTGTTCTCTCCTTCCTATGCTCCAATCCCTCCTTTTGTCACCATATCTACTCTGTTTAGGGTTCAACAGGCGATTTATGCCTCTGATGAGTATATTCTGACACAGTCTTATGTACCCTCCTCACCTTGGTTTCTATGGCATCCATAGATCGAAATTATATAAAATGATTCACTTTAAATGTAAACAGGCTTAATATACCTGAAAAACGCTCTACCCTACTTAGAGAGCTTAGATCAGAAAAGGTAGATGTTGCATTTTTACAAGAAATGCATTTTAAATTACATGCTTTTCCCAAATTAGGTAATTACTATTACCCTCAAACTTTTTGTAGTGATAATGCTCTGGGAAAATCTTTAGGTGTAGTGATCCTTCTCTCCTGTAGATTACCACTTTCTGAGATTTCCCATCACATTTTAGTGGAAGGTAGATGTCAGGTCCTCAAATGTAAGGTATTCGCCCAAATGTATACATTTGTTCGTATATACTCCCCCAATCATAACCAATACCATTTTTTTGTTAAAGTTCTACGACTTCTGGAACCTCTAAAGGAAGGCTACTTGATTTTGGGGGGGTGATTTCAATTGATCTCTTGATCCTACCCTTGACTGTTCCACCGCATCTTCTCATTTTCGGCTGTGAGACTGTCGTAGGATGCCTCAACTTCTCCATGACCATCAACTAATAGACTTGTGGAGGATACAACATCCTGCTGTTAAGGACTATACTTATTATTCTGCCCCTCATTCTGTATATTCCCGAATTGATTATTTTCTGGTTGATCACAGATATTTACAATTTTACCATAGCAGTGAGATTGGACAAATCACATGGTCAGTCCACGCCCAGGTGTATGCTTCTGTGAGATTCCACTTGGCTCCCCCCCCAGTCGTGGACCTGGCGTCTCAACAAGCTTTTACTATCTGATCCCTGCCTTAAAGATGACCTAGGTTCTGCCATATCTGACTATATATCTTTTAATGATGATCATGGGATGTCTCCGGTTGTAGTCTGGGAGGCACACAAGTGTGCTATAATAGGTAAGTGCATACAGTTGGGCTCGCAATTAAAAAAAGAAAAGACGACCCAGAGAATACAGCTCCTAGATCATATTAAAGCCCTTGAAACATCCCACAAGTCCTCACTTTCAGCAGATGTTCTGCAAGAGCTCACAAAAGATAGATTGACACTTAATAATCTTCTCCAAGATAGGACCAAGCTAGATATACGAAAATGCAGACATAAATATTATATATGGGGTAACAAACCCAGCTCGATGCTGGCTAGAGCATTGAGGGCACAGAGGATATAGTCCTATGTTCACTCCATTCAAGACTCTGGGGGGAGAAATTTTCATACTTTCCCTGAGATTGCTGAGGCCTTCCAGGCTTATTATACAAGTCTTTATAACTTAAGGGGTGACCACTTCTATGCTGAATGGCCTTCATTAAAGGAAGCAATTAGCTCGTATCTTTGTTCTGTTAACTTCCTGCGTATTGCTAAGGAAGATATAGCTTCCCTTGAACAACCATTTACAGTTGAAGAATTGGGGGTGGCATTGTTGGCAACTCTGACTGGGAAGACTCAGGGCCCAGATGGTTTCTCAATTAGTTACTACAAGATGTATAAAGCCACTCACATGCCCCTTTTCTTAAAGGCATGTAATGCTGTTTCGGGTGACACAACTTTTTCCCCTCAGAGTCTCGAGGCTCATATTTCTATAATTCCTAAAGATGGGTAGGACCCTGCTCAGTTCTCTAGTTACAGGCCGATATCTCTCCTGAACACAGACTTAAAATTGTTTGCTAAACTTCTTGCCAATCGACTGGGACCTCTCCTCCTGGGTTTGGTTCATGGGGACCAGGTGGGATTTATTGCTAGTAGAGAAGCTAAGGATAATACTACCAAAATGATTGATTTAATTCACCTCGCCAGATGAGGTGGATCCCACGTGGTCCTCCTGTCTACTGATGCGGAAAAGGCATTCGACCGAATAGACTGGCGATTTATGGAGGGTCTTCTTGAGCACTTGGGTTTGGGTCCGCACTGTCTTCATCGTATACTTGCTTTATATTCTCCCTCAGCCAGGGTGTGAATTAACGGGGCTCTTTCAAACTGTTTTCCAATTCGCAACGGTACCCGTCAGGGCTGTTCCTTGTCCCCATTGATCTTCGCGCTCTGTATGGAGACCTTGACAAGGGCAACGCGGTTGAATGATGACATCAAAGGCGTCCAGGTAGGGAATTGTTTGATCTTCTTGCTTCCATCTCTAGCCCGGTGACCTCTTTCCCTGCTCTCATGCACGAGTTCAGAAGTTTGCACTCTTGTCTAAGTTTAAAATTAATTATGCAAAATCGGTGGCTGTTAATATCTCGGCACCTGACTCTGTAGTGATGGGTCTGAAGGCAGCATTTTTGTTTCATTGGTACCCACATCAATTTAAATATTTAGGAGTCACCATTACTAATGACAATTCTAACCTCTTCCATCTTAACTTTTTCCCCTTTGTTATCCAAATTTAAAACTGACTTTCTGAAATGGTCCTCATTACAGCTTTCTTGGTAGGGAAAGATCAAATTGTAAAAATTAATGTTTTGCCAAAAATTCTTTACCTGTTCCAAACACTCCCCATTATGGTCCCACTCTCTTATTTTAAGGAACTTCACGGTATGGTAGGGAAATTTGTTTGGGGTAACAGTAGGCCCAGGTTATCACAAAGGATACTTGTCTAAAGTTGCACTAAGGGAGGTCTTCAACTCCCTCATTTTCTTAGTTATTACCACTTGACACACTTGGCTAGAATTGTGGAGATGTCTAGATGTCCAGCCACTAAGCAATGGCCACTTATTGAGGGTCATTCCGCTATTATTCCCACCCCGGACATTCCATGGCTTAAAAAATTCCTGGTTTCTGACATCCAATAATGGATCCTACTTAAATGCTGGACAAAATTAGGCACCTCCCCTCTTTTAACCCTGGTGTCTTGCTACTAACCCCTTTGTTATATAATCCTGATTTTCCACCTGGCCTGCGGGTATTTCATATTTGGGTCATTTGGTGGATGCTGGTGGACTGTGATCTTTTACAGAACTTGGGGGTGCATTAGGTCTTCTGTCCTAACTCATTTTGGGTCTTCCTCCAATTTCGGCATTTTATCTCCTCGATGCCTACCCGTAAGGATGGCTGGGATCCAACTCCATTTTGAATCATTGTGTCTCTCTCAAACGCCACTTACAATTTATACAAAATAGATATTAAATGTCTGTCCAGAGGCTCTCACTGATACTTGCCTGCTTATGTTGCTGCATGGCATAGGGACCTGAACAGGGAGTTGACAGAGGATCAATGGTCTCGGATATTTAGTTATACATTTGCCAGCTCTTCCTCAATACAGGTACTTGAGACGCAATACAACATTTTGTCTCGATGGTATAGATGTCCCACTATTCTCTGCCAAATGTTTCCAGGTCTCTGATCTCTGCTGGAGGTGCGGTCAGGAACCGGGCACTCCACTGCATAGTTGGTGGCATTGTCTGGTCTTGCTGGCTTCTGGCGGAGTATCCATGAGATCTCGGAGAAGATCACTAGCCTCCCACTTCCCGACATGCCTGAGTTTTGGCTTAATGTATATGTCCATTTCAATGTATATGTCCATTTCTCAGTACAAGAAATCTTTACTCCGGCTTTTAATGAATGCGGTACAAGCAACTATCCCATGTTTCTGGAGGTCTCCTGTGCGTCCTCCTATCTCCAGACGGTTCCAGAGAATTGACCATTACATGACTATGGAAGACCTTACCGCCTCCTCGTAATTGACTTCCTCTGCCTTTACGGCCACCTGGTTTGATTGGCTGGCGTTTAAGGGGTCCTCAGAATATAATATCTACCTCGTCTCTCACCTTCCTGTTTTACTTTCATAGATATGGTGACAATCTAATTTTCCCCTCGCCCCCTCCATCCTCTCTCTTTCCTTTTTCTTTTCTAGAATTATTTATTTTATTTAGTATTTTTGTATTGTGTGGATTTGAACCAGGCATAATAATGATTACTATGTTATTTACTTCTACTTCATCTCCTATGTAAACATTTTATCTTGTTGACTATGTTTGCTATGATGGTATATCGTATATACCTTTTTCAAATGATCTGCTACTGATTTGGTTTTCAATAAAAATAGACTGCATAAAATAAAAAATAATAATAAAAAAAAATATATATATATAAAAGCTCCAACAGAAGAACGGCACTCAGAGTTCTTCTGTTGGAGCTTTTGTATGATTACATCTTGGAACTGTGCACCGGAGCTATTTAACCCATCGGAGGGAGTGCTGGCAGTTGGTGGACTGTTTATATATATATATATATATATATATATATATATATATATATATATATATATATATATATATATATATATATATATATATATATATACAGGTTGAGTCTCCCATATCCAAAATGCTTGGGACCAGGGGTATTTTGGATATCGGAATATTCCGTATTTTGAAATAATTGCATACAATATTGAAATGTGTTAGGTATAGGGCCCAAATCTAAACACAGAATGCATTTATGTGTTATATACACCTTATACACACAGCCTGAAGGTAAATTTATACAATATTTTCAGTAATTTTGTGCCTCAAACAAAGTGTGTGTACATACATGAAATTCATTTATGTGTCATATACACCTAATACACACAGCCTATAGGTCATTTTATACTTTAGTTTTAATAATTTTGTGCCTTAAAAAAAGTTTGTGTGCATTGAACCATCAAATATCAAAGTTTTCACTATGTCAGTCATGCTAAAAATATTCCGTATTTCGGAATATTTGGATATGGGAGACTCAACCTGTATATATATATATATATGGATTACACATTTACAGTATTGCTTTCCAAAAACAACTAGTGCTCAAGCTTTTTACAATAACTGACTTCTAAAGTGCAACAGTGGAATAACAGGAAAACAGCATAAAGAATTCCAATCATACTCACTTAAAAACTTTTTTAAAATGTGGACCAAGAGCAACAAAATGTGGCAGCCAGCTTCCAGAGTATGAATCACTGTGAGCTGGGTCCTTACTTAGACGCCTGAGATGATAATGAGGGACCGCATCCTAACTGAGGCTTGAATTAGTGTGATTAACAAATGAGGACTAGCCTAAAAAAACAAATTGCCCGGATTAAATGGCTAAAAAATGGTGTGTTAATCTAGTGTTATAAATAAACGATTTTGTATCTACCTATATGGTGGTGAAAATGGCTGGCGTCTATAATTGGAACTCCTGCCGGACTGGACGCAATACAGGAGTGCGGAACTGCTATTGCTTGTTTGCATTCCATTCACCGACATGTGTTCCAGACGCGCCATAGTATTATAGGATTCTCTGCCGAATTAGCCGCAAGGCAGGAACTTGTGACATTGTGTACTGTTTGCGTACTAGCACGGCAGCATGCGTTCCAGAGTTATGACGTAATGCACTCCAAAAGGCGCAACATCCAGACATCACGGCCGCCCATTGGAACAGGGCTCACTGGAGGTAATGGAATGTAAAACTTCTTGTTTACGCTCCATTTTGGGGAAAAATATATTTTAATGACAAATGGAGTTAAAATTTATTTTTTATTTGTATCACACTCGTTTATTTATTCTATTCCAACATATTTTGTTGGGATCCTCTTACAATTATTTAACTAATCCCACTGACGCATCTTCCTACCTTTGCGAATTATATGAGAGGGATTCTCAAGATATTACTGATTCTTGACCTGCAGATAGCTCTGAGACTGGCTTCCTAGCTTTCACTCTTTTAGGCCTGTTTCATCGACAGCATAATTGAGATTATCCCTATAACATCTGGTTGTTTCTTGCTATACTAGGTTATATTATTTACTTGTTAACGCTGCTTGCCATATGTTTACAAGTACTCTTTTGTCTCTAATGGTTTCCCCTTACCACTGTATATTGGCTCTTTTTGTGCCAGCCTGACATTAGCATTGTATAGCCTTTATTTTAAATCAAAGTTTACTTTAACCTGCCTTTAGAATGGTTTGAAGGTTGATATGCATATCTCTGAATTGAATCATTAATGTACCTGCCATCTAATTATTTAATTTTTTACATATCGTACCGAGTGGTTGTATTGGTAGCTCAGTTTTTTTCTGAAAGGGTTTTCTTTTTATGGGTTACTGTTTTATACCAGAAGTCACTGGTGGTGCCCCTATTTGCCAAACATCTTCAAGCGGTTAATGTCTGGAGGGCTCTTTACCCTACAAATAAGGAATTGACATGCCTCTAAGCTGCTCACAATACATTTTCCCAAATTGACTCTACTCTTCTTTCCCAAATACTTTTTCTTGAAGTTATCACAGCTTCTATAGAGCCTACAACCATCAGACCATGCCTTAACATGGTTTATGTCTTACAATGGCTAAAAGTTCCTACCGTCTTTGGAGGTTCCCCTCTCATCTCTCTAACTCAGTGGTCTCCAACCTGTAGCTCGCGAGCTACCAGGAGATTGTGGTCTTAATTTTGGTAGCTCACCTAGCTGCAGTACTGCTGAGTCAACTAGGAGGAAGTGACCTCTGACATGTGCTCCCCCATAGCATCGACACCATGGGTGAAGCCACAGGGAAGCATGTTAGGTGATTGCTGCAAGCTCTACAGCAGGGGTTCCCAACCACGGTCCTCAAAGCACACTAACAGTCCAGGTTTTAGGGATAGCCATACTTGAGCACAAGTGACTTAATTAGTACCTCAGTTATATTGATTTAACCATCTGTGCACAATCATGGATATCACTAAAACCAGTACTGTTAGTGTGCCTTGAGGACCGAGGTTGGGAATCACTGCTCTACAGCAATCACCTGAAGTGTTTTCCCGCGGTTCCACCCACAGCATCTACACTACAACGGAGCGAATGACACCCACCCAGCCTTGCCGGAAAATAACACAGCAGCCCTGCCTACATCTTTTGCTCCTCTACTGCACGTTTCTCCTTGGATCCGGTAATTAACAGTGAAATGTGCCAGTGCTTATATTTTATTTATAAACTACAACAATATCACCGTAATAAATAAATGCATTTTTATTTTCTATGAAACTTTTTATTTTTCATTAGATTTCCTTAAATTGTTCAGGTTATTAGCCAAATTTTTTCTTTTTCTACAATTTTAGTAGCTCTTCAGGAGGTTTAATTTTTCTGAAGTAGCTCACACCTCAGTTAACGTTGGAGACCACTGCTCTAACTCAATTCAATTTTGCAATAGACTAAAATCAGCTTGGGAGGAATATAGACTTACCAAACTTTCTCATTCCGATTCCAACCCTTCTATTTTTTGCAGGTAAATCTGTTACGAGGAGTTATAATTTTTTCTTGCCGCAACCCAAAACAAATTTGTCACTACTTAGAGATCCAGCAAGAATTGAAATAGGCTTATCAAAATTAGAACACTCACCCTAATATTACCACTAAGAACTCCTCTTATCAAACTGTAAAACTTCACTTTGATGAACTTCTCCAAACCATGGGAGACAAGTATTTATTTGCAATCAATTACCGACACCATAAATTCAGAACCAAAACAGGCAAACTCTTAACAACTTTGCTTATTGGCTCCAGTTCTCCAGTAGTAGTCCAACCTCTTAAACTGATGGATCTCTCACTACTTCCAACAGCCAAATCACAGATGTTATGATATTTTAGGAGTCCCTGTATTCCTATTCTCCTTTAGCTTCTGTTCCCCCTCAAGATATTCATTCCACTATCACTTCTACTTCATCGTGGCAGGAGCCTCCTGACCTAGTGCAGACGCTTATTGAGCCAATCACATTGGAGGAAGTAAATAAGGCCATTCAATGTTTGAAACCAGCAAAAGTCCCAGGCTTAGATGGTTTATCCAGCAAATTTGATAACATTTAAGCTATGAGAATTGGTGATTCATTGGTATCTCTATTTAATTAGCTACTGCAAAATAAATCTCTCCCACTTTCTGCAGTTATTAAAGTTCTCCCCAAATCTGGCAGAGACCCATAGCTTCCTAGCTCGTATAGACCAATTTCCCTTGACTATAAGCTGTGAATGAAAATCTTAGCAGAAAGACTTAAGATAATTTTACCCTATATCATTCACTCAGATCAGATGGGCATTATTTGGGGAAGACACTCTGTTGTTAATATACGAGTCTTATCAGTCATTCACCATTCTCATTCGCTTTCAGGATTGGGCCCGGGTGCTGTAGTAGCCTTAAATGCACTAAAGGCCTTCAGCCTCATAACATGGCCCCATCTATTTAAACCTCTTTCCAAATTCGTATTCCCTCAAGTATTTATAGAGCAAATTTATGCTTTATCTCACAATCCAAGTATCAGGTTTCCTGCAATAGTTACAGTATGTAACACCGGGATGCAGTTTATTTACCGGCATCCGGAATGCCGACGCTGGAAGCCTGACTGTGTACTAAAGATAGGCGTCTAAATACTGACTAGGGGAAGAGGGGGTTAGGTATCCCCCGGGTTAGGTTTAGGCACCACTAAGGAAGGGTTAGGGGGGGGAGAGGTGATCCTGATGGTTCGGGCTTCCAGCATTGCTATTTAGTCCGCCGGCAATACGTGCAATGGCATTGCATACCGATTCCGTATCACCACCTTTTATAATACAAAGAGGCACTAGACAGGGGTGTAGGGGTGTACTCTTTTGCCAGTTGTGTTTGTTAGTAATCTAACTATTAGCAGTAACAACTCATTGCTCCTGCAGTCCAAGGTATCTCAATTGGCAACGTTGTGCTTAAAGTTGTGCTGTTTGCATACAATATGTTGCTATTTTTTTTTCAACTATATTAAACTTCATTTGATTTTATATTTGTGATGTCAGTGCTATTTACATTAGTGTTTTTCAGTTTTGTGCCATTCAATAAAATTTTATTTGTTTTCAAAATGCCATAAACTTCAATAAATTAATTGTGTCTGTTGCTTCAGTTCAATATTTTGTTTAATTTTCCAATCTGGTGCATAAAAAACTACGGGGTTACAAAACAATCAGTGGATAGGTAGGACTCCTTCTCACCAGTACAACAATGTTTGCTTCATGCCAAACTCACTCACACAGATACTTTAAGAAATAAATATACTTTTAATACATTCAATAAGCAGCTGAACTACTTCGTGGTGCCACCTGTCAGATCATGGTGTTTTTTTGTCACCAATGAGGTGAGGGTAGTGGGGGGGGGGGTTCTAGCAGATAGGCATAAATGAGGAGGTACTATGTAGTGTATCCAAGATGGTGAAGTTCACTAGATGCACTGTGTATTGACAAAGTGTTGTACTAGAGGTGATGCTGGAATGTAGAGCCGTACCAGCAATACAGAATGTGCTGGATTGCAGAGCAGAATCAGCTAATCAAGATTTGCTGGGATGCAAGGCAGAAATCAGCTATACGGGATGTGCTGGGTTGCGGAGCAGAACCAGCTTTACGGGATGTGCTGGGATGTGGAGGAGAACCAGCTATATAGGATGTGCTAGGATGCGGAGAAGAACCAGCTTTATGGGATGTGCTGGGTTGCGGAGCAGAACCAGCTATACAGGATGTGCTGGGTTTTGGAGCAGAACCAGCTATATGGGATGTGCTGGGTTACGGAGCAGAACAGTAACAAGCAGCTTCCAAGAGAAGTGACTTGTTGCACTGGCAATTCCCCATGGGCCAGACTGGCTTTATAGGCATAGCAGCACCCTGATTGGCCCAGGAACTCCCTCTGGTTGACCATTGGATTACAATTGGATCCAATTATTGATGGGTTTAGGAGGGTAATGTGACATGATTGGAGATGTACCACCTCTGTCAGATTATGGTAGGTTTTTGTCACCGACGAGGTGAGGGTAGTAGTGGGTGAGTCTCTAGCAGATAGCAGAACCAGCTAAACGGGTTGTGTTGGGATGCGGAGCAGAACCAGCTATATGGGTGTGCTGGGATGCAGAACATAACCAGCTATATGAGATTTTCAGGGTTGAGGAGCAGAACAAGCTTTATGGGATTAAAACAGAAAAATATTACCAACAATATTCCTCAGGCACTCTAAGTAATCTAGACCTCAATAAAAAAATAAGAGAGAATCCATAGTGTAGTACATTTAAAATATTTTTCCTTGATGTATCTTATAAAAATGACCCCACTCTTATTCAGACTCGTACCATTAGGGATGGTCTACTATGAATAAAGTAGACAAACCAGCATAGATAAACAGGGAGGCTATGGGTTTTAGTCTGGCTAGTTGATCCATGTCTGGCAATAGGTTTGAGTGGTTGATTGTTAGGATCATTAGGCAGGGTATATATTGGAAGGTTAGCATGTCTCCTCATACCTTGAAAAAGATACAGACATATCGAAACGCTTTGGTGGAGCTGAGTGGGGATTTTTCTGGACACTTCCCAGCAGGTCCGTTTGACAACTGCCAGGAACGCCCGATGTTTGGACTTATGCACTGTTGTCTACTAAAAGGGTAGACCAATTCATCTGGTGAGGGTCCATTCATTCCCCACTTGCACTTGTTTTATTATATCTTTTAAATTCATGTTTTAATTTGTGTTTGGAATTAAATAGTATTACACTATTTTGGAATTGTTTTTCTTCACATATACTACATTGGAGACAGTGTTTCTTAAAAAGAAAGGAAACCTCATCTCTGGAGGAGAGCCACAAGGTTTTATCTATGCTGGTTTGTCTACTTTATTCATAGTAGACCATCCCTAATGGTACGAGTCTGAATAAGAGTGGGGTCATTTTTATAAGATACATCAAGGAAAAATATTTTAAATGTACTACACTATGGATTCTCTCTTATTTTTTTTATTGAGGCCTAGATTACTTAGAGTGCCTGAGGAATATTGTTGGTAATATTTTTCTGTTTTAATTTTCTGGTGAAGTGTGAGTGACACTAGGGTGCATGGTACTATTGCCACTACTTTCTAAGCTTTATGGGATGTGCTAGGTTGTGGAGCAGAACCAGCTATACGGGATGTGCTGGGTTGCGGAGCAGAACCAGCTATATGGGATGTTCTGGGTTATGGAGCAGAACCAGCTACACGGCATGTGCTGGGTTGCGGAGCAGAACCAGCTAAATAGGATGTTACCAGACCAAACGTGGTTAGCAGGGGTAAACAATACTGGTGACTTCCCGTTCCCGGGTTTGGTGGAGCAGGACCGGAGTCTTCTGAGCTCCGTCCTTGCCACCCTGACATACAGCTTTTAAAGGCTTTTAAGCCTCCAGCCACCCCCTCTACTTGACACTGTGCACAGCCGCGACCGCGATGGACCATTATGTCCTAACCGCCGCTATGCAGAGCCAGCAGCCGGTGGCTAACACGGTGCAGAGACAGGAGAAACGGTGCTCAGCCGGAAACATGGCACCTGACTCGGGCTCGGATCGTCTCACCTGCATCTAAGAAATCAGCAGCGGATCTGTCTAACACCCCAGCCTCTATGTCGCCCTCCTGACTCCCCAGTCACATATAAAGATGTAGTGGAGGTGATTAAAGCTACCATAACACCCTGCTTTCTCAGGCTGTGTGTGACATCACTGGCCAAATACAGATTCTCACAAAAAGGATCACACACGCTGAATATCAAATCGGTGATGCCATTCATGATACAGAGAGATTAAAGCAGTCTGTGAAACAGTTTACTACTGATAATGATCAAATCTAGAACAAATTGGACGATATAGAGAACCGTTCATGTAGGAACAATGTAAGGTTGGTGGGATTGCCTGAATCACTTAAAGGCCTATCTCTAGCGCATTTTGTACAGAAAACACCCCCTTTCTCTTTTGCGGATTGAACAGGAATGCCGAGATTTGGTTATAGAAAGGGTTCATCGTGTCGGACCAACCCAAAATCCGTATAAACCTATTCCGAAGGTGACTTTGTTCCGATGCCCAAATGATCTTCACAAATCCACTATTTGGTCCGCATCACACAAAACCAAAAATTTACAATGGGAAGGCCATAAGCTCTTCATTTTCCAAGACTACTCTGTAGAGCTAACTAGGGCCCGTAAGGCTTTTTCACCTACTTGCTCACAGTTGATTGCACAGAGGGCCGGAAATTTGGGTTGTTGTAGCCTGCACGTCTCAGATTATATGAAGGGTCTTCCCATAAAGACTTCTTGTCACCTGCGGATGCCGAAGCATATTTAAAGGAACTCTATCAATCAAGTTCAACCAACATCAGTGACCCCCTCCTTCCTGCGATGATTTTCTGTCCAGATTATGTTCGCACCATATCAGTCTCAACTTTGTGCGGTGTAGTTCATGCTAGCTTGTTTTTTTCTAAAGTTACTTTCTATTTTGTAGACATAATCTATTTCACTTAATTTGAATGGAAATTCTTAACAGCATTGTTATTCTCTGTATACCAACTAAAGGATTCGATTTCCTCCTCCCTCTACAGCTATTTCTGATGATTCTTCAGGATTCACATAACTATATTTACACTTATGTCTGGGTTGTGTGGCCAGAGCCCACCTCCATTTACTGTTAGGTCTTATATTCGTGTGCATTATAAATTACCTATATAGTTATATTGACCAGAAGCTTGTGGTCACCTATTTGTTGTTATATGTTCTTATATTTACAATGGTTTTATGTAACCACTGATAACTTTCATGTCCTATTGTCTTGTCCCCCTTATGTCATTCCTTTCCGTCCCCATCACCTATACATCAGTTATGTGATTACATCTCTGCATTGATGGTTGTTTATATCAAATTTAGTTTGTCTCTTTTCTTAATATATGCCTAAGTTAAACATAGGTTCATGGAACATAGGAGGTTTTAACTCTCCGGCAAAATGAAGAAAGATCTTGTTATACCTCAATAAGCAAAATGTTAATTTTGCGTTTCTTCAAGAGACCCATCTCTTACCGTTAGAAATAGCTAAATTGAAGATGTTGGGTTGGTCCGTAATTGGTTCTAGTTCATTTATCTCTAAGGCTAGAGGAGTAACTATTCTAATAAAGCAACACTTACCATTTGAGATCATTCAGATTCATGAGGATTCAGAGGGTCCATATGTAATAATTTCCCTTAAAATTAATAGACGACATTTGCTTTGCAACCTATATACCCCAAACGTATACTCCAAATTATTTTTCCAAAAATGAATAGCTCTTCTCTCCTTTATTATCCGATCCACTAATTTTATGTGGAGACTTCAATTTAGTATCCTCAACTTTCCTGGACAAATCCCAACAACCTTCACGTAAACTCACCTTACCGAAACTGGGAGTTCCCATGGTGGCCGGAACTTTACAATTAATTGATGTATGGAGAGCAATTCATCCCACAGATAGGGAATACACTTGCTTATCAGCTGCCCACCATACTCTAGCGAGGATAGATTATATATTGATATCACATTCCTTATTCCCGATGCACAGATTAAACCAATCTCTTTCAGATCATGCTCTGATATCAGCTTCATTGCACACCTCAGATAATACCCATGATTCTCCTAAATTGTGGAGATTCCCAACCTATCTCACCAAATCCCTCAAATTTCGGCAGAAGTTGGAATCTGCTTGGGAAATTTATAAAACTGATTATCTTTCACACCTACAAACTGATCCAGTATTATTCTGGATGACAGCAAAAGCTGTACACAGAGGCGAAATTATTTCATAGGTTTCCACTAAGAAAAAATATTCCACAAATTATATGGAATTCCAAGCTGCTCTGTTGTCAGCCTTTCAGCAATACAAAATGCAACCAAATCCCCAGACTAAACAACAATACCTTCTGGCTAAAACTCATTTTGACGAGTTCATGCAGAATATGGGTGATCACTATCTCTTCTCGGTTAATTACCGATACTATAAATTTGGCAAAAGAACAGGTAAGCTCCTTACAAATCTTTTAAATGGTACACGTCCACCTATGATTACACAACCATTGAGAAATTCACCGGGTAACCTAACTACTAACAAAGCAGACATAACTCAAGTGATGAGATCATTTTATGAAGACTTATACTCCTGGCCTTCTCGCTCCTCATCACCTAATAATCAGGAAAATGCTTCCCCGGTGGGGACTTCTGGGATACTTTGACTGTCCCGGTACTCTCACCAGATTTGGTACAATCTATTTTACTACCAATCACATCGAAGGAGATTCAATGTGTTGTGCATCAGGTTCGGGGAGACAAGGTTCCAGGCCCTAATGGCTTTAGCTCAGACTTTTACAAGATCCTACTCTCTAGAATGGGCGACACGTTAGCCCAAGTCCTTAATTCTATAATTACCTCACACATTTCCTACCTTCACATTTTAATACCGCCACAATTAAGGTGTTACCAAAACCCGGCAGAGACCTCTTCCTATCGTCCCATCTCCTTGTTGAACCTTCATTACAAAATTCTCACTAAAATTCTGGCAAATCGTATAAAATCACTCCTCCCTCACATTATTCACCCAGACCAAACAGGATTCATATGGGATAGGCATTCTGAACTTAATGATCGGCGGGTCTTATCCGCTGTTTATGCCTCTACTACCTCTTCTCTGCCAAACCATAATCTGATTCTCTCACTTGATGCCGAAAAGGCCTTTGATTTGGTTGATTGGGATCATTTATTCTCCACCCTCCTGTTTTGATTTCCCTGAAACGTTTGTTAACTTGATTAAACTGCTATACTCTAATTCACAATCACAGATATCCTGCAATGGAGTCCACTCTACACCATTTTATATATGTAAAGGAACAAGGCAAGGCGTCCCCCACTTATTTGCTGTTGCGCTAGAACCCTTGGCTATTGCCCTGCGAGTATCCACTACTTTCAAAAGAGTCCGGATTGGCAACATTGAACTGAAACTTGCATTGTTCGCAGATGATACGCTACTTTTTGTTTCAGATCCCACTTCCTCATTACCCGACACTCTCTAAAAAGAGTGTCGGGAAAAGAGTGGGATATCGTATCAATGTTGCGAAGTCCGAACTTCTCACCCTAGGGAACTCCCAAAGTTTACTTTCTCAATCTCCATTGATAGTAGTAGCTACATTAAAAGAACCTAAGATTAAATATCTGGGGATTCAGATCACTGCAGATCTCTCCAGATTATATGAAGATAACTTCTTTACTCGATAATTGGAAGTTATTACCATTGTCCATCCTGGTTAGAGTATCGGTTCTTCAGAGCATTGTCTTTCCGAAACTGTTCTGTCATGCAGATGCTGCCCATAGGTCTCCTCAAACGTGACATTATATATCTACGTAAAATTATGACTAATTGTCTCTGGAAAGGGAAAAAAAATCTTATATAGCTTTGGATAAGCTCTTGGCCCCAAGGAAAGCTGGTGGAGTGGGGGTCCCCGATTATACTACATATTCCTTATCCACGTTCTTTAGATGTGCTGCTGACTGGGTGGATGACAGAAATGCTTTCACAGATCCCTAGTTGGATGCAGCTTTATTTTATCCAGAATTATTTTCCTAGAAACTGTTACTAAAACACTTTTCTAACTGTTTTAGTCAGTTTCTAGGAAAATAATTTTGACTCATTGAATTTCTAAGCCGTCACAGTCTCTTGCAGAGGTACATGGTAAATTATTGTAAACGTGGGGTCTTTAGATTCTTTGGACCGTCATACCCAATCTCAAATTTTTTAAGTGTTTGAACAAACAATGGTTTCTTCATAGGCAATTACTCGCAGAATCTTCTACGCCTCCTTAATGCTCTATTTTGTTTTCTTTTATAGATTGGTCTGACAGTAGATTACAATGAGATCACATCTCATTCACTTCTCCCCCCTTCCCACCATCCTCGTGTGTTTTCCTCCCGTCTTCTCAAATACATGTGTTCCGTTATTAAACAGCATAATTTATGGTTTTCTGAAGTACATTTTGCCTTGAAATACTTTAGTACTTTATCATGCATGAATGTAAAACAAGGATTATTGAATGTCAATACTCATTTGTACACTTCATTGTATTTTCTTTAATATGTAATGGAAACACATTACTGTCATTGTTTTTCTTCTGCTAATTGTAGAAGTGTGAAATGTATACTTCATGCAAATGTTCTTTCTTGAAAAATGAATAGAGTTAAAAAAAAAAAAAAAACAATACTGGCACTGAGGATCGTGACTCAACCATGCATTGAGCAGGTATAATGCCAACAAGGGTGTCCACAGGGCACTAGGACCGAACCAACAACCACAGCGAGGAGCACAGTAACAAGCAGCTTCCAGGAGTAGTGACTTGTTGCACTGGCAATTCCCTTCTGGGACAGACTGGCTTTATTGGCATAGCAGCGCACTCCCTCTGGCTGACCACTGGATTACAATTGGATCCAACTGATGGATTTAGGAGGGTAATTGGACACAACTGGAAATATGTGTGTATATATTTAGGAATTTTGACAATGTATATTGTATTATTCCTAGATCCCAGAAATTATTTAATATAATTGAAATATATTTTAGAGACATACAGAGATGAATTGTGGGGGATATCTATATTGTATAATATATGCAGGTGACAATGGAAAAGATTATTAGTTGTACACAAATAATGCTGAGGGTGAGTTATAAATAATATAAACTACAGTGAACTAGTAATTGCCTAAATTGAGTGAGAACACTCAGGGGATGAGAATATTCTCTGATCGATTATTAAGGTCTACTTTGAAGACACAGAGAAGTAGGATCCTTTAATTGGATGATGAAAATCTTTCCTGAAATACGTGTTGCAGCATGATTGGTGGAATTTCTATCATGGTGAGATAAAAGCCGGGTCTGGAAGGACAATTTGTTTACAAAAAACCAAAAGCAGAAAATTGTCGTCTTCTAGTTATGGCGCACTTTTTCTTATTTAAATCATAACTTTTATTATTTTTCTAAATAAAAAGAAAATTATACACAAATTATAGTACAGCGAAATATTACAAAAGATAGTCCCTAGACATGGACAAACATGTAAAGTGTAAACTACTAAGGGAGTAATAATAATTATATTAGTGGCAGGAGATCCTACGCATTTTTTGTTTTAAAAGCGCTATATATATATATATATATATATATATATATATACATATACATATACACACATACAAACACACACACACACACACACACACACACACACACACACACACTTACTAAGGGAGAATTTCTAGTAATAAGATTGGAAGGAGATCCTACACAATCATGCATCGATCTAAGCCTATATATAAGCGTTATAACTGCTGCATATTGAGTATGCAATTTTAATGCACATTATATAACTCAATAGATCGGTTTTATTGTGCAGCAACATACATGTAAAGACTTTACTTGATGTATACGTTTGGTAGTACAGTCTCCTGCACAGCCTCAAACTACATTCATTAGATACTTGCTGAAATTTTAGGAAATATAAACAAATGTTCTAACTGTACACAATGTGGATGTGACGTAACCAGATGACAGATAATTGATGTCAAACTGGGGTTGCTAATAAATGGGAATTTACCTGTGTGACCTCCTTTTGGGGGTTGTTATTGGTAATTTATACCCCTGATGATTCACTTTGCAGCCCCATTGGAACAAAAAAAAATCATAACTTTTAAAATTTGTTATCCAGGCCAGACAGTAGAATCCATGGAGTCTATACGAGCTGCAGAATAGATACAGTATTCATAAGATTATAATGATACATTGTAGAAACCACAGAGTGTACAGCCATGGCCAAAAGTTTTGAGAATGACACAAGTATTGGTTTTCACAAAGTCTGCTGCTTCAGTTTTTATGGCAATTTGTATATACTCCAGAATGTCATGAAGAGTGATCAGATGAATTGCAATTAATTGCCAAGTCCCTCTTTGCCATGACAATGAACTTAGGCCCTGATTCAGAGCCGGACGCTCTGACCAGAGCGCTCGCTCTGAATCAGGGCCCACCTCCATTAATATGGAGCGTCCTCCTGGACGCTCGTATAGCTGTGGGTCACCACCCACAGCATATACGAGCGTGCAAAATGATGGTCGCGATGGTCTTGACCATCGCGACCATCGGAACTGCGAGTAAAAGCCTGCGGTTGAGTTTCTCAACCGCAAAGCCAGGAGTGATTTTGGCTCTAACAGAGCCAAAATCACTCCCACTGACATCACTAGTGATTTCAGTGGGGACGGCTTCAGACGGTAGGCGTTCCCTTGGGAACGCCTCCGTCTGGCAGGCACGCCCCCGGCACACCCACCAAAGGGGGCGTGCTGTCAGTCACCATCGACAGCATGCCCCCTTTGATGAGACACTCCGAGCGAAGGAAAGTCCTTCGCTCGTCGGGTCTCGCGCAAGCGCACGACGGAGCTCCCTCCGTCGTGAGCATGCGCAGTGGGGAACATCGACCCACTTGCGAGCGTACTGAATGACCCCCTTAATCCCAAAAACATTTCCACTGCATTTCAGCCCTGCCACAAAAAGACCAGCTGACATCAGGTTAGTGATTCTCTCGTTAACACAGGTGAGAGTGTTGACGAGGACAAGGCTGGAGATCACTCTGTCATGCTGATTGAGTTAGAACAGACTGGAAGCTTTAAAAGGAGGGTGGTGCTTGAAATCATTATTCTTCCTCTGCTAACCATGGTTACTTGCAAGGAAACACGTGCAGTCATCATTGCTTTGCACGAAAAGGGCTTCACAGGCAAGGATATTGCGGCTAGTAAGATTGAACCTAAATGAACCATTTATCGGATCAAGAACTTCAAGGAGAGAGGTTCAATAGTTGTGAAGGATTCAGGGTGCCCAAGAACGTCCAACAAGCACCAGGATCGTCTCCTAAAGTTTATTCAGCTGCGGCATTAGGGCACCACCAGTGCAGAGATTGCTCAGGAATGGCAGCAGGCAGGTGTGAGTGCATCTGCACGCACAGTGAGGTGAAGACTTTTGGAGGATAGCCTGGTGAAGGGCAACAGCCACTTCTCTCCAGGAAAAACATCAGGGATAGACTGATATTCTGCCAAAGGTACAGGGATTGGACTGCTGAGGACTGGGGTAAAGTTATTTTCTCTGATGAATCCCCTTTCAGATTGTTTGGGGCATCTGGAAAAACGATTGTCTGGAAAAGGAAAGGTGAGCGCTACCATCAGTCCTGTGTCATGCCAACAATAAAGCATCCTGAGACCATTCATGTGTGGGGTTGCTTCTCAGCCAAGGGAGTGGGCTCACTCGCAATTTTGCCTAAGAACACAGCCATGAATAAAAAATGGTACCAAAACATCCTCCAAGAGCAACTTCTCACTAACAGTTTGGTTAAGAACAATGTATTTCCAGCATGATGGAGCACTCTGCCGTAAGGCAAAAGTGATATCTAAGGGGCTCGGGGAACAAAACAATTAAATTTTGGGCCCATGGTCAGGAAACTCCCAGACCTTAATCCCATTGAGAACTTGTGGTCAATCCTCAAGAGGCGGGTGGACAAACAAAAACCTACAAATTCTGGCAAACACCAAGCATTGATTAGACAAGAATGGGCGGCCATCAGTCTGTATGGGGCACAAAAGTTGATTGACAGCATGCCAGGGTGAATTGCAGAGGTCTTGAAAAAGCAGGTTCAGCACTGCAAATATTGACTCTTTGCATAAACTTAATGTAATTGTCAATAAAAGCCTTTGACACTTATGAAATGCTTGTAATGTTACTTCGGTATACCATAGTAACATCTGACAAAAAGGTCTAAAAACACTGAAGCGGCAAACTTTGTGAAAACCAATACTTGTGTCATTCTCAAAACTTTTGGCCATGGCAGTATATGAGCTGCAGTATAGATACAGTATACATATGAGGATTATAGTAGGAGATACATTGTAGAAACCACGGATTGTATATGACATGCAGTATAGATACAGGAACTATATGAGGATTCTATCAAGAGATACATTGTACAAAACGTTATAGTCTGGCTAATTTGTCTGTACTGTAAAAGGAATCATGATATTCTTTATGAAAGATCTGTTTTGGGATCACCAATGAATGTGAAATAAATATACATAAAAATACAGAGAATGAAACGCTGATCAATATTGAGGAATTATGAATAAAGAATTTATTATCAATATATAACAATATACAAGTGAGAAAGACACGTGTATATATATATATATATATATATATATATACACATAAATTTGAGCAATTAATGGTAGGGCCGTATGGCTCAGAATTTCCTTTTAAAAAACACTTCATTCTATATTCACATTTCTAATTCTTTCTTTTATTATATCACTAACTGCTTATAATCTATGCATGTTACAGCTAAAAATAATAGTTATATTTTATACATGTGCATCAATGACAGACGACCTCTTCTAGTTCTTCCTTGGTGTTAGTAGATCAAGGCAGTGACCCTCCTGATGAATAGAGGAGGTTAGAGAGAGTAGTTTGGAGGCATGAGGAGATTGTGGACTGTCAATAGCGATACAGAAATCACCCACGATGATGGTGGAGATGTCTGAGGATAGGAAGTGAGGGAGCCAGACAAATATGTTCCAGAAATTGTTGGTGTGGCCCAGGTGGGTGATAGACAGCAACACGCAGAGAGAAAGGGGTGAAAGTCCTGATAGAATGTATAAATGATGTAAATGTGAGTGATGGTACCTGTGGGAAAACTTTGTATGTGAAAGATTGGGACAGGGATATTCCTACCCCACCTCCTGTACTATTACCAGGCATGGAGGTTTGTGTGACGTGTAGGCCACCGTGTGACAGTGCTGCAGGGGAGGGAGTGTCTGATTGTGTGAGCCATGTTTCTATTATCGCCAGAAGGTTGAGGTTTTTTGAGATAAAGGTCATGGATAGATGATAATTTGTTGCAAACAGAGCGTGCATTCCATAAGGCACATATTAGTGACTTGGAGGGTGATGGGGAAACATGATGTTTATGAGGTTAGCTGGATTTATATTCCGTTATTAGTGGGGCCTAGATTTGGAGATATGTCACCTGCTAATAGAAGCAGGAGAGACAATTATAGTTGCAGGAGGTGTAAGAAATTTTTGTTACTGTATATAGATAAGAAAAAAGCCCATGTGTGTACATAAGAGGGGTGTAGACTAATGAGGCGGCAATGTGTACAGAGGGGTGAGATACAGGGAGAGTCAGATGTTAGCCTTAGAGAAGAGACCATAGAGTGACATTAGAAAAAGCTATTTATATTACATGTTGATTTTGGATTAAAAATTGAAATTTGCAGGACATTACATAAACAAATGTCAAGTGTGATTATGAAATTACCTGGTCACAGATGGTGTTCAATGTTTGTTACACTGTTTTTTAAACTGTTTAGAAAACCCACTATTTTTTTTTCTTTGTCTGTTCCTTTCTGTTGCCCATGACTGTGTAATATATACTTCCCTTTATTAAAGATTGATTGTTGTTGGAAAATGTACCAATGTTTAGTCTACTAGTGGCACTTTGTATTGTCCATTCTGCTATTGCTGGTACTCAAAGCACAATAGCCAAAAGATTTTAAGTATTGTGTTTCATGTCTATCAGCTCATTTTTTTAATATATATTATTTTATGTGTAACAAGATTTGATTTCTCTGTAAAACATTTCCCACACAAGAGCATGAAAATTATTTATCCCCTGTGTGAGTTCTCTGATGTATAGAAAGAGCCAATTTCCGTGTAAAACATTTCTCACACTCAGAGCATTGAAATGGCTTCTCCCCTGTGTGACTTCTTTGATGTGTAACAAGATCCGTTTTCCGTATAAAACATTTCTTACACTCAGAGCATTGAAATGGCTTCTCCCCTGTGTGACTTCTCTCATGTGTAACAAGATCTGATTTCTTTGTAAAACATTTCCCACACTCAGAGCATGGAAATGGCTTCTCACCTGTGTGAAATCTTTGATGTATAACAAGCTCTGATTTCTCTGTAAAACATTTCCCACACTCAGAACATAGAAATGGCTTCTCCCCTGTGTGACGTCTCTGATGTGTAACAAGGTTTGATTTATTTGTGAAACATTTTCCACACTCAGAGCATGGAAATGGTTTCTCCCCTGTGTGATTTCTCTGATGTTTAACAAGATTTGATTTAAATGTGAAACATTTCCCACACTGAGAACATAGAAACGGGTTCTCACCTGTGTGACATATTTGATGTCTAACAAGATATGTTTTGTGCTTGAAACATTTCCCACACTCAGAGCATATAAATGGCTTCTCCCCTGTGTGATTCCTCTGATGTGTAACAAGACTTGATTTTTGTGTAAAACATTTCCCACACTCAGAGCATGAAATTGGTTTCTCACCTGTGTGACTTCTCTCATGTTTAACGAGAGATGATTGCTCTGAAAAACATTTCCCACACTCAGAGCATGGAAATGGTTTCTCACCTGTGTGACATCTTTGATGTTTAACAAGAGATGCTTTCTCTGTGAAACATTTTCCACACTCAGAGCATAGAAATGGCTTCTCTCCTATATGAATTTTCAGATGGGTACTTAGATATGATTTTGCTATAAAAGACTTCCCACACTCAGAGCATGGAAATGGTTTCTCACCTCTGTGACGTCTCTGATGTATAACAAGCTCTGAGTTCAGTGTAAAACATTTCCCACACTCAGAACATGGAAATGGTTTCTCCCCTGTGTGATATTTTTGATGTGTAACAAGATGTGATTTCTGCATAAAACATTTCCCACACACAGAACATGGAAATGGCCTCTCCCCTGTGTGAGATCTCTGATGTATAACAAGACGTTGTTTCTGTGTGAAACATTTCCCACATTCAGAACAGAGAAAGTTTTTATCACCACCGTGAGCTGTACTGTGTGTAGCAATATTGGAGGTATCAGGGGAACATTGCTCATGATTAGAGGGACCAGATGATATATCTGCACTGTGAGGTACTGGATGCAAATTTAGAGTAATGGGGATGTCTCCTGGAGAAGCCTGTCTGATGTTATCTTCCATTTTAAAATGTGGGCACAAAATGAGATCTCCCTCCGAGGTATTCTTGATTGTGCGTCCATCTGTTGGAAAATAAGAGTTATGGTAGACTTACCTTTGTTAACTATGGGGATAATGTGGTTGGAGTGATCCAGACACCAAACAGTTAAGCTTTCAGCTCCCAGGATGCCTCAGGCCCTCCTCCACATATACCCCGCCCCCGGCAACAGGCATTCAGTTCTGTAAACAAGCCCAAGACAGTAGAAGGAAGAACAATCGTACACCAGAAACACTCTCACACAAGATGAAGGAATCCGTGACCAAAAAATATATTACCCAATGCAGCCAGGTGCGTCAGGGCGAGTGCCCTGTGGACCCTATGGACTTACTTTGAAGATAAAGAGTTAACAAAGGTAAGTCTACCATAACTCTTATTTTCTTCAAGGTCAATAGGGATCCACAGGGATACCATGTGGATGTCCTAATGCAGTTGCCCGAAGGGTGGGGACGCTCCTGAGCAAAAAGGAGAACTCGTCGCCCGAAGGAAGCATCCTGAGAGGCAAAAGTATCAAAGGCATAGAACCTAAGAAAAGTGTGGACAGAAAACCATGTGGCTGCCTTGCACAATTTTTCAGCAGAGGAACCATGACGAAATTCCCATGATGGCCCTACAGACAAGGTAGAAAGTGCTGTTGCCGTATTTCGGACAGGTAGATCAGCTTGTGTGTAAGCCTGAGCAATAGTCATGCATAACCATCGAGCCAGAGTTTGCTTGTTAGCTGGCCATCCTAACCATATAACACAAAAAGAGCGTCTGATTTTCTGAAAGTCTTTACGATCCACATAGATACGGAGAGCATGAACCACATCCAGGGAGGCTTCACTTATAGAAAGGTCTGAAGACTGAAAAGCTGGAAACACAATCTCTTCATTCACATGAAAACGGGACACTACCTTTGGAAGGTAACCCGCCCGTGTAAGGAGAAAAATCAAACAGGGGGAGCGACAAGAGAGAGCCACCAAATCAGAGACTCTGCGTGCAGAAGAGATAGTGAGGAGGAAAAAAAAAGCATCTTCGCTGTCAACCATTTCAAATCTACTGATTCCAGAGGTTCAAATGGGGGAACTTGCAGCCCCTTGAGAACCAATGACAAACCCCATGGTGCCACCGGTAGGATAAAGGGTGGCTGAACTGTGAGAACACCCTGTAAAAAAATTCTAACATCTGGCAAGGAAGCAATCTTTCGCTGGAACCAAACTGACAACACAGAAACCTGTACTCTCAGGCTGGCCAGACGGAGACCGTGGTCTACCCCAGTCTGTAGAAAAGCAAGTATCCGGGAAACCCTAAAAACCTTAGGGTCATACTTTCTGTGGGAACACCACTGACCAAAGTAGTGCTAAACTCTGTAATAGATGCAGGCCGAGGAAGGCTTTTGTGCCCTAAGCATCATCTGAATCACAGAGCTAGTGAAACCTTTGGCTCTTAACATGGAATACTCAGGAGCCACGCGATCAAAGACAGAGGAGGTAAGTTCGGATGCAGGCAGGGACCCTGCACTAAAAGATCCGGCTGTAGAGGAAGTGGAAGCGGAGTGTCTATGGAGAGACTCTCTAGATTGGTGAACCAATGGCGCCTGGGCCAAGCAGGAGCTACTATTATCACCCTGCTGCCTTCTTGCTTGAATTATTTGAGAATCCTTTGGAGGTAGATTGGAGAAAAGAGGTATGCTAGCCTGAAGTCCCACCTCACTGCCAGAGCATCCACGAAGGCGGCTGATGGGTCCCTGGTCCTTGACCCATACCTGGGGCTTTGTGATTGAGATGTGATGCCATCAGGTCTGTGTCTGGTAGTCCCCATTTGTCTACAAGGATTTGAAAGACATTCGGGTGGAGAGCCCATTCTCCTGCGTGTATGTCCTGACAACTTAGGAAGTCTGCTTCCCAGTTGACTCCGCGGATGAACACAGCCGAGATTGCTGGAAGATAATGTTCTGCCCAGACTAAAATGTTTGTCACTTCCCTTATGGCTACGCGACTTTGCATGCCTCCTTGATGATTGAGATAGGCTACTGTGGTCGCGTTGTTGGACGAGATCTGGACCAGCCTGCCCGAAGCAGGTCATGTGCCATGATAAGTGCTTTGTACAATGCTCAAAGTTCCACCGTATTTATGGGCAGATGACTTTCCTGAACTGTCCATCTTCCCTGAAAGGTGTGATGACCTGTTGTAACTCCCCATCTGTGAAGACTGGCATCCGTGGTGAGGAGCACCCAATTTGGAACCCAGAATGGGCGACCTTTGTCCAGATGAGAGACACAGACAGAGAGAGAGAGAGAGAGAGAGAGACACAGAGAGACAGAGACAGAGAAACCTCCGGAGTGAGAAGGATCCTCCGGGATTGTATGAGATGATACTGTCCATTCCAATGGGAGAGAATCAATTGCTGCAGAGGTCTAGAGTTGAACTGAGCATATTCCACCATGTCGAAGGTGGATACCGTTGACCCCAAGACCTGCATTGCTGATAGAACTGATACCCATCGATTGCGTAGCAATTTGCTACTCGCAATTATAAGGCTGCAATCTTGTCCCCTGGCAGAAACACCCTTTGTGCCTGAGAATCCAGAATTGCCTACAGATGTACCATCTGCTGTTTTGGAGAACAAGGATTTCTTCCAACTGATGATCCAGCCGTGCATCTGTAGGCAGGTAATGGTCATTTGGAGATGGTGTTGTAACACAGCTGAAGACTTTGCCAATATCAGCAGGTCGTATAGGTATGGAAGTATTCCGACTCCCTGATGCCTGAGGTAGGCAGCCAAAACCGCCATTATTTTGGTGAAGACCCAAGGGGCCATTAATAGGGCAAAGGGTAGTGCCTGAAATTGGTAATGTTGCTGCAGGACCACAAACCATAGATATTTTTGGTGGGATGTGTAATAGGTACATGGGAGGTATGCATCCTGAATGTCCAGGGACGCTATAAAATCCCCAGGTTCCATTATAATTAATTGATAAAATAATTGATCGGAGAGTCTCCATACTGAACTTGGGTATACGGATAAACTTGTTGAGGGTTTTCAGATTGAGAATAGGGCGACAAGACCCATTCAGTTTCTGAACCGAAAATAGATTGGAATAAAAACCCTTTTCCTGTTGAGACACAGAAATCGGAATTATCACCCTTGCCAGCAGCAAAGCGTATAGGGCCTCCTGATGGGGTAGCAGTGCAAGAAAACTTCTGGGCAGGATATCTCCGGAAAGTGAGAGCATACCCCGGAGAGACCACTTCTCGGACCCAGGCATCTGTTATTTGATGCCAGCAGTCGCAAAGTGAAGAAATCAACCGCCCACCCTGGAATCTCCCAGGAGGAGGCCCGCCCCATCAGGCAGAGGGTCTGTCGTCCGGCTTAGAAAGTGGACGTCTGGCCAGCCAGGACCTTTTAGCTTGCTTGGTGGTCCTGCGAGAACTAGATGGCCTGGAAGAAGACTGTCCTTTTGCTCGTCCCCGAGGACAAAAAGACCGAAAAGAAGACTTTAATGTAGCTGTTGATGGCAGTCCTGCAGATTTTGAAGCTTCCAGAGTAGCCACTATCGAATAACAGCTCCAGACGATGAAAATATTGCTTTAACGCATGTTTCAATTTTTCTATCTGTAGGATAGAGAAGATGCTGACGGAAAAGGCAAGGTAGCCTTCCTGACTAGATGTGTCACATGAGCACCCACAGTAGGAGGGATTTCCACTTAGTACATTGAGAAGCTGGGAAAGGATACAAAGATGCTAATCTTTTGTAACATGGAATCGTTTAACCGGGTTACTCCATTCCTCTTCCATAAGTTCAGTGATCTGCTCAGATTAAGGAAACACAGTTTATACCACCTTCTGGTGTTTAAACACTAAAGCCTTCTTTCTAGGAGCTGGCTCATCATCCTGTATATTTAGGATTGATTTGACTGCCCTTATCAAAGAAGGAACATCCACTGTGGAAGGATGGTCGTCTTCTCCCTTGCTAGACCCTGTAGAAGAACCCGGCGCATCATCTGATTCCTCCGATGATGCCTCTGAATCTACATGCTGAGCAGACTGATAAAAAGATAACATCCACTTAGGCTCCTTAGTAACTACTGGTTGCTCACACAGCCGACTGAGCCATACTCTGACCTGAGTGGGCATAACCATCCATCCAGCAAGGATGTATAGGAGGGGCAAACATAGCATGCTGTGGATATCCTATTAATGGAGGCAGCGTGGGAGTAGCCAAACAATCCTCTAACTGCCTCATCACCTGATACAAGGACACCCAAGATGGCTACTGTACAGATGCTGGTAGACTGGACTGGTGATTCTTTATAACAGCACACAAACCATCCTGTATAAAGTCCTGAGAGGACAAGCCCGCCAAACAGGATTTACATGAAACCATCACAGGGGCCTCAGCTTCCTGTTCCCTTTTACATTTAGACATATCAATTATAAAAAGGTAAAAATGCAATGTGACATCCTTCACAAATAACAAGTAAATGTGAAGTACACAGGAAAACTCCCCACCCTACTTTACCAGAGGGATAAGGAGAAACAACAGAAATAGTTATAAACTGACAGTCAGAAATAAAAGGCAGTATCAAAACAGCAGCTTACAAACCGTCACATACAATTGCAATAGACCCTGAATCAACTACTCAAACGCAAGGCTTGGTAGCATATAGAGCATTATATACCTGACCCGGGGAGAGGTATACAGGGAGACTGACCCAAAAACCTCCCGAGACCAATACAGCTTCAGCAGAGCACAGATAGTGGACTGTGTGCATCTCATATGGACGAGGAGGGTAGGAGGAGCGACCCAGACGCGGGAAAAACCTTTGATGGATCTGCGTCTAGGTTGGGGGGAGGAGCTGCCGGGGGAGAGCCTACCTCTCCTAAGCTGCGTCAACCGGCCGGGTACGCTGACCTCATGGCAGCAGAAGCGTCTGCTGCCAATCCCCAGCGTCAGACGATAAGGCCCCGGTGGTCTAGTGAAGGGAGCGAATGGCCCCTGGCCCTCACTGCAGCGGCTTCTAGTGCGCCTCCAGCGCCGAAAGCAAGGACTGCCGCGCTTACCTGACATCTCTGTGCGTTTTATTGCATACCGGGTCTCAGCATCAAAATCACCAGAGACGTTACTGGTGTAGCGGCCCGGCGGAGGTAGACGGAGTCGCAGTGCATGCATCTTAATTCAGACGCTCAGCACTGATAACTCAAAAAACATAGAAATAAAATTAAAACTTGAGACTGCCTGAGCAGTCCGGTGTTACCAAAGGTGCTTCTGAATCCTGCCACACCAAACGAAGAACTGAATGCCTGTAGCCGGGGTATATGTGGAGGACCTGAGGCATCCTGGGAGCTGAAAGCTTAACTGTTTGGTGACTGGATCGCTCCAACCACATTAGGCCCATGGTATCCCTGTGGATCCTTATGGACCCTGAAGAAGAAATTAATAAAATGTATGGATAGAATTCCTACTATTAGCTCTCAATGTTTAGTGGTTTTGTTTATTATTGCAGATTACAAGTGATTATGATAAATTTACAAAATAACAGATGATTCTAGTCTTAAAAATATAAAAGGGAACCACATCACCCAGCTGTGACAGCCCTCGTCAGTTGGCAATGGGTATTTCACGGACTTCACATATGAGCAGCATATATTGTTGATGAAGTGTATAGACAGCACCTAAGGGGGTGTATAGAAGTATTGTGTAGCATATAGTGTGGGTGAGGGGTATAGACAGCACATAAGGGGGTATATAGTAGTAATGCGCAGCATACACTATGGGTGAGGGGTATAGACAGCACATAAGGGGGTATATAGTAGTAATGTGCAGCATATACTGTGGGTGAGGAGTATAGACAGCACATAAGGGGGTATATAGTAGTAATGTGCAGCATACACTATGGGTGATGGGTATAGGCAGCACATAAGGGGATGTATAGTAGTAATGTGGTATAGGCAGCACATAAGGGGATGTATAGTAGTATTGTGTAGCATATAGTGTGGGTGAGGGGTATAGACAGCACATAAGGGGATGTATAGTAGTAATGTGGTATAGGCAGCACATAAGGGGGTGTATAGTAGTAATGTGCAGCATATAGTGTGGGTGAGGAGTATAGATAGCACATAAGGGGTGTATAGTAGTAATGTGCAGCATATACTGTGGGTGAGGGGTATAGACAGCACATAAGGGGGTGTATAGTAGTAATGTGCAGCATATACTGTGGGTGAGGAGTATAGACAGCACATAAGGGGGTGTATAGTAGTAATGTGCAGCATATACTGTAGGTGAGGGGTACAGACAGCACATAAGGGGGTGTATAGTAGTACTGTGCAGCATATACTGTAGGTGAGGGGTACAGACAGCACATAAGGGGTGTATAGTAGTAATGTGCAGCATATACTGTAGGTGAGGGGTACAGACAGCACATAAGGGGTTGTATAGTAGTAATGTGCAGCATATACTGTAGGTGAGGGGTACAGACAGCACATAAGGGGTTGTATAGTAGTAATGTGCAGCATATACTGTAGGTGAGGGGTACAGACAGCACATAAGGGGTGTATAGTAGTAATGTGCAGCATATACTGTAGGTGAGGGGTACAGACAGCACATAAGGGGTGTATAGTAGTACTGTGCAGCATATACTGTAGGTGAGGGGTACAGGCAGCACATAAGGGGGTGTATAGTAGTACTGTGCAGCATACACTGTGGGTGAGGGGTATAGGCAGCACATAAGGGGTGTATAGCAGTAATGTGTACAGTTAGGCTGTCATGTTGTGTATATGTAACATTGCCAGGTGACATATGAAAGGTATTACAGGAAGTCTATCTGTGGCCGTATCCTCTGTCTGTCTCTGAGGCAGGAAGCACAGAACAGCTGGAGGGTGCGGGATGTCACACATGACTATGAGGACATAACTAGAGGAAGGCCCCTTCTTTATCATACATCCCTTTTCTTATTAACAAGCCTCAAAGTCCCATTATTCTATCCTGGTAACTCTCAGACACTAAGGCACTCACGTCATAGGGGGAAACTAATAATTAGCAGGAGTGTACATCACACCCAGCCCCCCTGCAGGGATACCCAATTCCTAGGGACATACTAATGAGTGACCTGCACAGGGGTGTATACCTGAATTGTGGGAACTGAGCTGTATTACAAGGATAGGACAGGAGGGATTTGAGGCTCAGTACTGTGTAACGTTCTCTGGTGTGGAATTTAGGCTCATACAACCTACAAGGAGATACTGGAGAGCAGAGCTTTGTTTCCTATTACAGGGTGGTACAGTGGGAAGAAGTCCAGGCCTTGGCGGTGTTAGGCTGCTGGACTAGGGATCCCCTCACAATTCAGCAAAACTTTGCACCGGAGAGTCGGGTCTCTGGATTGACATACAGGAGGTGATTGGGTGTGGGCTGCTGCCCCCTCCCCAGTACACTGTGTGCAGGGCCGGATTAACGGGGGGGTGGCAACAGGGGCGGTCGTTCCTGGGCCATCACATGTGAAGGGTCCCCACTCCCATTGGGATTAAATTGGGCCTGAGGAGACTGAACCAGTTCTGCCTCCTCCGGCCAACCTGACCCTGGCGCCGCAGGAAGGCACCATTTGCCAGGCGCCTGCTGAGATTGTAACCAGCGGGCTCCCGGCTACCTCCCTGCAGCGGCAGCAGCTCCAGCTTCCGGCTCTAGCAGTGCACTATGAGAGAGAAGTCATGACGTCTCTCCCATAGTGCAGAGGGACAGCCGAGCGGACTGGATGTGGATGCCAGCTGGAGCGGGGCTTAACGTAAGTATTAACTTTTTTTTGGGGGGGGGGGGGGCAAGCGGCTTTTCTACTGTGTGGGTGGGGCATTGCTACTGGGGGCATTACTTCTGGGGGCTTTACTACTTGAAGGCAGGGCATTACTACTGGGGCACTACGACGGAGGGAGCATTACTATTGGGGACACTAATACAGGAGCATTACTACTGGGGGCATTTATACAGAGGGTACTAAACAGGATGCATTACTACTGGGGCCACTACCACAGGGGGCATGACTACAGGGAGCATTACTATTGGGCACACTATCATAGGGGGCACAACTACAGGGTATTACTAGTAGGGCATAATTATTGGGCACACTGCCACAGGGGGCATAACTACAGGAGGCATGACTACTGCGGGCACTATTAATGGGAGTATTGCATAGGGGGCACTGCATAAGGGGCACCACTCCTGTGGGCACTACTACTGGGAGCACTGCATAAAGGGCACCACTACTGTGGGCTCTGCATACGGGGCACTACCACCGTGTGCACTGGCACTACTGTGGGCTCTGCATACGGGTCACTACCACTGTGGACACTGGCACTACTGGGGGCTCTGCATAATGTCCCATTGCGCATACCCCCAGTTTGTCACATTTAATAGGGGCCCCCACATGTTTGTTGCCCAGGGACCTCCACAGACCTTAATCCTACCCTGTGTGTGGGGGTAATATCTGGGGAAGAGACTGGTCAGATCTCTGGGCTGGTAACACACTGAAACATCATGTGAGGGGGAGAGCAGGAGTATAAATAGGGGCTGATGGCTTCTGACTCCCCCACTGAGCTGACACATTTTCCTCATTAGTTTGTAGTGACAGAGGAGGATGTAGGATAAGAGATTGTTGTAGTGACTGGGCAAGGAGAATATGTGACTCTTTTCAAGAATAAGTGATTATTACTCACGTGTAGTGATATCTATAGGGATTTCCTCCTCCTTACACTGCTGATCTTTATTCAAATAAGTCTCTTCTTCTCCCTCTGTATTTTCTACCTTAGCAGTCACATATGTCTCTTTTTCTCCCTCTGTATCTTCTGCCTTCATATCAGTCACATACGTCTCTTCTCCCCCTATATATTCATCCTTATTATCAGTCACATACATCTCTTCTTCTTCTTCCTCTATATCTTCTGCCTTCATATTAGTCACATACGTCTCTTCTTCTTCTTCCTCTATATCTTCTGTCTTCATATCCGTCACATACGTCTCTTCTTCTCTCTGTATATCTTCTGCCTTCATATCAGTCACATAAGTCTCTTCTCCCTCTATATCTTCATCCTTATTATCAGTCACATACGTCTCTTCTTCTCTCTGTATATCTTCTGCCTTCATATCAGTCACATAAGTCTCTTCTCCCTCTATATCTTCTACTTTCATATCAGAAAGGTCCTTACTCTAAAAACAATAAAAGAATACTTTAATAATGTCTGATTACATTAAGATTAAACAATAAAATGTCAGTGTATAAGACACACAGCGGCTTTACAGATCATACAGTGAAAAGTCGCTAAGGTATTTTGTAAGACCCTGAATCCCATCTACCTGATGCTCCTGTGGTGTCCTGTGATTCTCCTCTGTATCATCCTGGGAATAAAGAGGACGGGGACATCTCTCTGGGGTATTCCTGTTACTGGCTCCATCTGTAGGAGACACACAGTGACTGAGTACATTGTCTATATGAGATTATAAGATGATGTGTCAGTGATCGCAAAATACGCACTACGACCCTGTTTTTAAAACTGATTGGGTCCCTAAGGACGTGCTGGCGCTGTGTGTACCTCAGTAGCCAATCAGCGTGCAGCATCGTTCCCCCAGCCATTCACCACACGGCACCACGACCCCAGCCATTCACCACGCGGCGCCGTCCTCCCAATCACCGTGCAGAGTCTTCCCCCACCAAATCACCATGCAGCAGCGTCAACCCAGCCATTCACCATGAGGCGCCGCCCCACCAGCCAATCACCACGCAGCACTGTCCCCCCAGCCAATCTCTGTGCAGCGGCGTCCCCCCAACCATTCCCCACGTGGCACAGTCACCCGCAGATAAATCGCTGTGCAGCAGATCCCCCCAGCCAATCACCACGCAGCGGGATCTTCCTAGCCAATTGCCAACGCTGCTTCAGTCCTTAAACTTCTTTCCCCGCAAGCGCGTTCTCCAGAGTCCAGACACTGCAATCCGCAATGGGGGAGTAATGAGAGAAGTGGGATCGCTGGCAGCAGCAGAGAGGAGCGCGGTTCCTGCAGATTGGTCAGGTAGCAGTAGGGGCAGATGGAGCAGGTACCTGATGAAGGACAGCAGCATCACCTGCACAGAAGTCCGTGCTGAGCTCTCTGTACACAGGAGGCGGACAGCGCATGGCGCAAAAGGGAGCTGCAGACGGTCAACAGTGACCCGGCCAAGGGCTTCCAGCAAAAGCAAAAGAGGAAAACACTGCCACAAGTTATATCTACCCTACCCCCAGCACTGCCCTCAGTATTGCCTGCCCCTAACCACCTCCTTGCCCCCCCAGTACTGCCCTAGCTGCTATCTACCCTACCCCCAGTACTGCCTGCCCCTAACCTCTTTCTTGGCCCCCGTACTGCCCCAGCTCCTATCCTGACCCCCATATGCCCCTAACACCCTCCTTGCCCCCCAGTCCTACTCCAGCGGTTATCTAGCCATGCCCCCTCCTTACCACCTGTACTGTCCCAGCTCCTATCCTGAAACCCTCTACCGCCAGCACTGCTCTAGCTGCTATCTACCCTTACCCCCTCCCTACCCCCAGTATTTCCTGCTCTAAACCACCTCCTTGACCCCCAGTTCTGCCTGCCCCTTGCCCCCAGCTCTGTCAAAACTGTTCTGTCCTCACCCCCATAATATTTGATGGGGCCCAGAAACAGTGGATTAGGACCCCACATTTCTCAAGTGAGGGATCCCTGGGACCCACAATTTTTTTTCGCTCACCGTGATCACTGTGTGTGTATATAGGGGGTCCACATACCTGCTCTCCCACGTACAATAAATGACCGCCTTACCCAGTGATGTGAGGGGCCTGTGATTCTCCATCATCACGTCCTTGTACAGTCCTCTGTGTTCCTCTATATACTCCCCCTCCTGTATGGAGACAGACAGTGACATCCTGACACCTTATAGGAACATGACACACACAATGATACAGTCATCACCCAGACACATCCCCTGGTGTTACTGTATCCCAGCAGTCACCTCTACAGTCAGCAGCTGAATGATCATGTTAATGAAATGGAGGCAATAAAACAGAGACATGACTGGGGAGGTGAGGGGATATGGGAGTATCACAGTGACATCATATCCATCTATAGTAATAATACAGGGACATAACTGGGCAGGTGAGGAGATCTGGGAGTGTCACAGTATCATTACTTATATCTATAGTAATAATACAGGGACATGACCGGGGAGGTTATGGCATTTGGAAGTGTCACAGTGACATTGCAGTGTGCTGGGGAAATTCTAGTCTAAAATAACTCCTCCATTATATGCACCTGTGATGTGCCTATAAATGGATCTGAGCTACTACCATGTTGTATACAGTCATGGCCAAAAGTTTTGAGACTGACATATTGGTTTTCACAAAGTTTGCTGCTCCAGTGTTTTTAGACCTTTCTATCAGATGTTACTATGGTATTCTGAAGTAACATTACAAGCATTTAATTACTCCAAGCATTGATTAGGCAATAATAGGCAGCCAGTCAGTATGTGGCCCAGAAGTTGATTGACAGCATGCCAGGGTGAGGTCTTGAATAAGAAGGGTCAACACTGCAAATATTGACTCTCTGCATAAAAACTTAATGTAATTGTCAATAAAAGCCTTTGGCACTTATGAAATGCTTGTAATATTACCTCAGTATACCATAGTAACATCTGACAAAAAGGTCTAATAACACTGAAGCAGCAAACTTTGTGAAAACCAATACTTGTGTCATTCTCAGAACTTTTGACCATGACTGTATAACCGACAGCTCTGCCACCCTCAGGAGGCACATTGCAACACCCCCATCAGTCATTTCCTATGCAGGACACAATCACATGACACCTTGTTTGTTCATAGATGACTTAGAATTGTCAGAAGTTGCTCTAAGTGCGATTAGACCTCTTCATACAGTGCATCTGGAAAGTATTCACAGCGCTTCACTTTTTCCACATTTTGTTATGTTACAGCCTCATTCAAAAATGGAATAAATTCATTTTTGTCCTCAAAATACCCCATTAATGACGTGTAAAAAGTTTTTGAGATTTTTGCAAATTTAGTAATAAAAAAAAACAAAAAAAAACGAAGAAATCACATGTACATAAGTATTCACAGCCTCTGCTCAATACTTTGTTGATGCACCTTTGGCAGCAATTACAGCCTCAAGTATTTGTGAATATGATGCCACAAGCTTGGCACACCTATCTTTGGACAGTTTCGCCCATTCCTCTTTGCAGCACCTCTCAAGCTCCATTAGGTTGGATGGGAAGCGTCGGTGCGCAGCCATTTTCAGATCTCTCCAGAGATGTTCAATTGGATTCAAGTCTGGGCTCTGGCTGGGCCACTCAGGGACATTCACAGAGTTGTCCTGAAGCCACTCCTTTGATATCTTGGCTGTGTGCTTAGGGTCGTTGTCCTGCTGACAGATGAAACGTCGCCCCAGTCTGAGGTCAAGAGCGCTCTGGAGCAGGTTTTCATCCAGAATTCTGACGAAGCCCGAAGCACGGGTGAAACGCGTCGATGTAAGTGAGGTAAGGTGTATCAGAGATGTGATCCACACGTCCCTCACCCTTAGTTTGCCAGCAAACATTCTCCGCTTCTCCGACTCACGATTGCAAGTCAAGGAGGCTGTTGAATTTGTAAATAAACCTTTTAATACATTCCTGCCTATAAACCTCTAAGATTCACCTGCCTAGAACCTCTAAGACAAAACCTGCCTGTACCTTCTAAAACCACTAGATGTCGCTATTTTGATTATACCATTAATGAAATACTGAGACAGTTGAATAGCGGTCCAAAGCGCTAAAGATTATAATTCAGGTAAAAGTACAGATGTTACAACGCTATGATCTAATAATGAGCGCAAATAAATTGTACAAACATTAGGTCATAAGGTACAGTTAATATACATGAAACGGTTATTAAAGATCAAAATACAATGAGCAATATGAGAGAGAGAGAGAGAGAGAGAGAGAGACATCAAAATACAATGAGATAGATATCAATGTCTGCTGAGAGCACATGTTCAAGATGGCTGGTGATGGTGTGTGTGTGTGTGTGTGTTTGTGTGTGAGGGGGGGGGTGGGAATGCTTCCTGCCCTATTGTCCAAACCGCATGGTCTACAAACAAACTCCATTATGAAGCTACCTCACTGAAATCTCCCATAATGCCATAGTTAATTAAATATGCACGCTGGCTATCATATGCCAACACATCAGGCAAACACTGCACCATTTAATATTCCAACATGTACAACACAAGCTGATTCCAATATACAACAATACCATCCTACAACAGACCTCATCCAGTAGTCACTAGACCGTGGGGAGGGGGGAAGGGCCGAAGCACATGTTTTTCCTTTGTTTGCAAGCCTCATGATCCCTAGGCAAACTTCACCCTGCACCAAGCTGCAACTCCGCAAATCATACATCCATCAATGACCACAACCACAACAAAGACAATATACCTATCTGACCCACACAACACCACAACTGGGCAGAATCACAATTTCCCTTGTTCACCCCACATGGAGGCAAGCCATCTCCAACAAACAGCAGACAACATACCCATCTGACCCACACAACACCACATGGCAACCACCCACAACCATTAAAAGCTGCCATCAATTCAACCTCCACGATACAACACTGACACCACCCTATGATCACATTCATGAGTACAGCACACACCAAGCCCATCTCTCCCAAGCAGAGATACCGTTCAAGCACATGGGAAGGCCCCAACACAGAGCACACCAGAGGGTCTCAATCAACCAGCATCAATCATCCACAAATATCACGACAAGTCCACAATCAATCCCTTTCCTGCATGCTGACAACAGACCACTGTACCCTACAGTGCATATGAAAAGCACAGACCAGACAACACATCATCCACTGCATGCCAACACAGACCCATGAATATCCCCAGAAAGCCACAAACCATGCCAAGCCAACAACAGACTAACACCAAAAATAGCCACAGACACCCAAATAGGCTAAATATTACACAATTTATACTTAGCTATAACCCAGGGGAACTGAGATCCATTTTCCGTTGTCTTGTGAGAGAGGAAACCCTCTCTCTCTCCTCCAAAGATCTGCCAGTGTGTGTGCCGGCTGCCGGCCTTTTTTGTCCTCAGAATGTGCATGCTATGGTTCCCACCCCCTTTTACCTGTGAGGTCATCAGAAAGGGAGTATCCTTTTGGTTACCTGAAACTACTGTTAATTAAATCCTAGTCCCAGTTAAACAAGCCTACATAATGTCATTGTCTTCTGGTAAAGGTTAGAAATCTGTTACAGGGCATTTATTGGACAATTTCAAATGGATACAAAAGGTCTCCAACCTCCTTTGGTATCCCCCACATGCAAATCTAAGCTGCTATGGCAAACAACATTTCAAATAGATATTCTCTCTAACATTCATATTTCATAGCCGCATGTTCTGATCTTCATATTGATGTCACCGGAACGGTGTGGAAACAGAGTAGATCAGTACGGTTCCACACACAGTCCAATTGTCATTTACTAAGCCATAGTTACAGAAAACATTCATTTCTTTATATACGGACATTGCGTTTAAACCAAGTAATAATTATCCTTTTTGCGTTACGGGACCATTGCTTTTAAATGTATGTATGCGGGGAAAACAGCACTGAATTGTGTTGTGCGTTTGAGGGTCGGTGGGGCACTCAGCGAGCAGCACTAAGCTGGAAGGGCATCTATGTGTGTGCGTGGCCATGCCAGTATGATTTTGGGAAGGATCACTAAAAAACTGACTGTATTCTGTTTAACATTGTGTGTACGAGTTGCAGGGAATTTTGCTACTTTTCAAATATAAGTCTGTGTGATATTATATACATAAGTCCACGCATGATGGGCCACATGTACACACACACACACACACACACACACATATATATACATACACACACACACACACACACACACACGCACACATGTATTTTTCTGATGTTTTTAAACTGCAATTGCAAAATGTGTTTAAACAGTGAATTTAATTCTCATACAGGAAGGAGGCTTCCAGCTGTGCTGTCGGAGCCTCCCTGTCTAGTCTGCCTGTGTTTGAGGAAGGCTGACTATGTACCTTTTGTTTACAAAATAGTGCTGTGAGATTTTATTTCTAAGATGGAGTCTTGACGCCCTTTACAAGACAGCATTGCGCAGATTCCAATTGCAAACAGATTCTGTCTTCGCCAATTATCCGGTTTTGACAGAGGACATCAACATCAGTTTGGAACTCAGCAGCACATTGGAATTACCAAGGTACAGAATTATACCTGACACTGAATTCTATCTGGGACATTGATATTGGAGTTGCACACCCCTGTGGGTGTTTGAACACCTTCCCACCAGAGGGGGAAAGAGTAAACCGCTCAATAGCATATCCTTCCCCCAAGATCTTCTTTTACTCCCTATAGAGGACACTATATGTTTTGTACCTGAACCTGTGATCACAAATACGCGCTATAGCGCGTATTTTACCCACTATCGGGCACCGGGGACCCTCTTTTTTAAAGTATCCGGGTCCCCGGGGACGCGCTGTGCTGTGGCCAATCCCTGACAGCTGGCTGCAGCACAGCGCGTCCCCCTGCAGTAACAGACACAGCGCTCTCATGAGATAGCCAATGAGATAGACTCTCATTGGCTGCTGCTGTGTAAAGCCGTGCTGGGATCAAGTGTTTGATCCCAGCACAGGCACAGCATCCGTGCCCGGCGCTGGGACAGTGTTTGTTCCCAGCGCCGGGTAAGCTACTGCGGCGGGTACCTGGTGAAGGGACCGCCTGGTCCCTTCCACCAGCGTCGGCGGGAGTAGGTTGGCTCCAGGCGCAAGCTAAGCGGAGCTCGCTGCCCGGAAGCCAAGTAGCGGCTGTCGGCGGCGGTTGTTTGGCACTGGCCGCGAGCCAAACACGGCTCGCGGTCCAGCAGCCAATAGGAGTCAGACGCGATGAGCCAATTGCGGCTTGCCGCGTCATAGCCCCACCCACTCGCGGAGTCTTGAATTAGACGCGGCTGAGCGGGAAACTTTAGTACCGACGGCGGAGGGGAGGAGAGAAGACCTCCCGAAGAGCAGCGCAGCAACAGTTCCAGCGGCCGCGCAAGAGGCCAGAAGACGGTGTGATCAAGAGGGAAGAAAGGAAGAGGCGGCGCCGCTGGCCAGGACGGGCCAGCGGCAGAAGTATGAAGCTGAGGACCGAAGAGGACTGCAGGGGTGGGAAGAAAAAGAGCTATCGAAGATCCCCCCCGCAACCTCTTCCACCATGCGCCACCATTATTTACCCCTCCCTAGACCACCAGGGTTGTCTGGCACTAGGCCCGTGGCATAAATTCAGCCAATAGGCCTGTTGGTATATAGGTGGGCACAAGGCCCAGGCTACATAGGGAGCATTAGGCCCAAATGGAGGTATTTGCACCACAAATAGGTGAGTGACCTGGGCATTAGGCCCAGGTCACTGAGGGGCCCTGCAGAGGGGGGGGATGACTACTGGGGGCCCTGCAGAGGGGGGGGATGACTACTGGGGGCCCTGCAGAGGGGGGGGGATGACTACTGGGGGCCCTGCAGAGGGGGGGGGATGACTACTGGGGACCCTGCAGAGGGGGGGGGATGACTACTGGGGACCCTGCAGAGGGGGGGGGATGACTACTGGGGGCCCTGCAGAGGGGGGGGGATGACTACTGGGGGCCCTGCAGAGGGGGGGGGATGACTACTGGGGGCCCTGCAGAGGGGGGGGATGACTACTGGGGGCCCTGCAGAGGGGGGGGATGACTACTGGGGGCCCTGCAGAGGGGGGGGGATGACTACTGGGGGCCCTGCAGAGGGGGGGGGATGACTACTGGGGGCCCTGCAGAGGGGGGGGGGATGACTACTGGGGGCCCTGCAGAGGGGGGGGGATGACTACTGGGGGCCCTGCAGAGGGGGGGGGGGGATGACTACTGGGGGCCCTGCAGAGGGGGGGGGGATGACTACTGGGGGCCCTGCAGAGGGGGGGGGATGACTACTGGGGGCCCTGCAGAGGGGGGGGGGATGACTACTGGGGGCAATTCACGGGGGGTGATGACTACTAGGGGTAAGGCATAGGGGGATTACCACTGGGGGCAATGCATAGGCGGACTACTGCTAATGGCAATGCATAGGGGGTCATCTACTGGGGGCAATGCATAGGGGAACTAAAGGGCATTAATGTGCAGCATAATGTGTAAAGGCTGGGGATGGCTGTGTGGCATCATTTGTAAGGGGCATTACTGTGTGGCATTAATGTGCGGCCTAATGTTTAAAGATCGAGCATGGTTGTGTGGCAAAATGTGTAAAGACTGGGCATTACTGCATGGCATAATGTGTAAAGGGCATTAATGTGCGGCATAATGTGTAAAGGCCGGGCATGGCTGTGTGGTATCATTTGTAAGGTTAGGGGAGGTCTGAGAGTTATATAGGGAGCTCTAAAGCATAAATTATGATGGGACCCAGAAACGGTCAGGAAGGACCCCATTTTTTTTTTTTAAAGTGGAGGGTCTCTGGGACCCACATATTTTGTCACTCATCGCGATCACTGTGAACTAATTGTTATGTATGTTTGTCTATGTCTTCTGTTTGTTTACCGGTAATAGTCCAGTATTCTATACTCTACGCAACCATTTTTTTTATAATTATTCATTCTAGGAATATACCTCGATTTTTATAATCATTTTACCAATTATTAAAACACTTTCTTTATATCTGTGGTAGCGTGATGCTTTACCACTTGTGGTCCGAGAGTGAAGCACCAGAGGTACCCCTCTTTTTCTGTCTTTCATCCAGAATGTCGCTTTCCCTCTAGCCTGACTAGTCTCCCAGTTCCTACTGCTGAAAAACATCCCCACAGCATGATGCTGCCACCACTATGCTTCACTGTAGGGATGGTATTGGCCTGGTAATGAGCGGTGCCTGGTTTCCTCCAAACAGAACGCCTGGCATTCATACCAAACAGTTCAATCTTTGTCTCATCAGACCAGAGAATTTTGTTTCTCATGGTCAGAGTCCTTCAGGTGCATTTTGGCAAACTGCCATGTGCTTTTTACTAAGGAGTGGCTTTCGTCTGGCCACTCTACCATACAGGCCTGATTGGTGGATTGCTGCAGAGATGGTTGTCCTTCTGGAAGGTTCCATTCTCTCCACAGAGGAATGCTGTAGCTCTGACAGAGTGACCATTGGGTTTTTGGTCACCTCCCTGACTAGTGCCCTTCTCCCCCGATCGTTCAATTTAGACGGCCGTCCAACTATATGAAGAGTCCTGGTGGTTCCGAACTTCTTCCATTTACGGTTGATGGAGGCCACTGTGCTCATTGAGACCTTCAAAGCAGCAGATATGTTTCTGTACCCTTCCCCAGATTTGTGCCTCGAGACAATCCTGTCTCGGAGGTCTACAGACAATTCCTTGGACTTAATGCTTGGTTTGTGCCCTGACATGCACTGGCAAGTGTGGAACCTTATATAGACAGGTGTATGCCTTTCAAAATCATGTCCAATCAACTGAATTTACCACAGGTGGACTCCAATTAAGCTGTAGAAACATCTCAAGGATGATCAGTGGAAACAGGATGCACCTGAGCTCAATTTTGAATACTTATGTACATGTGATTTCTTTCTTTTTTTTTTTTTTTAATTAAATTTGCAAAAATCTCAAAAAAACTTTTTACACGTTGCCATTATGGGGTATTGTGTGTAGAATCTTGAGGACAAAAATGAATTTATAAAATTTTGGAATAAGGCTGTAACATAACAAAATGTGGAAAAAGTGAAGCGCTGTGAATACTTTCCAGATGCACTGTATGTCAAAAATCTTCTCAAAATGGCTAAACAATTGTTTGATTTTGCCATTGAACTAAAAGTAAATTTCCAGTTTTCTTATAAAACCCACAAAGAAATACTTTGTCATTATTGCTCTGCCATCCCTACTACTTTCCAGGGTCCTGCACATACTGCAGGTTTTCAGTAGTTAGTGCCATCTTACACGAAAGGCAAACACTGTGCAGCCCCACAAGGCACATGGTTCTTAAAGTGAGAAAACCTACCGCATACAGTGACCGTCTTGGGACCACCAGACAATAACTACTAGTTGGGCAAGTGTCTTTTGAAGAATGGGACGTCACCTGTGAATGTGCCAGCAGAAGGATGATGGGGCAGATTTATTTAAGCTTCTCATAGCAAAGGATAATATTATATGGTGGTCATTTGTTGTCTGGTAACCAAGCAGTAACTTCTGTGGGGCACCTGGTGCGAAAGAGAGGACTACCCGATCTTTCAAACAAGGGTGTGCCCAGCTGTGCATGTACCAGGATTGAGGCGATAGGTGGCTGATGGGTCCTCCCAACTTATCCCCTGCATTATGGAAAACTTATTCTCTGTATAGTGACATAGATTGTCATCAATCTCAGTGATGTCATCTCGCATGGTGCACAGGCTGCAACCTCCCCAGCTCACCAATTGTACTGGTTAGCGGTGAAACAAGGTAATTTTTCCCATATTATCAGAGTTCCACTGAGGCTGATGCGTCAGACTTGTCTTCTGCATAGACATAAGTATGTATAGAGGACGAGCCCTACTTGGCGTCTGCAGTGAAGTGGTTATGGTCATAGAAATGGTCCTCCTGTGGCCAAGAGTCTTGATCGCCACACACACCCAACGTTGCCCCTAACAGTGTCTTCAAGGATGGGGAATTATGAGGGTGGTGGGGGGAAACACTACTGCTAGACAGCTGTTTAGGCAGCTTATACTGCAGGTAACACAACACTACAGTATGCTCCAACAGAGTTATAATGGAACAGTAGTATTATACTCACAGGACCCAAGAGTCCACTCTACCTGTAACAAGAATGCTCCGAAAAGAGAGAAAAATATCAGCACAGACTTCTAATTTATTATAATTGGTATATTGGATAACCATCTTATCCCAGAGGTATATATAGAATATAATTATATATTGTTTCTTGGGAAGGTGCTACCAGGAATATACAGTACTAACAGCAAACACAAAAGAAAAAATAATTATTGTAATGGTGCACACACAGATGGATGAATTGTTGATAGATACAATGTCTTAATCTATCAATCCCATATTTTATTGTGACTCTTTAATAATACTCAGGCCAAGGATTCGGGGCATATAATTACTTATTAGCCCTAGGGCAATTTGGAGTGAGACATGCCATTATAGAAACATTGTTGTATTTCTAAATTAAATAAAACATAACTTTTAATGTTATCCCTAAAATCTATACAGCAAAATATTTGTTTTTATTATTTTTGTTTTTATTGTCATATAGCATTGTAAAAACATCATTGAATTGTAGTAAAAAATATTCAATAAAGAATTAATGTCGCCACCTCTGATACAATAATACACAGACAATAAGTGTGTTATTACATATTACAACTTAAAGGGCGGAATTCAATTGTTTCCAGCCCGTATCGCGCCCGACGGAGCTATTCAATTCTTGCTCCTGTCGGGCGCGATCAGCTGCCAGCGCTACATTTCAGCTCGCAGCCCCAGGGGGATGAGAGCTGAAATGTGCAAAAAGTGACCTGTTTGGGCGCCCAAACATCACTTTTCGCGGTCGCACTCAGCACTTTGGTCGGGTTTAGCTGCTTTACGCGGCTAAACCTGACCTCTATGGGCGCGATCAGCGCGAAAAATGGCAGCAATTGAATAGCGGCCCGCGATCTCCTGTCACTTTAGACGGAGATCCGGACCGCGTAATCAATTGAATTCCGCCCAAATAGTCAATTCTATCGGGTGTCAGGAGACTTATAAGACCTTACTTAGTAAATAAATTTCAATCACATATGATCCTATTCGTATCACCAATACATGTGTGATTCAGTAGGTAACTCGTGTGATGAACATAATTTATTGTAAAGTAAATGCATCAATATCTGTTGACAATTCCTTCTTACAAATCCATGTTCACTATAATCCATATGATTAGAAATAATCACTAATCCCACAATTAGGATCAGTGTATGTTGGTTTAAATATATATATATATATATATATATATATATATAAATAAAAATTGTCCCGCACTCTCAACTTAGAAGTAGACAACAATGGGGTGCTTCCAAGGATCAATGGATCCCACATACACGCTTGAATTTCCAGCCAATGGAAGGAGGCACTCGCCGCTTGAATGATAAAAATAGTTTTTATTCATGATCAGTTTTCACACTTGTTAGGATGCATCTGTATTCTGGTCAACGTTTCGGTCCCAAACGTGACCTTTATCAAGACCTCATCCAAAAGATCAAACATACACATAACAAAAAACCTCTCATGAGTCAATCACATGGTTGTAAAGCCGTTATATGAGGGAAAGCTTATTCAAGATATACAGCCTCATGCATTGGGGCTGGTCAATATGTAATGGAGTGCATCCGTGTAGTGTGCTGAGGGTGAATCGGTCAGAATTAACAACGCATCCAATAATTGTATTCAGTGTGTATTACTGAATGGATATTATTAGCTGAGGAATAATATCATTAGGAATTTCCACAGAACCCCTTTTCTTATTATGCGTTTAATCTCTGTACAGATATTAATTGATGTATTAAATCGGTTAGCACAATTCAAAAATTATAACAAATCCCACCGTTATATTCGGTATTGGTTGTTCAAAAATCCAATGTGTTACAAATAAGACGTGCTACATATAGTATAACCTTATAGCTGTTTGCTATGTTTGGTATACTATGGGCGGAATTCAATTCTTTTTATCCCCTATCGCGCCCGACGGAGCTATTCTATTCTTGCTCCTGTTGGGGCGCGATCAGCTGCCAAGCGCTACATTTCAGCTCGCAGCCCCTGGGGGATGAGAGCTGAAATGTGCGAAAAGTGACATGTTTGGGCGCCCAAACATCAGTTTTCGCGATCGCGCTCAGCACTTTGGTCGGGGTTAGCCGTTTTACGCGGCTAAACCCGACCACTTTGGGTGCGATCAGCGTGAAACGCTGGCACAATTGAATAGCGGCCCGCGATCTCCTGTCACTTTAGCCGGGAGATGCGGGCCGCGAAATCAATTGAATTCCGCCCTATGTTGCCAACTTGCATATATTAATCCCTTTCAAAATGGATTATTGCTGCTTATGATACACAGATTTAGAATAGAGTATCACTGATATACAAATTGGTTGCAATCAGCCTACAAACGTTACTTAAATAGTAACTTTGGATGATAAATGTATAAGAATCTGATGTATTATGGGCAGATTCTGAACAGATCAGCATTAGGTCTCTTTTAATCACCGACTATAGGGGCCTATCCATTAGCAGATGTATTTCTGAGCGATGAAAGACAAAATATATCCCTTGAACATTCCGGTGGCTGTGCTGAACGATATCGGTCATATAAATGACAGATTTTGGCAAACGACGAACGATATCGCATGACATCATTCAAGGAGTGGATTTTTTCTCTGCAGCTGCTGCTAATATCTTTTGTCGTTCACCGCATATAAACCGCACGAGATTGCTAATATTGTACAGCTATTTGCGATAATTGACCAACATGTTGGAGAGATGATAGATGCGATTTATCGGCCGCGGAAGTGCGCATCTGTCATCGTTCATCGCCTATCCATTAGCAGATATAATGAACGATTTATCATTCTGCTAATGGATAGGCCCCTTAACTGCCTGGATAGCATAACATCACTTATCAAGTTCCCAGCTGGCTAGTGCAGAGATCAATATTGCCTTTACACCTGCTGTAGGTTTATCTCATGTTACAGGCGATCAATTGCAACTAGCTTTGGCAATATTGCCGGTCAAATCGTCTCACAGATACCCGTTGGAACAGTCTGGGCGGATCACATTAAAACAAACTGATGCATGCTAGTTTGGCAAGTGCCGTGTGCCAGAGCCGTAACTAGACTTTTTGGTGCCCTGTGCCAGAAAGAGCATTGGCGCCCCCCTCATTTTTCAAAGGGACATAATGCACCCAAAAAAGGACCATGGCTTCATGGAGAAGGGCCAGGGAAGAGATAGGGGAGACCAGGAGATGCTGGGGATGAAATAAGAGGAAGCTACAAGCAAGAATGATAATAAACAGAAGTTTGACAGGCCCAAATAGCACCCCCCTGACCTGTGGTGCCCTGTGCGATGGCACCGGCCGCACTACCCTAGCTACGGCCCTGCCGTGTGCATCTCCCTTCCATAACGTGCGTTTCGCTTTGATAGCTTAGTCATAGGATCAACTCGTACGTCGGGTTGAGTCTTCCTATATTGGCATCATCCTCCAATCAAATTCCTAGTTACAGACTGATAGATCTCTCAACCAATCCCTGTGGTATATAAATATTAGTAATAACAGGACACCACAGGCACGGCCCCTGTATAATTAATAATAATAATAGGACACCACAGGCTGCTCCCACTGTATAAGAATAATAGGACACCATAGGCTGTTCCCCCTGTACACTGATAATAACAAGACACCATAGATTGCTCCCCCTATATAATAATAAAAATAATAATAACAATAATAGGACAACACAGGCTGCTCCCCCTGTATTATTATAATAATAATATCATCATCATCATCAACAGAACACCACAGGCTGCTCCCCTGTATAATAACAAGACACCACAGGCTGCTCCCCCTGTATAATAACAACAACACCGCAGGCTGCTCCCCCTGTATAATAATAATAATAATAATAGAACACCACAGGCTGCTCCCCCTGTATATTAATAACAGGACACCACAGGCTGCTCCCCCGACCCCTTGTATAATAACAATAATACAGACGTGGCTTTGTACAGCTCCTGCCTTACCTGTCCTTCATCGGGAAGGGGCTGCTTCCTGATGGATTGACCCGACCCTCTTCGGACACCCCTAAGTGTCTGCCACACCCTGGTTCTACTCCCTGGGCTCCGGAGTGCATTGGAGTCCCAGCCCCGATTGAGGTCTACTTCTCCCCCTGCAGCCGCGGCCTCGCGTTTGAGACCTCTGCGGAACACCGGCTGTGCTCCGCTGTCTCCCCCTGTGGAAGGTCCCCACTACAAGCTACAGAACCCCCGCCATTCCACACTCACCTTAGGTGTGGAGGGGCTCTCTCCAGGAAAAGCGTCTGCCTCACTGACCACTACTGCTACTTCTGTAACCTCCTTTGCATAGTCCCCAGGATCCGGGGAGTGGACTCTTTGTTTGAGCCCTGATGACGTCAGAGGGTTTGCACCAAACCCCAACTAACCACACCCTTCTTTCGCGCTTTGCGTTCCACATTACTTCCGGCTTTGCGGTCCACCCTACTTCCGGCTTTGCGTTCCATCCTACTTCTGGGCTGGTACACACATAGTAAATGTGATCTCATCCATTAATGCAGCTGCCGGGTGTTAGGCCAGAGTGGAGCGCGAATAAGGCGACGTATTTTTGTCTAGCAGCACCAGGAAATGGTGTCCTACTATACAGGGGAGCAGCCTGTGGTGTCCTACTTTACAGAGTTAGCAGCCTGTGGTGTCCTACTATACAGAGGGAGCAGCCTGTGGTGTCCTACTATACAGGGGGAGCAGCCTGTGGTGTCCTACTATACAGGGGGAGCAGTCTGTGGTGTCCTACTATACAGGGGGAGCGGCATGTGGTGTCCTGTTATTATTATACAGGGGAGCAACCTGTGGTGGCCTGTTATTTTTGTTATTCATTTTATTTTTATTATTTTTTTATAATACAGGGGGAGCAGCCTGTGGTGTCCTCTTACTATTATACAGGGTGAGCAGCCTGTGGTGGCCTGTTGTTACTCTTATACAAGGGGGGGGCAGCCTGTAGTGTCCTGTTTTTATTACTATACAGGGTGAGCAGCCTATGGTGGCCTGTTATAATATGGGTAAGGCTGTGGCAGGGGGGCAGTTAGGGTTAGACTGCGAGCGGGAGGAATTGGTGCTAAAGGGGAGGGTTAGAGTAAGGCTTGCGGTAGGGAGGGTTTTAGGGTTAGGCTGCAGGAAGGATGGGTTGGGGTTAGCCCGTAGAATACGCCAGCATTTTCACTGTCGGAATTCTGATGCCGGCATTCTGACCACCTGGATTTTTACCGAGATGTCGTACCCAACCCTATATGTACAAGTGTTGTTTAATAAGTAAGGTAACAAGACCTCTCACGTGTGTAATGTTCTCTATTTCATCCTAATTTCATCGCTATGCCAGAGCAGGTAGACCGCTGCTTTCCCTCACGCCCTTTAGTCTACGCCTCATATCAGTTATACTGTCCCAATATCAATTGTATCATGGCGGGATTGGCAGTAATATGGTCACACATTAAGGTGCATAGTGTGATCAGATTTCTGCGTATAAAAGGTACATCAGCAACTCAAATTCACCACCAACTGGTTGAGGTGTACGGTGATAATGTCATGGAACCAGGTTTGGTGCCCTGCCTTTGATAATGGCAGGACATACCTTCAAGGTGAGCAACCAAGCACGTCCACACAGCAGACCGCATGCGTGAGTTGTTACGGCGCTGCCATCCTCCCTACAGCCCTGACCTGGTACTAAGTGATTTCCATGTCTTTGGACCATTGAAGAAGTTCCTGGGTGGAAGGCGATTCCCTACCGACTGTGAAGTTAATGAAAACATCATGTCCTGGCTTCAGGCACTTGACTCTTGATGCTTAGACAAGTATGGGGTCTATGTGGATAAATAATCTGTACCAACGCCATACTATTGATTATACGTATATATGTACGAATACATTTACGCAATGAGAGCTCTTGTTACTTTATTTATTGAAACAACCTCTTACATACCAGATGATACATAACAGGAGCATGATGTGTGAGAAGGACACAGACCGGCCATGTAACAAAGGGCTGCGCTCCCTAAGCTGAGATTGTCTGTCAGGGCGTCTTGTTATACTGAGCAATAGAGACTCTCTCAGAGACAGCCAGTGGCTGTGACAGTCCCCAGATCCTCAGTGTCACTGATTGTTCCCCCAGGACATGTCTTTCCCCACCCTACTCTGCACACACACGGCCGGCAGGCTGGTCACACATGATACCTACATCTGAGGTGCGCTAATTTCATCAGTTGTGCAGTGTGACTGATGGAATTCTGTATTTATCAACCCTTTGTTTGTCCCCTGGACTGCCTGCTGTCCTATCCCTGTTTTATTAACCTCTTCTATTCCCTTCCCCCTCCCCTGTATTACTGCCACCTCTGTACAGCTTTTAAACCCTCTGATGTGCACTGAAATGACTGGGGAGGTAAGGGGATGGGAGTGTATGCAGTCACATCACTTATATCTATAATAATAATACAGGGACATGACTGGGGAGGTGAGGAGATCTGGAAGTGTATGCAGTGATATTTGGTGTCTCACCCAATACACAGGGTTACACAAACATCCGATGAGTGATACACCCAGCAGCCACCCCCTTGTGTTAAGAGGCCTGAGCAGGACCCAGATCTCATCACGGGTCCTGGAACTCACCAACAAGATCATTCAGCTGCTGACTGGAGAGGTGACTGCTGGGAATGGGACATTATACAGTAACACGATGGGATGGGTCTGGGTATCATTGTGTGTGTCGGGTTCCTATAAGGTGTGAGGACGTCACTGTCTATTTTTCCATGGAGGAGTGGGAGTATATAGAGGAACACGGGTCTGTACAAGGACGTGATGATGGAGAATCACTGGCCCATCTCATCACTGGGTAAGAGGAGACTGTCATATATTGTACAGGGGAGAGCAGGTATGGGGGCCCCCTACATATGCACATCATCTGATAAGCACATATATACAATGTACTCAGTCACTGTGTGTCTCCTACAGATGGGGCCAGTAACAGGAATACCCCAGCGAGATGTCCCCGTCCTCATTATTCACAGGATTGTACAGAGGAGAATCACAGGACCCCACAAGAGAATCAGGTTGTTGGGATTTAGAGTCTCACCAAATAGCAAAATACAAACTGACTTACAATTTCAGTGCTCCCTGGCAGTACCCACAAAGAGTTATGTTTATAATGTGGCTTCTCCACGTCACCTGTATCTTTTCCTGTTTAAGACAGTTAGTGTGTCGTCTTTGTAACAGAGGCTTTCCCCTCTCATCATTCCTGACTGTAACAGAGGCTTTCCTCATTGTTCCTGGCTGTAACAGAGGCTTACCTCTCATCATTCCTGACTGTAACAGAGGCTTTCCTCTGTAATTGTTCCTGGCTGTAACAGAGGGTAACCTCTCAACATTCCTGACTGTAAGAGAGGCTTACCCCTCTCATTGTTCCTGGCTGTAACAGAGGCTTTCCTCTCTCATCATTCCTGACTGTAACAGAGGCTTTCCTCATTGTTCCTGGCTGTAACAGAGGCTAACCTCTCATCATTCCTGACTGTAACAGAGGCTTTCCTCTGTCATTGTTCCTGGCTGTAACAGAGGGTAACCTCTCAACATTCCTGACTGTAAGAGAGGCTTACCCCTCTCATTGTTCCTGGCTGTAACAGAGGCTTTCCTCTCTCATTGTTCCCGGCTGTAACAGAGGCTTACCTCTCTCATTGTTCCTGGCAGGAACAGAGGCTTTCCTCTCTCATTGTTCCTGACTGTAACACAGGCTTTCCTCTCTCATTGTTCCTGACTGTAACAGAGGCTTTCCTCTCTCATTGTTCCTGGCTGTAACAGAGGGTAACCTCTCAACATTCCTGACTGTAAGAGAGGCTTACCTCTCTCATTGTTCCTGGCTGTAACAGGCTTTCCTCTCTCATTGTTCCTGGCTGTAACAGAGGCTTTCCTGTCTCATTGTTCCTGACTGTAAGAGAGGCTTACCTCTCTCATTGTTCCTGGCTGTAACAGAGGCTTACCTCTCTCATTGTTCCTGGCTGTAACAGAGGCTTTCCTCTCTCATCGTTCCTGACTGTAACACATGCTTTCCTCTCTCATCGTTCCTGACTGTAACAGACGCTTTTCTCTCTCATGGTTCCTGGCTGTAACAGAGGCTTTCCTCTCTCATGGTTCCTGGCTGTGATAATATAAAATCTTCATTTAGACAGCTTGTAGTGAAACAAAGGTAGATTTATTCAGCTGGACCAGTCACAAGATTGTGCGCACAGACGTGGACCATGCACATTGAGTTATCAATAAGATATCCTATCCTTCATTAGGTTACAATACATTTTATGCACTCCAATAACAATGATTAATGGAAAAGGTGTACATAATTACATTGCAATACATCATATTACAGAAACATGATTTGTTAATCCATTATCAGAAGGTGTGACAGGGAGGTGACAAGGAGTTGAGGGGATTGCAAGGGGCGTTCAGGGGAGTGGGCAAATAAGGCAAGTCCAGGGGAAATTATTGGCCTACGTGACGAGAAATGCAGAGTCTTCACTTTAGGGGGTATAAAGTAGTTCATTATAGTTCATAAGAGTCTCTAGTCAACAGGTCCATTGTCCATCTTGATTTCCAGGTGGATTTTTAATCAATACGGTATCGGGATAAGTTTCTATTACCATCTCCATATCTCATACTTCCAACGTGTCCTTATAACTCATGGTCCAGAATAGAAATAAAATCACTTCTTATTATGTGGTTAACCCATTCCAAACCGTTGTGGTCACTGCAATAGTTAGCTCAAGACAGTTTAATGCATTCACATAAAATCACTTTATAAAAAGAATATTTTGCAAGCAATACAGAGGTATTTCATTCCAGCCTTAACAGTCCTCCCTGTTGTTAATTTACTTAACACCATAATCATCAAAATTTAGATACTTCTTTCTTTGTGAGATAGAAAAAGGAAATTATAGTATTATAGGAGATAGCACTATACCTGAGGGCCTACGCCTGATTCACTCCCGAGTCATTGAGATGGTGAGGGGCATACCATCTTCCTCAGGATATAGTAAAAGAATAGGAGCGACAGTGGACGTGAAAGCTTTTGTTCTCCCTCATGGTTCTCAGAGGAGGTGCTGCCTTTTGGACTAATGTTCCAGGTATATGTGCGTGCAAGAAATAAGCAGGAAAGAGGGGAATAGGAGTATGTATATGTATCCTGGGGCTGAAGTTTCACTCATTCTTGTTACTGGGATATATATATGTACCCAGTTTCAAAATCAACTGCTGTGTTGGTGCACTATGGCAGGTAGGCACCTAACCCTGACATGCATTAAGACAAATACTGTTTTAGCCCATCATTACAGTGTAATATATGTATAAACCCTCTGGCAAGAACTTGATTCATCCTACTAAAAGCATTCTAGTCAATACATTTTATTCATACTTTCTGGTGTATCTTAAGATGATTCTCTTCCTTTCCAATGTGGTTATAATTGTCAATAATATTAAAACAACACATTCCTCCATGATGTTCACATACACTTCCAACTTTAGTAATAATTAATCCATAGCTACCCTGTTTTCTAGCATCCCTTCCCTTAGATCCTTAAGTTCTTGAATTACAAGTGATATCAATACTGGTTATCTCATATTATCTCATATATCTATTTTCTCTTGTTATGTCCTGGTGAAGTGGAAATGAGCAGTGTCAACAGTCACATAGGAATCATAGGTGTGTGTTGCTACCTGGCTTACCACAGCACTCGACTCCAGATCTCCAGGCATTCGGGCAATTACTACCATCCATGTTACTAAAATCAAGCTTATCATAAAATACGGTCCAATGATCCTTTATCCTATTTCTTCTTTGTGGGGTTCGGGTTGAGCAGGACAGCCTCACCTGCCCCACTCTCCTCTATCACCCCCTTACCATACCAGGCCATTTCCTTATTCACTGTTTGAACAGTCCCTCCAAAGCTGGGTCAGATTAGCCTCCTCTTTAGCTTCGTCTTGTAGAGAGCTGACGAGTACAGATTCGGTTACCCTCTTACAGTGTGAAACATGATCCAGGTAGGCTTCTCAGCACCCTTTTCTGCAGTGGAGGTGGTCAGGAACACCAGGTACGATCTACAAAGGAACCCTGATCATAGAGAAATTATGTGCTATTAGAATCTCACCAGGCTTCAAATCATGACAGTTCATCTTCTGGGAGCAATATGTAAGTCATTTCCCAAACAGTACATTAAATGGAGGCCTAGGAGTAACCCGGATGCTGTGCAAGACTATAGATAAGGCATCCACCCACTTCATTCCTGTATCCCTCGTGACTCTTGAAACATGAAATTATTTTATGGTGGCAATGGTTCTTTCCACCTTATTTTTTCTCGGCTTGGGTCCTATAGGGACTTTAATTAATTAAATTTCTTTTTTTCATTATCCTAACATATCCTAAAATGCTTACCCTGTAAAAGTGTACTCTAATCAAATGTTATTTTAAGTTCTTGGACAATCTTCCCTGTACACCTAGTAGTTAAAATTCCATATTTTCCTGTTATACCAAAACAATACACAACATCTAATATATTTCACATATCTATAGGGTGGATGCTGTATAAAATAAATCTGTATTGCCTGGAAAGGTCCTTGTGAAAGCTGGCTACAGATGTATATTGTGTAGTTCACATTCCTTGTGCCTTTCACAAGGATATTTCCTGCTGTGAACAAGACTGGTACGCATGTTCCAGCTTTTCATATGTTACAGGTGTGGAAATCTGCAGTGGCGCAACATTTCCAATTTTAGGGACCACATCTTGCTCTGGTGTACGTCTCATAGCGGCCTCTTTTAAATTCATGTATGAGTCTTCATAAATAGTGTGTTTGCACTTCTTCTGGCAGTAGTAGTTTTCACTAGATATTGGGCTATACCTGTAGAGTATAAGAATGATAAACAAACACAAAAAAAAAAAAATCTCCAAAGTCTGATAACTCGCTAATCACGTCTACTCCACAAGTTACAAACTAGATTATATCCTTGACGCTACTTAATCCTATGTTCATCACATTCGATCCCTCTTGGTTTCCATTCTCAAACTCAGACATTCTCTAGTATCCCAACCTTTGTTCAGACAGGCTTGTCACCTTCCAGATCCCTGTTATCCAATCATCTCCATTCCATTCCCTGCAGTTCATCTATACTTCACATACTTTATCTTTCTTTTCATATCCTTCTTGGTTATCGATTATCCTCCTCCACCCCTTGTGACACACATGGCACACAAACTATAAGGTATTTTTTTGCAGTCATACAAGATCAACAGTAAACTGTTCTACTTTATACTTCTACACAGTCCCAATACAATAGGTAGTTTAAACTGTTAAAAGATGGTTATATGTCATCATGCAGAAAGCGTTAACATTTACTTCAGTTCTGTGGAAACAAAACAGTAATGTTAATGTTTTTGAAAAGGGCATATAACAAACATTTTTTTTTTTGGCGTAAAGTTGGGAAGAGAAACCTTGATCATGATCATATAAAGGAAAAAGGGGAAGGAAAAAAAAATAGCGCTTAGGTTTATAACGCTCCATGGAGGCTTTTAAATACATCTTAACTACAGGTACCTTTTTAAAACACCTTAAACTTAACTCATATAGTAACATAAATAGTGTATGGACATCAAACATATACATATACTATATCTGGGTTCAACAAACTTTTAAACAAAAGTTTTAGAGACAAATTATGTGATAGGGATATGACATTAGTATCTGGCTATATTTCTATATTATCATGTGTTATGAATGTAACTCAACAACTCCTTTGGATTGCTTTAATCTATCCAATAATTGCTGACAATAATCACAAATTAATTGGTCAGGTATGTGGTCAATAACTATATACCAATAAGTTAGAGAATGCAAAATGTTAACAAACCCTGGTTGTATTTTAGTCTGAGTGGGCCCTTGAAATGTCACATTATTAACTGTTATTTCTTTAATAATTGAATTAAGCAAATGTGTTCCACGTGGGGATTTCCAATAAGCATAACCTATTATTTCAATGAAAGCATAACAGGCAGGTACATGTGGAGTGGGTACAGCGAGTAATGGAGGGACACAGCTAGGCTGGTCTCTACCTCTAGGCCTACCCGATACTACAGCTAAAGGAATGTGTGGCACTAATATATGAGTGCGCTCAATGTCGAGGCAAGGATGGCATATGTTTATACTTTGGTCAGGTGTTGAAAACAAATTTACATTTAGTGCTGGAAGACAGGTGTGGGCAGTAAATGTAGTATCATACAAATGTTCATGTTTTGTTCTATGCGTCAGAAATCCATTTTTTTTTTTTGGGATTCCACTACGTAGCAGCAGTATTCGGTGGAACTTGGGGTCCTCTGTCTTGTTACCTTCTTTTAGGGACAATGCCATAGTACCTAGAGATGTGTCTTTGTTCTGTAGTGTTATCACATTTTAGAACATCCAAAGTATGATTGTGCCCGTTAGGTTGTACTTGGTTCTATTGTAACTTCAATATTTGTAATAGGTCAAAGTGTTGCTGTTCTCTTTGTCTGTGCATATTAGCTATGTATTGCATATTTATTTATTTATTTATTTTCATCTACAGTGCTCATTTTCCATTGACTTAGTTACCTTTGACACATATCTAATATTTGCAAATGTTTCTTTGTCTACTTATATTTTACTATATCCAGTATCTGATTCTCAAGGTATTTAATAACTAGTGGGTCAAAGCTGTCAGTCTCAGGGAAAGGGTGTTCATAGCTCCTGGTGATGTCACTCCATTCATGCACCTTTTTCACACAATCATCACCATATTTAAAATGCATACAGCTAACAGCCGTCCCTTCTGGACACTTTGAACCTGCAGTTCCCATTTCACACTTAACACAAACAATGATATCTCTGATTACCTCAACCGGTCACGGTCAGATTCTGATATCTATACTTATTAACCCTTGCAGTGCTTGCCACATTCGGCGCTCTAGCACAATGAGGGTCTTATCTGCGCATCCGCAGCTCTTATAATCTACAAGTCTTTAAGTGAAACACACGTATATGTAGTACAATATTAGCTGGAATAACAACACAAATCCAACCTTTTGTCACCTTATACCATAAAACACAAAATCCTGAGTGCACTAATACCTTCACGCACATATCATCACACCCAGAGCAGCGAAAGCTCCCTCCCTGATCTGATGTTATCAGAGAGCAAACAAAGACACTGTCCTGACCTTTGGTACCAAGCAGTAGGTTTTGTAACAGTGACATGTAGTGTAAAGAGGCATTAGGCTAAGGGAGATGTTTGGCATGTTTGGCATTTATGCATTACAGACGTTTGTTGCAGTACAAGCACTCACCCAAAATGGGTTAATTTTTCCTTGCCAGGAAAGATACACATATCAAGAGTCTCCCAGTCGACAGAAACAGCAGATCCAAAATTTTTTAGAGAAAAAATATATGAAAATATATTACCTTAGTGATGCCCGGGCAGGGTCCACCCCTTCTGTCGACAGGGAGAGTCATAAACGATATGTAGAGCGATCCTGGAGAAGATAAGGACGAAGCCCCCACTTGATAATATAAAATCTTCATTTAGACAGCTTGTAGTGAAACAAAGGTAGATTTATTCAGCTGGACCAGTCACAAGATTGTGCGCACAGACGTGGACCATGCACATTGAGTTATCAATAAGATATCCTATCCTTCATTAGGTTACAATACATTTTATGCACTCCAATAACAATGATTAATGGAAAAGGTGTACATAATTACATTGCAATACATCATATTACAGAAACATGATTTGTTAATCCGTTATCAGAAGGTGTGACAGGGAGGTGACAAGGAGGTGAGGGGATTGCAGGGGGCGTTCAGGGGAGTGGGCAAATAAGGCAAGTCCAGGGGAAATTATTGGCCTACGTGACGAGAAATGCAGAGTCTTCACTTTAGGGGATATAAAGTAGTTCATTATAGTTCATAAGAGTCTCTAGTCAACAGGTCCATTGTCCATCTTGATTTCAAGGTGGATTTTTAATCAATACGGTATCGGGATAAGTTTCTATTACCATCTCCATATCTCATACTTCCAACGTCTCCTTATAACTCGTAGTCCAGAATAGAAATAAAATCACTTCTTATTATGTGGTTAGCCCATTCCAAACCGTTGTGGTCACTGCAATAGTTAGCTCAAGACAGTTTAATGCATTCACATAAAATCACTTAATAAAAATAATAATTTGCAAGCAATACAGAGATATTTCATTCCAGTCTTAACAGCTGCAACACAGGCTTTCCTCTCTCATGGTTCCTGGCTGTGAGGCTTTCCTCTCTCATGGTTCCTGACTGTAACAGAGGCTTTCCTCTCTCATGGTTCCTGGCTGTAACAGAGGCTTTCCTCTCTCATTGTTCCTGGCTGTAACAGAGGCTTTCCTCTCTCATGGTTCCTGACTGTAACAGAGGCTTTCCTCTCTCATTGTTCCTGACTGTAACACATGCTTTCCTCTCTCATTGTTCCTGGCTGTAACAGAGGCTTTCCTCTCTCATGGTTCCTGGCTGTAACACAGGCTTTCCTCTCTCATGGTTCCTGGCTGTAAGAGGCTTTCCTCTCTCATGGTTCCTGGCTGTAACACAGGCTTTCCTCTCTCATGGTTCCTGGCTGTAAGAGGCTTTCCTCTCTCATGGTTCCTGGCTGTAACAGAGGCTTCCCTCTCTCATGGTTCCTGACTGTAACAGAGGCTTTCCTCTCTCATTGTTCCTGGCTGTAACAGAGGCTTTCCTCTCTCATTGTTCCTGGCTGTAACAGAGGCTTTCCTCTCTCATGGTTCCTGGCTGTAAGAGGCTTTCCTCTCTCATGGTTCCTGACTGTAACAGAGGCTTTCCTCTCTCATTGTTCCTGGCTGTAACAGAGGCTTTCCTCTCTCATGGTTCCTGACTGTAACAGAGGCTTTCCTCTCTCATTGTTCCTGACTGTAACACATGCTTTCCTCTCTCATTGTTCCTGGCTGTAACAGAGGCTTTCCTCTCTCATGGTTCCTGGCTGTAACACAGGCTTTACTCTCTCATGGTTCCTGGCTGTAAGAGGCTTTCCTCTCTCATGGTTCCTGGCTGTAACACAGGCTTTCCTCTCTCATGGTTCCTGGCTGTAAGAGGCTTTCCTCTCTCATGGTTCCTGGCTGTAACAGAGGCTTCCCTCTCTCATGGTTCCTGACTGTAACAGAGGCTTTCCTCTCTCATTGTTCCTGGCTGTAACAGAGGCTTTCCTCTCTCATGGTTCCTGGCTGTAAGAGGCTTTCCTCTCTCATGGTTCCTGACTGTAACAGAGGCTTTCCTCTCTCATTGTTCCTGGCTGTAACAGAGGCTTTCCTCTCGCATGGTTCCTGGCTGTAAGAGGCTTTCCTCTCTCATGGTTCCTGGCTGTAACAGAGGCTTTCCTCTCTCATGGTTCCTGACTGTAACACATGCTTTCCTCTCTCATCGTTCCTGGCTGTAACAGAGGCTTTCCTCTCTCATTGTTCCTGGCTGTAACAGAGGCTTTCCTCTCTCATGGTTCCTGGCTGTAACAGAGGCTTTCCTCTCTCATTGTTCCTGGCTGTAACAGAGGCTTTCCTCTCTCATTGTTCCTGGCTGTAACAGAGGCTTTCCTCTCTCATCGTTCCTGACTGTAACACATGCTTTCCTCTCTCATCGTTCCTGGCTGTAACAGAGGCTTTCCTCTCTCATCGTTCCTGGCTGTAACAGAGGCTTTCCTCTCTCATCGTTCCTGGCTGTAACAGAGGCTTTCCTCTCTCATCGTTCCTGGCTGTAACAGAGGCTTTCCTCTCTCATGGTTCCTGGCTGTAACAGAGGCTTTCCTCTCTCATGGTTCCTGGCTGTAACAGAGGCTTTCCTCTCTCATGGTTCCTGGCTGTAACAGAGGCTTACCTCTCTCATTGTTCCTGGCTGTAACAGAGGCTTTCCTCTCTCATCGTTCCTGACTGTAACAGAGGCTTTTCTCTCTCATTGTTCCTGGCTGTAACAGAGGCTTTCCTCTCTCATTGTTCCTGGCTGTAACAGAGGCTTACCTCTCTCATGGTTCCTGGCTGTAACAGAGGCTTTCCTCTCTCATGGTTCCTGGCTGTAACAGAGGCTTTCCTCTCTCATGGTTCCTGACTGTAACAGAGGCTTTCCTCTCTCATGGTTCCAGGCTGTAACAGACGCTTTGCTCTCTCATGGTTCCTGACTGTAACAGAGGCTTCCCTCTCTCATCGTTCCTGGCTGTAACAGAGGCTTTCCTCTCTCATGGTTCCTGGCTGTAAGAGGCTTTCCTCTCTCATGGTTCCTGGCTGTAACAGAGGCTTCCCTCTCTCATGGTTCCTGACTGTAACAGAGGCTTTCCTCTCTCATTGTTCCTGGCTGTAACAGAGGCTTTCCTCTCTCATTGTTCCTGGCTGTAACAGAGGCTTTCCTCTCTCATGGTTCCTGGCTGTAAGAGGCTTTCCTCTCTCATGGTTCCTGACTGTAACAGAGGCTTTCCTCTCTCATTGTTCCTGACTGTAACACATGCTTTCCTCTCTCATTGTTCCTGGCTGTAACAGAGGCTTTCCTCTCTCATGGTTCCTGGCTGTAACACAGGCTTTCCTCTCTCATGGTTCCTGGCTGTAAGAGGCTTTCCTCTCTCATGGTTCCTGGCTGTAACACAGGCTTTCCTCTCTCATGGTTCCTGGCTGTAAGAGGCTTTCCTCTCTCATGGTTCCTGGCTGTAACAGAGGCTTCCCTCTCTCATGGTTCCTGACTGTAACAGAGGCTTTCCTCTCTCATTGTTCCTGGCTGTAACAGAGGCTTTCCTCTCTCATGGTTCCTGGCTGTAAGAGGCTTTCCTCTCTCATGGTTCCTGACTGTAACAGAGGCTTTCCTCTCTCATTGTTCCTGGCTGTAACAGAGGCTTTCCTCTCTCATGGTTCCTGGCTGTAAGAGGCTTTCCTCTCTCATGGTTCCTGGCTGTAACAGAGGCTTTCCTCTCTCATGGTTCCTGACTGTAACACATGCTTTCCTCTCTCATCGTTCCTGGCTGTAACAGAGGCTTTCCTCTCTCATTGTTCCTGGCTGTAACAGAGGCTTTCCTCTCTCATGGTTCCTGGCTGTAACAGAGGCTTTCCTCTCTCATCGTTCCTGGCTGTAACAGAGGCTTTCCTCTCTCATCGTTCCTGGCTGTAACAGAGGCTTTCCTCTCTCATCGTTCCTGACTGTAACACATGCTTTCCTCTCTCATCGTTCCTGGCTGTAACAGAGGCTTTCCTCTCTCATGGTTCCTGGCTGTAACAGAGGCTTTCCTCTCTCATGGTTCCTGGCTGTAACAGAGGCTTACCTCTCTCATCGTTCCTGGCTGTAACAGAGGCTTTCCTCTCTCATCGTTCCTGGCTGTAACAGAGGCTTTCCTCTCTCATCGTTCCTGACTGTAACAGAGGCTTTTCTCTCTCATTGTTCCTGGCTGTAACAGAGGCTTACCTCTCTCATTGTTCCTGGCTGTAACAGAGGCTTACCTCTCTCATGGTTCCTGGCTGTAACAGAGGCTTTCCTCTCTCATGGTTCCTGGCTGTAACAGAGGCTTTCCTCTCTCATGGTTCCTGACTGTAACAGAGGCTTTCCTCTCTCATGGTTCCAGGCTGTAACAGAGGCTTTGCTCTCTCATTGTTCCTGACTGTAACAGAGGCTTCCCTCTCTCATCGTTCCTGGCTGTAACAGAGGCTTTCCTCTCTCATCATTCCTGACTGTAACAGAGGCTTTCATCTCTCATTGTTCCTGGCTGTAAGAGGCTTACCTCTCATCATTCCTGTCTGTAACAGAGGCTTACCTCTCTCATGGTTCCTGACTGTAACAGAGGCTTACCTCTCTCATGGTTCCTGGCTGTAACAGAGGCTAACCTCTCATCATTCCTGCTTTCCTCTCTCGTGGTTCCTGGCTGTAACAGAGGCTTTCCTCTCTCATTGTTCCTGGCTGTAACAGAGGCTTTCCTCTCTCATGGTTCCTCGCTGTAACAGAGGCTTTCCTCTCTCATTGTTCCTGGCTGTAACAGAGGCTTTCCTCTCTCATTGTTCCTGGCTGTAACAGAGGCTTTCCTCTCTCATTGTTCCTGACTGTAACACATGCTTTCCTCTCTCATCGTTCCTGGCTGTAACAGAGGCTTTCCTCTCTCATCGTTCCTGGCTGTAACACATGCTTTCCTCTCTCATCGTTCCTGGCTGTAACAGGCTTTCGTCTCTCATCGTTCCTGGCTGTAACAGAGGCTTTCCTCTCTCATCGTTCCTGGCTGTAACAGAGGCTTACCTCTCTCATGGTTCCTGGCTGTAACAGAGGCTTTCCTCTCTCATGGTTCCTGGCTGTAACAGAGGCTTACCTCTCTCATGGTTCCTGGCTGTAACAGAGTCTTTCCTCTCTCATCGTTCCTGGCTGTAACAGAGGCTTTCCTCTCTCATCGTTCCTGACTGTAACAGAGGCTTTTCTCTCTCATTGTTCCTGGCTGTAACAGAGGCTTTCCTCTCTCATTGTTCCTGGCTGTAACAGAGGCTTACCTCTCTCATGGTTCCTGACTGTAACAGAGGCTTTCATCTCTCATGGTTCCTGGCTGTAAGAGGCTTACCTCTCATCATTCCTGTCTGTAACAGAGGCTTACCTCTCTCATGGTTCCTGACTGTAACAGAGGCTTACCTCTCTCATGGTTCCTGGCTGTAACAGAGGCTAACCTCTCATCATTCCTGGCTGTAACAGAGGCTAACCTCTCATCATTCCTGGCTGTAACAGAGGCTTTCCTCTCTCATGGTTCCTGGCTGTAAGAGGCTTTCCTCTCTCATGGTTCCTGACTGTAACAGAGGCTTTCCTCTCTCATGGTTCCTGGCTGTAAGAGGCTTTCCTCTCTCATGGTTCCTGACTGTAACAGAGGCTTTCCTCTCTCATTGTTCCTGGCTGTAACAGAGGCTTTCCTCTCTCATTGTTCCTGGCTGTAACAGAGGCTTTCCTCTCTCATTGTTCCTGGCTGTAACAGAGGCTTTCCTCTCTCATGGTTCCTGGCTGTAACAGAGGCTTTCCTCTCTCATGGTTCCTGGCTGTAACACATGCTTTCCTCTCTCATCGTTCCTGGCTGTAACAGAGGCTTTCCTCTTTCATTGTTCCTGGCTGTAACAGAGGCTTTCCTCTCTCATGGTTCCTGGCTGTAACAGAGGCTTTCCTCTCTCATGGTTCCTGGCTGTAACAGAGGCTTTCCTCTCTCATCGTTCCTGGCTGTAACAGAGGCTTTCCTCTCTCATCGTTCCTGGCTGTAACACATGCTTTCCTCTCTCATCGTTCCTGGCTGTAACAGAGGCTTTCCTCTCTCATCGTTCCTGGCTGTAACACATGCTTTCCTCTCTCATCGTTCCTGGCTGTAACAGAGGCTTTCCTCTCTCATCGTTCCTGGCTGTAACAGAGGCTTACCTCTCTCATCTTTCCTGGCTGTAACAGAGGCTTACCTCTCTCATGGTTCCTGGCTGTAACAGAGGCTTTCCTCTCTCATCGTTCCTGGCTGTAACAGAGGCTTACCTCTCTCATCGTTCCTGGCTGTAACAGAGTCTTTCCTCTCTCATCGTTCCTGGCTGTAACAGAGGCTTTCCTCTCTCATCGTTCCTGACTGTAACAGAGGCTTTTCTCTCTCATTGTTCCTGGCTGTAACAGAGGCTTTCCTCTCTCATTGTTCCTGGCTGTAACAGAGGCTTACCTCTCTCATGGTTCCTGGCTGTAACAGAGGCTTTCCTCTCTCATGGTTCCTGGCTGTAACAGAGGCTTTCCTCTCTCATGGTTCCTGGCTGTAACAGAGGCTTTCCTCTCTCATGGTTCCTGACTGTAACAGAGGCTTTCCTCTCTCATGGTTCCAGCCTGTAACAGAGGCTTCGCTCTCTCATTGTTCCTGACTGTAACAGAGGCTTCCCTCTCTCATTGTTCCTGGCTGTAACAGAGGCTTTCCTCTCTCATCATTCCTGACTGTAACAGAGGCTTTCATCTCTCATTGTTCCTGGCTGTAAGAGGCTTACCTCTCATCATTCCTGTCTGTAACAGAGGCTTACCTCTCTCATGGTTCCTGACTGTAACAGAGGCTTACCTCTCTCATGGTTCCTGGCTGTAACAGAGGCTAACCTCTCATCATTCCTGGCTGTAACAGAGGCTAACCTCTCATCATTCCTGGCTGTAACAGAGGCTTTCCTCTCTCATTGTTCCTGGCTGTAACAGAGGCTTTCCTCTCTCATCATTCCTGACTGTAACAGAGGCTTTCATCTCTCATTGTTCCTGGCTGTAAGAGGCTTACCTCTCATCATTCCTGACTGTAACAGAGGCTTACCTCTCTCATGGTTCCTGACTGTAACAGAGGCTTACCTCTCTCATGGTTCCTGGCTGTAACAGAGGCTAACCTCTCATCATTCCTGGCTGTAACAGAGGCTAACCTCTCATCATTCCTGGCTGTAACAGAGGCTTTCCTCTCTCATTGTTCCTGGCTGTAACAGAGGCTTTCCTCTCTCACTGTTCCTGGCTGTAACAGAGGCTTTCCTCTCTCACGGTTCCTGACTGTAACAGAGGCTTTCCTCTCTCACGGTTCCTGGCTGTAACAGAGGCTTTCCTCTCTCATCGTTCCTGACTGTAACACATGCTTTCCTCTCTCATCGTTCCTGGCTGTAACAGAGGCTTTCCTCTCTCATCGTTCCTGACTGTAACAGAGGCTTTTCTCTCTCATTGTTCCTGGCTGTAACAGAGGCTTTCCTCTCTCATTGTTCCTGGCTGTAAGAGGCTTACCTCTCATCATTCCTGACTGTAACAGAGGCTTTCCTCTCTCATGGTTCCAGGCTGTAACAGAGGCTTCCCTCTCTCATTGTTCCTGGCTGTAACAGAGGCTTCCCTCTCTCATTGTTCCTGGCTGTAACAGAGGCTTTCCTCTCTCATGATTCCTGACTGTAACAGAGGCTTTCCTCTCTCATGGTTCCAGGCTGTAACAGAGGCTTTGCTCTCTCATGGTTCCTGACTGTAACAGAGGCTTCCCTCTCTCATCATTCCTGACTGTAACAGAGGCTTCCCTCTCTCATGGTTCCTGGCTGTAACAGAGGCTTACCTCTCTCATGGTTCCTGGCTGTAACAGAGGCTAACCTCTCATCATTCCTGGCTGTAACAGAGGCTAACCTCTCATCATTCCTGGCTGTAACAGAGGCTTTCCTCTCTCATTGTTCCTGGCTGTAACAGAGGCTTTCCTCTCTCATCGTTCCTGACTGTAACAGAGGCTTTCATCTCTCATTGTTCCTGGCTGTAAGAGGCTTACCTCTCATCATTCCTGACTGTAACAGAGGCTTACCTCTCTCATGGTTCCTGACTGTAACAGAGGCTTACCTCTCTCATGGTTCCTGGCTGTAACAGAGGCTAACCTCTCATCATTCCTGGCTGTAACAGAGGCTAACCTCTCATCATTCCTGGCTGTAACAGAGGCTTTCCTCTCTCATTGTTCCTGGCTGTAACAGAGGCTTTCCTCTCTCATTGTTCCTGGCTGTAACAGAGGCTTTCCTCTCTCACGGTTCCTGACTGTAACAGAGGCTTTCCTCTCTCACGGTTCCTGGCTGTAACAGAGGCTTTCCTCTCTCATTGTTCCTGACTGTAACACATGCTTTCCTCTCTCATCGTTCCTGGCTGTAACAGAGGCTTTCCTCTCTCATCGTTCCTGACTGTAACAGAGGCTTTTCTCTCTCATTGTTCCTGGCTGTAACAGAGGCTTTCCTCTCTCATTGTTCCTGGCTGTAAGAGGCTTACCTCTCATCATTCCTGACTGTAACAGAGGCTTTCCTCTCTCATGGTTCCAGGCTGTAACAGAGGCTTCCCTCTCTCATTGTTCCTGGCTGTAACAGAGGCTTCCCTCTCTCATTGTTCCTGGCTGTAACAGAGGCTTTCCTCTCTCATCATTCCTGACTGTAACAGAGGCTTTCCTCTCTCATTGTTCCTGGCTGTAACAGAGGCTTTCCTCTCTCATTGTTCCTGGCTGTAACAGAGGCTTTCCTCTCTCACGTTTCCTGACTGTAACAGAGGCTTTCCTCTCTCACGGTTCCTGGCTGTAACAGAGGCTTTCCTCTCTCATTGTTCCTGACTGTAACACATGCTTTCCTCTCTCATCGTTCCTGGCTGTAACAGAGGCTTTCCTCTCTCATCGTTCCTGACTGTAACAGAGGCTTTTCTCTCTCATTGTTCCTGGCTGTAACAGAGGCTTTCCTCTCTCATTGTTCCTGGCTGTAACAGAGGCTTACCTCTCTCATGGTTCCTGGCTGTAACAGAGGCTTTCCTCTCTCATGGTTCCTGGCTGTAACAGAGGCTTTCCTCTCTCATGGTTCCTGACTGTAACAGAGGCTTTCCTCTCTCATGGTTCCTGGCTGTAACAGAGGCTTTCCTCTCTCATGGTTCCTGACTGTAACAGAGGCTTTCCTCTCTCATGGTTCCAGGCTGTAACAGAGGCTTTGCTCTCTCATTGTTCCTGACTGTAACAGAGGCTTCCCTCTCTCATTGTTCCTGGCTGTAACAGAGGCTTTCCTCTCTCATCATTCCTGACTGTAACAGAGGCTTTCATCTCTCATTGTTCCTGGCTGTAAGAGGCTTACCTCTCATCATTCCTGTCTGTAACAGAGGCTTACCTCTCTCATGGTTCCTGACTGTAACAGAGGCTTACCTCTCTCATGGTTCCTGGCTGTAACAGAGGCTAACCTCTCATCATTCCTGGCTGTAACAGAGGCTAACCTCTCATCATTCCTGGCTGTAACAGCAGCTTTCCTCTCTCATGGTTCCTGGCTGTAACAGAGGCTTACCTCTCTCATGGTTCCTGGCTGTAAGAGGCTTTCCTCTCTCATCATTCCTGACTGTAACATAGGCTTACCTCTCTCATGGTTCCTGACTGTAACAGAGGCTTACCTCTCTCATGGTTCCTGGCTGTAACAGAGGCTTACCTCTCTCATGGTTCCTGGCTGTAACAGAGGCTTACCTCTCTCATGGTTCCTGGCTGTAACAGAGGCTTACATTTCTTTCCCCTATTCTCCCCTCCCCTGGTAACTGCAATCTGCCCTCACCTCTCCCTTCTGTCTGGATGAGCTGCAGATGGTGAGGCTCTTCCCAGCAGGACAAGGAGCATGACATCAGATGCTGGTGTCACGCTGTCGGCAGCAAGGAGGGAGGTGCAGTCATGCCGCCAAGCACCATAGGCCTTGCGCAGCGGCGCAATGGCGAGTCTTTGGTGGGCAGAACTGGGGGCTGTGTTATTCCCCCTCATATCACTGTATGGTCCCCTTCCCAATTATTTAATAATAGCATATATCATTGTGTGCTGGGGGCTGTTATTTACCCTCATATATCACTGTACAGTCCCCTCCCCCCTATATAATACCACATATCAGTGTGTGCTGGAAGATGTGTTATTCCCCCTCATATCACTGTACAGTCCCCTCCCCCTATATAATACCACATATCAGTGTGCTGGGATCTATGTTATCCCGCCTCAAATATCACTATACAGTACCCTCCCACAAATATATAATAATATAATACTACATATGAGTGTGTGCTGGAAGATGTTAATCCCCATCATATATCACTGTACAGTCCCCTATATAATAAATTATATAATATATACAGAACACATTAACTGGCTCCGGCTATCGGGAATGTCTACCATAAAATGGCAGCTAAATCCCCTGTGGCCCCATCCCCACTGCTCTGTGATTGGTTGACTATAAAAATATGGCCGCCGGTCACCGTACATAACACACCATTAGACTATGCAGCTAATAGTCTAGTGATGAAGCTGTGAGAGGCAGGTGCAGCTGGCTGCTAGTTACTGGACGTCCTCTGTACTTTATGCCACCTGATTGGCTACTCGCTGCTACCAATCACTGATTAGTAGCAGCGAGTAGCCAATCAGGCAGCACAAAATACAGAGGACGTCCTGAAACTAGCAGTTACCTGCACCTGCCGCTCAAAGATCGCCACACTGAGAGAAATGGGAGGGCGATCAGCGTGATAAGGGAGGCGGGGCAGTAAGTAGCCATTGCTGCAATACTGAGACGGATGGGATGGGCACTCTGTTTTGTCCAGCAGAGCCCTCTGCAGGGCCTGCCACAGTACCCAGGGCACGTGCCCTGCTTGCCCCACCCTAGTTACACCACTGCATGTGAGTTCTGGTGACCCCGTATGCTAATGCACTTACTTTATCAGTGATGATATGAGGGCGATGTGTAATATGTAACACTTTCCCAGCTCTACTTCACCTTTTCGGAGGGGGAGATGAACTAAACCTTGGAAAATTATAAAGTGAAGAGAGATAAACTACCAACCAATCAGCTCCTGTCATGTTACAGGCTATGTTTGAAAAATGAGTTAGCAGCTGATTGGTTGGTACTTTATCACTCTCCATCTCCCCCAAAATCTCGACTCTAAAACTTATCTTCACATATGAAATGTTCCTCCAAGACATACAAAATTTAGAAAAATTAATAACAGAGAACATCTCGTTCATTACTGATTTATTATAAATCACACAAACTTCAAATAACAATCACAGCATACAATATGTCTTTGCAAGCCTGCCTACCAGATTTTGGCTGCTGTGAGCTCATAAAGAATGTAAACCGTTACAATATTACTGGCCAGGACTTCAGTTATACTGTGCTGCGTCTCCCAGCCATCCTCTGCAAGGTAGCTTGTGAAAGAGAACCACTCTCACGCCCAACGCATTTCAACCACTATTGTATTTGGCAAGGGTTTGACAAAGACCATAGTGGATGAAACGCATCAGAGTGTTTTTTTTTTTTTTTACAAATATTAGGGCTTTATGGTTACATTGGGGGACTCCCTATTTGTTATTCATTGGGGTGGACATGCCTAGCAGAGTAGATTCAAAAAGGACACCTTCCACTAACAAGTGGACAATTCTAATTGCCCTTATGGAGCTGAGTGTGTTTGTACAATAAATATAAAGGTATTATTATTGTTTTTTAGAACAAGACCAAAAGCCATCAGTTTCCTTCATCCGAGCAACAATTATTGTTTCCAATAAACAATTATCCTGAACTTTCTGAATCAAGTCCAAAGAGAAGGTGAAGAGGTTCTTACGATCTACTAAAAGGGAAATAATCTGATCACCCTGAGGACTGAAGAATTACAGAAGAATATAAGAAGTATCCCCTGCGCTAATTAATATGCATATGGGTTGATATGGATGAACTGACAATCACCACCGCTATAATAATATATATAAATCTTTACTTATAATAAAATATAATATAACAATATCAAATTGACCGGTCAATATACAATATAAAAGTCACCATAATATAGTGATTCAATTCTTAGATACACTATCACAAAAAAGTATTGCTGAGAGAGGTGAATCCAAAAAATAAAAAAGCATATAATATGCAATAGGTGTCTTATAATAAATGTCTCTCATAGATAGTCTCAATATAAGAGATAAAAAACAAATAACAAAAATCAATCATCCAGTTCACCAGGAAAATATTGGAATGTTTCACACTAAACGTGTGATCCCGCTGCAATGCTCTCACCAAAGCGCTTGTGCCTCTGTGATATCAGACAGCCGGCTCCATATTATTAGGAATCCTGGAAGACATCTAATGTATAGCTCTGTTTAAATAATGAGATACTGTCTATTTCCAGGTAAGTAAAGCAAGGTAATTGCCGGAGGAGGCTGCGTCCACGGAGAGACAGTGTGTGAGCGGCTCACCTGATGGTGCAATAAAGGTGCTTCAGCCACGGCTCAATCCCAGCCTCTACTCCGACTGCCAGCAAACGTCCTCCGGGGTCACTGAAATCCACGTCCCAGCTGCTGAACACCACCAATGTGTTTGAATGAGTCCCAATGTGTCCTGGACCTGGATGATTGATTTTTGTTATTTGTTTTTTATCTCTTATATTGAGACTATCTATGAGAGACATTTATTATAAGACACCTATTGCATATTGTATGCTTTTTTATTTTTTGGATTCACCTCTCTCAGCAATACTTTTTTGTGATAGTGTATCTAAGAATTGAATCACTATATTATGGTGACTTTTATATTGTATATTGACCGGTCAATTTGATATTGTTATATTATATTTTATAAGTAAAGATTTATATATATTATTATAGCAGTGTGGTGATTGTCAGTTCATCCATATCAACCCATATGCATATTAATTAGCGCAGGGGATCCTTCTTATATTCTTCTGTCAAACACACCTGATTCACAGGTGTGCAATTAAGTTACCACTAGCACAATTTTTATCTCTGCTGCTTTATACAACATTTTTGTAACACACAGGCAATTTGATTTTATACATTTAAATTTAGTTAAATTAGCGCTGGATGGTTGATTTTAGAATTACAGAAGAGAATAAACTCTGCCTCACAGTCCTGCTTATTATAGGAAGATCTCCTCATTACTGTCATCTAATATTACTGCTTATCATAGGAACACCTCCTCATTATTGTCATATCTTACTTTTTATCTCTAATATTACTACTCAAGACCCATTTGTCATATCTCATTGGTGAGGAGACCCCAGAACTACAGTCATTACGTGCCAAGTTTCATTAAATTGCAAGAAAATGAAAAAAAAAAAAAAAAGCTAATATGTTTTTATTTCATTTTTTTTTACCCACAAACAAGAAATACATTGTGGTTCATGCCTCACCATTAATCCACCATTCCAAAATAGCAAATATCTGGATTCTATCCACAACTTTCCATAAAAAAATCTGTTGACTCTATATAACAACAATGTGGTATTTTATAACTGTGGAGAGAGTAGTGCTGATATCTAATAGAATAAAGAAACTACTATAAGTTTCACCCGAGTGCTCTTTACCAGTCTTATATTAATGACACATATTCCAATTATCTGCACACTGTTAACTTAAAATGTTAAAATACTGTATGACTGGAGTGTTTGTAAAACCCTGTTATGTATCAGCTCATAGCAATGCTTTTCTCCTGTGTGACATCTGATATCTAACTAGAGCTGATTTCTCTGTAAAATATTTCCCACACTCTGACTTCTCTGATATGCAAGATATAATTTAAGTGTATAACATTTGCCACACTAAGAGCATGGAAATGGTTTCTCACCTGTGTGAGTTCTCTGATGTGTAACAAGATATGATTTGTGTGTAAAACATTTCCCACACTCAGAGCATGAAAATGGTTTCTCACCTGTGTGATGTCTCTGATGTTTAAGAAGATTTTGTTTCTGTGCAAAATGTTTCCCACACTCAGAACATGTAAATGGCTTCTCACCTGTGTGACTTCTCTGATGTGTAACAAGATCTGATTTACATATAAAACATTTCCCACATTGAGAACATAGAAATGGCCTCTCACCTGTGTGACTTCGCTGATGTATAACAAGATGTGATTTCTGTGTAAAACATTTTCCACACTCCGAACATGGAAATGGTTTCACACCAGTGTGACTTCTCTGATGTAAAAGAAGATCTGATTTCCGTGTAAAACATTTCCCACACTCAGAGCATGAAAATGGTTTCTCCCCTGTGTGACTTCTCTGATGTCTAACAAGAACTGATTTATGTGCAAAACATTTCCCACACTCAGAGCATGAAAATGGTTTTTCACCTTTGTGACTTATCTGATGTCTAACAAGATCTAATTTCTGTGTAAAACATTTCCCACACTCAGAGCATGGGAATGGCTTCTCACCTGTGTGACGTCTCTGATGTGTAACAAGATATGATATATGTGTAAAACATTTCCCGCACTCAGAACATGGATACGGCTTCTCCCCTGTGTGATGTCTCTGGTGTTTAACAAGATTTTGTTTCTGTGTAAAACATTTCCCACACTCAGAACATGGAAATGGCTTCTCACCTGTGTGAGTTCTCTGATGTGTAACAAGAAGTGATTTACATGTAAAACATTTTCCACACTGAGAACAAGAAAGTATTTTATCAGGTGTATGAACTGCACTATGTGTAACAAAAGCTGAGGTATTAGGAGAACAGTCTTCATGATTAGAGGGGTCAGATGATATAGCTGCACTGTGATAAGCTTGTGTGATGTTATCTTCTATTTTAAGATCTGTAGACAAGATAAGGACTCCCTCCAAGTCATTCCTGCTTGTGCGTCCATCTGATGGAAATAAAATAACTGTATTATTATTCAGTTCTTTATATTGCAGATATATTATTCTGTGCTTTACAGATAAAATTTAGCCACTCACTTCATTCCCCCAGTGGAGTTTACAATTTTTAATTCACTTGGTTTAACTTGGGTGCAAAGCCACCTAACCTACCAGTATAATTTTTCCACACGTACAATACTGTGCAAAAGTTTTAGGTAAGTGTGTAAAAAATGCTGCAAAGTAAGAATGCCTTCAAAGATAGAAGTGTTAATAGGCTATTTTTATCAATTAACAAAATGCAAAGTGAATGAACAGAAGAGAAATCTAAATCAAATCAATATTTGATGTGAACACTGTCTTCAAACAGCATCAATTCTTCTAGGTACACTTGCACACAGTTTTTGAAGGAACGCAGCAGGGAGGTTGTTCCAAACATCTTGGAGAACCACAGATCTTCTGTGGATGTAGGCTTGGTCAAATCTTTGTCTCTTCATAATCGTAATCCCAGACAGATGCAAAGATGTTGAAATCTGGGCTCTTTGGGGGCCATATCATCATCACTTCCAAGACTCCTTGTTCTTCTTTACCCTGAATATAGTTCTTAATGACTGTTACAATGTGCTGCCAGGATTTCTGACAGTTTTTAGTCCTGGCTGTTGCTAGGCAGCAGTGAAGCTGTCAGAATTGTAGAAGCATTCAGCTGCTGCCAGTCTGCAAACAAGCTGTGTGTCTGTGTGTGTCAGTTCAGCTGCAATTAAATCTGCAATCAAGGAGGATGGCTTGCATTGGTTCCTCTTCCTGTTATATTGCAGTCAATCCCAGCATTCCTTGCCGGTGACAACTTATACCTTGTGTTGCTGCCTGGTCCGTTCCATGTGTATCGTTGTTCTGGTATCTTGCTCGGCATATGCCCAGCCATGTCTGTTCCCAGTTACTACATTCTTGTGGAACTTTCAAGTTTCTACTAACTGCAAGTATTACCAAATCTCCACAGTGAATATAATCTCTGCTGCAGTGTTTTTGCATCACTGCATCATCTGTTTGCTATACGGACTAGCTATCCTATTAACCCTGTAGATGTTATTTATATATGCTGTGATAGATTCTGTGCTGCTACTACACCTGCAAGTCCTGCTGTGTGCATTATAGTTGCTGTCTGCTAAATCACCTGTTTGCTATCCAGACTAGCTGTCCTGCTATTAACCCTGTGGATGCTGGTTCTGATTCTGCAATTACCCTAACCCTTTTAAGTATCTGTTTCTACTCCAGTCAATATCCTGCGATCACCCCTGCATGGTATAAGCCCCTACTGCCTGAGCTGAAGTCCTGAGGGCAGCCTAAGTACCGGTGAGTGTATTCAACTCTATGGGAACAACAGGTTGTTGCTGCAGGCAGAAGATCTCAGTAGGAGGCTCTAGGGGTCTTATACACATACAAGGGTGTTTCATAACATTATCACCGGACAGAAAATTAAAAATTCAACTGGAAGATGAATCATAGCCAATCAGCTTCAGATGCTGAATTAGAAATGTCAGGACTTGTCCCTCCAAGTGGCCTCTCATGATCAGAGTCCTTGCACTACTTCATTGGCAACATTAGCTAATAAAGAACCCAAGATGAATCTCCTAAGATTGATTCTCTGGAGATCGGAGTTAGTTCTTTTCATGAGGCTGTCACGACCAGGGCTGTGTGTGCTCGGGGGCAGCGGAACTTACCTATCCGGAAGCTATGGCAGGGTCCCGCTGGTGGAGATCTGCGCTGTATGCCAGGGGGTTCCGGAGACATACTGTCCTGAATGCTTGTGGTGAGTCTGTATCAGGTTTGGCAGCCATCTTGGATTTCAGCATGTGAAACATTCCAGCCAATCCAGGCAGAGCATTCCAGGAGTCCTAGCAACCAATCCTGCACTTCCTCCGGGTATTTAAGGGCTGATATGCAGTCCTTTCATTGCCAGTGCAACATTATTCCCAGCTCTTGCTGGGTGGTAGTTCTCCGTGCTCCTTTGCTGTGTTTCCAGTCCAGTTTGCCATTACGACTCTGCTTGCTTCAGGATCTAGCTACCATCGTTTACCTCCATGTGCAGCAGTGCTTCTCCTGGCTCTTGCTCCTAGTTGGGATCCCTGCTAAAGTCCACGACATCTACGTCCCCTCCGGCTATCCGGTTGCCTACAGTCGGTACCTACGTGCCTTCTGGGTAAACATCCATCTGAGACACTCACTATCCAACGGGCCACTCATGAGCAGTACTCCTCTCAAGCCAACGTCCTTCCAGTATCAGAATACTGTTCTTAAATCCACTCCTGATTCCACTCCGGGTCTAAGTCCGCAACCGTCCATGACAGTTTGCATTGGCTATGTGGATTCGGCCAGTGGAGAGGATCCTAGAACAGAACTTCTCCTAGGCATTGCCAGCCGCCTAGAGGGACTGGAGGCTTCCCTGCGACAAATTGCCCAATTTCTTCAAGAGATGTTGCTGCGGCAGGATAATCTTCAGGCTTCCCTGGTCATAGTAAATATGCCCTCCGCCACTAATCCGCAAGCCTCTCCAGGAGCTTCTACTCCAGCTGTGCCAGCCACTCCGGCCACTCCACACAATCTGCATCTGCCGACTCCCAATAAGTTTGATGGAAGTCCAAAGCTGTGTAGGGGCTTCCTCAACCAGTGTGATGTTCACTTCACTCTCCAACCCACAAATTTCCCGTCCGCCAAATCCAAGGTGGCCTATATAGTGTCTCTATTATCCGGGTCCGCTCTGGACTGGGTGTCACCACTCTGGGAGAGATTCGATCCTTTATTGGAGAATTATTCCGAATTCCTGTCCTCCTTCAGGCAATTTTTGATGAACCAGGAAGAACAACCTCAGCAACTGCTGAGATACTACGACTTCGCCAAGGCAGCCTGTCCCGTGAGTCAGTACGTTGTTCAGTTCCAGACGCTGGCCTCTGAGTTAAAATGGAATTAGGAAGCATTGATCGCAGCTTTATGGAGTGGGCGCCCTACCAACCTTCCTAATTCGCCTATGCCCGGGCCGGCGACGGATAAGCCCATGCAGATTAAAAGGGCCCATTTATCCACAGAGGAGCGGCAAAGACATCGCAGCGAAAATCTGTGCATGCATTGCGGAGGGACTGGTCATCTGGTAACTTCCTGTCCTCATCGTCTGGGAAACTCCCGCTCCTAACTGGCATCGGAGACACCAGGTTAGGAGTCATGTCTCGGTCTCCATCCATGATAGAATCCACCTTATCCCTTTCCCTGGAACTTACACAGGGTTCTAAAACTGTGCTTTCTCTCCTAGATTCAGTGGCAGCGGAGAACTTCATTACCTTGGAATTCATTCTCCAACTACAGATACCCGTCACGATTCTCGATCACGGCATCACTCTATCGGCGGTTGATGGCAGCCAAATCCGTAATGGGACTGTGACTTACATAACCCAACCTGTACGAGTCAGGGTAGGGGCTCTCCATACCAAATTTATCCAGTTCCTAGTTATTCCCAAAGCCTTACATGGGGTTATCTTGGGATACCCCTGGTTATGTAGACATAACCCCAAAATTGATTGGGACTCTATGTAAATACTGTCCTGGGGCGAAGATTGTCGTGCCTCCTGTTTACCCTGTGTCAAACCAGTAAAAAAAAATACAAATATCTGAGAATCCGCAAATTTCTTGTCAGTATATTTTGTTTAGTGATGTGTTCAGTAAAGCTGGAGCAGATTCTTTACCTCCGCACCGGGACTGGGACTGTCCTATTGAACTGATGCCGGGCAAGACTCCTCCTAGTGGTCACACATATCCTCTGTCCCTGCCTGAAACTAAGGCCATGTCCAAATATATTCGTGAGAATCTAGAAAAAGGTTTCATCAGACCTTCCACTTCACTAGCTGGTGCAGGATTCTTCTTTGTGGCCAAGAAAGTCTACGACATCTACGTCCCCTCCGGCTATCCGGTTACCTACAGTCGGTACCTACGTGTTTTTCTGGGTAAACGTCCGTCTGAGACACTCACTATCTAATGGTTCACTCATGAGCAGTACTCTTCTCAAGCCAGCGTCCTTCCAGTATCAGAAGACTGTTCTTAAACCCACTCCTGATTCCACTCTGGGTCCAAGTCCACAACCTTCCGTGACAGAGGCATGCAAGCTATACTTCTGGATGAGACCACACTCCTCCGGATCAGAGGTCCAAAGAGTAGGGATTGTTATCTCATTGCTCCAAGGTGACCCGTAGACTTGGGCATTCGGTCTATATGCAGAACATCCAGCCCATCAGCCAGTGGATGCCTTCTTTGTTGCTTTAGGGGTCCTCTACGATGATCAGGATCAAGCTACTATAGCAGAAGCTCAGTTACATTCTCTCCAGCAAGGAAGGAGTACCACCGAAGCATACTGCACAGAATTCCAGTGCTGGGCCAACAATTGCGGTTGGAATGACCCAGCATTACGCAGTCAGTCAGTTCCGCTTAGGCCTAACGGAACAGATAAAGGATCATCTGGTGCAGTATCCGTGCAGAGTTCCTTGGATGCCTTGATGAAGTTGGCCATACTGGTAGAATGATGCATCAGAGAATGAACGATGGAGAAGGAGGGTCCATTCCCACTTTCCTGTACTTTTGCCATCATGTTGCCTGAGGAAGGTCCAGAGCCCATGCAGATAAGCAGAAAACCCCTAACAGCTGAGGAGGACACGTAGACGGACCCTGGGTCTGTGTCTCTACTGTGGTGGCAAGGGGCACCAAGCACGTTCGTGTCCACATAAGTCAGGGAAATGACAGAGTCTAAGTAATGGCCTGTCAGTGGAAAATTTTGTCCTCATTTCAGTGCGCATATTAGTCAGAGGTAAGCAGGTCAGGGCCTCGGCCTTCCTGACAGTGGAGCTCCAGGAAATTTCTTGGACCTTGCCTATGCCCAGTCTATTGGCATTCCTGCAGATGTACTGGAGTCACCAATTTCCATATGTGGACTAGATGGACAACCCTTGCTCAACGGTCAGGTGAAGAGGCAAACACCTTTTCTGCTATCCATCGGAGCTCTGCATACTGAGCACCTGTCTTTCTACCTTATCCACTGTCCTCTGGCTCCTATCATACTTGGATTACTTTGGCTGAAGACAATCCTGTCATCGATTGGAAGAGTGGCGAGGTTCTGCGGTGGGGTCCAAACTGCTCCAAGGGTTGCCTTACCCTTCCCATACGGGCGCTACAATTGGAATCTAATCCATTACCACCACCTTACTAGGAATATTTAGATGTTTCTCCAAGCAGAAAGCAGATATTCTACCTCAGAATCATCCATATGACTGCGTCATCAAGTTAGTTACCAGAGCCAAGCTTTCCAAAGGCAGGGTATATGCCCTCTCCATTCCATTCCAGAGTCTGAGGCCATGAAAGGACTATATCAAAGAGAACCTTGCCAAGGGATTCATCTGTCCTTCCAAATCCCCGGTGGGTGCAGGATTCTTATTTGTAGGCAAGGATGGAACTTTGCGATCCTGCATTGATTATTGAGGACTCAACAGAGTCACCATTAAGAATTCTTATCCTTTGCCACTTATTTCGGTCCTGTTTGACCAGCTCCGGGATGCCATTATCTTCTCAAAGATTGATCTGCGCAGTGTTTATAATCTAATCTGGATCAAAGAGGGAGATGAATGGAAGAAGGCATTTAACACGCACTCAGGACACCGATAGTACTTTGTAATGCCGTTCGGTCTGGCCAATGTTCCTGCGGTCTTCCAAAACTATATCAATGACATCATCCCAGAGTTCCTGGGTCGTTTCGTGGTTGTCTGCCTAGATGACATCATGATCTATACACCTTCTCTTGAGACACACCGTGCCCATGTTCGCCAGGTACTGCAAGAGTTACAGGAGAACCAAATCTATGCCAAACTTGAGAAGTGTGAATTTAAAAAAAAGAAGTATCATTCCTGAGGTATGTCATCAATCCCAGTGGGTTTGCTATGGACCCCATTAAACTCAAAGTGGTGCTGGAGTGAACCCGACCCACCATTCTGAAGGCCATTCAGAGCTTCCTTGGGTTTGCCAATTATTACCGCAGATTTATCCGGTCATTTGCTATTGTAGATCCCATTGTGCAGTTGACAAAGGCGCAGATACTGTTTATTGTTCTCCAGCAGCTATCCAGGCCTTCTGCAACATCAAGTCGGTCTTCACATTAGCATCCGTCCTTCGGCACCCAGACCCAGCATTGTCGTTTGTGGTGGAGGTAGATGCTTCTGAGATTGGAGTGGGTGCTGTCCCATCTTAAAACAACCCATAGGACTAGACTTTATCTATGTGCATTTTTAACCAAAAAGTTCTCCCCAGTAGAGGCTAATTATGATGTCGGTAATCAAGAGCTTTTAGCCGTTAAATGAGCCTTTGAAGCCGGTCGATGTGGGTTGGAGGGTGCTAGACATCCTGTCACTATCTACACGGACCACATACATTTTGCCTACATTGAGTCAGCTAAAAGACTAGGTCCCAGGCAAGTGCAGTGGGCAGATGCTCTGTCACGCAGCTTTCAGACAGCCCAAACTATTAAACACTTCTATTTTTGAAAGCATTCTTATGCAGCATTTTTCCACACCTGCCTAAAACTTTTGCACAATACTGTATATGGGGATTTTTGTCCTTGTAAAATTATTTTCTCTGACTCCATGGGGAACACAGGGATCATGCTGGATATCGGTGGTGAGGAGGAGTCTGGGCAATAAAAAATGGTTACATTTTTTTGCCCAGCAGCACAGGCTCCCTCTCCCCTATACCCTGCCTCCAACACTAGGGGGCCCAGTTAAATTTAACAAGCCCAAGGAAGGGAGAAGGAGAAGAGTAAGGAGAAGGAATAACAGCACACACACACACGAGAAACCAGTAATGATGCAGGAATGATGCAGGACCCTCCCTGACACACCTGGCTTGCAGGATTTTCCTGTGTCCCCTATGGAGTCCGAAAAAAGGATTTTACAGGTAAAGACAAAAATCCACTTTTCTCTTTTCTCCATGGGGGACACAGCGATCACGCTCGGATGTCCCAAAGCTGTTCCCTTAAGAAATGGGACGATCCTGTGCTGCACCAAGAACTCTACACCTGCATCAAATGAAGGCGAAGGTGTCAAAAGCATAGAACTTAATGAAGGTCTGAGAAGACCACGTGGCCGCCTTACAATGGCGCCACTTTAAGCCATCCAAGAAGAGCCGACAGCTCTGATGGAATGCGCTCATACTGAAGTCTGGGTAGTATGACCGCCTGATGGATAGTCAACCGAAGCCAATGAGACAAAGTCTGTTTGGTAGCTGCCGGCCAGCCCCGCTTTTTAAAGTCATATAAGACAAAAAGGGAATTGGAACAATGCAAATCACCTCATCCTGTTGAAAGAAATACAGAGAGCCCTCACTAAATCTAATGATGCCTGTTCCACAGAAGAATCCAGTAGGCAAAAGACAGGAACCACAATTTCTTAGTGTGAAACTCAGAAATGACCTTGGAAGATAACCAAGGCACATGCAAAGGTTCACCCGGTCCTGACAGAAAATCAGAAAGGAGGGAGAAAATCAGAAACTTGATGGGCCGAAGCAATGGCTAGGAGGAAAACTGTCTTCCACTTAAGCCATTGAAGATCAACCAAATTTAAGGGCTTGAAAGGGGTTTCCTGGAGGGTCCGGAGCACCGAGGATAAGTCCCACGGAGCCATAGGGTGTACAAACAAAGGCTGGATAAAAGTTTGCACAGCCAGCAAAAAAGCCACCATACATTGAAAGAGGACCAAAAGGGACGAAACCTGAACTTTGATTGATGAAAGATGAAGGCCCAAATCCAATCCGGCCTGTAAGAAGAAGACACTCAACAGACGAAAAGAGCGGGGATTAAATCCCAGTGCCGAACACAAAGTGAAGTAAGTCTTCCATATGTTAGCTTAACAAGGTTTCTTGGTGTTGAGCAGGGTTTGATGACTGCAGATGAAAATCTCTTGGCTCTTAAGATTGATGTCTCAATAGCCACCCTGTCAAAGCCAGACTTGTCAGATCCGGGTGGAAGCACGGACCCTAAAACAGAAGGTTGGGTCAGAGTGGAAGCTGCCACGGAGTGTCGATGGACAGAAGGAGAAAGTCGGCATACCAAGCTCTGCATGGCCAATCTGGAGCGAAGAGAATCACTGTGCTACCCTCCAACTTTTTTTTAGCAAAGTACCCGTGGAATCATGGAAATTGGAGGAAAAATTTAAATGAGAGGGAATGACCACTTGACCACGAGAGCGTCCACCAGAAGGGGCCCCGGATCGCTTGTCCAAGAACAGTACTTCAGCAACTTGCGGTTATGATGGGAGGCCATCATATCGATATCCAGACAGCCCCAGTGACCTACTAATGCCTGGAAGACCTCAGGATGAAGGGTCCACTTGCCTGCATGAATGTCCTGGTGGCTGACAAAATCCGCTTCCCAATTTTGGATTCCTGAAATGCATACCATTGACAGAGCCAGAAGGTAGCCCTCTGCCCACAAGCTTGTGCAGAAGGAGCCTAACCTTATAAAGATCCTTGTAGACCACCTGAATCTAAAGGATGTTGATGGGAAGACTCTCCTGATCCATCCACTGTCTTTGAAAGGTTTGATAACAAGTCACTGCTCGACACCTGTGAAGATTGGCGTCGGTGGTGAAAGGGACTCAGTCCTGAAGCCAGAATGGGTGGCCCTTGTCCAAATGAGACTTCACCACATTAAGGAGTGTTGTACCTCCCCTAATAGATTTATGTTCTGAGATCTGAGGTAAAGATGTGACTTGTTCCAACTGGCTACAATCTCCAACTGCAGAGAGTGCGAGTGAAATTGAGGATATACGACCATCACAAAAGTGGACACTAGAGTGCCCAGTATCTGCATGCAAGCATGAATGGACACGCACTGCCGCCCAAGGAGGGCCAGAACTTTGGCCTGTCAGGTCATAAGTTTGTTCAACAGAAGGAACACTTGCTTAACCGAGGTAACCAGTAAGGCACCTAAGTGAAGCATCAAGAAGGTGTCACAGAAGATTTTTGATGATTGATGACCCACCACTGAGTTCAATAAAGATCCACCGTGAGACAGAGGTGATCCTCAAGTACTTCTGGGGATTCTGCCAAAATAAGCAGGTCATCCAGAAAGGTAGTATCTGAGATATGCTGCCATGCCCGTCATAATCTTTATGAAAATACGAGGAAAAATAATCCTCTCTTACAGTGAACCTGAGAAAGCCCTGATGGCATTCCCTAATGGGAATGTTTAAGTAGGCATCCTGGATATCCAAGAACACCATTAAGTCCCCTGTTTCAGGCCAGAATTATGGAATACAAAGCTTCTATGCGGAACCTGGGAACATTGAGATACCCGTTCAGTGATTTCAGGTGGAGTGAGGGATGGAATGATCCATCCGGTTTTAACACCAGGTAAAGGTTGGCATAAAATACGGTACCTCTCTGAGATGAAGAAACAGGAACAATCACTCAGGAGACCAAAACAAAACTGATGGATCTCCGTAGTGCTCCTACCACCTCTGGATCCACTGGAAGACCTGTGGAGAAAAACTGAATTGGTGGACGTTCCTTGACAGTTAGGACATAACCGTGGGACATTATTCCTCTTACCCAGGCTTCTGATGTCGTTATTCAGGAATCAGAGAAAATCAAAAGACAGCCTCCCGCTCTGGCAGCTCCCAGGTGGAGGCCCACCCAGTCATGCAACAGGTTTATCTAATGGCTTGGGAGCTGGATGGTAATTGGACAAGGCCTGCTTACCTCCGGACTTAGAGGTCTAGCGTTCCCGCTAGGCTGTTTTAGCGGGGCGCGGCGCCCTGCCCTCCTTCTGAAAGGCAAAAAGCGCCCTGCCCTCCAGAAGGAGGGCAAAAAGCGCCCTGCCCTAACAGCCTGCAGGTGCCGTCTTCACCCGCGGGTCGCAGTGTCCCGCGGGTGAAGAAATGTGCGGTGACCCAGTCACCGCCGGAGAATAGATGCCGGGCGCATGAACTCGGCATCTATTGTCCCTGTCTGCAGGCCTTGGGGGCTGCCCGGCGTGTCCGTAAGTGCCGGGCACGCCCCCAAGAGTGACGAAAAGGGGATGCGTCTTATAGACACGCCCCCTTTTCAATGACCACGCCCCCTTCTCGGTCGCGCGCACACAAACCTGCCCTCTCTAGCTCCGGCACCCTGCCTCGCGCCGGAGCTAGAGTGAACACTAGAGGTCCTTGATATAGATCGGTGAGATTTGGCAAAGGGCTGACCGTTGGTCTTACCCTGTCGATGAAATTAACAAAATTTAGAGGCTTTTGACCTGGGAACCGCAGAAGGAAGGAAAGCGTACTTAGGTGCCACAACTGTAGGTACAGTCTTGTCAAGCTCTGGTCCAAAAAGAACATCCCCTGTGAAGGAAAGAGCATCCAGAGCCACTTTGAAGTCTGCATGCGTTTGCCTACTGCGGAGCCAGAGAGCTCTCCTAGACACTTCAGTTGATGCGGATTGCAAGCAAGGACACCCAAGTCAATGGCAGCCTCACCAAGATAAGTACTAGACTCTCTAACATTGTCGACCAGACATAGCAGCTCTATTCTGTGAACCCCTGACCGAACATCATCCTCAAAAAAATCCACCTAGCATCCCAAGGGTTTGACGACCAAATCGCACGCAAGGACCAGACAGACAATTGATCCCGCATTGGAGAAGATGGCTTTAAGAACATTTTCTAGCTTCCTATCTGTAGGATCCTTGAGGGCAAAGTAGAGGATCTAACCAAACTTGCCACATGTGCATCCACCGGGGGAGATGATTCCCACTTGCCCTGTTAGCCGCTGGGAGGGGTATAAATGTGGAAATGTGCTTAGAGATCCCCTTACTGGGGAGAGGGAATCAGACTTAGAGGCTTGGTCTGTGTCCTTAATTAAAGGAGCGGATTTCAAGCCTTGATCAGAGCTTCAACATCCACCTGCGGCTGGGAGTCCTCTTGAATAGAGGTCTCCATATCTGAATCAACAGGAACACTATCCTGAGGAAACCTTTAAGGCTGAGCCATATCCAGAACGTGGAGTAGACATTTCCCGTCTGGAATGTTTACGCTTGGAAGGTCGGTCCTTGTCTAGCATATGTTGGAAAGAAGCAGACACCTGCGCCAGACCCTGAACCGACTGAGAAAGGGTATGTCATTGGGCAGAATATTGGCAACTTAACCCACTCCTGTGGCAAGACTAGCAGGCAGTGTAGGTCTAGGGGTCACAAGCTGATTTACCAGCTGTAACATTACTTGAGACAGTGTGGCAGCCCATGCCAGCTCATGAGCGGAAGTCGTGGTTGCTGGAATATCAGGCTGAAAACCAGAGAAACACTGGGCACATAAACCATCACTGTCTAAGTTCTAAGGAGAGAGAACTACAGAACAGCTCTTGCAATTGCGCAGCACCCCCCTCCCTGGGCGCCTTAGATGAATGACCCTTAAACTTGCCAGGGTCGGCAGGTTGTTTGCATGCACAGACGATGGAACAACCTCAATATTGGGCAGCAGGGAAACAGGATAGGATGACATATCGTCTAGTGTGTACCCGGCATTAGTCGCACACACATATACAAGTGTCACATTGAAATTAATCAGCACAGTCTCCTAGTGTGTCCTAATTGCAACACATTGCAACTTAGACTCATTTTTGGAAACAAAAAGATGCAAAAAAAATGCCCAACGCTAGCAGAGGCTCATGCAACCAGTTGTGCCACGAGGGGCTGTTTGACGTGACTGAAGCAAAGATGAGTGAGGACAAATCTGTATCTTACCCCCAATTGCAGACTTTGCTGGGTAACATTCCCTAGCCTTCATCACAGAACAGGAAGACTCATTAGCCAGTGAATCACAATATCCAAATAGACCTCTCTCACACATAAACAGGAGAAACTTGGGGCTAAATTACCAACAACTGCGTTTACACTATACAAAGTTCTCCAGGTGGAAATATATGTAGCAAAAGCAGCCTCTAAATGGTCCTCTGGTAATACTCAGGGAGAGTAGCCCCACCAGAGTCATGATACTAAATTAGGCTAACGAGTCACTGTAGATGAACGCTGAGAGGCAAGTAGAGCGATAGGACAGAGCAACACAGAATGATGGCGGCACAGAGCAGGGGAGGCAGCAGGACAGGGTAGGGGAATGGTGTAGGGCACAGTGGAGGAGGCAGCAGGACAGGGTAGGGGAATGGTGTAGGGCACAGAGAGGGGGGCAGCAGGACAGGGTAGGGGAATGGCGCAGGGCACAGAGTGAGGGAGGCAGCAGGACAGGGTAGGGGAATTGCAAAGGGCACAGAGCAAGGGCAGCAGCAGGACAGGGTAGGGGAATTGCAAAGGGCACAGAGCAAGGGCAGCAGCAGGACAGGTTAGGGGAATGGTGCAGGGCACAGAGCGGAAGAGGCAGCAAGACAAGGTAGGGGAATGGCGCAAGGCACAGAGCAGGAGAGGCAGCAGGACAGGCTAGGGAATGGCACAGGGCACAGACTGGCTACAGCAGAAAGAGGACGCCAGCAGGACAGAGCAGGATACAGAGAATGGTCAGCAGATAGAGCGCAACAGTACAGAGAATCCAAACACAGAGACTAAAGGGAGACACTGTGCAAATATGGGTGTGGGTATAGCTCTGAGTGTGTGACATGGTGCAGTAGTGTGAAATGTGTTGTTATGGGTATTATACAAAACATTTGGGATGGTAAAACAAAGTGACATGATGTGAGGGGAGGAGCAGAAGTATAATAGGGGCTGATGGCTCCTGATGTATGAGATACACCACAGAGTGTGGGGAGAACACTGGTCAGATTTCTGGGCTGGTAACACACAGTGACAGGATGAGATGGGGAGAGCACGAGTATAATACAGGCTGATGGCTTCTGATGTATGAGAGAGTGTGGGGGGGGGGGGGGAGACTGGTTTGATCTCTGGGTTGGTAACACACAGTGCCATGATGTGAGGGCGAGAGGAGTCTAATAGGGGCTGATAGCTCCTGACTCACACACTGGGCAGATACAATTCCCTCATTAGTTTGTAGTGACAGGGTGTAGAGTAAGAGATTGCTGTAGTAACTGAGCAAGGAGAATATGTGACTGTTTTCGGTAATAAGTTTATTACTCACCTATGCTGATATCTAAAGGGTTTTCCTCCTTCTTACATTGCTGATCACCCCTCACATATGCCTCTTCTTCTCCCTCTATATCTTCTGCCTTCATATCAGTTACATAGGTCTCTTCTTCTCCCTCTGTATCTTCTACCTTCATATCAATCATATACTTCTCTTCTCCTCCTATATCTTCTACCTTTATATCAGTCACATACGTCTCTTCTTCTCCCTCTACATCTTCTTCCTTATTATCAGTCACAAAGGTCTCTTGCTCTCCCTCTATAACTTCTGCCTTCATATCAGTCACATATGTCTCTTCTCCCTCTGTATCTTCTGCCTTTATATCAGTCACATAGGTCTCTTCTTCTCCTATATCTTCTGCCTTCATATCAGTGACATACATCTCTTCTTCTCCTTCTATATCTTCTGCCTTGATATCAGTCACATACGTCTCTTCTTCTACTTCTATATCTCCTGTCTTCATATCAGTCATATACGTCTCTTTTTCCCCCACTGTATAGTCTGCCTTCAGATCAGTCACATACGTCTCTTCTTTTTCACCCTCTATATCTTCTGCCTTATTATCCTTCAAATTTTCACAGTAAACCTACAAAAAAACACATTAGTAATGTCTGATATTATTGAGTATATATATATATATATATATATATATATATATATATACACATACACACACACAGTGTTCACTCTAGGTCCGGCAGCAGGCAGGGCACCAGTCCTAGAGACAGGGCACTTCTGCGCGCGCCCGAATAGGGGGTGTGGCCAGAGAAAAGGGGTGTGTATTTATGACGCACCCCCTTTTCATCACTCCTGGGGGCATGCCCGGAACTTCCTGACATGCTGGGAAGCCCCCAAGTGCTGCGGTCACAGTAAATGGATGCCGGGCGCATGTGCCCGGCATCCATTCACCGATGCGCCGCCGTTTTCACCACCCGCGGGACACTGTGACCCGCGAGTGGAGACAGAGGCCCTGATTCAGCGCCGGACGCTCTGACAGAGCGCTTGCTCTGAATCAGGGCCGGTTTTTTTTTTTTTTAGAACGGCCTCCTGGCCGCTCGCATAGCTGTGTGACCACCCACAGCTATAGCGAGCGGCCAGGAAGATGGTCGCGATGGTCATCGGGCTTGCGGCGAGACCCTTGTGGTAGGGTCTCGTTGCCACAAGTCCCAGAGAGATTTTGGCTCTAACAGAGCCGAAATCTCTCCACTGACATCACTTGTGGGGTCGGCCCCAAACGGTAGGCGTTCACATGGGAACGCCTCCGTTTGGGCAGCCACCCCCCCGGCCCGCCCACCAAAGGGGGCATGCTGTCACTCAACATCGACAGCACGTCCCCTTTGGTGCGCGACCCGGAGCGATGGAGTGCCCGTCGCTAGCTGAGTGTCGCGCATGACGGAGCTGGCTCCGTCGTGTGCATGCGCTCTGGGCTACCATCGACCCGGTTGCGAGCGCTGGCGACCGGGTCTGAATCGGGCCCAGAACCCGCAGGCTGTCTCAGCAGGGCACCACGCTGGAGGGCAGGGTGCTTTCTGCCCTTCAGAAATAGGGCAGGGCGCAGCGCCCCGCTAAAACAGCCTAGCAGGAACGCTATATACATACATACAAATCCACCATCCGGCACTCTTTGGAAAATGCTGGTACTCTGCCGGGTGCCTTCCACAGCAAACCTCAGAGCAGGATTGCTGAAATACAATGGTAAATAAAGTAACACTTAATACGGCATAAAGTGCACTTCATGCTGTATTAAGTGTTACTTTATTTACCATTCTGGAGTGCCGCCTGAAATATATATATATATATATGGAATATATTATACTCGGCACTAATACATCCCACAGTAATACAAATCGTCCGGTGCCTTCCACAAAATTGATAATATAAAAAGAGAAGTCAGGTGGCACTCAGACACAGCATCAAAAAAATTCCACACGGAGCCTCGATGAGCTGAGGCTCCGTGTGGAATTTTTTGATGCTGTGTCTGAGTGCCACCTGACTTCTCTTTTTATATTTATATTTATATTTATATATATATATATATAAAAAAATCTGTTTTTATTTATTTAAGCAATGTGGTCACAGGCCACTTGCACCCCAGTCCTGGGAATGGCGAGTGCAGGTCTGCACCCCAGATCTAGGAGTGGCGAGTGCAGAGGATTTCTGACATATATATATATATATATATATATATATATATATATATATATATATATATATAAATAAATACACAGGCTTAATCCACGGCACTATGGGGTGCCCTTGGTATGTGACCACACAATGCTCATATTTTTGAGAGTCGGTGACTGATTGGAAGTCCTTGACGTGGTTGGTCAGCTGGACAAATTATTGCAATATTCTGGAACTAACATTCTCTGTATTTAAAGGAATTACAGTTTGAACAGTGAGTGCCGATTGTATGATTTTTTTATTTAATATATAACCATCCAAAGAACACCGGCATTCAGAGACTTCAATTATCCAGCAAACAATAGAATATTGGTCCTATATATGCATAAGGCAAACCGCTTATATTGAAAATCACTTTGGGCCTGGCTTAGAGATGTATGCTAATCCAATAATTAACATACATCTCGATGATGAGTCTGCGCAGGAACCGTTCTGCGCACCTGACTGACATGCTGCGGTGTTTTGGGGGCGGTGCAGGTTCGTCCCTGGTCATCGTTTCTGGGAGGGTCAGTGGAGGCAGTTGCTCGGCCTCTGAAGTAACCAGCACTCGGTCAGGCTGTGGGAGGCCGCAGCTTGACCAAAGGAGCAACCATTTGCATCTAATATGCATGGAATTGCACAGCCACTTGTATATGGCTCTTCAAATCTGTCCATCTCTGCATCAGGCCCTTTGGTATATTGGTGATACCCTAAATCCCACCTACCTGATCCCCCTGTGGGACACTGTGATTCTCCTCTGTATCATCCTGGGAATAAAGAGGATGGGGACATCTCTTTGGGGTATTCCTGTTACTGGATCCATCTGTAGGAGACACACAGTGACTGATTACACTGTATATATGTGATTATCAGATGATGTGTATATAGGTGGCCCCATAGCTGCTCTCCCCATTACAATAAATGACAGTCTCCTCTTACCCAGTGATGTGAGGGGCCGGTGATTCTCCATCATCACGTCCTTGTACAGACCCCTGTGTCCTTCTATATACTCCCACTCCTCCATGAAGAAATAGACAGTGACGTCCTCACACTTATAGGAACCTGACACACACAATTATACAGTCATCACCCAGACACATCCCCTGGTGTTACCTTAAAATGATAGACTATATATAACATTTCCACTAGGCTGATACAGCAAGGCTGTGCCCTGACTTTTTGCATGGTCGCCATGCTGACCTGCTGGTGAAGTTTCTATGTTCCCGCCTGCTGTCACCACTTTCCAGCTGCAGTGCCTCCCGCAATGTTTACGGACATCAGCGATTGGATGCAGCGGTCTCTGGTGAGAGACAGGACGGTTGTGTGTGCCTTTTCCTGATGAGGTAAATCTAGCCCTTGTCTGTCTCCGGCTATAAAAGGAGATGCCAGTGAGGAATCTTCTTGTCTGGCCATATTAAATGCAACTCCGCATCGGCATTACAGTGGATGGGAACCATCAGCGCCCACCCTGCAATGGTCTCCGGACCAGCTCACTCTTCCTGGGCCTCAGCTATAGTAAGTAATGTGGCCTCTGGTATCGGCTGTAGGTAACAGTAGACATAGTGTGGACAGACTGTATCCTCTAAAGCCTGAGTAGTGTGTAAAACTATTGTATATTTAACTGACTGCATATTATATTGAATGGAACTGTCTATCTTACAGCACTGTACTTCAATTGTCCAGACAGACACCACCTAAATGGTAAAATCACTTATGATGATAATTATACAGGGTGCCATTGCTGCAATAGTGCACTTATGCTGTTTTCTCTAATATCGCTACACTTGTTTCCTATAAACTGCTGCTCAATACTTTCATGTAATGTTAGTGTGTTTTCCAAAGTTGTAATAATCCAGTTGTGCAGCTCATTAAGTTTTATTTCATTAAAATATAGCCTAATACGTGCTATGCACCTGAGCAGTGATTCCCTGTTCTGCCGACGTTGATCCGATCCGCTGACAATGATGATCAACGATTTGTCGACCAATCATTGATTAAATATGATACCAAAAATCATTGTGTGCTGGGAGTTGTGTTATTCTCCCTCATATATTACTGTACATTCCCCTCCCCCCTATATAATAATCCCACATATCAGTGTGTGCTGGAAGCTGTGTTATTCCCCCTCATACATCACTGTACAGTCCCCTCTGGGTTGGGTGTGACATATCGACGGCTTAAAAATTGCTGGTTCAAAGCCCAATCCTGGAAGCCTGACAGAAGAAAATCCCGACGCCGGCTGGTAAGCATAGTTAACCCTCCCCTCTCCCCCCCCTAACTCTCCCTTGGGGGTGCATAACCCTAAAACTCTGGATATGCTGCCTAACCCTAAGTACCCCCATGGTGCCTAACCCTAATCCCCCCCGGGGCGGGGTGTGCCTAACCCTAACCTCCCTTTCCCCTAGCTTAAACCTAATCCCCCCCCACACCCACAGGGGGGTGCCTAACACTAAGTCCCCCCGGGAGTGCCTAAACCTAACCCCCGCCCCCCCGCGGCTAACAGCTCGCGACGCCCGGCTTACCTACGTTCGGTATGCCAGGCATCAGGATGTCGGTGTGGGGCTGATAGGCGTCGGTATTTAGACGCCTATCTTTAGTCCCACGCCAGGCTTTACGTGTCGGGATTCTGGCGTTCGGCGTTTTGACAGCCGGCATCCTGACTACATCCCGTCCCCTCCCCCAATATATATTAATAATACTACATATCAGTGTGTGCTGGGAGCTGTGTTATTCCCCCCTCATATATAACAGTACAGTCCCTTCTCTCTATATAATAATAATACCACATATCAGTGTGTGCTGGGAGTCGTGTTATTCCCCCTCATATAACAGTACAGTCCCCTCTCTCTATATAATAATAATATCACAGACAGTGTGTGTTGGGAGCTGTGTTATCCATCATCTATCACTGTACAGTCCCCTCTCCCCTATATAATAATATCACATATCAGTGTGTGCTGGGAGCTGTGTTATCCCTCATCATATATCACTGTACAGTCCCCTCTCCCCTATATAATAATAATACCACATATCAGTGTGTGCTGGGAGCTGTGTTATCCCCCATCATATATCACTGTACGGTCCCCTCTCCTCTATATAATAATATAATATATACAGTACACATTACCTGGCTCCGGCTTTGTCGGGAATCTCTACGACAAAATGGCAACTAAATCCCGTGTGGCCCCGCCCCCTCTGCTCTGTGAATGGTAGAATAGAAGAATATGGCCGCCGGTCATTGTACATGAGGACACCATTAGACTACACTGTTATTACTCTATTGATGAAGCTTTGAGCTGCTGGTGCAGTTAGATTCTGGTTAGAGGACGTTTTTCCTAGTTTGTGCCGCCTGATTGGCTACTCGATCAGTGCATTGAGGGGACTGAGAGGAGGACGGTCGCTTGATACAGGAGGCGGGACAGACAGTAGCCGTAGCCACATTCGATGAGATGGAAGAGGCGTGGTTATTTGTAGGGGCGTTTCTTCTTGTAGAACGTCAACTTCCGGTTGACAGATAACAATAAACAGAGAGCGGCCATTTGTGTGACTGGTAGCAGGTAACGGTATTTAATATTATTATACAGGAGGTGCAGACTGTGGTGATGCATTATCATCATACAAGTAAAGCAGGTGAAAGTGTTTTATTTAATACAGGGGGAGCAGACTGCGTGCCTCATGATGATCATACTGGCAGATCAGGCTGTAGTGTTGTTATAGGTAGATCAGATTCCAGTGTTATATATAATACAGGTGGAGCAGACCCAGTGTTACATATAATACAAGTGAAGCAGACTCTGGTGTTACTTAGAATACAGGTAGAGCAGACTCCAGTGTTACTTAGAATACAGGTGGAGCAGACCCTGATATTACTATAATACTGGTGGAGCAGACCCTGGTGTTACTATAATACAGCTGCAGCTGTCTCCGCTGATGCATTTCCATCATACAGGTGGATCAGCTTCCAGTGTTACATATACAGTAATAGCTGGAGGAGTCGCTGCTCGGTGGATAACAGACTATAGGTAAAGGGATGTGTCCGGTGCACTCAGACCACCATACAGAACGTATCAGCCCTGCTGAGTCCTCACCTGTCTGAGGCTTTCTTATCTTTCCTCTGATTATCACCAACCTGTTTGGAGCTCCCTCTACTCCCCTCAATTTCTCTCTTACTGTCCTTTGTGTAGGGGACCAGCGTTTCTCAGCACCAGTCCTCAGGGAACCACGACAGTGCATGTTTTCCGGTCTTCTCACAGAATCACTAGTGAGGTAATAAGAACCACCTGAGGATCATTTGAAAAGTGTCAGTAAGTAATGGAGGCACCTCTGCTCCAGCAAGGATATATGGAAAACATGCCCTGTTAGGGATCCCCGAGGACTGGAAATGGGAAACACTGTTCTAGATCGTCCGTGTGTACGTGATTGCATCCTCCAAAAAATATGTCAGCCTCTACCCTGTGCTATAAACATGGCCAGCAGGATTGTCACACATGGAACGTACATCCTACAGTGGTAGGCTAACTGTGGTTTCCAGCATGACAGGGCATGCTGGGACTTTTGGTTCCCTTACAGCTGTGGATTCACAATTTGTACAACACTGATGATGCTCAGTACTTATTGCAGATGCATGAGCAGAGAAAATAAGATGGGTGATTGTACACAAGTCGCCCAGATATTTAGGAGACAGAGGAATAGGGCAGTAGTGGGGGAGAAAGCGCTGCTCATCTCCCAGCCCAGCCAATCAGAGGGCTTATAATGGGGGGGGGGGGGGCAGAGAAGTGGGGTAAGATGATGGGGGCAGAGACTTTATCCTAGGTTACTGGGGAGAATGACCGGAGGGTGGAATGAGGAGGAAAAAGTGGGTGGCCTGTGAGGGATCTGGCCTGGGGAAATATCTTGTCATATGGTCTTGTGTTTATTATACTGTGTACAGTAATCACTGCTTATCAGGTGTGTGACCTCTGTATAGTGATAAGTGTGTGTCAGTGTGACCTGTGTATAGTGATCAATGTGTATCAGGTGTGTGATATCAGTCTGAACTGTGTATAGTGATGATCAGGTGCAGGGCAGCCGAAAAGGGGACGTGTTCACAAGAAAAGGGTATGTGTCTTTAGGACGCACCCCCTTTTCATCACTCTTGGGGTGCTGCCCGCACTTACAAACATGCCGGGCTGCCCCCAAATGTTCCTGAGACAGTTAATAGATGCCGGCCATCAATTCATCGGTGGTGACTGCTGCACCGCTATTTTCCCCACACGCGGGACACTGTGGCCCGTGGGTGGGGGCAGTACCCGCTGGCTGTTTTAGCGCAGTGCCGCCAAGGGGGCATGGCACATTCTGCCTTTTAGAAATTGGGCAGGGCGCGGCACCCTGCTAAAACAGCCTAGTGGTACCGCTAAGGTGTGTAATATCAGTGTGACCTGTGTATAGTGATTAGTGTGTATCATGTGTGTGATAGTGTGTGTATAGTGATGACCTGTGTATCGTGATTAGTGTGTGATAGTGTGTGTATAGTGATCAGTGTGACCTGTGTATAGTGATTAGTGTGTATCACGTGTGTGTATAGTGATGATCAGTGTGTGTGATATTAGTGTAACCTGTGTATAGTGATGATCAGTGTGTATGAGGTATTTGATATCATTGTGGCCTGTATATAGTGATCAGTGTGCTCAGGTGTGTGATACCAAGTGTGACCTGTGTATAGTGATCAAAAGTAAAAACAAAAGTGGGGAAAAGAGTAGGGCTTAATGTTTACACAGTAATACATGTAATCTGTGATACTTATTATGTCTATTCCTAGATACAGGAAGAACCAAGGAGTCTTTACTCGAAGTCATGTCAGGGTGAGACTTATCCTGTATAAATCACTGATCACTGAGGATGGACACGGACAGCAGTCACATGACTGAGAGGATCTTAAATCTCACCCTGGAGATCATCTACCTGCTGACTGGGGAGGTGAGAGGGTCTGGGAGTGTCACCGTGACATCACTTATATCTATAGTAATATTACAGGGACATGACTGGGGAGGTGAGAGGGTCTGGGAGTGTCACAGTGACATCACTTATATCTATAGTAATATTACAGGGACATGACTGGGGAGGTGAGAGGGTCTGGGAGTGTCACAGTGACATCACTTATATCTATAGCAATAATACAGGGACATGACTGGGGAGGTGAGAGGGATCTGGGAGTGTCACAGTGACATCACTTATATCAATAGTAATAATACAGAGAAATGACTGGGGAGGTGAGGGAGTCTGGGAGTGTCACAGTGACATCACTTTTCTCTATAGTAATAATACAGGGACATGACTGGGGAGGTGAGGGGATCTGGGAGTGTCACAGTGACATCACTTATATCTATAGTAATATTACAGGGACATGACTGGGGGGGTGAGGGGATCTGGGAGTGTCACAGTGACATCACTTATATCTATAGTAATAATACAGAGAAATGACTTGGGAAGTGGGGGATTTAGGAGTGTCACAGTGACATCACTTGTAAAATGTTAAATATATAATATATCTAATTATTATTATTACTTCTCCTGTAGCTGTACTGAATTCCACTGTTATGTCCAGCCCATACCATATAGTGATATTGCTGCTTGCACTATGCTCTCCTTCTTCTGAGGCTACCCACATATAGAGGACACAGAACAATAGGCCAACTGTAGAAGGCAGAAGTGCTAAGTACTTTATACACTCCACTTTCCTGTTACTTATTGGTTTAGTGGTTGTATTCATATATTAGATTGTTGCATTGTTTGTATATTTATCCCTTTAAACTTACAAATATCACATTAATGGATTTTTAATTCACCTTCTTATTAATGTCTCTCTTAATACACAGGATTACACAGTAGTGAGGAAGACATCCGGTGAATGTGAGACACCCAGCTGCCGCCCCCGTGTCCCAGGAGGACTGAGCAGGACCCAGAGCCCCATCACGGTGCCTCCACCTCACTCACTGAAACATGAGAGACACAATGACCAGAAGATCCTGGAACTCACCAACAAGATCATTCAGCTGCTGACTGGAGAGGTGACTGCTGGGAATGGGACATTATACAGTAACACCAGGGGATGTGTCTGGGTGATGACTGGAGAGGTGACTGCTGGGAATGGGACATTATACAGTAACACCAGGGGATGTGTCTGGGTGATGACTGGAGAGGTGACTGCTGGGAATGGGACATTATACAGTAACACCAGGAGATGTGTCTGGGTGATGACTGGAGAGGTGACTGCTGGGAATGGGACATTATACAGTAACACCAGGGGATGTGTCTGGGTGATGGCTGGGGAGGTGACTGCTGGGAATGGGACATTATACAGTAACACCAGGGGATGTGTCTGGGTGATGACTGGAGAGGTGACTGCTGGGAATGGGACATTATACAGTAACACCAGGGGATGTGTCTGGGTGATGACTGTATCATTGTGTGTGTCAGATTCCTATAAGGTGTGAGGATGTCACTGTCTATTTCTCCATGCAGGAGTGGGAGTATATAGAGGAACACAGGGGTCTGTACAAGGACGTGATGATGGAGAATCACTGGACTCCACAGGAGCATCAGGTAGATAGAATTTAAGCAAAGTGACTTTCCCAGTGTTCCCGCTACACTGTGTTAGCGGGGCGCCGCTTTTAAAGGGGTAAAATGCGCCCTGCCCTTTTAGCGGGGCTTTGCTAAAACAGCCTGCCCTGTGCCTTCTCCACCCGCAAGCCATAGTGGCCGGCGTTTGAGAAAAGTTGCTGTGACCAATCTCCACCAGATAAATAGATGCCGTTTGCATGCGCATGGCATCTTTTCACAATGAGGAGAGCTTGGGGAAAGCCCAGCGCTAAGTATGACTAATTGGGGACAAGGACACGCCTCCTCCCAGGTTGACCTCCTTTTTTGTGAGCGTGCGCCTTCAACGTGTGCCCTGCCCGCGCCTCAGCGACCTGTCATGCCCGCATTCTAGCGGGAAACACTATTTCTCTATATGATCTGTACAGAAGCTGTGTGTGTCTTATACGCTGATATTCTACTGTTTAGTCTCAATGAAATCAAACGTTATTATTGTATGTGTCATTTAGAGTGAAGGTCTGGCTAATATTAAGGCAGAAGATCTAGAGAGAGAAGAAGAGACGTATCTGACTGATATGAAGGCAGGATATATAGAGGGAGAAGAAGAGATGTATGTGACTGATATAAAGGCAGAAGATCTAGATAGAGAAAAAGAGATGTATGTGACTGATATGAAGGTAGAAGATATAGAAGGAGAAGAAGAGACCTATGTGAGGGGTGATCAGCAGTGTAAGGAGGAGGAAATACCTACAGATATCAGCACAGGTGAGTAATAAGCAAGTACAGGTAGAGTCTCCTATATCCAAAATGCTTGGGACCAGGGGTATTTTGGATAACGGAATATTCCGTAGTTTGGAATAATTGCATATCATAATGAAATATCTTAGGAATGGGACCCCAATATACACACAGAATGCATTTATGTATTATATACACCTTATACACACAGCCTGAAGGTAATGTTATACAATATTTTTAATAATTTGTGCTTGTGCATTGAACCATCAAAAAGCAAAGGTTTCATTTTCTCAGTCATGCCAAAATAATTCCGTATTTTGGAATATTCCGTATTTCGGAATATTTGGATATGGGAGGCTCAACCTGTATTACAGAAAAGTGTAACATATTCTCCTTGTTCAGTAACTACAGCAATCTCTTATCCTACACCCTCCTCTGTCACTACAGCAATCTCTTATCCTACACCCTCCTCTGTCACTACAGCAATCTCTTATCCTACACCCTCCTCCGTCAGTACAGACTAATGAGGGAAATGTATCTGCCCAGTGGGGTTGTCAGGAGCCATCAGTCCCTATCATACTCCTTCTTTACTCCTCACATCATGTCACTGTGTGTTACCAGCCCAGAGATCTGACCAGTCTCCTCCCAACACTCTCTGGTGTATCTCATACTTCAGAAGCCATCAACTTCTATTATACTCCTGCTCTCCTCACATCATGTCACTGTGTGTTACCAGCCCAGAGATCTGACCAGCCTCCTCCCCACACTCTCTGGTGTGTCTCATACATCAGGAGCCATCAGCCCCTATTAGACTCCTGCTCTCCCCCTCACATCATGTCACTGTGTGTTACCAGCCCAGAGTTCAGAGTTAATGGGGAAACCCATACACTCTACAGCCTCCTATTCTCCCTCACTAGTGGCCGTGGTATGAGCTAGTAATAACTCATAGCAGCCCCAGCCAGTACTGGGGAAACCCACACTTTATACAGCCTCCTAGTCTATCTCACCAGTGGCCGTGGTATGGGCTAGTGATAACTCATAGCAGCCCCAGCCGGTACTGGGGAAACCCACACATTCTACAGCCTCCTGTCCTCCCTCACCAGTGGCTGTGGTATGGGCTAGTGATAACTCTTAGCAGCACCAGACAGTACTGGGGAAACCCACACACTATACAGTCTCTTATTCTCCCTCACCAGTGGCCGTGGTATAGGCTAGTGATAATTCATAGCAGCCCTAGCCAGTACTGGGGAAACCCACAATTGTTTCATGTTTAATTCCTCTGTAGATGGCATTCCATAATTGGCTAAGAGCACTTGGACAAGGTCCCTTACTGCCCTGTTATGTACAGTTACATGGGCTAATGGCTCAGCCTGTAAGATGAGCCCTGGATCATCATAGCCAGATATGCTGTTACCTTCCCAGATTTAGATAAGGAGAGACGTGGCTCAGATGTCTCCTGTCATCATAATTACACAGATGAGCCAGAACATTTTGACCACCAGCCTTATATGCGGTTGCTCCACCATGTGCCTCTGGGAACAGCCCTGACCCACGAATCATGCCCTCTGCAAAGCCTCTGAAGGTGTCTGGTGGTGTCTAGCACCAGGACTTTACCAGCAGGTTCTTTTATCTCCTGTAATGTCACGTTCTGCGGCAGTACTACTGTTCTTCTAGTGATGGTGCTCTCCCCAGTGGTATTACTGACCATGTGTTTGCCTCTCTGTACTGATTCGGTGAGCATGCAGCCTAGCTTGATTAACTCATCTAGCAGCTAATGAGCTGCACCGTAGACTGCCCTATTTAGTCATGCTACTCTCTCCCATCTGGGTCAGTTCATTAAGTCAGAACCGCTGTGTTTGTTCTACATGACAGATCTTCCGTGTCAGAGTCCCTAATGTTGGTTCCTAGCTCTGTTTCTTGATTCCAGACTTCAGTTTATTCCAAATACTTCCAGCACAATCTTCTGACATCCGGAAAACCTGCTTTGCCTGATAAAGTCTATTGTTTGTAACAAGGCTCTGAATAAACCTGCATTGCCTGATGCTGTCTGCAATATATTTATGTCGCTGGGTGTGAGAAGAAGAATTTCCCACCTTTCCTCCTTTCAGTTTGCCTATCTCCTGTTGTTTCTACTGGAGGGCTAGTAGTCAGGGTTGCTTTTGGGATAACTAAAGGTGCAGGTGTCGGCCATGTCTGTATTTTTTTAGCTTTGCCTTGCTCCCTGAAATTAATTAATTCATGCAGGGTATACTTCATGTGCAACCTCCTTTTTCTTCCTCCCACAGCTTTTGTGGGAACTCAATTTGGTCCTCCATTTCTTTGAGCCTCTGGCTTCAGTTGATCTGAAATATCTCACATGGAAGACTGTCTTCCTCCTTGCTATTGCCTCAGGTGGGAGGGCTTTGGGGCTCAGTGCTCTGGTTTTCCCCCTTTCTAGTGTTTCATGACAACAGGACGGTTCTTCATACATGGCCCTACTTACTGAAGATGGTTACTCTGAGGACAAGGATTTTTGTTCTTTGGATGTGGTCCATGCTCTTTGCACCTGTGTTCGCTGCTCCTCTAATAGTAGTAAGACAGACAACTTCTGTGATTCTTGCAAGAGGGTTTGGCCGGCGTGGAAGTGTACAGATTTCTTGTTGGCTTTATGCTGTTATTTAGCAGCCTTACATTGTGAGATGCTAGCCGGTTCCTTCCAGGGTTGTGACTCATTCTACTCGGTCAATGGGTGCCTCTTGGGTTTAGCGCGCAGTGGGGCCTCACCTTGGCTTCTGTGCATTCTTTTGCCAAATCAGTATGGCCCCTTTGTATGTAATGATGCGAGCTTTGGATGCAAGGTGCCATGCTGCTACAGTGTGCTTCCTTCTGTGTGGACTGCTTTGGGAAGTCCCCCGTGGAAGTAGAAGAAAACAGGACTTTTGTACTTACCAGTAAAATCCCTTTCTCCGATTCCTTCCCAGCACTGCTATGGTTACTGTTGGGTGGTGCCTGTTGTGAAATCTCTGTTATGTCTGTTGTGATGCCTGTGTTATTTTGTTAGGGTTCCTTTTCCAAGTGGCAGCTTCTCATGGTCGCCGTCAGTCAACTGACATCACAGATCCCTGTCTGACAGCTTGGTTCACCTAATGAGCTGATTCAGGGGTGGGACATCTCCTGTCGGTGCTCCTGGAATCAGAATTGGGACAGATTCTACTGTGACTCGCTCAGGTTCTTGATTTTCTCCGTGTAGCCTCAGCAATGATCAGCATAGACAAGCTGCCTATCGAGGAGACCCTGGAGGACAGTCCTCAGGTCAGAGGCCAGGAACGGAAGGGGCTGTAGTGTGCTGGGGGGGAGGTGGAGATTCAAATTTCCATACCTCCACCTCTAAATTCCCACTTCGAGCACTGCTGCTAATTATATGACAACAGATTGCAGAAATATCTACCTATACATAGTATTTCAAATGAGGAAGATACCATTTAATGTGGGGGTGCTGTGACGTGTACTGGGAATGGAAGCTGCTGTCTCAGTTTTCTGGCATATGACTATATATCTATATCTATATATATATATATATATATATATAATATGAGAGAGGTCTGTAATTTCCATCATAGGTACACTTTAACTGTGAGAGACAGAATCAGAACAAAACATTCCGGAAATCACATTGTATGATTTTTAAACAATTTTTTCTTGCAGAAAATAAATATTTGGACACCTAGTAACCAGCAAGAATTCTGTCTTTCACAGACCTGTTACTTCTTCTTTAGGAAGCTCATCTATCCTCCACTCGTTACCTGTATTAATGGCACCTGTTTGAACTGGTTAACTGTATAAAAGACACCTGTCCACACCCTCAAACAGTCAGACTGCAACCTCCCCACCATGGCCAAGACCAGAGAGCTGTCTAAGGACACCAGGGACAAAATTGTAGACCTGCACAAGGCTGGGGTGAGCTACTCGACAATAGGCAAGCAGCTTTGTGAGAAGAGATCAACTGTTTGCGCAATTATTAAAAAATGGAAGAAATACAAGATCACTGACAATCTCCCTCGACCAGGGGCTCCATGCAAGATCTCACCTCGTGGGGTATCAATGATCTTGAGAATGGTGAGGGATCAGCCCAGAACTACATGGGGGAGATCTGGTCAATGACCTCAAGAGAGTTGGTACTACAGTCACAAAGGTTACCATTAGTAACACACTACGTCGTCATGGATTCAAATCCTGCAGCGCCCGAAAGGTCCCCCTGCTTAAGCCAGCACATGTCCAGGCCCGTCTAAAGTTTGCCCGTGACCATCTGGATGATCCAGAGGAGGATGGGAGAATGTCGTGGTCAGATGAGACCAAAATATAACTTTTTGGTATAAACTCCACACGCTGTGTTTGGAGGGAGAAGAATGATGAGTGGCATCCCAAAAACACCATACCCACTGTGAAGCATGGGGGTGGAAACATCATGCTTTGGGGATGCTTTTCTGCAAAGGGGACAGGACGACTGATCTGTATTATGGAGAGGATGAATGGGGCCATGTATCGTGACATTTTGGGGAAAAACCTCCTTCCCTCAGTAAGAGCATTGAAGATGCAACGTTGCTGGGTCTTCCAGCATGACAATGACCCCAAACACACCACCTGGGCAACTAAGGAGTGGCTCCGTAAAAAGCATTTCAAGGTCCTGGATTGGCCTAGCCAGTCTCCAGACCTCAACCCAATAGAAAATCTGTGGAGGGAGTTGAAAGTCCTTATTGCCCGGCGACAGCCCAAAAACATGACACATCTAGAGAAGATCTGCATTGAAGAGTGGGCCAAAATACCTGCTGCAGTGTGTGCAAACCTGGTCAAGAACTACAGGAAACGTTTGACCTCTGTAATTGCCAACCGAGGTTACTTTACAAACTATTGAGTTAAACTTTTCGATTGTCCAAATATTTTTTTTCCGAAAGAATATACAAATAAATTGTTTAAAAATCATACAATGTGATTTCCGGAATTTTTTGTTCTGATTCTGTCTCACAGTTAAAGTTTAACTATGATGGAAATTACAGACCTCTCTCATCTTTTAAAGTGCAACAACTTGCACAATCGGCGGCTGTCCAAATACTTTTATGCCCCACTGTATGTTGATGTCAGTTAATGGTTTATATATTACTCTAACATCTGCCCATCTCATGGCAATTTGGGGTCATTTCACCATATACTTTATTGAAAATGTAAACTTCTGGTGGGCAAACATTCATATTTCCATATATGTATTTCATTCCTAGCAGATGGATGCAGCAGCCGGAATGTCTCAGAGGATAATCTCATTTTAACTCAAAGTTTGAAAATAGATGGCGTCACCCAAGATTCTCCAGGAGAAAACCCCAAAAACCCAATTATACATCCAGTACCTCACATTGCAGATATATCTTCTGATCCCTCTGATCATTGTGAATATACCTCTATAACAGCTCTTAGCGTAGATAAAATATTTCCCTATTCTATAGATTCCAAATATTTTACACAGAACACAAACCTTATTAACCATCAGCCAGTTAAGGCAGGTGAGAGGCCATTTCCATGCTCTGAGTGTGGGAAATGTTTTACACGGAAATCACATTGTGTTAGACATCAGAGAAGTCACACGGGTGAGAAACCATTTCCATGCTCTGAGTGTGGGAAATGTTTTACAAGGAAATCGCAGCTAGTTAGACATCAGAGACATCACACAGGTTATAGGCCTTTTCCATGCTCTGAGTGTGAAAAATGTTTTGCACAGAAATCAGATCTTCTTAGACATCAGATATGCCACACAGGTGAGAAACCATTTCCATGTTCTGAGTGTGGGAAATGTTTTACACAGAAATCACTTTTTGTTATACATCAGAGAAGAAGTCACACAGATGAGAGTCCATTTCCATGTTCTGAGTGTGGGAAATGTTTTACACATATATCCGCTCTTGTTAGACATCAGAGAACTCACACAGGTGAGAAACCATTTTTGTGTTCTGATTGTGGGAAATGTTTTGCACAGAAATCACATCTTTTTAGACATAAGAGAAGTCACACAGGTGAGAAGCCATTTCCATGTTTTGAGTGTGGGAAATGTTTTATACAGAAATCAGATCTTGTTAGACATCAGGGAAGTCATAGGTGAGAAACAATTTCCATATCCTGAGTGGAAAATGTTTAAATAGAAATCGCATTTTGTAACATCAGACAAATCACACAGGTGAGAAACAATTTCATGCTTGAAAACCTTCCGGTGGGGCTGGATTAAAGCAATTCTGTACAGAAGAGTGGGCAAAATTCCTTCACTGCAATGTAAAAGACTCATCTCTAGTTATCGGTAGCGTTTAGTTGCTGCTAAAAGTGGCACAACCCGTTAGTGTTTGACGACTTTTACACTTTGCTACATTAAATTATAATTTAAAAAAAAAAAAAATTTTTATTTATTCAGGTTGTCTTTGTCTTATAGATATACAAAATGATATTCAAAACAATGGCGCTGCACTTGGAGCAGCAAAGGTAGTAGGATGATAAGTCACCAAACTTATAATAAGAACAAAGAAAAAACAAACAACCTCTCTTGCACTCCAAACTTGTTCAACTTCGATTATACACTTGTAGTATGAACCACAGGTAAATTTCTTAAAGACAATGATAAAAACAGAGGTTTGTGGACAGCTGTACCATAGAGATGTAATTATACTGAAGATGGTACTTATATAAGCCTAACGGCATAGCTGACATCTCTATATAGTGACTCATTAAGACATCATAAGGAGTGTTCATTTACATTTACACTCCACTTGAAAAAAACGCTGCAGTGCGTTAAAACGCGTAGAAAGGAGTGTTGTACATTGGTTTGGTGCATGGCCAGTACACATATACTATACTGGAATTACCCAGGTACCATCTTCACTATAATTACATCTCTATGGTACGGCTGACCACAAACCTCTGTTTTTATCATTGTCTTTAATAAATTTACCTGTGGTCCATACTACAAGTGTATCTCTTCTCTGGTTTTTTGGAGATTTTACGGAAACCACTTATCCCCTCTATTTGATGGATGCATGGGGACTTAAAGAAACTGCAAAGTGTTCCACACCAGTTTATTTGAAGTAAGCATACGTGTAAGAACTTAATACGTCTTATGCTCTCACGAATTTGCTGTTCTGATTTGGGATTTGAGGATTTTCTCTGGAGCTTTTCAGAAGTGTCACTCTTGTGGAAAGGATCTTATATGCACCTACTTCCAATCTCAGCACCTCTACAAGGATTGAACTTTAATATAATTGAAAATATTACACTATTGTGGCATTTTTGTGTCTTTTATTTACATATGAGAGCGGTTCCATCAGTGGAGGAAAAAAACTGCCATATATAATCCAAGTTAGGAGCACAAGAGAGGTTGTTTGTTTTTTCTTTGGCTTATATTCATTTTTGTTTGAATATCTGAAACCATTAAGTGTGACAAATATACAAATATAAAATAAATCCGAAAGAGGGTAAAAGCTTTTTCACACCAATGAAACTTCCACAGAGGGATAAATCTGTGTGCTGGGTACATTTATGCATAGAGGAACATTGGTATTACAGAGTGTGTAATGGGTATAGATCCTGCCAGTTCCGCCTTATTGGCATGGAGACAAAGCAGCAGATAATAAAGTGGTTGCAACTCTACAGTGGATGTAAAAGTCTTCACACCCTTACTGATATTGCTGGTATTTGTGATGTAATCCTGACATCAGCATAAATCATGTCAGACCTTTTCCTAACTACAAAAGTGATGCTGCCGGCCACAGCCTGTATCTCAGTAACAAATAGACAATTTTTAGGTTAATGGAGCTGTAACTGTGTTCAGGGTTACTAAATAACATTTAATATTATGTCCACTTGTAATTTAATATATTCCTGCCAGCAATAAAAGTGATTGTGATTAACCCAAAGTACAGAATAGCTGTTCTGGTATGATTTCCTTGATTATTGGGATAGCCATGGTTTGCACGGAGCTTTCAAAATATCTATGTGATATTGTTAAAAGGCATTACATGGAGCATTATGAAGACTATCATCAGTAAGATGGAAAATGCGGCACAACAGGAGCATTACTAAGATCAGGAAGGTCCTCCAAAGTTGATGACAAGTACTGTAGTAACTTCATCAGGAAAGTTACCAAGAGGGCTCATTGGCGTAGTCGGCAGGGAACGGAAGGGAGAGACAGCTCCCCCTGCGGAAAATCGGGGCCCTTGTAGAAGGCAAGGAAAAGCCAAAAGGTGAGTCTAGCGATCACTTCTATGAAAGACTCAATCCCAGCTCTTCACGTAGGTAAGAGGGATGAGCTAAATAGTGTGGTTAACATTTTTAATTATAAATAAATCTTTTTGTGAAATAAAGAGCCTAGTTGTGTGGGGATCGCAGTCAAAACACCTAGCATTCAATGCCCCCTTGTAATAAAATAGGCTCTAATCCCAGGCCACTGTGGTGCATTTATGACCTAGCAGGTATGCTTAGTATTAGCCACCACCTTTGCTTAAGATGCCTTTTTTTTCAGCTCTGCTCCATGTCTTGTCAAAGACTGATTATGACACTGATGGGGTATAGCAGCATTGGAGGAGCTGCAGACATTTCTCAAACTAATCACTGCCATAACTTGTGCACCCCCTATTGCAGTGGTCGGGGAACAGGGGTAATTACCCCACATGGGGTAACAAATTCCTGGGGGTAATGGACAGAAAGCCGGGCATGCATATGAATTATTCTAAATATATTTTAGGGTAAAAAAGTTCCCTGACCCCTGCCCTATTGGGTATCGGCATGCATGAAGCAATGGCTAGATGTTAGAAGTAGATGGGTAATTAGCAGAGGGTATCAGGGAAAGGATATTTTAGAATTAGTTGTGTGGCAATAAAATATCAGTTCAGAGTGGGAAAAGTCATAAAGGAAATAAATGGGTTATATTATAAAGAGGTTAGAAAAACTGGTGTTATTACTAAGGATAAAAGGCACCTTACAGCTGACTTCATTAACATGTCTAAATACATACAGATGTGTCCTCACTCGTCTTTGCTGCAGTCTCGTCAAACGGTCCCTCTCAACGCACCTGGTCCCGTGACACTCTGCTAGCTTTGGGCATCTTTTTTCTGAAAATGCATTTAAGTTGCAATTTCAGTAGCGCACGCAGGGGGGGTTTCTGAGTACCCAGAAACCCCCCTGACAGACTGAAGTGCAGGAACCAAGTTCGTATAATGTACAATACTGTACTTCTACTTCCTATTGCACCTTCTCCGAGAGGTGTGTAAGTTGTAGAATGTACAATAATGTACCTCTAATACATATTTCACCTTCTCCCATGGATGTGTAATCTGTATAATGTACAGTACTGTACCCCTATTTCCTATTGTCCTTTCTCCCTCAGGTGTGTAATCTGTATAATGTACAGTACTGTACCTCTATTTCCTATTGTCCCTTCTCCCTCAGGTGTGTAATCTGTATAATGTACAGTACTGTACCTCTATTTCCTATTGTCCCTACTCCCTCAGGTGTGTAATCTGTATAATGTACAGTACTGTACCTCTATTTCCTATTGTCCCTACTCTCTCAGGTGTGTAATCTGTATAATGTACAGTACTGTACCACTATTTCCTATTGTCCCTTCTCCCTCAGGTGTGTAATCTGTATAATGTACAGTACTGTCCGCTATTTCCTATTGTCCCTTCTCCCATGGGTGTGTAATCTGTATAATGTACAGTACTGTACCTCTATTTCCTATTGCACCTCCCTCAGGTGTGTAATCTGTATAATGTACAGTACTGTACCTCTACTTCCTATTGCACCTTCTCCCTCAGGTGTGTAATCTGTATAATGTACAGTACTGTCCGCTATTTCCTATTGTCCCTTCTCCCATGGGTGTGTAATCTGTATAATGTACAGTACTGTACCTCTATTTCCTATTGTCCCTTCTCCCTCAGGTGTGTAATCTGTATAATGTACAGTACTGTACCTCTATTTCCTATTGTCCCTTCTCCCTCAGGTGTGTAATCTGTATAATGTACAGTACTGTACCTCTATTTCCTATTGTCCCTTCTCCCTCAGGTGTGTAATCTGTATAATGTACAGTACTGTACCTCTATTTCCTATTGTCCCTTCTCCCTCAGGTGTGTAATCTGTATAATGTACAGTACTGTACCCCTATTTCCTATTGTCCTTTCTCCCTCAGGTGTGTAATCTGTATAATGTACAGTACTGTACCTCTACTTCCTATTGTCCCTTCTCCCTCAGGTGTGTAATCTGTATAATGTACAGTACTGTACCTCTATTTCCTATTGTCCCTTCTCCCTCAGGTGTGTAATCTGTATAATGTACAGTACTGTACCTCTATTTCCTATTGTCCCTACTCTCTCAGGTATGTAATCTGTATAATGTACAGTACTGTACCTCTATTTCCTATTGTCCCTACTCCCTCAGGTGTGTAATCTGTATAATGTACAGTACTGTACCTCTATTTCCTATTGTCCCTTCTCCCTCAGGTGTGTAATCTGTATAATGTACAGTACTGTCCGCTATTTCCTATTGTCCCTTCTCCCTCAGGTGTGTAATCTGTATAATGTACAGTACTGTACCTCTATTTCCTATTGTCCCTACTCCCTCAGGTATGTAATCTGTATAATGTACAGTACTGTACCTCTATTTCCTATTGTCCCTACTCCCTCAGGTGTGTAATCTGTATAATGTACAGTACTGTACCTCTATTTCCTATTGTCCCTTCTCCCTCAGGTGTGTAATCTGTATAATGTACAGTACTGTACCTCTATTTCCTATTGTCCCTTCTCCCTCAGGTGTGTAATCTGTATAATGTACAGTACTGTACCTCTATTTCCTATTGTCCCTACTCCCTCAGGTATGTAATCTGTATAATGTACAGTACTGTACCTCTATTTCCTATTGTCCCTACTCCCTCAGGTGTGTAATCTGTATAATGTACAGTACTGTACCTCTATTTCCTATTGTCCCTTCTCCCTCAGGTGTGTAATCTGTATAATGTACAGTACTGTACCTCTACTTCCTATTGTCCCTACTCCCTCAGGTATGTAATCTGTATAATGTACAGTACTGTACCTCTATTTCCTATTGTCCCTACTCCCTCAGGTATGTAATCTGTATAATGTACAGTACTGTACCTCTATTTCCTATTGTCCCTACTCCCTCAGGTGTAATCTGTATAATGTACAGTACTGTACCTCTATTTCCTATTGTCCCTTCTCCCTCAGGTATGTAATCTGTATAATGTACAGTACTGTACCTCTATTTCCTATTGTCCCTTCTCCCTCAGGTGTGTAATCTGTATAATGTACAGTACTGTACCTCTATTTCCTATTGTCCCTTCTCCCTCAGGTATGTAATCTGTATAATGTACAGTACTGTACCTCTACTTCCTATTGTCCCTACTCCCTCAGGTATGTAATCTGTATAATGTACAGTACTGTACCTCTATTTCCTATTGTCCCTTCTCCCTCAGGTGTGTAATCTGTATAATGTACAGTACTGTACCTCTATTTCCTATTGTCCCTACTCCCTCAGGTGTAGAATCTGTATAATGTACAGTACTGTACCTCTATTTCCTATTGTCCCTTCTCCCTCAGGTGTGTAATCTGTATAATGTACAGTCAGTGCATAGCAATGTAACAACTCATTGGAAGAGAAGTCATGAAACTGTGTAGAACAAAAGTTTATTGAATAAAACACATCCAGTATATGTACTTTACTGACAATTACACACCTTTATCCTCATCTGAATAACTGAACAAATCCTATTTTATTCTGTGTTCTCCAAGTTGTGTGTCAGGCTAAAGTTCATCTGCTTTAGATATGGCCTCAGCTTGGGCTCGTTACCAAATGACACTTTTCTGGGCACTGTAAACACTACACAATGTAGGCTGTTCACGTTGCTGAACTGCAATTATATATATTTCAATGTGCAGTGTGTTATAGCAGGTGCAATACATGTAGAAAGGTTATTGGAATGAATGGGAAAAAGCTCCAGCAATACATTAAAATAGAAATGAGGCATTGTAAATCCACAACAAACCTCAGAAGCATCTGCATTACCTGTGCCGACCAGTCTCTGCTCAGTGCGTTGTTAGTGATGTTCTCTATATAATGTTATTGTGGAGGTTCTCCTGCCAGTGCGCCCACATTGTGAGTGAGGTCATCACACACACCTGGGCGCTGAGGATACTGGGAATGCTGTACTGGGCATTATAGTAATCTCCCCATTCACCCCTCAGAAGATTGTACCGGGTATGAATGCCACATATAGGACACATGAGAAAAACAAGGCACTGCAGGCCAAATAGGGAAATCAGAACATATTTGAAAAAGGAAAGGACATAAAGCAGTGACAAAAGCAGTAGTATAGAAAGCGTACACATAAATAGACCAATTAAAAATTATATTAATGAACATTAAACTACACAAGGTCAGCAAAAATAATTAACAGGCATGTAAATAAATTGATTAGTTATGGCCCTGGGTTATAGTGTAAGGAGTATGACTCTTTTCTGTAATAAGTGATTACCACCTGTGCTGATATCTGTAGGGATTTCCTCCTCCTTACACTGCTGATCACCCCTCACATATGTCTCTTCTCCCTCTATATCTTCTGTCTTCATATCAGTCACATACATCTCCTTCTTCCTCTATATCTTCTGCCTTCATATCAGTCACATACGTCTCTTTTCCCTCTGTATCTTCTGCCTTATCACTTGCATACGTCTCTTCTCTCTCTAGATCTTCTGCCTTCATATCAGTCACATACGTCTCTTCTTCTCTCTCTAGATCTTCTGCCTTATTATCAGTCACATACGTCTCTTCTCCCTCTATATCTTCTGCCTTCATATCAGTCACATACGTCTCTTTTCCCTCTGTATCTTCTGCCTTATCACTTGCATACGTCTCTTCTCTCTCTAGATCTTCTGCCTTCATATCAGTCACATACGTCTCTTCATCTCCCTCTATATATTCTACCTTCATATCAGTCATATGTATCTCTTCTCTCTCTATATCTTCTACTTTCATATCAGTCACATACGTCTCTTCATCTCCCTCTATATCTTCTACCTTCATATCAGTCATATGTGTCTCTTCTCTCTCTATATCTTCTACTTTCATATCAGTCACATACGTCTCTTCATCTCCCTCTATATTTTCTGCCTTCATATCAGTCATATGTGTCTCTCCTCCCACTATATTTTCAACCTTAATATTAATCACAACATCAACCTAAAATATAATACAAAACACAAAAATATAAAATACATCAGTCTAGAAAGAAAACCCACTGAGGAATCCACAAACTTGTGGTGAAACACATTCTGGACACTCCCTACAGCATTATTTATACTTTAATTAATTACAAATATATGTAGATAGATAGATTGTAGGGCATCAATAAAACGCTTTGAAGTATCTAAGAGTCTCCTGACACAAGTGCCCAAAGAGGATACCACCCAAATCATATGAAACATGCACAAAAACAGATTATTCTTAAATAAAACTTTGGAAGGAGAGTATGTCCGTATCATGGTTTGGAGGATACATTTACGAGCACAGCTGAGATTATCAGCAAGCCTTTTCTGCTCTATGAATTAAATAAAGGGATTAGAGGGGAAAGGAAAGAAGTCCACCGCACAGGTAATACTACTATGAATAGATGAAAGTTGTTATTTTATTATAAGTAGATAGTGCTATCTCCACAAATATCCTCTATTCAACAATCAAGTACGATAGGGGGTTGTGGTGGTGGTGGTGCTGCTCAGAGTTAACAAACTATAGTTTCAAGGAAGGCGAAGGTCTAAGTGACCTACAAAGACTCTATTATGGAGCACTCTTATAGCCAAGTTCTGTAATATAAAATTTAACCTTTATTAGTTATCAAAGGATATATATAAAATTCACTTACACTTGATAACTAATAAAGTTTAAGTTTCATATTACAGAACTTGGCTATAAGATTGCTCCATAATATAGTCTTTGTAGGTCACTGAGACCTTCGCCTTTCCTTGAAACCCTTTTCTGCTCCTCATAGTCCATAGTTGCTTGTAATATATCTGCTGAACTAGCATGGCCGGTGGTTCAAATCCCGACAGCGGAAGCCTGGCAGAGGTGAGGATCCCAAAGCTAAAAAAGGTAAGTACAACTCACCCTATTCTACCCCCGAACCCTCCTTTAGGGGTGCCTAACCCTAACCCCCCTCTAAGTGCCTAAACCTAACCCCCCCTTCCCGGCAGCCTAAACCTAAGTCTCCTGGGGGGGTGCCTAACCCTAACCTCCCATGGAGGTGCCTAGCCCCCCCCTTCCCATAGCTTAACCCTCCCCCATTCCCCCCCGATTGCGACCATCGGCTTCCTGACTGCATCCCGTTTTCCTGCTGCTGCTGATTGAGACGTGTGAGCAGAAGTAACATCTTATATGCTAAATATAATTTAGCCACCATTGTAGCCACATTTATGCTAAGCATTGCTATAGTGAAGTCCTACTAATTAGCCATTTATTGTACAGGTCTATTTAATTATTATAATGAAATAGAATGTGGTTTTCCCCATTTTTTGGCTTTTATGAATAAGAGGCCATTATGTGTTTTGTTTTAATTGTATGTTTTTTCTCCTTTAATATCAATAAACCTATAACTGACCAGCGTCTCATTCTTACTCTTTTCCTATGTTATAATAGTATGTGCGCTGGGCCCAGCATCTGTGGCATGGAAATGTTTAACTCCCGGTGCTGAGGAAAGTCCAACTTTGCGCTGGGACATATATAAGCAGCATTGGAGTACTTCTGGTGGCTGCGGACCTTCAAAGTGGCAGAGCTGGCATAAAGTTCTGGATGTATTGTATGCTATAAAATGTATATACCTGTTGAGGAGTAAAAATGTGTTTTAACACAGTCCCTGATTCAGAGCCGGACGCTCTGACAGAGCGCTCGCTCTGAATCAGGGCCGTCCCTCTTAGTTTTTAGAGCAGCCTCCTGGCCGCTCGCATAGCTGTGGGTGACCACCCACAGCTATAGCGAGCGGCCAAAAAGATGGTCGCGATGGTCAAGACCATCGCGACAATCAGGCTTGCGACGAGACCCTTGCGGTAGGGTCTCATTGCCGCAAGCCCTGGAGTGCTTTTGGCTTTATCAGAGCCAAAAGCACTCCCACTGACATCACTTGTGATGTCAGTGGGGCCGGCCCCAGACGGTAGGCGTTCCCATGGGAATGCCTCCGTCTGGACAGCAATGCCCCCGGAACGCCTACCAAAGGGGGCGTGCTGTCACTCACCATCGACAGCACGACCCCTTCGGGTCTCGCGCATGCGCACGACGGAGCCGCCTCCGTCGTGCGCATGCACACTTGGCCAACATTGACCCGCTTGCGAGCGGGTCTGAATTAGGCCCACAGTGCTGTATAGAACTGCATCTAGGAACATCACAGTGCTGTAGGGCACTGCATCTAAGAACATCAAAGTGTATGTAATTTCAGTATTACCAAAGCCAACCCCTAGAATACTTTTGAAGATTGAAGGTTACAGAGTAGGTGACCCAAGCTAAATGAGAAACAGGCACCACAGAACATGTTAACAGGATCACCCAGGCTCCAGCTGAGGGGGAAGACATGTAAATAAAACTAATAAAGTGAGAAAACAACAAACACTCTGGGCCAAATGTAATAGGGTTCAAGTTCTAGTTAAAAATCCAACTCGCACCCTCTCGCATTTTTTAAAGGTGTGAGTTGGTGCCAGGACTCGCAATTGTAATAGCCTGCAAACACTTGAGCTCGAGGCTACTACACTATGAGAATGTGTGCGAGTATTTCTTATGTAAACTCACACCTTTTAATGCGACTAGCATTAAAAGATGCGAGTTATACAGAAGAAGCCTTCACAGATCAGTGAGATCAATGAAGGCTTCTGTCTGTTAAAAAAAAGAAGTGATACATTTAAAAAAAAAATTATGTGCTCTCTCCCCCAAAAGCTTAACCAGCTCCGGGCTCTGTAGAGCCTGTGCTAGTTTTTAATATACCAGGGACAAACTGCGTAGGGGCCCCCAGTATTTTAGGAACCAGCATAGGGCTTTGCTGAGCCGGTCCTGGTTGTGGAAATACAGGGGACAAAACGAGTAGGAGTCCCCTGTATTTTCCAGAACCAGCATCTGACTCTTTTTAGCGGGGGAGTAATGCCACAGCCAGGGGAACCCTTTCAGCGGGTCCCCAGGCTAAAGCATTAAACCTGACAGCTAGTCAGCCCAGGCTGGGGAGCTGGGGATCCCCCAATAAAGGGGTCCCCCTCTCCAGGGCACCCCTGGTGCGGTGGGTGCTGGGTTGATAGTGTAAATGTGGTGTGAAAAATAGAAGTGTAAATAAATGGGTACAGGGATACATAGGTGAGTATGTGTGATAGTGTGTGTGTACGCGAGTGTGTGGAGCTACAGGTACCGGCGAGCCCGTAATGCCCCGCATGCTAATACTTGTGATTCTCAAGTACCAGCATGTGGGGGACCCTTGCTGGGACGTGTAGTTCTACTGCAAAAGACAATATTACTTTGACTATTTATTACACTACACTACACTATACATAATCAGGGATCGCAAAATACGCGGTATAAGCAGTTGGGGACCCAATTTTCGAAAGCTAAGAGTGCAGTACTTGGGAGCAGAGACAGTGCCTTGACCCCCCGCTCCCCGGACGGAACTGTCACAAAATCTGCACACGGCCACTCACCGTTGGAACAGGTGAGAGTCGGGAGCGCAGCAAGGCAACCACATGGAGTACGGCTGACATCACCTACACCGATCAGAGGCAGCGCAAGAGCCCAGGCGAGGTTGAGAGGGAGCACTTCTAGAAGGTCATTAACACCTTCTGCTATGGGTGAGTGTATGCAAGCAAAATAGAGACAGATGCAAGTGCACACTCTAACTATGCGGAACCTATTAATAATACTGCTAAATTGCATCCAAGAGGTTCTTAGCATAATAATGGCCATAATTATGGGCCTGCCCACCGCGTCCAGGTGACCTCTATCAGGCAGGTCCCTAACACTCCTATGGAACAAGTACAGTGCACGGGACCCCCCAGGCCAACCCAGCAGAACCGCCTCATGGCATCACACTAGTGTGAGATTTAAAGTGAGGGTTAAAGAATAATAAAGAAAGCCTATGTGTTAAGTCCTACATAAGTAGGAGGTTATATAATAAAAAGTGTATAAAGTGCTACATATACAAAAAAACAAACTAAAGAAGTGAAAAAGTGTACATTATGCTGCCATGAAGCAGTCCAGCCACACCAGCCCAGAGAGCCCCACACCCCAATACCAGTCCCAAAACTGACACACAGCATATGTATAATAGGTCTTACCCACAATGTGCCTCATAAGATGTGCAGTCTTGGAGTGCAAGGACTCCTTGCTAACTAAAAACACCCAGGAACAGGTGAGAGGGGTCTCGTCCTTCCAGTGTACATACATATACCTAGTACAGAATACATAGGGGGAGGGGCCCTAGATTGCACACCCTAAGCACAATGTGAGGTGCTACTTGCTGAGACTTGTAGTGCTGTAAACAAAAAAAAAAAGACAGATGCAAGTGCACACTCTAACTATGCTGAACCTAATAATAAAACTGCTAAAATGCATCCAAGAGGTTCTTAGCATGATAATGGCCATAATTATGGGCCTGGGTACACACTAGACCCTTGGTGGCTAACCTTGACACTCCAGATGTAGTGGAACTACATATCCCAGCATGCACTGCTACCATTTTGCTATTAGGGCATGCTAAAACTGTGGCAAGGCATGCTGGGATATGTAGTTCCACAACATCTGGAGTGTCAAGGTTAGCCACCACTGCACTAGACGATATGTCATCCGATCGGGTGGATCAGACAACATATCATCCACATCAGGCAGTGTGTACTCACTATGTCGCTGCGCGCACTTGTGCTTCATCTCAACGTCGCCCTTTGGAAATGCATGCAGGTCCAATGGGGAATATCGTCAGTGGGGGCCATGCTGCCGTATGCAGCATGGCCCCCGCTGTCGTTCTGTCTCTGTTGGCATCGATATCGCGCTGAGCCTCCTTGCCCCCAGAACTGTACCAGCTGCTATCTATCTTTGCCTACTCCATACCTCCAGTACTGAATGCCCCTACTTCCCTCCTTGTCCCCAGTACTGCACCAGCTGCTTTCTACCCTTGCTACCTCCCTAATCCTAGCACTGCCTGGCCCTAGCCCCCTACTTGCCCCCCAGCACTGTCACAACTGCTGTCTGCAGCTAGCCCTCCCTACCCTTGGCACTGCCTGCCCTTACTCCCCTCTACCCCATCTCTACCCAAACCTCGCTCTACCTAAACCCCCAGCTTTACCCCAACTGCTACCTTCCCCCCAGCATTGTCCCAACTGCTGCCTGTCTTCTCCTCCTATAATATGTGATGGGACCCAGAAACTGTGGTGTAGGACCCCAATTTTTTAAAGTGAGGGGTCCCAGGGTTCCACAATTTTTTACGCTCATCGCGATCAGTGCATAATCAACACTACACCCACCGGCCGCTGGTGCCGGGGATAGCCACGTGCTGTCAGCTTAGGTCTGGGGTGCCCTAGAGAGGGGGACCTCCTTATTGTGGGATCCCCAGCTCCCCAGGGATCCCCGGCCTGGGCTGACTAGCGGTCAGGTTCAATGCTTGGCCGGGGGACCCGGTGAAAGGGTTCCCCTGGCTGTGGCATTATTCCCCTTCTAGAAAGCGCTCGGTGCTGGTTATGAAAAATACAGAGGGGACCCCTACTCGTTTTGTGCCCTATATTTCCACAACCAGGACCGGCTCAGCAAAGCCCTGTACTGGTAAAATACAGGGGGCTCCTACATATTTTGCCCCCTGTATGTTTAGAACCAGGACAGGCTTTACATAGCTTTACATGGTGGTCGCTCATATCAGCTTAATGACATTGCACAGGTGCTTGTAAAGGGCGGGGGTTTACACTGAACTAAAGAAAAAAAAGGGATTTTCGCTCCAGCACACTGCAGCAATATCAACATAAATACTTGAATCCTACATAATAATAGAAATTCAGAGGTATTGGTTACATACATTTGCAAATATATGAATAAATGCCGGGCCAATGTCAAGGCTCCTCTATACCAGCGTTTTTAATTCCCTAACATTATGGGGTTCACGTCCGAGGTGCAGGGAACCACAAAAGATTCTAGCCAAGGACCATCCCCAGGGCATCACACGAAAAAGGGTGATAGTGAAGTGTAAAGTATAGATGTGTAAAGATAAATCAATGGTTTTAATTTAATGAGAAAGAATTAAAATTACATAAATAATAGATAAAGAAATATAAAGGTGATGAAAAAATATCTATGTTAATTAAGTGGTGATGCCCTGAAAAAGGCCCAGCCAGAGCAACTCAGGGGGCCCCACGCCCAAATGCTCACTCCAAAATAATTGTTGCTACCTAATAGTAGCACCCACTCTGGGTCATATGAATGTACTGCATGATAACAGCACATGTATAAGCCGAGAGCTGACTCACCTAGGAGGTGCCCCAGAAACCTCCAAATGGCACTATACGGACCAGCACATCCTCCCAATGCTGGCTTCCTTCATGCCTCACAGAACTGCAAACAAAAAAGTATGGTGGTCGCTCATATCAGCTTAATGACATTGCACAGGTGCTTGTAAAGGGCGGGGTTTACACTGAAGTACAGAAAAAAAGGGATTTTCCCTCCAGCACACTGCAGCTATATCAACAAAAATACTTGAATCCTACATAATAATAGAAATTCAGAGGTATTGGATACATACATTTGTAAATATATGAAGCATTGGTATAGAGGAGCCTTGACGTTGGCCCGGCGCTTATTCATATATTGGCAAAGGTATGCAAATGTATGTAACCAATACCTCTGAATTTCTATTATTATGTAGGATTCAAGTATTTTTGTTGATATTGCTGCAGTGTGCTTGAGGGAATATCCCTTTTTTCTGTAGTTCAGTGTAAACCCCGCCCTTTACAAGCACCTGTGCTATATCATTAAGCTGATATGAGCGACCACCATACTTTTTGTTTGCAGTTCTGTGAGGCATGAAGGGAGCCAGCATGACAGTTAGGAGCTGACTGGTTGGTACTTTATCTCCATTCCTGGCTTAGTATATATACCCCTAAGTTTGGAAATAACCAGTGCGCTACAAGAACAAAAAAAATCCATCGGCAAAACCAAAATGAGAAATGAAAGTTTTATCCAGCGGACTATGAGCCCGATTCATTACGAATCGCAACTGCAACAGAGTACGCAGATCGGTCGATGGTGCGTAATGCGCATGCGCATGCATAGCAGTGCTCACATGAGTTAGCATTGCGATCGCTCTGTGATCACTGACGTAGATACAAAGCCATCGCAGATTCAGTAACGGGATGTCACTCAGTGTTTGGGCCAGTGGTTGGAGAAACACAGCCGTTTGAACGCCGTTCATAAATTAGCCACTGCAACGGCATACACAGCTTCAGTACTCACTGCATGCGATGAGTTTAGCAATTTTTCAGTAAGGTCAGAGCTGCTGTAATTCTGCGTGAAGGGCCAATGTTACTCGATGTTACCGATGTATACGCAGGACTGCAAGGTATTACAGATGTAAGATAGCGGTAGTGGGCATCTCTATGCTGGCTGTGCGACGGCTTTGCGATTGCAGTCATTAGCATATTTTCTCAGAAGACCTCCGTGCATAATCGCAGTTGCGATCGCAATCGCGATCCGTAGTAAATCAGGCCCCATCTAAATGCAATGGGTCTGAAAGGTCGTATCTAGACTACAGGACAGAAACACCATCTCATAGAGGACCAGCTAGTGCAACTACTGGGCCAGAATGGTCCAAGAGGAAAGGGGGCGAACCATGTTAAAAATTCCGGCTCAGGTCTAAAATGGGTGGATGGATTTCTTTGAAATAATAAATAGGAAAGAGTAAGGTAAAAATCACAGTCTGGCATATTAGAAGGATATTATACTTGAAAGGGAAAAAAGTTGGTACCAATTAGCATGTTTAGCAAGAAAAGATGGCCTTCAGGATCCAAGAAGCTATACAATCCAGTATATAGCAAATTCCTATGGGAAAGAAAAGCGACCCCCTCCACCTTGTTTTTGGAGGGGGAGAGGGGAGGTACAGAGGACCTCATTCAGAGTCGGTCGTTGCGGCCGCAAGGTCGTACTGGAAAAGGGGTCGGATATGCAAATGATGCACTCGCATGTTGCGTACCTAAGGTCGGATCGTTAGCTGGCCGTCCAAGGGGAGGATGCGGTTGGATCGCTAAAAAAACACCCCCATCTCGTATGCATTACACGTCATCTCCGGCCATATAAGGATTAATCACGAGCATCGGAAACCATCGGAACTGGTCATAGAGCTAAAGGTTGACCATACCCTCTCTTAAGCACTATGATCATGTCAGTGTAAAACCTCCCATGTCACGTGTGCCATGACACTACTTTGTTAATTATGCACTTCCATAAAACGCCGTTCGCATAATTTGGCACGCCTGTGTTCGGATCTCCACTCCCCCGTTTTCAAGCACCTTCCCCTGTTACCACCCACAAACGCCTCATTCTGTCACTCAAACTACCGACCTGGCTGTGTTCAAGGAGAGAGAAATTTCTGATCGTAGCCGCTAGTTTGCGCACGCGCATTGCGAACTTTACACATGCGCAGTTTAGCGAACATCGGTGGCGTACGACCGTGCGGACGCAACGACCGACTCTGAAAGAGGTCCAGAATGTGGAGAGGCATTCACTCATTTAGGAGTCTCTGAAACTCAAAATAGACAGAAAAGGTTGAGACCAATAGATCTCCGGGTGGAAAACGGGATCTCTGGCCTAAGGGATTTAGGAGAAGTTACCACTTGTAATTAAGAGCAACCACATACAATATGGTGAGGATGGGAGGAGCGGCTGTTGGTCTGAGAAGCAGGTAATGAAGTGGGGGAACTCCTCCAACACCAAAGAGAGGGATGGAAGGTAGAACAAGTGAACAGTAGCAATAAGTAGTGTCCCAGCAGATTGCGCCGCTCAGGATGAGCCCACACCCAAAGACACTGCTTACATGGAGAATGTACAGACCAGTATCAAATAATAGCAAAGAACAGACTGTAAACATGGCAGGGCAAGAAAGCAATCCAATCTTCCAATATACCACTATTCTCCTCCAGAAAATAAGGCCTGGTACACACCAGAACAATATCTTCACTATTTGTAAACATGGGTTTGGCCACCTTCAGGGATACGTGGTCTGACTGGCTACATTACGGTAAACCACACATGGTCAATCTGAAAACAAACCGACAGGGAGGGCCAGAACTATCTGCATTGCGCCAAAGCTTCCATTCCATGGTGGAGGCTTCTGATTGGCTGTCAGTCCACAAGCTCTGATTGGCCCGCGACCGGCGCCAAATTTAAATTCCACCGATGCTGTCTGTCCATGTCCGCCGCTGCCTGCCTGTGCACCAGCTGTGATTAGTTGCAGCTCGGCACCAAATCCACACCTGCTGGCTGCTGATAGCACACAGCGGGAGGTGAGAGGCTGCTGGAGGGACATGGGGAGGAGAGATGCTGGGATACGCATAATGTGTAAGGGGCACTACTATTGTGTGGAATAATGTGTTATATGGGGCACTATTACTATGTGGCATAATCTGTAAAGGGCATTACTGTGTGGCATAATGTGTAAGGGCACTACTACTGTGTGGCATAAAGTGTATAAGATGTACTAATGTCTGGAATAACCTGAATGGGCTCTGTTGGGCACAAATCATGAATAGGCTCTGTGTGGGGGCAAATGTATGGTTTTTTAACCTCTAGGGGAACCATTTTAAGATCTTGCTATGTGGCTCACAAAATTGTAGTTACGCCAAGTTACGCCATTGCATGCAAATACAAAGGGCTTTCTAAAATAAAAGGTCAAACTCTGGATATAATATGAACTTGCATGAGTCGTAACATTTGACACTTGCTCAGACTGTGAGGTTAAAAAGATACTTTTGCATCTTTCACATAGGTTTTTGGCAGACTGCCAATTTCCACTAGAGCCAGCCCCGGAACCTGTGTAATTTAGAGTGTCCCCATTTTTAGAGATTGTGTGACTGTGTGTGCTTCGGTCCAAACCTAGGCAAAAACCTGTGGTACAACTACACTACCCTACCAAATTTGGTGGAGCTAGGATCAAAACTATCTGTACATAAAGGATAGACATACAGACAAACACGCTTTCTCGCTTATTATATAGATTATACTAATTATCACTCCAGTCACTTACTATATACACATTGTTATTGCCCATATATTTCCCTCTCTCTCCCCGTTCTTCAGCCAATTATTATATACTATTATGCCTGTGGCAAACATTTCGCCAATTTGTACCCAGAACATAAGTATGCAAAATGCTTCGCTGCAGGTCACATGATCACCACTCACCGGCTAAGCCACGGCCATTTATGGTTTTTGTTTTTATTGTAACAGTTTGCCAAATTGTAAGTGCGATGATACATTTGGCCATGGACTCTGAAATAAAATAGACCGTTTCCAGGGGGTATTGCAAGCTGAGCCCCTATAGATGCACATGATAATGTACTGTTACTCTGCCTCACCGTGTTGTGGCAGCTCTCGTGGAAAGCAGAGAAAAGAAGCCTTGCTTTCGAGGCGCTAGCTTGGTGCTGATTAGCTGGGAGTTTCTAGCCTGGAATCCACGTGTTGGAGAAAGTAGATCAGGGAAGAGCGCCCCCTATGGTGGCAGCCTCACGTGTTGTGCCGCCCGCGCGCCTTACTTCAGAATGTAATAGCTACGTCAAGCAGCCAGGCGGCCAATCAGGAGCCAAACTGGGCAGAATGTAAACTGTCCACACATGGCTAGGGTGCCGAGTCCATGTGAGAACACAGACCACCAGTAGTGGGGGAGAACAGCAGCCGGCGGTGGTCACCCCTATTCCGCTTCCCCCGGGTCACTGTGCTGGCTCTGTGTTCTGGTAGTTTTCTTCACATTTTGAGGTTAGCTACACTAAAGTATTTAATTCCCCTCTCCCTCCAGTCTCCATCCACTTATTACATATTATACTTATCACCCCTTCAGTCACTTACTATATACAGTGTTATTACCAATATATTCCACTCTTCCTCCACTGATTACATATTATACTTATCATGCCTCCAGTCACTTACTATATATGCAGTGTTATTGCCCATATATTCCCCTCTCCCTCCCATCTCCATCCACTTATTACATATTATACTTATCATCCCTCCAGCCACTTACTAGATACACAGTGTTATTGTCAGGATGCGGCCCGGGATCGGCTGCTACTCACCTTCACACCGGCGTCCTTGGGCTTAGGTGTCCAGTCGCTGGGAGTGGAGGTGAGTGGTGACTGAGTATTCTCCCCAGGGTCTGCTAGGGCTTCCATGCATGCATCCTGGTTTCCAGGGTGCCGGGCATGGGCGCAGCCATGTTGGTCAATATCACCTGACTTGTCTCTCCCAATGGTAGTCCAGTGGTCACTCAGCTGATCCTCTGATCCAATGACCAGCTACCCAGGGGTATTTTAGTCGGACTCCAGGATCAAGAAACTGCTGTTCAACTTTGCTGTTCCAGTGCCTGTAATTCTCACCAGTGTTGCTCTGTGTTTTTCAGCCTACTCACAGTTCGCTCGAATTTCCTGCATGCTATTTTCAGTCTGGGACTTAGGACCTCATTCAGAGCCGCTTGCAAAATGTGAGCGCTCGCTCTGAATGAGGGCGGCCGCATCTCTAAAATGAGCCGTTCTCCTGACCACCCATAGCTTTAGTGAGCGGCCAGGTTGATGGTCGCGATGGTCAAGACCATTGCGACCATCGGGGCTTGCTACGAGACCCTTGTGGTAGGGTCTCGTCTGCCGCAAGCACAAGTGAGCATTTGGCTCTATTAGAGCAGGAATGTCACTACTGACATCACGAGTGATGTCAGTGGGTCCGCCCCCAAATGGCAGGCTTTCTGTCTGGAATGCCTCCGATTGGCAAGCCACCCCCCGCCCCGCCTACAATACGGTGCAATCTGTCGATCACCATCGACAGCCGCCCCTTTTGTAGTGAGCCCCGGAGCGAGATAATTTCTCTCTCGCTAAGGGGCTTGCTCACGCGCAGTGCGGCCGCTGCGCGTACGCAGGGCCCCTACATCGACCTGCTTGCGAGCGCATCGGTGCTTGTGAGCGGGTCTGATTGAGACCCTTAGGGCCTGATTCAGAGCCGCTCGTAAGTGGACGCTCGTTCGTTCCGACCGATGTTTGCACAACTGCGCATGCGTACGGATTTTAATACGCATGCGCGAACCAGTCCGTGCGGCCGAAAATCGTTTGTTCGCTAAATAGCGAATGCCTGCTATTTTGAGTGACAGGGGAGTGGAAATCAGAACGCAGGCGTGCTTAAAGGTCAAAACGGGCGTTTTATGGGTGTGCATAATTAATACAGGAGCTTCATTAACCACGTCACTTGGTTGATTTATAGTCAGAACTGCTCGCAAGATTGTGGTAGGAAAAACCAACCACAAGAACAGCGAGCAGTTCATACGCTGGTCGATGTACTCAGTTAATCTCTTAAATAGCGGACATGACGTTTGGTGCGAGCGGTCAGGGGGCGTCTTTTTCAAAATTACGACCGCAAGTTTTGTTCGCTCATTCAGACATAGAGGCGTGAACAGACCGCAAAGTGCGAACGGTTCATTTGAATAGCCACCCCTTTTTAATGAACGAGTGAGCGCAAATAGTGTCCGGCTCTGAATCAGGCCCTTAGTTCTCTCCCAGTACTCCTGTCTTTTATGTTTCTATTCCTGTGTGTCTTGTAATGTGCTGCTAGTTTTATTGCAGCTTCTCTATGTTACAGAGGTGTCAGGTTTCCCGCTAATCACTAGTTAGCTCCCAGCTGGACAACTAACTATTCCCAGTACATGCCTGTGTCTACATTTCTCTGTGTTTGTCTGTGCAAATCTGTACCTGCATATGTAGCAATTCCCAGTATATGCCTGTGTCCACATTTCTCTGTGCATATCAGCACCTGGATTTCTAGCAATTTCCAGTACATTTTCCAGTATTCTCTAACAAGCCTGCGATTAGGATCTCTAACAGTGTTCCCGTATTCAGTTCCTTTCCAATATTCAAGCATTCAGTTCACCTCCAGTGTTCTAGCATTTAGTTAATTTAATATAGTTTCAGTCTTCTGCCATTCCCATGTACCTGTCCAGAGGGCCGCGACCTGTTCACTTGGTGCGGCACAAACCCAATTCCAATTGGAGGGGTCACTGGAGAAAACCACCAAGTGAGTTAGACTCCACGCTTCAGGGCAGGTCTAGCCAAACCTGGGTTCGGCCGCAACTATGAGACCTAGTTACAGTCACTTCCCTACTCATCCGAACCCCCCGGCTCACCATCCTCCACAGAGGAACACTTGCACCGGATCGTGACAGTTATTGCCCATATATTCTTCTCTCCATCCACTTATTACATATTATACTTATCATCCCTCCAGTCACTTATTATATACAGTGTTATTGCCCATATATTCCTTCTACCTCCACTTATTACATATTATACTTATTATTCCTCCAGCCACTTACTATATACAGTCAGGTGGATAAATATTGGGACATTGACAGAATTCTCATATTTTGGCCTCTATTCACCACCACAATGGCTTTGAAATGAAACAAACAAGATGTGCTTTAACTGCAGACTTTCAGATTTAATTTGAGGGTAATTACATCCAAATCAGGTGAACGGTGTAGGAATTACAACGGTTTCTATATGTGCCTCCCACTTTTTAAGGGGCCAAAAGTAATGGGACAAACTAAACAATCCTAAATCAAACTTTCACTTTTTAATACTTTGTTGCAAATCCTTAAGCTGGCAATTACAGCCTGAAGTCTGGAACGCATAGACATCATCAGACGCTGGGTTTCAATCCTGGTGGTGCTCTGCCAGGCCTCTACTGCAAATGTCTTCAGTTCCTGCTTGTTCTTCGGGCATTTTCCCTTCAGTTTTGTCTTCATCAAGTGAAATGCATGCTCAAAGTGATTCAGGTCAGGGGATTGACTTGGCCATTGCATAACATTCCACTTTTTAGCCTTAAAAAACGAATTGGCTGCTTTTGCAGTATGCTTCGGGTCATTGCACTGTGAAGCGCCGTCCAATGAGTTCTGAAGCATTTGACTGAATATGAGCATATAATATTGCCCGAAACACTTCAGAATTAATTCTGCTGCTTTTGTCAGCAGTCACATCATCAATAAATACAAGGGAACCAGTTCCATTGGCAGCCATACATGCCCACGCCATGATACTACCACCACCATGCTTCACTGATGAGGTGGTATGTTTTGGATCATGAGCAGTTCCTTTCCTTCTCCATACTCTTCTCTTCCCATCACTCTGGTACAAGTTGATCTTTGTCTCATCTGTCCATAGGATGTTGTTCCAGAACTGTAATGGCTTTTTTAGATGTTGTTTGGCAAACTCTAATCTGGTCTTCCTGTTTTTAAGGCTCACCAATGGTTTACATCTTGTGGTGAACCCTCTATATTCACTCTTGTGAAGTCTTCTCTTGATTGTTGACTTTGACACATATACACCTACCTCTGGAGAGTGTTCTTGATTTGGCCAACTATTGTGAAGGGGTTTTTCTTCACTAGGGAAATAATTCTTCTGTCATCCACCACAGTTGTTTTCCGTGGTCTTCCGGGTCTTTTGGTGTTGATGAGCTCTCCGGTGCGCTCTTTCTTTTGAAGAATGTTCCAAACAGTTGATTTGGCCACACCTAATGTTTTTGCTATCTCTCTCATGGGTTTGTTTTGATTTTTCAGCCTAATGATGGCTTGCTTCACTGATAGTGACAGCTCTTTGGATCTCATATTGAGAGTCGACAGCAACTGATTCCAAATGCAAATGTCACACCTAGAATCAACTCCAGACCTTTTACCTGCTTAATTGATAATGAAATAACGAGGGAATAGCCCACACCTGTCCATGAAATAGCTTTTGAGTTGATAGTCCCATTACTTTTGGTCCCTTAAAAAGTGGGAGGCACATATATAAACCGTTGTAATTCCTACACCGTTCTCCTGATTTTGATGTAATTACCCTCAAATTAAATCTGAAAGTCTGCAGTTAAAGCACATCTTGTTTGTTTCATTTCAAAGCCATTGTGGTGGTGAAAAGAGGCCAAAATATGAAAATTCTGTTAATGTCCCAATATTTATGCACCTGACTGTACACACTGTTATTGCTTATATATTCTCCTCTCCATCCACTTATTACATATTATACTTATCATCCCTCTAGTCACTTACTATATACACAGTGTTATTCCCCATATATTCCCCTCTCCATCCACTTATTACATATTATACTTATCATCCCTCCAGTCACTTACTATATACACAGTGTTATTGCTTATATATTCCCCTCTCCCTCCAGTCTCCATCCACTTATTACAAGTTATACTTATTATTCCTCCAGCCACTTACTATATACACACTGTTATTGCTTATATATCACCCCTCTACATCCACTTATTACATATTAAACTTATCATCCCTCCAGTCACTTACTATATACACAGTTATTCCCCATATATTCCCCTCTCCATCCACTTATTACATATTATACTTATCATCCCTCCAGTCACTTACTATATACACAGTGTTATTCCCCTCTCCATCCACTTATTATTATTACATATTATACTTATTATTCCTCCAGCCACTTACTATATACAGTGTTATTGCCCATATATTCCCCTCTCCCTCCCGTCTCCATCCACTTATTACATATTATAGATAAAGTGTTATTGCCAATATCCCCTCATCTCCATCCAAACTCCCTTATACCCTTTCCCCCATGTACCACACCCTCAATGACACACTTACTGCTCGTACTGCTCTGTTCTATACCTCACTATGGGGGAATGGTATCAAGCATTTATCTAGCACTCTCTTTGAATTGACAGTTAGGAGCTTATTGGTTGCTTTGTGTAACCTCCGCTTTTCCTCTCTCCATGGCTTGATACATCTCTCCCTGTGTCACCTGCCCTCATTGTCACTGTTATCCTGTCAGTGTAATGTTACCTGGACTTATTTAGGCCTAATGGTTACGCTCAGTCAATGTCATTATCTCTTACTCCCATCTCTACCACATTGTCATCTATATTGTTACGTAGCATCCATATTATATTCCATGTATCTCACATTCCCCCATGTGGTGATTATATAATAATTCCCCGTCTGTCCTTACTCCTGTCTGTCATGTATCTAATTCTCCTTCCAATCTCTCTCCTGTCTCTTCCTTTCGAATTCCACCTATTTTCTACTCTAACACTTGTCCTATATGACGTCTCCTCCTCCCTCTCTCCCCATTTTAGCCATCACATGTAAGCCTACATGCACTACATGTAGCAGTGGCACCTTCCTCTGCAGCTTCTTACCCGTCCCTCCTCCTGCACTTACCATCATTCCACATCTGCACGGATCAGGCTACACATCACTACAGGACATAAAGGCACCGCCCACAACGCTCCCCGACAGCGCATAGCGACATATCACTGTATTCAAGATTTTATTAGGCGGAGGACAACGTGTAGATAGCATACACCACACGCTACAGCAGCTAACCAACACGTTACTATGTCATAATCAGAGATTATACAGTATAATATCAGTGTATAAGACACACACAGCTTCTCTACACATCATATAGTGACAGTCACTTTGGTATATTGGGGAGACCCTAAATCCCATCTACCTGATCCTCCTGTGGGACACTGTGATTCTCCTCTGTATCATCCTGGGAATAAAGAGGACGGGGACATCTCTCTGGGGTATTCCTGTTACTGGCTCCATCTGTAGGAGACACACAGTGACTGATTACACTGTATATATGTGATTATCAGATGATGTGTATCTAGGTGGCCCCATACCTGCTCTCTCCTGTACAATAAATGACAGTCTCCTCTTACCCAGTGATGTGAGGGGCCAGTGATTCTCCATCATCACGTCCTTATACAGACCATTATGTTCCTCTATATACTCCCCCTCCTGCATGGAGAAATAGACAGTGACATCCTCACACCTTATAGGAACCTGACACACACAATGATACAGTCATCACCCAGACACATCCCCTGGTGTTACTGCATAATGTCCCATTCCCAGCAGTCACCTCTTCAGTCATCACCCAGACACATCCCCTGGTGTTACTGTATAATGTCCCATTCCCAGCAGTCACCTCTCCAGTCATCACCCAGACACATCCCCTGGTGTTACTGTATAATGTCCCATTCCCAGCAGTCACCTCTCCAGTCATCACCCAGACACATCCCCTGGTGTTACTGTATAATGCCCCATTCCCAGCAGTCACCTCTCCAGTCATCACCCAGACACATCCCCTGGTGTTACTGTATAATGTCCCATTCCCAGCAGTCACCTCTCCAGTCATCACCCAGACACATCCCCTGGTGTTACTGTATAATGTCCCATTCCCAGCAGTCACCTCTCCAGTCATCACCCAGACACATCCCCTGGTGTTACTGTACAACGCCCCATTCCCAGCAATCACCTCTCCAGTCATCACCCAGACACATCCCCTGGTGTTACTGTATAATGTCCCATTCCCAGCAGTCACCTCTCCAGTCATCACCCAGACACATCCCCTGGTGTTACTGTATAATGTCCCATTCCCAGCAATCACCTCTCCAGTCATCACCCAGACACATCCCCTGATGTTACTGTATAATGTCCCATTCCCAGCAGTCACCTCTCCAGTCAGCAGCTGAATGATCTTGTTGGTGAGTTCCAGGATCTTCTGGTCATTGTGTCTCTCATGTATCAGTGAGTAATGTGGAGGCACCGTGATGGGGCTCTGGGTCCTGCTCAGTCCTCCTGACACACAGACAAAGCAAAAAATATGGTAGTTGCTCAATCAGCTTAATATACTACAGGTGCTTGTGAAGTGTTAAAGGATAGGTGTGTAAAGATAAATCAATAAGTGTTAATGAGATGTAAAAGAATTAAAATGAAATAAATAATACACAAACGCATAGAAAGTGAAAAAATATTCTATGTGAATTAAGTGGTGATGCCATGAGCAAGGTCCAGCCAGAACAATCCCAGGGGCCCCACTCCCAAACGCTCACCCCAAAATAATTATTGCTACATAATAGTAGCACCCACTCTGGGTCATATAATAACAAATTGATGTACTGCATGATAACAGTACATGTATGAGCTGAGAGCTAACTTACCTTGGAGGTACCCCAAAAAACCTCCACATGGCACTATAAGGATCAGCACCTCCTCCTAATGCTTACTCCTTTCATGCCTCCAAACTGCAAGCAAAAAATATGGTAGTTGCTCAATCAGCTTAATATACTACAGGTGCTTGTAAAGGGCGGGGTTTACACTGAACACAGAAAAAAGAAAATTGCCCTCCAGCACACTGCAGATAAATCAAAAATACTTGAATCCTACATAATAGAAATTCAGAGGTATTGGTTTACATACATTTGCAAATATATGAATAAGCGCTGGGCCGTCGTCAAGGCTCCTCTATACCAGCGTCCCTAAAATTAAGGGGTTCACGTCCGAGAAGCAAGGCACCCAAAAAAATTCAAGCCAAGGACCACCCCCAGGGCATCACACGAAAAGGGGAAAAAAGGTGATAGTGAAGTGTTAAAGGATAGGTGTGTAAAGATAAATCAATAAGTGTTAATGAGATGTAAAAGAATTAAAATGACATAAATAATACACAAACACATAGAAAGTGAAAAAATATTCTATGTGAATTAAGTGGTGATGCCATGAGCAAGGTCCAGCCAGAACAATCCCGGGGGCCCCACTCCCAAACGCTCACCCCAAAATAATTATTGCTACATAATAGTAGCACCCACTCTGGGTCATATAATAACAAACACACAGAGAAGGCTGCTGGGTGTCTCACACTCACCTGATGTCTTTCTCACTACTGTGTAATCCTGTGTATTGGGGGAGACACCAAACATCACTGCACACACTAAGTGATGTCACTGTGACACTCCCAGATCCCCTCAACTCCCCAGTCATGTCCCTGTATAATTATTATAGATATAAGTGATGTCACTGTGACACTCCCAGATCCCCTCAACTCCCCAGTCATGTCCCTGTATAATTACTATAGATATAAGTGATGTCATTGTGACAAATCCCAGTTCCTCTAACCTCTCCAGTCATGTGCCTGTATTATTACTATAGATATAAGTGAAGTCACTGTGACACTCCCAGATCCCCCTCACCTCCCCAGTCATGTCCCTGTATTATTACTATAGATATAAGTGATGTCATTGTGACACTTCCAGATCCCATCCCCAGTCATGTCCCTGTATTATTACTATAGATATGTGATGTCACTGTAACACTCCCAGACACCCCCACCTCCCCAGTCATGTCCCTGTATTATTACTATAGCTATTAGTAATGTCACTATGACACTCCCAGACCCTTTCACCTCCCCAGTCATGTCCCTGTATTATTACTATAGATATAAGTGATGTCTTTGTGACACGCCCAGATCCCCTCACCTCCCCAGTCATGTCCCTGTATTATTACTATAAATATAAATGATGTCTTTGTGACACTCCCAGATCCCCTCACCTCCCCAGTCAGCAGGTAGATGATCTCCAGGGTGAGATGTAAGATCCTCTCAGTAATGTGACTCATGTCCATGTCCATCCTCAGTGATCAGTAATTTGTACAGGATACGTCTCACCCTCACGTGACATCTAGTAAAGATTCTCTGGTTCCTGACAGCTCACTTGTCTATTAAAAATATAATTATAATAAATTTTACAGAGTACATGTAACATACTGAAAGAGGAAACACACACAGATATCACACTCCTGAAACATACTGATCACTATACACAGGTCACACTGATATTACACAGCTGATACACACTGATATTACACACCTGATACACACTGATCACTATACACAGGTCACACTGATATTACACACCTGATACACACCGATCATCACTATAGAAAGGTCACACTGATATCACACACCTGATACACACTGATCATCACTATACAAAGGTCACAATGATATCACAGACCTGATACACACTGATCATCACTATACACAGGTACTGCTGATATCATACACCTGATACACACTGATCACTATCCACAGGTCACACTGATATCACACACCTTATACACACTGATCATCATTATAAACATGTCACACATATCACACACCTGATACACACTGTTCACTATATACACGTCACACATATATATCATACATCTGATACACACTGAGCACTATACACAGGTCACACTGATATTACACACCTGATACACACTGATCATTATAAACATGTCACACATATCACACACCTGATATACACTGATCACTATACACAGGTCACACATATATATCATACATCTGATACACACTGATCACTATACACAGGTCACACATATCACACACCTGATACACACTGATCACTATATACACATCACACATATATATCATACATCTGATACACACTGATCAGTACACACAGGTCACACTGATATTACACACCTGATACACACTGATCACTATGCACAGGTCACACGGATATCACGCACTTGATACACACTGATCATCACTACACAAAGGTTACAATGATATCACACACCTGATACACACTGGTTACTATACACAGGTACCGCTGATATCATACACCCGATACACACTGATCACTATACAGAGGTCACACTGATATCACACACCTGATACACACTGATCACTATACACAGGTACCGCTATCATACACCTGATACACACTGATCACTATACAGAGGGCACACTGATATCACACACCTGATACACACTGATCACTATACACAGGTACCACTGATATCACACACCTGATACACACTGATCACTATACACAGGTCACAATGAGCAGCTATGGGGCCACCTAGATAGAGCCACCTGTCCTCTGATAGAGCCAAAAGCACTCCAGGGTTTGCGGAAGACGAGACCCTACCGCAAGCCCGATGGTCGCGATGGTCTTGACCATCGCGACCATCATCATGGACGCTCGCATAAGCTGTGGGTGGTAACCCACAGCTATGCGAGCGTCCAAGAGGCCGCACTAATAAAAAAAAAACGCCCTGATTCAGAGCGGGCGCTCGTTCAGAGCGTCCGGCTCTGAATCAGGCCCTCTGTGTGTCACAAGCCATGGCAGCGGCTTGTCTCCTTCCGGCTCTGGGCTTCCACTTACTGGCAATGCATTGGATTCCGCTCCGTTGATTGCTAGGCGCTCTGGATGCCGCAGGGAGTGACGTATGGTCTCAGATATTGCTGATTGGTTCCCTCATGTATTTGTATCATCTGGACGTTTGCCGCCTCGCTGGTTATAGAGTTCTTGTTTCCGGAACTGGCTTTGTCTCCTGTCTCCAGTTGAGCTCCAGTTTCCCTGCCTCCTATCTTGTTGTTCTGCCGTTTGTGTCATCCAGGCGGCAGTGTCCGCATATCTGTCCTCTGCCATTTGTGTCATCCAGGTGGCACTGTCCGCATATCTGTCCTCTGCCGTTCATGTTATCCAGGCGGCATGGATAGTACTCTCTGTCCGGAGTACGCACCACAGCGTCATCTGCTCGTGTCAACCCGGCAGCACAGGCCGCACTACATCGTCAGCTGCTTGTGTCAACTTGGCAGCACAGGCCGCACTACATCGTCAGCTGCTTGTGGCAACCCGGCGGCACAAGCCGCACTACAGCGTCAGCTGCTTGTGTCAACTCGGCGGCACAGGCCGCACTACAGTGTTAGCTACTTATGTCAACCCGGCGGCATGGGCCGCACCCCTGCGTTAGCTTCTTGTGCCAACTCGGTGACTTTAGTGCCGCACTCCAGTGACTTTAGTGCGCAGTCCTGCGCATCAACACCAGTGACTTTGTTTCAGCTACACCCGGCAATTGTCGCATCTAGCCAAGTTATTCCAGCCCTCAAGGCTGCCTCCTGGCCCATCTTGCCAAGTTTCTACCAGCTCCCAAAGTAGTTGCACGGCCACATCCAACCAAGAATTCCAGCCCCGACCTTGCTCCTTACATGTTCCTCCGCTCAGCACAACTCAGAGTCTGTTCCCTCCTGAATTCATAAAATTATGTGTCTCCTACAGATGGAGCCAGTAACCCCAGAGAGAGGTCCCCGTCCTATTTATTCCCAGGATGATACAGAGGAGAACCACAGTGTCCCACAGGAGCATCAGGTAGATGGGATTTAGGGTCTCACCATTAGGTGTCAGTCATATCTGCTGGGTATGCACCGTACCTCATCCAGGAAGAAGAAGACTACCATCTTAGGGTACGGTAGGGACAGTTCACCTTGTGATTGCCGTTCCACATTAGCCTGACAGGGATCTGCCTTTCCACATATTTTCATAAGAGCTACACACATAGGGCCGTATTCAATTTGTGGCGAAAACTGGTGTTTTTTCCGCCATTGGCAAAAACTGAAGTTTTCGCAAAAAAATAGACGAAAACGTTAACAGTCAAAAAAAAGCTGTAGAAAAGTTCTCTCCATGACTGACCAGGATAAAAAAATCCCTAATTTTGGCTAAAAATGTGGGGACTTCTGTCAGAACCCTTTGGACACCCCACCTAATGATAAATTACCGGAAAAAAAAATCATAAGTTGCGTACTTTGGCTAAAAACGACTGTGCATATTGTGGGCAGAAGAAAAAAAAAAGAGATAGAACGTCATTTTTTTCCCAGGAAATCACTGTTCCACCTAAATTGGGGGTACGTTAAAATGGGTTTTAGTAGGACAAAGGAAGCTACCGCACTGGTTCGAATCGATAACCCCTCAAGAATTTTAAAGCAGGTGATCAGCTGCCTATTATATAGGAACAAGGGGTTTGCTACCAACTACCAAATTAATGTACAACAGAAAAAGGAAAAATGGGTAGTGTAATGGTGCACAAATCGATTAATTTGTAAATTAAAATAACAAGAGATATGGTAAGAACTTACCTTTGTTATCTCTGTTTCTACGAAGTCCATAGGGTCCATAGGGTTGACCTTGGCGTATAGCTGGATCTGGATCCACAGGCACCACGCAGTTAAAGCTTTAGCTGCTCCCAGGATGCACTTGGGTCCATCCTCCTCTATACCCCGCCCCCGAGCCACAGGCACCTCAGTTGGTAAGCAGCCCAGGCCGGAGGAGGAGATTAAACAGAGAGAAGGAAGACTGGAACACACTAGAAAACCATACTCACAGAAACGGGAGACGGAAAACCGGTGACCAGCAACACAGCCCATTTGAAGCCAGGTGCGTCAGGGCGGTCGCCCTGTGGACCCTATGGACTTCGTAGAAACAGAGATAACAAAGGTAAGTTCTTACCATATCTCTTGTTTTCTACTTCAGGGTCCATAGGGGGTCCACAGGGTTGACCTTGGGGATGTCCCAAAGCAGTTCAACTAAGGGCGGGGACACTCCTGTGCAGAAGGGAGAATCCTGCGCCCAAAGGATGCATCCTGAGAGGAAAAGGTGTCAAATGCATAAAACCTCAAAAATGTCTGAACAGAAGACCAAGTGGCCGCCTTGCACAGCTGAACAGTGGAGGCACCACGTCTAGCAGCCCAAGAAGGACCCACAGACCAAGTGGAATGAGCCTTAACAGAGGCTGGAACAGGTAAACGTTCCTGTATATAAGCCTCCCTAATAACAGAACAAATCCCAAGGTGCCACAGGAGGCACAAAGGGTGGCTGAATCCTCAGAACACCCTGGATAAAGAGTCATGCCGTCAAAGACAGTCAACCCAGATCCAGGTGAAGGCAGGGCCCCTGAGACAAGTCCCGCCGCTGAGGAAGAAGGTACGGAGCATCGATGGACAAACTCTGCAGATCGGAGTACCACGGACGTCTTGGCCACGCTGGGGCCACCAGTACCAGAGTGCCTCCGTCCTGCTTGAACTTGCGCAGGACCCGAGGTAGCAGGGATATTGGAGGGAACAGATATGCCAGCTGAAACCCCCATCTCACCGACAGAGCGTCCACCAGGCTGGCGCCGGCGTCCCTTGTCCTTGGCGCCGTCGTCCCTTGTCCTTTCCTGTCAACACGGGCAACTTGTAATTGTAGCCCTGGCGCCGGCGTCCCTTGTCCTTTCCTGTCAACACGGGCAACTTGTAATTGTAGCCATCAAGTCCACCTCCGGCAGCCCCCATTTGTCCACGAGTAGTTGGAATACCTCTGGATGAAGCGACCATTCCCCGGGATGCACGTCGTAACGGCTGAGGAAGTCCGCTTCCCAATTGAGGACTCCGGGGATGAAGACTGCCGAGATCACTGGAAGGTAGCACTCCGCCCAAGCTAGGATGCGAGGCACCTCCACCAGTTCCTCCCTGGTGATTGATGTACGCCACCGTGGTGGCGTTGTCGGATTGCACCTGTACTGCCCTTCCTTGAAGAGCGGTGCCGTACGACTGTAGAGCCCTGTACACGGCTCTTAGTTCCAGAACATTGATGGGGAGAGCTGCTTCCTCCGCTGTCCAACGGCCCTGAAGTGACAACGAGCCTGTCACCGCCCCCCAACCCCGGAGACTGGCATCCGTCATGAGCAGAACCCAGTCTGGGATCCAAAAGGGGCGCCTGTCGAGGAGATGGGCTGTCTGCAGCCACCACGCCAGGGACAGTCGTACTTCCGGAGATAACACCAGCATCTGAGACCAGATCCTGTGTGGTAACCCGTTCCATTCCAATAGAATCAGCCTCTGCAGTGGCCTGGAATGAAACTGGGCAAATTCCACCATGTCGAATGCCGACACCATGAACCCCAGAACTCTCATTGCCGCGTGTACCGAGACTCTGGCACTGCTCAGGCAACTGTAAATCCGTAGCTGTAGGGAGGATACCTTTTCCAGAGTCAGAAAGATCCGTTGCTGATGAGAGTCTAGTAGGGCCCCCAAATGAACCATCTGCTGTGATGGAATCAGGGAGGACTTCCTCCAGTTTATCAACCACCCGTGCGCTTGTAGACAAACGATTGTCAGGTGGAGATGTTGGAGCAGTACCTCCGGGGAGCTTGCCAGCAAGAGGAGGTCGTCCAGATACGCTAACAGCCGTACACCCTGGTTTCTGAAGGTGGGCAGCCATGACTGCCATCACCTTGGTGAACACCCTCAGTGCTGTGGAGAGACCAAAAGGCAGAGCCCTGAACTGGTAGTGATGGTGCAATATAGCAAACCGCAGATACCTCTGATGTGAGGTCGCTATAGGCACATGGAGGTAGGCGTCCTGGATGTCCAAGGAGACCATGTAATCCCCCGGTTCCATCGCCAGAATGATGGAACGCAAAGTTTCCATCCTGAACTTGGGAACTCTGCGAAACTTGTTCAGAGACTTCAAATTGAGGATGGGGCGATGGGAGCCATTGGGTTTCTGCACCAGAAACAGCGTAGAGTAGTACCCTGTCCCACGTTGAGACTGTGGCACGGGTACAATGACCCCTGCAGTCAGCAAGGACTCTATAGCTACCTGAATCTGCAAAGCCTTGGTTTTGTTCTGAGAAGGACTCGTGCAGAAAAACTGGTGGGACGGTGTGTGCCAAAAAGACAGGGCGTACCCCTGGGAGACCACTTCTCGAACCCAGGCGTCTGTGGTGGTACTGAGCCAGCACTGGGTGAATTGAAGAAGTCGGCCTCCCACTCTGGGGTCCCCCAGAGGTAGGCCCGTCCCATCAGGTGGAAGGCTTGTCTTCCTGCTTGGAAGAAGGGCGCCTAGCACTCTAGGCCTGTTTCTTGGTTTTGGAGGCGGACTTAACCGCCAACTGTCTCGGGAAAGACTGACCTTTTGCCTTACCCTGAACCCGAAAGGAATGAAAAGCCGAGCTCCGGACCTTGGTAGGTGCTGCAACTGAAGGGAGGAAAGCTGACTTGGATTTAGCCAGTGTTTTATCCAAGTCCAGACCAAATAGCAATTCTCCATTAAAAGGTAAGGCCTCCAGGCCTTTCTTTGAATCAGCGTCCACTCTCCAGGACCTCAGCCATAAGGATCGGCGGGCAGACACTGCTGCGGCCTACACTCGAGAGGTTAGCAGACTAGCATCCAAAGAGGCTTCATCCAATATAGGAAGCAGCGTCTCTCATCTGTCCTAACAACGCCCTCTGGACATCCGGAGCATCATCCGTAAAGGTCCTCTAATGCGTTGGCCCAACCCTCAATGGCCTTAGCCACCCAGGAGATGGCCATGGACGGTCGAGCCACTGCTCCTGAGAGAGAGTAAATAGACTTTAAGCAAGTCTCAACCTTTCTGTCTGTGGGGTCATTCAACGAGGATATAGACGATAATGGCAGAGTAGCGCTCCTTATAAGACGGGTGACATGGGAATCCACCGCCGGTGGAGATTCCCATTTTTTACAATGTGCCTCAGGAAAAGGATAATTGGAAGCCAACCTCTTCTGTGGCAGAAATCTCTTACTGGGCGCCTGCCAAGCCACCGCCATATGATCCGTCAATTGATCAGACAGGAGAAACACCGCCGAAGCCACCTTAGTCTTTTTGAAACTAGGGTATTTCGACTTAGGAGCTGGTGCCTCATCCTCTATTAGGAGAATGGCTCGCACCGCCCTAACCAGTGCTCGTACATTAATGGATGACTTGGTCTCTACCTCCTGAGCCGAGGTGTCCGAGTCAGTGTCGTCATGAACCTCCACATCATCTGAGGACCCATCGGAGTCCGATAAATGTGCCGCCTGCGCCATTAGTGTGCGTTTTGACGCCCTTGAAGGCATGTCAAAACGCACACTACACATCGACTGAAAAGCCGAAGACGCGGCTGCCAAATTTTGGACTAAGTTGGACTGCACATCCATCCAAGGTGGAGGAGCCGACACAGTGGCCTGAAAAGACATCACAGACTGCTGCGTCACAGGAGCAGACTATATATACATAGGTAACCCCGTGTAAGGACCAGCAGACTGAGACCCGGGAGGACTCTGCAATAATTGCGGGATACCCGGGGAATGGGGGATGGTAGGCTGGGGCAACGCCCTAGTAGGGGCGACAGTCGGGACCGACAGACGGTCCGCAAGAGACACCAACACTTGAGAAAACATCGCCCATGGTGGTTCCTGCGTCATAGGGGGCTTTGATGGACCAGGAACCAGCTGGCACCGTCCACACAGTCCATCCTGTGATAAATCCTCCCTATCCACTCCTGCAGAACAGCAGGAGAGCAACACCGGAGCCATGGAGTGCTCAATGTCCTCCTCAGACATAACAAAATATATTATGTAAATAAATATATAAATGGTGACAGAGCAGAATCAAGTGCACTCACCAGTGTGCTGAACAACAGCCCACAATATGGCACTGTGTAGCACACAACTGTATGTGACGGACCTCACAAATACGTGATTTATATAAGTGAGGTCAGTAGAAACGCCCCTCCCCCACACACCTGTAGGGCTTGGGAGAAGGAAAGGGATAGGTATAGGCTGACAGTAAGTAGAGATAAGCACAGACAGGCAGCACTAGCAAAAGTCACATACCATGCAGGAAGATATACTCACTGCACCTTTCCACTACAATCAACCGCCCAGATTGAGTGTCTGGGAGGGCTATAGTGCTGTGTACGCTGTTCTGAACAGGGGAGAGGTACACAGGGGGACCGGTCCGCGTGCTCCCTGAGAGATCTGCGCTGCCACCTAGAGAAAATGGCCGCTAGAGACCTCAGAGGAGGAGTGGCCGAGGAATCTGCAGCTCAGCGATGCCAGACTACGAGCTGAAAGGCGCGCTGAGCTGAGGAGACGCTAAACAGGGAAGGCTTCCTCCCCTGGCTAGCTATTAACCCCAGGGCTGCCGGCTTCCCGCTTGCCATGTGAAATCCCTGGTGGTCTAGTGGTCTCACGGGGTATACCTCCGCAGAGGGGGAGCCCACCGCCACCGCTAGCAGCCCCCGGTCTGTCCCCTAGAACCGGGGGCAAAGGACTGCATTACTAGGAAGACCCGCGAGCTGCCACTAATCGGCGACTCGCGGCTTACCTTCTCTTCGGCGACTCCGGCAGCAGTCCAGGGAGGTCCCCAGAGTCCGGCTAGTACGGACTCTGGCCTCCCGCCGCGATCCCCAGTGCGATACTGGCGTCACGGCGCCAGCGGGAAGTAAGAGCGGCAGCGTGGGCGTCTGTACAGACAGCCCTTCGCTGCCACTATGAAGAGCCCCTGTTAAAAATAAAAACTAACAGGCGCTCTTTTTTTTTTTTCAAATTAAAAAGCTTTGGGGGCTGCAGCCCCCCTGCGCAGGGTGACCCGACTCCGGCCGGGCACCAACTCAAACTGAGGTGCCTGTGGCTCGGGAGCGGGGTATAGAGGCGGATGGACCCAAGAGCATCCTGGGATTAGCTAAAGCTTTAACTGCGTGGTGCCCGTGGATCCAGATCCAGCTATACCCCAAGGTCAACCCTGTGGACCCCTATGGACCCTGAAGTAGAAATAACTTTTATTAGGTATTCATTAAAAAATAAAGTAAATCGGCGAAGTATTAAAAAAATTATAGGGTATATAGAACAGAATGTGAAAAAAATTTAAATAATGTGCCAGGGGTCTTGTCATACCATCCAAAGGAAGCTCCTTATAGTATCCTAGATATTAATGGTCACTATTATATCATCTATTGATCTGATGATCACTAAGATATATGTCTATATCTTGTCTATTTGCTAAGTATAATTTGTGGTTCAAATGAATAAAGCATATAATTTAACAAAAGTTGTGTGTTGTTCTTCTGCATCATATAGAACACACTATAACTATCATGTGTGTAGATATCGTGTACACACACAGAATAGTCTGGCGGTGCAATTATGATCTTTTATAATTAGGGGTATCCATCTCCTATTATGAGTTTATGATTACCGAATTAGGTTATTACCCATTAATTAATTATCTAGTCTTGGAGCTATACAAGGTGATCTTTTCCCTTGTATTCATAGATACAATTACCTCATAGATATATCTGAGGGAGTATCCGATTATATCTATGACCATTCCCCAATTGTCACACAGGGAATCTCACCAATGATGTAGGTTATATGTATATATGAGTACAGTGCCTTGGTTATAATTCTGATATATTTCCCTCTATTCTAAATAAATCTGAAGTTAATTGGAAATATCTCAGTAATTCCATAACAAATATCCAACGTAATTTTAGAGTTTGGTTAAGGTGCCCATCCACTAGCAGACATGAAAACGACTGCACGATTACGACATTGTAATGGTGCAGTCATTTGTCAGTCTGTGATGAGCCTGCACTGAACGAGCAGTCGTTCAGTGCAGGCTCATCAATCATCTGCAAACATGCTTAACCTGACGTTATCGTCGTCCAGCATGTTTGCACGATGATAGATGTCTAAACGACCAGTGGGCACACGCATCGCTGGTCGTTTTAGACATTTTTGCAAACGACTGAGCGATTGAACGATCGTTATCGTACAATCGCTCAACTTAATCGTCTAGTGGATGTGCACCTTTACATTATTCTGTGTTATTCATTCTCTTTTAACCAATCACACTCTTTCCAAAACAATTATAGATTTATTAAATGGAGGTAAGTGATCAGGTTGTATGATTACCAGTACAGAACTGGTCACTCAGAAATATAACCTATATACCAAGTATGGTTGTAATTGGTGACAGAATAAACCAGGAATAATCCCTTGGTTTATTATAGTAGACAATTGATAACACTGCACAACAATGAAAATGTTTCTGATGTGAAAATAGTTATTTCTAATTGATTTCAGCATGCAAAGAATGAATATGACATTTAAAACTCTCAGTTAGCTCTGAGGACCTGATTCAGAGCCGGACGCTCTGACAGAGCACTCGCTCTGAATCAGGGACGGTCTTTTATTTATTTTATTTTTTTTAGAACGGCCTCCTGGCCGCTCGCATAGCTGTGGGTGACCATCGCGATAATCGGGCTTGGGACAAGACCCTTGTGGTAGGGTCTCATGGCCGCAAGCCCCAGAGAAATTTCGGCTCTAACAGAGCCGGAATCTCTCCACTGACATCACTTGTGATCTCAGTGGGGCCGGCCCCAAACGGCAGGCGTTCACATGGAAATGCCTCCGTTTGGGCAGCCACCCCCCGGCCCGCCCACCAAAGGGGGTATGCTGTCACTCAACATCGACAGCACGCCCCCTTTGGAGTGAGACCCGGAGCGATGGTTTGCCCGTCACTATCCGGGTCGTGCGCATGCGTTCTGGGCCACTATCGACCCAGTTGCGAGCGCTCAGCGCTTGTGACCAGGTCTGAATCAGGCCCTGAGTTCCGAGATATAGCCCATTTATGACGATGTAGGGATATTCCTAGTGAAGTGGGCAGAATGGAGAGAATCTTACCAGCAATCTGCGTTCCGCGCAGAGGGGGCGGGGCCTAATGACCCAATTAAATGAATCAGTTATTTGTCCCCTCCCCTATTCAAATATATGCCATTCACGGGATTACCCACACAAGATAACTGTGGTGCACTGAGTGACAAGCATAGTGAGCGATTCCACCAAGACGTTTCAGCAATGGAACAAATATATCAGGGTAGGTGACTCACTACTGTTGGACAGTGACAAGAGATGCCCCAGAAGAGGAGTACAAGCGACAAGCAAAGAGAAAGCACCCCCATGAATAGGCCACTATATTACATAGTACTTTCTTATGCTGTATGTTTGTTTGGTATGCTGTATGTTTGTTTGGTATGCTGTATGTTTGTTTGGTATGCTGTATGTTTGTTTCGTTTTGTGTTCTTATTTGTGATTGATTGAATTAAAACAACTGTTATTTCTTTTCTATCAAGAAAATATCAGATTATTTTAAAATAGCTTTTCACTATGACTATATTACTAATGTACATACAGTATAGTGCAAGTAGTGTAGCTCAAAAAATAGAGCTATTAAAAACATTCTGAAATCATTTTAATTTTTCTTGACCTCAAATTAGTAATGTATGACTATTTTTAGAAAGGAAACAAATTAAAAGTATGAATTTGTTGTACAGTGTAATCAGTCAGTTGTCTATGTGTAACATATACATATGCCCCTACAGACTAGTTTGCACATAATCTTAGCGAAATAAAAATCAAGTAGTTTCTATTAATCTGTTCATTCACAGAGATGAAATACGTGACATATTGATATTGTATCAAACAAAGTAAATCACATATCCAGCTGTACCCACACTGTTTGAGACCATGTATACAATGTGTGCATGTGCTAGGATGTTTGTTACAATACTCGTTTGTTACATAGCATCTTCCTAGCAGTGAGTCTATGCACACAGCTACTGGGAGCTACTCTGACAGTTTTGCCTGACATTCAGACACAGTCACTGAATTCGTGGTCAGCGTTAAAATGGGTGCAAGTATATTTTCGTGTCGTAAAAACGCTATTTTAAAAACTGTTAAAACACCACCTGCTGCGACCGCGTGCGATGTTTAAAACACTTGACGCGTCCATAAAATAAAATCAGACCCGATACGTTAAAACCATTTTCAATGATTTTTTTTGCCCAAAATTTGCGCAGTCGTTTTTCGGCAATGTACGCAATTTACAAAAAAAAATTCTGCTAATTTATCATTAGGGGGTGTTCAAAGGGTTCTGAAAGAAATCCCCACATTTTTAGCCAAAAATAGGGATTTTGCATTTTTTTTCTCCTGGGGCCAGATGTACTAAGCTCTGGAAAGTGATAAAGTGGAGAGTTATAATCGACCAACCAATCAGCTCCCAACTGTCATTTTTCAAACACAGCCTGTAACATGACAGTTGGGAGCTGATTGGCTGGTACCTTATCACTCTGCACTTTATCACTTTTCAAAGCTTAGTACATAGTCTGGGATGGAGAAAACTTTTCTCCAGTTTTTTTTTTCGCCTGTTGCCGTTTTCGCCTGTTTTTTGGCAAAAATTTGGCATTTTTTTTGCGTAAAACTACCATTTTCACCAATGGCAAAAAAACCATGCAGTTTTCGCCGCTAATTGAATACAGCCCATAATATCAATGCTTGTGCTGATTTATGTGTATTTCATCTTTATAAATAAGGATTGCCTCCACATAAATATTAGCACTCGGTATAAACATATTAGTACATCACAAGCGTAGGAAAGTCTTATTACTTTTACCTTAGTAACAATTGGCTGCTATATGTCACCGTGGTAACGGGCAATGCTGTATAACTAGATGCTATGCTGCAGTAATATATGGGTTTCTTTGCAGATTGCTTATACTTACATTTGGGATCTAACCCGTGTGCCCTATACTATATGCAGTTATATGTACATTATCCCACAAGGATACCTGGGAAAGCTCATATACATTGTGTTGTATTGGTAATTAATATATCATTATATTGCTGCCTACACTGATACATGGGAATAATATATGTGTGTTACATGTACCATGTCAGATAGATGGGATTATTCTATATATGTTACATGTGCATGTATCATGTAAGATATATAGGATTATTCTATGTATGTTACATGTGAATGCACTATGTCAGATAGATGGGATTATTCTATGTATGTTACATGTGAATGCACCATGTCAGATAGATGGGATTATTCTATGTATGTTACATGTGAATGCACCATGTCAGATATATGGGATTATTCTATGTATGTTACATGTGAATGCACCATGTCAGATATATGGGATTATTCTATGTGTGTTACAGGTGAATGCACCATGTCAGATAGATGGGATTATTCTATGTATGTTACATGTGAATGCACTATGTCAGATAGATGGGATTATTCTATGTATGTTACATGTGAATGCACCATGTCAGATATATGGGATTATTCTATGTATGTTACATGTGAATGCACCATGTCAGATATATGGGATTACTCTATGTATGTTACATGTGAATGCACCATGTCAGATAGATGGGATTATTCTATGTATGTTACATGTGAATGCACCATGTCAGATATATAGGATTATTCTATGTGTGTTACAGGTGAATGCACCATGTCAGATATATGGGATTATTCTATGTATGTTACATGTGAATGCACCATGTCAGATATATGGGATTAGTCTATGTGTGTTACAGGTGAATGCACCATGTCAGATATATGGGATTATTCTATGTGTGTTACAGGTGAATGCACCATGTCAGATATATGGGATTATTCTATGTTTGTTACATGTGAATGCACCATGTCAGATATATAGGATTATTCTATGTGTGTTACAGGTGAATGCACCATGTCAGATATATGGGATTATTCTATGTGTGTTACATGTGAATGCACCATGTCAGATATATGGGATTAGTCTATGTGTGTTACAGGTGAATGCACCATGTCAGATATATGGGATTATTCTATGTGTGTTACAGGTGAATGCACCATGTCAGATATATGGGATTATTCTATGTGTGTTACAGGTGAATGCACCATGTCAGATATATGGGATTATTCTATGTGTGTTACAGGTGAATGCACCATGTCAGATATATGGGATTATTCTATGTTTGTTACATGTGAATGCACCATGTCAGATATATGGGAAATTCCATGTATGTTACATGTGAAATTTATCGTGCGTGTCCCCGCGATTCGCCATATTCAGTTCCAAAAGATGCGAAAACGGCGACACGCGAAGTCAGAACAGGCGGAAAGTGGTGCCAAAATCGGGGAAATCAGCCTAAACCCCCAAAAAAGATGCAGAAACATTGGGGAGCAATGTAGCAGTGCCCGATTAGCCCTAATAAACCTGTTTGGGGTACTTAAGTTAGTACAAGAGCCTCTAATTAGCGTCCTTGCATAAGTGGTGAAGAATGGCATTAAGCAGTATTTTTTGGAGAAAATAAGTAGTCCTGTCAAATTTGGGGTACCTGAAAATTGGTGCAAGCATCTTTTTATGTCTCTATAAAAGTGAAGTTTTAATAAAGGTGAAATTCCTCCCTCATAAAAGCACCTGCAATCCCAAAACACTTGACCCCTTCTTAGAGCACCCCCAGAACCTTATTTCACTAGTTTGCGAAGTTGTCCCCCACTTTGCACTTTTTTGCCCCCAAAATTAAAGTACTATTTTCCCGGGATTTTTTGACACAGTTGTCCTTTGGGGGCTGTCCCAAGGGTTCTGAGTGGTTTCCCCACCTTTGCACCCCAAAATAAAAATGTTGCACGTCTTTTCTCCTGCTACTCAGAGGCCAATCTGTTTCGCCTATTACATTGCATTGACTTTCCACGTAGGTGAAAAGCGGGTGGAATTGAATACGGAGAGAAGTTTCCGACAGGCAAAAAGATCCAATCGGCTAAACTTTTTTGCAGATCTCGGCTTTTCACGTCTATTTGAATACGGCCCTTAGTGTGATTACCTGTATATATAGTTTTCCCAAACCTCTGAGCACTGGGTCATGATTTATTTGTCTGACCATAAATGATACAGATAATCATTATGGCCCATATTCAATTAGCAGCGAAAAGCCGAGATTTGCGAAAAAGTTTTGCCGATTGCAACTTTTCGCCTGTCGGAAACTTATCTCCGTATTCAATTCCATCCGCTTTTCATGTACGCGGAAAGTCACTGCAATGTAATACGCGAAAAAGATTTGCCTCTGAGTAGGTAGAGAAAAGAACTGCAACATTTTTATTTTGGGGTGCAAACCACTCAGAACCCTGGGGACAGCCCCCAAAGGACAATTGCGGCAAAAAATTCCAGAAAAAGACCTAAGTACACCCCCAAAAAAGTACTTTGAATTTGGGGGCGAAAAAGTGCAAAGTGGGGGGACAACTTTGCAAACTAGCGAAATAAGTTTCTTGGGGTGCTCTAAGAAGGATCAAGTGTTTTTGGGATTGCAGGTGCTTTTATGAGGGAGGAATTTCACTTTTTTTTAAACTGCACTTTATAGACATTAAAAGATGCTAGCACCCATTTTCAGGTACCGAAAAACGACTATTTACTCCAAAAAATACTGCTTTATGCCATTCTTCACCAGTTGTGCAAAGATGCTAATTAGAGGCAATTGTACCAACTTAAGTACCACAAACAGTTTTATTAGGGCTATTCGGGCACTGTTACATTGATCCCCAATGTTTCAGCATCTTTTAGGGGGGTTCAGGCTCATTTCCCCGATTCTGACACCACTTTCCGCCTGTTCTGACTTCGCGTGTCGCTGTTTTCACGTCTTTTGGAATTGAATACGGCGAACAGCGGGGACACGCACGATAAGTTTCCGCGGCTAAAATACCCGATGTAGGTGAAAACTCCAGCAGGTGAAACTTTTTCGTCAGTGCGAAACTAATTGAATACCGCCCAATGTCTCCCATCACACAACTGGTCAGTTCTGAGGGGTTATTGGGTTAGACCAGGCTTTATATTGTCTTTCTTTTACCTTCTGTGTATTTCCTGACTTATTGCGCTATACGGATAACGCCTCGGTCATTTCTTACTGATACTATTACTGGTTACGTTTTATTTTTAGTAGGTTGGGTGCCCCAAAAAGAACTTTCTGATGTTATTGTTATTACCTGTATAATGATAATACAGCACCAGAGTCTGCTCCAGCTGTATTATAGTAACAAAAGGTTCTGCTCCACCTGTAGTATACCAACACTGGGGTCTGATCAACCTGTATAAAGATAATGCAGCACCAGAGACTGCTCCAGCTGTACTAGTATAACAAAAGGTTCTGCTCCACCAGTATTATACCAACACTGGGGTCTGCTCCATCTGTATAATGATAATGCAGCACCAGAGTCTGCTCCAGCTGTATTATACTAGTAACACATTTCTGCTCCACCTGTATCACACCAACACTGGCGTCTGCTCCACCTGTATAAAGATAAGGCAGCACTAGAGGTTGCTCCAGCTGTACTATTATAACAAAAGATTCTGCTCCCCCTTTATCGTACCAACACTGTCGTCTGCTCCACATGTGTAAACCTGATCCAGCTGTATTATAGTAACACCAGGGGCTGTTACACCTGTATTATATAGAACACTGGAGTCTAATGAGGCACCACAGTCTGCTCCCCCTGTACAACAATAGTAAATACCCGGCTGAAAGCTGCAATTAGGATCTAGCAGCCAGCAACCCTGCAATTATACAAGAAGAAACGCCCCTCTAGATAGCCCCGCCCCGTCTTTCTCACCTCCCTGCAGCTCTGACTACTGTATAGATAGCCACGCCCCGCTCCCGTATAATAGTTACCGCCCTCGTCTCGTTCCCCTAAGGCTGGCGATTGGCAGCAGCGAATAGCCAATCAGGCGGCAAAAAGTAGGAAGGACGTCCTGTAACTAGGGTAACTAGCAAGCCAGCTGGCACGAGCCGCACACAGCTTCGTCACTTGAGAAACAGTTTAGTAGTCTAATGCTGTCCTCATGTTCAGTGAGCGGCGGCCATATTTTTATAGCCTCCCAGTCACAGAACAGAGGGGGCGGGGCCACTGGGGGCTTAAGATGCCATTTTCCCATAGACATACTTGAAAGAGTCGGAACCAGGTAATGTTTTCTGTATATATTATATTAATAATTTATTATTATTATTATTATTATTATTATTGTTGTTATTATATAAGGGAGAGGGGACTGTACAGTGATATATGATTGGGAATAACACAGCTCCCAGCACACACTGATATGTGGTATTATTATATAGAAGAGAGGGGACTTTACAGTGATATATGATTGGGAATAACACAGCTCCCAGCACACACTGATATGTGGTATTATTATTATATAGGGGAGAGGGGACTGTATAGTGATATATGATGGACAGGGCTGGATTAAGGTCTGTGGGGGGCCCTGGGCAACAAAAGTGTGGGGGCCCTATCAATAAAAGTTGTATATATAAACTGACTACTAAAGTGCATTTATTTGAACCGTATGAGACCAGTGGAGTGCCGTCTTGCTGCATTTTCTGTATTACTTTCTGACGAGCACCCCGGCAAATGTCTTAAGGTGCCCACACACATAGCGTGCTCACGATCAGCCGATGTGTACGATTTCCCTTGATACTCTCCCCGGCAGCTCTGCACACGATTTGGTGTCCAACCTTCATACGATCTCTCCTGCATCCAGACTTTCACAGTGCATCGCGTCCTAGATTGTCATATCTGCCCTACGGCACGGCAGATCTGACGATGCGATGTGCGACCAGCAGGGATGCGTATCGTGATCATGAGTGGGGACCCACGATTTCCTCACAATTTTGGCATATTTTACACAATTTGTCCTCACGATTCATCGAAATCGGACAAATTGTATTAAATATCGCTTTGTGTGTGGCCAGCTTTAGGGAGGTATAGCCAACCCTCCAACATGACCCCTGGCCAAAGTGATGCGGATGGGTGGAAAACAGTGGTGTGGATGGGGGAGAAACAGAGTGGCACAGATAGGGGGGACAGAGCAACGTGGACGATGGTACTGAGTGGCATGAACATGGGAAGACAGCAGTGCAGATGGGTAAAGAGAGATTGGTGCGGATGAGAGAATACAGACTAGCACAAATAACAGAACACACAAAAGTAGGGATTGGGGAAGACAGATTGGTGCGGATGGGGAGGAAGACAGAGTGGTGCGAGTGGTGGGGGGAGACAGAGTGGCACAGTTGGGGGGGCAGAGTGGGGCAGATGGAGGAAGAAAGCGTGCCACAGAGGAAAGGAAGACAGTGCGGCGTGGCTGGGGGGTAGGCAGTGGTGCAGATGGAAGGAAACAGAGTGGCACGGATGCAGGGCGGTGCGGATGGGGAAAGACAGATTGGTGCGGATGAGGGAACACAGACTAGCATAGTTGGGAGACCACACAGCAGTAGGGATTGGGGAAGATATAGCAGCATGGAGGCGTATAGGGGAAGAAAGTGTACATGCATAAACTGAGTATGACAGTTTTAGCAATTAGGGAGCTGAATGTGTTTTCTGAATAAGATGGATGTATGGAGTGAGAAGGTTGTTGCAACCCAGTGAGATTGTTGTGGTGATCCAATGGGAAGATTGTGGGCACTGAGTGGGATGTGTGTGCCACATAACTGCTCAGACCTCAGTTGCATAGACTGCATGTGTGTATTCCAATGAGCACACAATTCTGTGAATTAGCAGCTCCATTATTTTGTGAGTGACAGCAATCTCACGCTGTGAGAGTGCTGAATCTGCAGTTAACCACAGGGTGTGATGGCATACCATATCTGTATTGCGCAAGGAGCATGTTCATTTTGCAGAAATTCAGTAGGTTTCGTGAAATTTCAGATCATGTCTAATGAAGCCTTAATGGGACATGTGAAACCGTGAGGTTTTTGTCTATGGATTTTTAAAATTTATTAATCATATCAATCATGTGTGCCTCTATTATAATCCTAATTTACTCTAGTATAAACCACCTAGTTCACTCATGTACCCCAGTATAATCCCATGTCATATCAATCATATATGCCTCAGTTATAATACATAATTTACCCCAGTATAGACCTCCTAGCTCACTCATGTACCCCCATTATAATTCCTGTATGAGCAGTCATGTATATTTGATAAAATGAGTGCACACACTATGCCGGGCGGTGAATGTGGGTAGGATGGGATTGCTAGGCATGCACACACTATGACGGGCGGTGAATGTGGGTAGGATGGGATTGCTAGGCGTGCACACACTATACTGGGCGGTGAATGTGGGTAGAATGGGATTGCCGGGCATGCACATTAATGTCTCACAAAGACGCCATGTGGGCCGTAAATCAGCAGCAATGTACAGCCGCACAATACACACAGAGAATATAATATAATATATACGTGCGTTTCTCTGTCCTTCTCAAGTCACTTAGTGCCCGAGTACAACACCGACACAATTAATAAATAAAGTTGCACAAAGTCAGGACAGTTGAGTGCGCTGCACGCTAGGTCCTCTGGGAGTTGTAGTTCTTTGCATGCTGCTTAGTAATGGCTTCAACTGAGTAACACGTCCTTCTTGGAACTACAGTATCCATCGCACCCGAGACACTGACAGTGACAACCAACTCAGCGCCCCCGTCCCGTCCTCTGTTGCCGCGCTGTGGGAGGAGAAAATCCCCGGACGCCACCACCAGCTACAGGTGGGTACCAGTGACTGAGCCGCCGCCGCCAGGGTGACCTGCTGCTGCTTCTATATGCAGCACTGTGTGTAAAATGAGGAGGATGGCTTTGCTGTGTAGTTACATTACACTTAGCGAAGGGGGCATCTCTGGCACGGAGCAGGGGGGCACACATGGCAGTGCCCGGTGCTGGTCTCTGCTGTACCATATGAGGAGACAGGACATGTATAGGATATATTAGGATGTGTGGATGACAGGACATATACATATATTAGTAGGTGTACATATGACATACATATGTGGCTAGGACATGTACATGGTATATTATACATATGTGACATAGTGGAAGATGAGGGAGATACATGATGATTTCGGACGCCGCCATCTTCCCGGGCCCACCTTGACCGTAGTTTCGGTTTCGGTCTGTCTAACACCTGGAGATCAGTCTCTGCCTGAGCTTGGGTGGCACTGCTGCTGCCGGGATATCCGGGCATTTCCCGCTGCCCTCCGCCCGGAGACATGATCCGGACCAGTCTCCTCATCTTTCTGACCCAGTGTGTCCTCGGACACTGCCATGTTCCCGGACCTGCCTTGACCATAGTTTACATTTACTTCCCACAGAGAGATGTCAGTCACAGCTGGCACACAGCACACACAGCCAACCTGAGGGCTCAGTCAGCAGGGGGCTTCATCTCACAACCTGGCTGAAACTATTACCTACATGGAATGCCATCTTTCCCCTCCCGGTTCCGCAGGCTGCTCTGTACTGGGCTGCATGGTCTCCAGGAAGTGCGGGAGGGTCCCCTGGCTGGTGTACTCTACGGTACACAAGGGGGTCCAGCTGTGTGAAATATCTGGTAGATGGCAACAGAAATGTGCACCAGGGAGGGAGCGCTCCCTGCCTCTCACAGCCGACCAGGAACATGCTCCCCGTGGGCAGACAAAGGCGGTTCCGGGACATCGGCATCACACACAGAGCAAGCAGGAGTTTCGGTGTGAAGGATAGAAGTTGGAAGATGTGCAGCCTCCTCTTCTTACAGATGCCTTATTGCCAGCTTTCTGCTATCCCCTGCTGCTGTGTCTCATCTATACTTCCCACTGCTCCCGAAGCCCTAGAGGTGTAGTTTCGGTCATTTCCATAGTGGACTTCCTGCTCTATTAGAGCAGGAAGTCCACTCGGGCTTGCGGCAGCTAGACCCTACACCAGAGTATCATCGCAAGCCCGATGGTCGCGATTATCGTGACGGTCTCCTGGCCGCTCGCACAAGCTGTGGGTGGTCTCCCAAAGCTTAGCGAGCGGCCGGAGAATAAAAATAAAAATATGCCCACATTCAGAGCGAGCGCCTGCCAGCAGCGAGTGGCTCTGAATGAGGTTCTGTGTATATAAGGTGTATATAACACATAAATGCATTCTGTGTGTATATTGGGGTCCCATTCCTAAGATATTTCATTATGATATGTATATATTCCAAACTACGGAATATTCCGTTATCCAAATTACCCCTGGTCCCATGCATTTTGGATAAATCTGTATTGGTATTTAAGTGTTATTTTATTGTTTTGTGTGTTTCTTAAGGTAAAGATATGACTGATCTAAAGGCAGAAGATATAGAGGGAGAAGAAGAGGCATATATGATGGGTAATCGGCAGTTTAAGGTGGAGGAACTAACTACATATATCAGCACAGGTAAGTAATAAACACTTAGTACAGAAAAGAGTCACATATTCTCCTTGTTCAGTCACTACAGCAATCTCTTATCCTCTACCCTCCTCTGTCACTACAGCAATCTCTTATCCTACACCCTCCTCTGTCACTACAGCAATCTCTTATCCTACACCCTCCTCTGTCACTACAGCAATCTCTTATCCTACACCCTCCTCTGTCACTACAGCCATATCTAATCCTACACCCTCCTCTGTCACTACAGCCATCCCTTATCCTACACCCTCCTCTGTCACTACAGCACTCTCTTATCCTACACCCTCCTCTGTCACTACAGCCATCTCTTATCCTACACCCTCCTCTGTCACTACAGCACTCTCTTATCCTACACCCTCCTCTGTCACTACAGCACTCTCTTATCCTACACCCTCCTCTGTCACTACAGCAATCTCTTATCCTCTACCCTCCTCTGTCACTACAGCCATCTCTTATCCTACACCCTCCTCTGTCACTACAGCACTCTCTTATCCTACACCCTCCTCTGTCACTACAGCACTCTCTTATCCTACACCCTCCTCTGTCACTACAGCACTCTCTTATCCTACACCCTCCTCTGTCACTACAGCACTCTCTTATCCTACACCCTCCTCTGTCACTACAGCACTCTCTTATCCTACACCCTCCTCTGTCACTACAGCACTCTCTTATCCTACACCCTCCTCTGTCAGTACAGCCATCTCTTATCCTACACCCTCCTCTGTCACTACAGCCATCTCTAATCCTACACCTTCCTCTGTCACTACAGCAATCCCTTATCCTACACCCTCCTCTGTCACTACAGCAATCTCTTACCCTACACCCTCCTCTGTCACTACAGCAATCCCTTATCCTACACCCTCCTCTGTCACTACAGCAATCTCTTACCCTACACCCTCCTCTGTCACTACAGCAATCCCTTATCCTACACCCTCCTCTGTCACTACAGCAATCTCTTACCCTACACCCTCCTCTGTCACTACAGCAATCCCTTACCCTACACCCTCCTCTGTCACTACAGCAATCTCTTATCCTACACCCTCCTCTGTCACTACAGCAATCTCTTATCCTACACCCTCCTCTGTCACTACAGCCATCTCTTATCCTACACCCTCCTCTGTCACTACAGCACTCTCTTACCCTACACCCTCCTCTGTCACTACAGCAATCCCTTATCCTACACCTTCCTCTGTCACTACAGCAATCTCTTATCCTACACCCTCCTCTGTCACTACAGCACTCTCTTATCCTACACCCTCCTCTGTCACTACAGCAATCTCTTATCCTACACCCTCCTCTGTCACTACAGCAATCTCTTATCCTACACCCTCCTCTGTCACTACAGCAATCTCTTATTGTACATCCTCCTCTGTCAATACAAACTACAGAGGAAAATCTATCTGTCCAGTTGGGGAGTAATGAGCCATAAGCCCCTATTATACTCCTGCTCTCCCCCTCACATCATGTTACTGTGTGTTACCAGCCAGAGATCTGACCAGTCTCCTCCCCACACTCTCTGGTGTATCTCATATATCAGGAGCAATCAGCCCCTATTATTCTCCTGCTCTCCCTCTCACATCATGTAACTGTGTGTTACCAGCCTAGAGATCACACTTGGTGACCAGGAGACTCCTGTCTGGGGATTTTTTCTCCATGCCTCTGGGCCCAAGTTCAGACAGAGAAGGTGATAAGGTCTCCTAGCAGAATTATGGAAGTAAAGAGTTGGTGGTCACATCCCCTCCAGACTTGCCGGCACCTGGGCTGCGGTTAACTGTACATGTGGGCTCAGGCACAGAGGAGTGACCACTCCCCACTGTACACTAGGGACAGTATTAAATGTGTGCATGCACAGCATATGCACTTAGCTTGATTGGTCAAGGGACCCAGGGCGGGCTTCCCCCTGTGGTATTCTGAATTAGAACTGTGTAAAACGGGGGCCTGCGAACCCTGAGTTTATATTCCCTGGAACAATCAAGAAAGATTGTACTTCTGCAACATTATGTATTCCGTGATTGCCCAAAGCACATTCATCTATGGGAATTATCTTTTTCAAGATGTTTGAGTAATGAACATCTTGCCTTAAGACGCCTGCATCTATTTGTACCCTGTGACCACCAGAATAGAGCAAAGTGCTATTATGTTCCCCTGCTGTTCTGGATTGAGCCCAGTATCTCAAAGCTGAAACCCTCTGTCAGTTACCCCGTGTAGACTAGTCCATACTAAGAGACCATTGGGCAGTTCCAGGTTCTGGTAATAGGAGCATGGGAGAAGTAGTTCCAGGTGTCAGTGTAGGAGCCGGGTGGTGGCAGTTAGTTTTCCGCCCACTACGCACTGGGAGGAGTCAGTAACACGCAGTTACTGCCGGTGAGAGGGAATCCCTAGGAGTAGTGGACTAAGCCCGCTCAGGTTACTCAGGAATGAGTAGCCACCCTCTATTCTATCATGTTATACATATGTGATCACCTGGCGGAGTTCGTCCGGTCATAGACGGCCTTACTGATAAAGTGCCCATATATGGACTGACTGCTATTTTAGTTGATTGTCTGTAACTTGTTATTCTGTGTTGGTAGAAGCAATGCTCACACACCGCCAGTTCAGGCTGTGTGCGGTCATATTACTGCTGATGCAGCCCTTTGCGCCAAATACAAATCCAGCCTCCTGCATAAACCCACTCTGGGGATGCGGGGGCCCTAGACGTACAGTGTCACAGATCTTCCCTGTCACACTGCTGGGGATGTGGGGGCCCTAGATGTACAGTGTCACAGATCTGCCCTCTCACACTGCTGGGGATGTGGGGGCCCTAGATGTACAGTGTCACAGATCTTCCCTGTCACACTGCTGGGGATGTGGGGACCCTAGACGTACAGTGTCACAGATCTGCCCTGTCACATTGTTGGGGATGTGGGGACCCTAGATGTACAGTGTCACAGATCTGCCCTGTCACACTGCTAGGGATGTGGGGGCCCTAGATGTACAGTGTCACAGATCTGCTCTGTCACACTACTGGGGATGTGGGGGCCCTAGACGTACAGTGTCACAGATCTGCCCTGTCACACTGCTAGGGATGCGGGGACCCTAGACGTACAGCGTCACACATCTGCTCTGTCACATTGCTGGGGATGTGGGAGTCCTAGACGTACAGTGTCACAGATCTGCCCTGTCACACTGCTGGGGATGTGGGGACCCTAGACGTACACCGTCACACATCTGCTCTGTAACACTGCTGGGGATGCGGGGACCCTAGACGTACAGCGTCACACATCTGCTCTGTCACACTGCTGGGGATGCGGGAATCCTAGACATACAGTGTCACAGATCTGCCCTGTCACACTGCTGGGGATGCGGGGACCCTAGACGTACAGCGTCACACATCTGCTCTGTCACATTGCTGGGGATGTGGGAGTCCTAGACCTACAGTGTCACAGATCTGTTCTGTCACACTGCTGGGGATGTGGGAGTCCTAGACATACAGTGTCACAGATCTGCCCTGTCACACTGCTGGGGATGCGGGGACCCTAGACGTACAGTGTCACAGATCTTCCCTGTCACACTGCTGGGGATGCGGGAATCCTAGATGTACAGTGTCACAGATCTGCCCTGTCACACTGCTGGGGATTTGGGCTCTAGCTGTACAGTGTCACAGATCTGCCCTGTCACATTGCTGGGGATGTGGGGACCCTAGATGTACAGTGTCACAGATCTGCCCTGTCACACTGCTGGGGATGTGGGGACCCTAGACGTACAGTGTCACAGATCTGCCCTGTAACACTGCTGGGGATGTGGGGACCGTAGACGTACAGTATCACAGATCTGCCCTGTCACACTGCTGGGGATGTGGGGACCCTAGACGTACAGTATCACAGATCTGCTCTGTCACACTGCTGGGGATGTGGGGTCCCTAGACGTACAGTATCACAGATCTGTTCTGTCACATTGCTGGGGATGTGGGGACCCTAGACATACAGTATCACAGATCTGCTCTGTCTCACTGCTGGGGATGTTGGGATCCTAGACGTACAGGGTCACTCTTTATATTCTTGGTAATTGAAGCTTAGAGAGTCATACCTAGAGTTTTCCATATCCAGCTGTTTGGTTATGTTACTGTACCCATCGCATCTAATGATCACATATACAGAATGTACTCAGTCACTGTGTGTCTCCTACAGATGGAACCAGTAGCACACATATCCCAGAGAGATGTCTCCGACCGATTTATTCCCAGGATTGGTTAGAAGAGAATCACAGGATCCCAAAGGAGGATCAGGTAATATAGGCTCTTCCCAAGGATCGAAATTCCAAAGTGACTTTGTATTAATTAATTTGCTTCTAATTGATTGTCTTACATGCCTATATTATTCTATTATACTATGTATTCTCAAATAATGTACTCAGACAATATTAAAGTGTTTTCTTCTTTATTGCTATAGAGGGCACAGGGACAATGCTGGTATAGGGCTGTGCAATAGGACCGGGCACCAAACAGTTAATCTTCTTTGACATCAGGACAGCCCAGCCTCCTCCCCTATACCACGTCTCCCAGCTCCAGGCAGGCCAGTTCTCGTTTGGTGCAGGCAGGAGTCGGAAATACACATAACTGTGCTGCTGATGGAGCCTCAGTCTTTATTTTAGTTTATTTAATTCTAATTGAGTGAGCATCGCTATAGGACACTCTACCAACCCCTGGCGTCGGTGGCTGTGGAGCTGGCAAGCCGGTCAGTGGCCTTGGTCATGTCCTCTACAAGCAAAGAGGACCACAGCTGTTGCCACAGGGATCAGGTAAGGCGGCTTCCTGCTTGCAGGTAGCAGCTTTGGTGTGGCTTCACACCGGCGCTGGAGCACGCTGGCGGGTCTCTGATAAGCCAACCCCACCCCCGCTAGACCACCAGGGCACATAGGTAATGGGGTTCTGCACTAGCAGTGGCCATTTTCCAATGGGGCTCTATGTCAGAAGGGGGAGATGGGCTCTCCCCGTTAGCTCCTCCCTTGGTGTGTGCCCTCACAGGCTTCCCAACAGAGGGTTTCTCCTTCTCTCCCTGCCACAGAGACGCTGAGTGGCCATTTTCAGTGCAACAGCCGGCTGCAGACACTCCAGAGAGCTGGGCTCCTGTCTACCTGTATACCACCCTGTCAGGTCAGTTTATGTAGTTAAGCTCCTTCCAGCCAGCTGGGGCTTGGACTGTGTAGCACTTACTGCCCATTATATCTATTTCTTCTTCAGGGTCCATAGGGATCCACAGGGATACCATGGGGATAATGTGGTTGGAGTGATCCAGGCACCAAATAGTCAAGCTCTTCAGCTCCCAGGATGCCCCAGGTCCTCCTCCACATATACCCCACCCCTGGCCACAGGCATTCAGTTGTTCGTTTGGTGCGACAGGATTCAGGCGCACCATTTTAACAGGGAGACTGCACAGGCAGTCCCAAGCTTTAATTTTATTTCTTTTTTTTTCCAACATATTTTTATTAAGGTACATTACAAGAAAAATACATGAAGATAGTAAAGCATCAATGACCTCATAACAAATACATCTTTGTCAATACATTATCCAGAGGTCATTCACAGTTAATAAAAGTAAATATACCAACATTTTCCAAAGTATTATATATTTAATTAGTGATAATTATAAAATAAGAATATAGCAACATCAACCTGTGCTCGTCCACTCCAGAGGCCGCCGATCCATCCATGGGACAGAAAAGAGGCAAGACAGCAAGCAGAGAGAGAGAGGGGGGGAAGAAACAAATGTCTGACTATAATATAAAAAACAAACAAATTAAATGGTGATAGGAGTTTGGTTATCTAATAGTTGATAGGAGTACCAGGATGTAAATTGAAAACACTGTTGTATTGCCAGTTTGGTTGAGGAGGGTAGTGTTTGGACGTATTTGCCCCAACATTGGAAAAGCGCAGGGGTTAAAGTTTCCTTTTCTAAGGATGCCTCCAGCCAATCCATGTTAAACAAAAAGAGTAGTCTAGAAGTGGCCATACAAACAGTTGGTGGCAAATCATGAATCCACTGTTGAAGGATGGCCTTCCGACCCACTGCTGCTAGGATCATTATAAGCTTTTTATCAAATTTGGGAATCTCGGGTTGGTCAGTTAGATACCCAAACAAAGCCCAGGACTCAGTACATCGAAAAGAGATGCCTAGCACCTCAGACCCATAGTGATGTAATTCACTCCAAAATTTCCTTACATATCGACATTCCCAGAGGCAGTGCATAATGTCTGCATCTGTAGTTGAGCATTTGGTGCATCTCGACTCGTCCGATATACCCATCAGGTAACGTCTTTTGGGTGACAAGTACGCCCTATGTAAGAGTTTATACGCCATCTCTTGATATGAACTGGCAGGAATAAGCTTAAAGTTAGTTTTGAAAGTTTCTAAAATTACATTTGGAGACATAGAGGGGATCTGGGAGGACCATTTACCTAATTCCGGAAGTTCCATTTCTGGATCTATTTCCGTGCGTATACGTGTGTATATTGTTGAGCAGGAATATGTATTAGTACGTGTGAGAGAGTCTAAAGGTGCGTACACACTGGGCGATATTACTGAGCGACTGCACGATTACGACATCGTAATCGTGCAATCGCTCAGTAATCGTGCACAAATCGTGCACTTTTATGTCGGAAACGACCAGCGATGCGCACTCCCGCTGGTCGTTTCCGACATTGTCCATCGCCTGAACATGCAGCACAATCTGACGATAACGACAGATTGGCATGTTCAGGAATGATGGACAGTGCCTACACTGAACGACTGATCGTTTAGTGCAGACACTACAGAGGATCAGGAATGACAGTACGATTACGATGTCGTAATCGTACTGTCTTTCCTGATCGCCTAGTGTGTACGCACCATTAGGGGTTTATATAATCCTGGTCATTTAATTGGGGGAGGACAGAGCGTAGATAATGTATGGCTTGGTAGTAATAAAATTTGTGTTGGGGTCTAAGTCCATATTTTTCCATGGCTTCATTAAAGGTGAGGGGGAGATATGAGTCATTCAAGAGCGTGCGTAGATTTAGGATTCCAGAAGAGCGCCAGGTGGTAAAAGGCAATGTCCCGCCTTTCTGGAAGTCTAGATTGCCAATAAGGGGTAAAGTTAAAGAGTGGAATTGCTGGAGTTTAAGTAATTTTCTAGAGGATTCCCAAGCCTGGATGGTAGATGCGAGGAGAGGGTTGTCTAGATTCAATGACTGCAATTTCGACGGCCGCACATGTAGTATATAGCTAAGGGAGAGCGGAGCGCATAGCTGGGACTCCAACCTGGCATCTGCATATATATTGTTGTCAGTGATCCAGTCTATGGCGAAGCGTAGAAGACAGGCTAGATTATACTGCCTAATATTCGGTAAATTCACACCCCCCCCTTGGTACGGTTTGGGACAATTTTTTTGGGCTAATTCTAGATCTTTTATTATTCCAGATGAAGTTAGAGACAGTAGCGTTAAGTAGAGATAAGTCTGACTTCGTAAGTAGGAGAGGGGTCATCTGCAGAACGTACAGCAGTTTCGGTAAACAAGCCATTTTAAATAAATTGCAGCGCCCCAACAGGTTAATAGGTAGATTTTGCCATAAACGAAGTTCGGTTTTTATTTTGCGAATGACTGGATCAATGTTTAGGGTATATAAATGTGGCAAGTGAGAAGGGATTGCCACCCCTAGATAAGAAATATGGTTGTTTGCCCACTGAAAAGGGAATGTACCATTCCATCCCCTCTCCACCTGATTGAATATGGCCAAAGCTTCCGATTTTTCAAAATTAATGGAGAACCTATTTATGGCTTCAATTAAAAGAGGAATGGATTGTCTGGGGTTGGACATAAATATGAGGAGGTCGTCTGCAAATGCCGTAATACGTATCTCTCGATCACCAATTCTAATACCAGTGAATCTAGGCAATTGCATAAGATATCGAATAAAGGGTTCCAAGGCCAGGTTAAAGAGGAGGGGTGAGAAAGGGCACCCTTGTCTAGTGCCTCTTTCGAGGTGAAATGAAGAAGAGGTCACGTTATTTACTACAATTTGGGCAGTGGGTGTATCATAAAGGGTTTTTACTAGATTACAGAAAGTTATACCGAAACGTTGATGATGCAATACTCTGTCAAGATGGGACCATGCTATTTTATCAAAAGCTTTCTCTGCATCTAAATTAATCAGTATGTTATCCACAGCTTTGTGTATGTGAGTATGTGTTATTGCTGCAATAGCGGCTCGTATTCCCTGTACCGATTGCCTATTCCTAATAAATCCTAGCTGTGCAGGGGAAATTAGTTGGGGCAGGCAAGCCTGTAGGCGATTAGCCATCAATTTAGTTAAGATTTTAAAGTCTTGATTTAGCAGGGAAATGGGGCGGTATGACCCCACCAGGGTTGGATCTTTGCCAGGTTTTGCTAATACAATGATTGTAGCTTCATTGAATCTAAGAGGGGTCTCTTTAGTGTTGAGAATGTGGTTATAGAGTTTTGTCAGTGTAGGGGTTAGTTCCTCCCGAAGTATCTTATAAAACTCTGCTCCAAAACCATCGGGGCCAGGACTTTTGTTATTTGGGAGAGATTTAATATTGTCAATTACTTCCTTTTCTGTGATTGGGTCTAGGGATTCTCTCTCTCCCTGAGACAGTTCAGGAAGACGGGCTTCATCCAAAAAGGAATGTCCCTCATTAATGTCATCCGGGCCCCTGGCGTATAGTGATTTATAAAAGCTTGCAAATTGAGCGCAAATATCAGTTGGAGTGGTAAGGACATTATTGGGATAAGCCGTTGTAAGTGTAGAGCTCAGTTCTTGTAGACGGGAGGTGAAGTGTTTGCGTTTGGAATGAATGTATGAAATGACATGTCCCCTAAGGACAGCTTTGGAAGCCCCCCAAAATAGCGGGGCGTCCGCTGCATGTGATGAATTGTCATTGACGTAAGTCAGCCATGTATGTTTGAGAAATAGATAAAAATCTTGGGATTTGTTAAGATATGCAGGGAAACGCCAGCACTTAGAGAAGTGTCGGGGCATGGTCAATTGGATAGTCATAACTATCGGGGCATGATCTGATATGATAATGTTCTTAATAGATGTATTAGTGACTTTATGGAAGAGGTGTTTGGATATAAACAGATAATCAATGCGGGAGTGGGTGGAGTGCGGATGAGAATAAAAAGAGTAGTCTCTTTGGAGTGGGTGAAGTATACGCCACGGGTCCAGTAGGTCTAATTGTGTACAGAAAGAGGAGAGAAAAGAATGAGAGTGGTCAGTTACTTGTGTACTCACCCCAGATCTGTCCAAGGATGGATCGACAACTGTGTTCAGGTCACCCCCTAGTATAAGATTTTGACTGCCCCAGGAAAGAACCTTCTGTAAAAGTGCTGCAAAGAAAGATTGATTAGAGGTATTCGGAGCATATATATTGAGTAGGGTGTAGATTACCTCATCAATTTTGATATCTAATAATATATATCTTCCATCGGGGTCTAAGTATTTCCTACAAATGGAGTACTGTAAGTTTTTATGGCGCAAAATGGCCACCCCTCTGGTCTTATTGCAATATGGAGCAGAGATGCAATCTCCAATCCATATGGCCCTTAGGGAATTTCTTGGATCGTCAGTCCATTGGGTTTCCTGAAGGAAGGTTATATGTGGGGACATACGTCCAAGGTGCGAAGTCACCTTCTTACGCTTAATAGGGCTGTTAAGTCCCTCGACGTTCCATGATATTATGTTAAATGGAATAAGTGAAACATCTCTCTCTATAGATGATTGAGGTGGGGTAAGGTTTGCCATGTTAACCTATCCCCACAGCTGGAATTAACGAAAACATAGATTCAAAGACATATAGGGGTCCCTTCCTGTCCCAGCATGAGAGGAAAGGAGAGCCCTCGGTAGATCGGAGCCCCAGGCACATACAAGCACAAAACATATCAATAGTTAACAAAACAGTAAACATGAAAAAATTGTGTAAAGAAGAAACATAATATTTCGTGTACATATGTGGTTATTCAACGTATCCACAGTGTGGCCTATGTTTATAAGTGAAACAGGCAAAGTGAAATGCAAGAAGATTTAAATACATATCAGTCAAGTATCAGGACGCAAAAAATGAGCCTTTGCTGCAGCTGGATCGTCAAAGAAGAGTGGCTTTCCTCCCTCGAACACCCGCTGTCTGGCTGGGTATAGTAGAGAAAATTTGACTTTGGTATCGAATAGATGCTTGCAGATCGGTGCAAAATCCCTGCGTTTATTAGTGACATGAACAGAAAAGTCTTGAAACATGAGAAGACGTTCTCCTTTGTATGATAGGCTAGCTGTTTTGCGGTAATGATCCAAGAGCTTTGTTTTGTCTGCGTAGTTTAGGATTTTCATTATGACAGGACGCGGGCGATCGGAGGTGTTTTTGCGATCTGGCCCAATTCTGTGTGCCCTCTCAATGGCCAGTGGCATCCCCTTTAGGTCCATGGCTAGTTGTTCCGGAATCCAGTTAGAAAGGAGATCTAGTAATTCATGACCCTTTATAGATTCTGGAATGCCTATGACCCGCAGGTTGTTGCGTCTACTACGGTTCTCTAGGTCATCCAGTTTATCGGTGAGGGTGGTGATGTCCTTATGTTGAGATTCGATGGTATGTTGGGCTGTGCTCAGGTTATCTTCTAATGTTGATACCCTCTGTTCCATTTCGTCTAAACGAGTAGAATGTTGGGTTAATTGAGATAGAGTAGATTCAATAGCTTCCTTGATTCCTGCAAGTTTTTCATCCAGCAGAGGGCCCAGGATAGCGGCAATATCAGCAGGTTTCATCTTGGATGTTCTAGAATTGGATGTTGATTTGCGTTTATGGTAGGTGGTGGAGCGAGTGGAAGAACAGTCCGAGTCGGAGGAATTTCCACCTGGGGTATCGTCACGGGGGGCCTGAGCAGAGCCAGTAGGGGTCATTGACGTGGAGACAAGAAATTTTTTCATATAAAATATGAGTTCAGGGTCGAATGTGTAGTTGTATTACGCAGGGGTTGTTAAGGTCACACAAGGGAATACATCCAAGAAAAACGAAAAAACTACATGAGGAGGGTTGAGTTGAGGGGAGTAGATGTTAGTGATGCTGAAAGTGACATCTCAGTTCATTATGTATTTAGCAATTTGTGAGATTCACGTAATTACGTGATAGAGAAAGTGGCGAGGTGTATGTGTCACCTCCAGCAGCGCAGGCAGGCTGTCGGGGTGTCTGTATAATGATCTTCTGGCAGTTCATTTGAAGTGCTGGTTAAGATATAAAATGAAAGCTGTGATGGGATAAGAAGCTGGGGTAGCTCAGGAAAAGTATGCCGAACATAGGTTCTGTGGGCTAATAAGATAAATGCTGCAGTTTTCTAAAGAGCAGGGTATGTGTGCAGCACTGGAGGAAGATGCTACAAAATGGTGTCTGTCCCAATTCTACATCCCCTTTGTGCACTGGTCTGCCTGTGTCTTCACTCCCTAGTGCAGCCTCCGGGGAAGGAGTTATATCAGAAAAATTATTTGCAGATGAGGGGACTAAAACGGAGTCCACGGCCCACAACTGTATATGGGGGCTCCGCAGAGATTTCAGGTCAAGCTACGTTGGGTAAAATGGCAGCCCCCTATGGTCAGCAGCATCCCACACCACCGTCTGCCGATATCCGCACGGGGTAACAGGTGGCGTCACAGGGGCACAGATGACCAGGAGGGGGATAGGTGAGGTGCCTCCAACTCAGCACTGCCAGAGGCTAGAGGCTGACACCCCTTAATTTTATTTCTATGTTTTAGAGTTAGCAGTGCTGAGCGTATTAAGACGCATGCACTGCGACTCCGTCTACCTCTGCCAGGCCACCACACCAGTAACGTCTCTGGTAATTTCGGTGGGTCACGGCAGAGCTTGCTAGCAGCGACACCGGGGCCCGGACTGCTACCGGACGCATGGAGATGTCAGGTAAAGCGATTCCTCGCTTACGGGAATCGCGCGCGTCAGTCCTTGCTTCCGGCGCTGGAGATGCACCGGAAGCCACTGCAGTGAGGGTCCGGGGCCTTCTGCTCACTCACTAGACCACCGGGGCCTTAACGTCTGATGCCGGGGATCGCCAGCAGATGCTTCTGCTGCCATGAGGCCAGCGTACCCAGTCAGTTGACGCAGCTATGGGGAGGTAGGCTCTCCCCTGGCAGCTCCTCCCGCGACTCAGACGCAGATCCATCAAAGGTTTTCCTGTGTCGGGGTCACTCCTCCTACCATCCTTGTGCGTATGAGATGCACACAGCTCACTATCGGTGCTCTGCTGAAGCGGTTTGATTTCAGAAGGTTTTGGGTCAGTCTCCCTGTATACCTCTCCCATGGGTCAGGTATATAGTGCTTTATATCCTACCATGATTTTAGTAGTTGATTCAGCAGCTAAAGATTCCTTTCTGCAGCTAAATTGCATATGGATTGTATGTGACTTTACCAGCTTCTGTGTTGATACTACCTTTTATTACTGACTGTCAGTTATAACTATTAGCAAGTTATTTAAAAGAAAAATGAGGGCGCTGGTCTCCTGGGTGACAAAATTATTAATTGGACTGCCCAACTTCAAATTAAGAAACACTATAAACCACTTAGAGGGGAAACCCCCTCAGAGTAAGAAAGCGCTGTTCAATTAATTGGCATAAAATAATTGCAATTTATTAAAACAAAATATTAATCCTACAAAATATAGTAACTTTACAAAAGGTCATACATAATATAAAAAAGTATTATTTAATTACTGAGACGGTATATTAATAGCAATCACATATCCTATCATCAGATCATCAGAACTAGGCATAAATGGTATATATCAATGTAAATAACTGACAAGGTAATTGAGAAAAGGATAAAAAAAAAACAGCTTATTTAGTAGAAAAAAATTATTATCCAGCTGACTTGATGTACTTCGTATTTATATTTGTATAGAGCAATCTTATATACTCGAATAATCTCTGCTTTGAGGCTTTATAATCCAAATACAGAATATTGAGTCACATCCATATAAATATATGTATTTTTTGACTTGTGAACTGTCCAGAGCTCTTTATGGCTCACTAAAAGGTATATCAAATCTCTTTAGGCTTGTTTATCAATATAGAGCAGTCCGCAAGGCAGTGTTTGGTATAAAGCAGCTCATCTTTTGCCGTAATAATAGAACATCCAGTTAAATTTGTGCTTAGTTAGATCCTTCTCACTCCGGAGGTTCGTCTCTCTCTCTCGTGGTGGCTACAAAAGGATCATCTGGACAAAAGTTGCCCATTCTGGATTCCAAATTGGGTGCTCCTTACTACGGATGTCAGTCTTCATGGATGGAGGGTCATGACAGGTCATCACATCTTTCAGGGAAGATGACAGATTAGGAAAGTCATCTGCCTATAAACATTCTGGTGCTTCGAGCAGTATCCAAAGCACTTATCATGGCACAGGACCTGCTTTAGGACAGACCGGTCCAGATCCAGTCCGACAACGCGACCACAGTAGTATCTCAATCATCTAGGAGGCATGCGAAGTCACACAGCCATGAGGGAAGTGACAAACATTCTGATATGGGCAGAACGTCGTCTTCCTGCTTTTTCGGCAATATTCATCTCGGGAGCCCTCAACTGGGAAGCAGACTTCCTAAGTCGTCAGGACATACACGCCGGAGAGAGGGCTCTCCACCCGGTGGTTTTTCAACTCTTCTTGAACAAGTGGGGCTTACCAGATGTAGATCTCATGGCCTCACGGCACAATCACAAGGTCCCCAGGTACGGGTCCAGGACCAGAGACCATTCAGCGGCATTCGTGGACGCGCTGGCAAAGAGATGGGACTTCAAGCTGGCGTATCTCTTTCCTCCGATTTCCCTCCTCCCAAGGGTCCTCAGGAAATTCAAGCAGGAAGGCGGAACAGTGATACAGTAGCTCCTGCTTGGCCCAGATGTAATTGGTTCACCAACATACGGAATCTATCCATAGATACTCTGTTTCGTCTTCCTCTACGACCGGATCTGTTAGCACACGGTCCCTGCCTGCATCCGGACTTACCCCGTCTGTCTTTGACGGCGTGGCTCTTGAGTCTTCCATCTTAAGAGCCAAAGGTTTCTCCAGCGTTGTGATTCAAACGATGCTTAGTGCACGAAAACCTTATTCTGCTCGGATCTATTACAGAGTTTGGCATTCTTTTGGTCAATGGTGTTCCCACAGAAAGTATGACCCTAAGGTTTTTAGGGTTTCCCGGGTACTTGCTTTTCTCCAGGCTGGGTTTTTTTCACCAGGATAGAGCTGTTCTCTGTACACGGACAGGTTACCTTCCAAAATTAGTGTCCCATTTTCATGTGAATGAAGAGATTGTGGTTCCAGATTTTCAGTCTTCAGACCTTTCTACAGGTGAAGCCTCCCTGGATGTGGTTTGTGCTCTCCATATCTAAGTGGATCGTACAGACTCTTTCAGAAAATTAGATGCTCTTTTTGTGTTATACGGTTTTCACAAACGAGCATAGCCAGCTAACAAACTCTGGCTTGATGCTTACGTATAACTATCGCTCAGGCTTACACACAAGCTGATCTCCCTGTCCCAAACACAGCGACAGCACATTGTACCCGGTCTGTGGGACCATCGTGGGTGTTTCGTCATGGTGCCTCTGCTCAACAGTTGTGCAAGGCAGCCATGTGGTCTTCTGTCCACACTTTTCTTAAGTTCTACACCTTTGACACTTTTGCCTCTCGGAATGTTTCATTTGGGTGGTGGATTCTCCTTTCTGCCCAGGAGAGTCCCCACCAACAGGGGAGCTGCTTTAGGACATCCCCATGGTATCCCTGTGGATCCCTATTCACCCTGAAGAAGAAAATAAGAGTTATGGTAGACTTACCTTTTGTTAACTTTTTTTCTTCAAAGTCCATAGGGTCTACAGGGCACCCACCCTGATGCACCTGACTGCATTGGGTATTTTTTCTTTCGGTCACGAATTCCCTGTTTTTCTGTGTTTCTGGTGTACGATTGTTTTTCCTTCTCCTCTTTCCTTCTCCTGTCTTGGGCTTGTTTACAAAACTGAATGCCTGTGGCCAGGGGCGGTGAATATATGTAGAGGAGGACCTGGGGCATCCTGGGAGCAGAAGAGCTTGACTGTTTGGTGCCTGGATCACTCCAACCTCATTATCCCCATGGTATCCCTGTGGACCCTATAGACTTTGAAGAAAAAGAGTTACCAATGATAAGTCTACCATAACTGTCCTGTTTAATTTCATATAGTCTCTCTGTGTACTTGTCAGTTAGTCCTTTTGCTAACAGGATGAGGAGAGGAGTTCACTATACCCCCTTTTATTATGCCCCACTTATTACTTTGTGCGGCCTTACATTCATTGCACCGACAGTTTATTGCACACTTCTGTTGCTGCAGCTTCATGTGTGGGGATTACCTTGAATTCTACCATGTCTTCAAGAGGCAAAGCACCTAAGGAGGTGGGAACTCCTGTGTTGATTTAGATTCTAAGAAGGCTCTGGAGGCTCCAACTTTATTCTGAGAACATTCTTTTTGGTCCGGAATTGGACAAGATTATTGCCACGGTGGCGGCAACCAAGACAGCGTTTCTACCATCTCGTTGGCCCATAGATCACAAGCGTCTAATTTTTGCTCCTTTCGTACCCAGGGAAAGGCTAGGAGCCAGTGTTCCTCCAGGTCCCAGGGTTCTTCCTCCATGGGCTCCAAGCCCCGAAGCAAACAACCTTGGGCTGCCAGATGTCCCACCACCAAGCCTGCCGACAAGCCTGCAGCCTCACATTGCAGGGCTCCACCTGGGGGACCCAAGCGTGGGAGGCCAGCTTCTGCTTTTCTCCGAGACCAGGCTGGCGACTACATTGGACCACTGGGTACGAGTAGTGGTTTCTCAAGGATAACCGTCCGAAGCCGTCCTCCAGCCCAGTTATTTTCCACAGGCTTTCCAGCGGATCTAGGAAAAGCAAAAGTACTGTGCTGGAGTCAATTCACTCCCTTCCCACATGGACAAGGACCACCCTTTTTAGTTTCAGAATTGGGCTCTGCTCACCACCGATGCCAGTCTGCATGAGTGGGAGGCAGTAACCTGCCAGCAGCCCTTGAACGGTTCACAGGGTCAGTGAATGGTTCAGGAGAGCCACCTTCCGATCAACATTCTGGAGCTCCGAGCGCTCTTGCTGTTTCTGTGCCTAGTTCAACCGCTCCTCCAGCATCATCCAGGCCAGGTTCAGTCCCACAACGCAACTGCCGCTACCTACATCAGCCTGTTATGATACCTGATAATTGTGTGCACCATGAAAACCTAAACAAAGTGCCCTTCACCAATAACAGGCATCAAAATATAAACATAAAATGTTACATTCTAAGAACTCATATAGGGAACTACACCTAGATTGTGAATAGTAGGGAATGGGGAGAGGGAAGATCATCGCACAGGCAAATATCAGCTGGTGTGTTAGTACTGTAAGAAGCCACTGTTCCCTGCCCGTAGTGCTATAGCTAGACAATTGATGGGTAGTGGTTGTGCTCATTACAGTTAAAAACTGTTGTATAGATAAAGGAAGAGGGAAAGAACTCTGTTTGGTAGCACTCTTAGGATTGTATAAATGAAGTAATTAAAACATAACTTTTAATATATAATCATTAAAATAGTTGCCTCTTGGCACAAAGCAAGCAATTTAGACTTATTTAGAAAACATTTTCAAACATAATTTTCAAAATTCCCGTCCCTACCGGGACTTTGCAGCTTAGGAGCGTCCCCTCCCTTAGGTGAATTGCTTTGGGACATACCAGCATTGTCCCTGTCTCCCCTATGAGAATGTAGGAGAAAAGGAGATTTATGTTCTTACCTAGTGAAATCCTTTTCTTCGAATTCCATAGGGACACAGGGTGCCAACCCTTACGCACCTGGCTTGCGGGGGTTTTCTGGTTCCTTTGTCAATCTCTTTGGTGTGTTTGGATCTGTGTATGTGCCAGTCTTCCTTCTACTTCTCGCTCCTGCCTTGGGCTTGTTAACTTAACTGGCCTGCCTGGGGATGGGGGTGGGGTATAGAAGAGAATGAGGCTGGGCTGCCCTGAAATCAAAGAAGATTAACTGTTTGGTGCCCAGGTCTTCTGCACAGCCCTATACCAGCGTTGTACCTATTGAACGTGAAGAATAGAATTTAACAAGGTAAGAACATCAATCTCCTTATTTGATTGTTCTGTGGGTAATTTAGGATGAAGACCTGACTGATATTAAGGTGGAAGATATAAAGGGAGAAGAAGAGATTTATCTGATTAATATAAAGATGGAAGATCAAGAGGGAGAAGAAGAGACGTGTGTGACTGATATGAAGGCAAAATATATAGAGGAAGAAGAAGAGACATTTGTGACTGATATGAAGAGAGAAGATCCAGAGGGAGAAGAAAAGACGTATGTGACTGATAATAAGGCAGAAGATATAGAGGGAGAAGAAGAGACGTATGTGAGGGGTGATCAGCAGTGTAAGGAGGAGGAAATCCCTACAGCTCTCAGCACAGGTGAGTAATGAACACTTATTACAGAAGAGAGTCACATATTCTCCTTTCTCAGTCACTACAACAATCTCTTATCCTCTGTCAGTGAACAGTTCATAGATTTGAATCTAATTCGCGGTGGTTACTGCAGAATCATCTACTATTTATTTGAGATTTGGGAAGTGCAATCAGACCATGATGGGGTGTGGTCTAAGTCTTTGAGAGATGTGATTTTTTTTTGTACTCCTTCCAGATAGTAATAGTAATATATATTTAGTGCGAATATGTGACTCCTCACCACACTGCTATTGGCTGGTTTTCCACACAGGCTCCAACCACTGCAATGGATAAGTGCTCTGAGGTAAGTCAGTAGATGATTGTGTGATCTTCCTCAATACTGGTTTCTACTGACGCGTTTCTCCAGTAATTCTGGTGAGCTTTCATCTGAGGAACAATTTGTGAGAGTAAATTGGTGCATTTAAATGTCCTCATAAGCAAACCATTTAATGAATATGTGTGTCTGTGAGTTAATATAGAGGGAGAAAGTAACAGGACAAGAAGGTACTCATCTACTATATAAAAGCGAAAATTTATCCTTCTGTCTTTCTATACAAATCCACAGTTTACAAGCCATGATCGTGAAATTTTACATACGAGCGTATTAAAATACGGCGGAGGCAACTAAAAAATTTTGACATTGAAATTAATTACTGTTACTTTTTAATTAATTAATAAACACAATTTTTGCATAGTAGTCGCCCTCTACAGGTCAGGTACCGAATTATGGATTTAGCTTATCTACTATTTTTTTATTTTCTATCTTCTCTACTATATCAAAGCGTCCTTCTGTACTTCTGTCTTTCTATACAAATCCACAGTTTACAAGCGAAGATCGTGACATTTTACATACGAGCGTATAAAAACACGGCGGAGACAACTCAAAAAATTTGAAGTCAAAATTAATTACTGTTAATTTTTAATTAATTTAAAACCACAATTTTTGCTGGACGCTCATTGTGGGGCCTCTCGGCATATGGGTAGGGCCTCGGAGCAAGCGTTTTGTGTTGTCATGTTTTGTCATGATCTTAATGTTTATTATCGAAGAGAGCTTTAGCAGGCTTTGCCAGCATTCTCAGCTCTCTGACTATACCAAATTACGCAACAACATTTACTTCTTTCTTCCAACTGTGTCAAAATGATGACTTTGCAAGGACCCTGCTGTACTGTGAGCTGCCAAAATATTACACATGGAATGCTTCTCCAAAAGTTTTTCTGCACAGAAAACAGGGAGTCGCTGTAGATGGTCATCCTGGTATCAGAGCAACAGAAGCTCTTGGCCGTGTTTACACTGTACATCCTACAAATTTTCAATGCTTCTATCTCCGAAGTTTGCTTTACACCGTTACAGGTCCTACTTCCTTCGAAGACCTTAGGATTGTTGATGGGGAAGTTTGTCACACTTTTCTTGAGGCCTGCCTAAGGAGAGGTTGGTTGGAGGATGATGTATAAACAAACATTCTTAAAATCCTGGGCAATGGCGGGTACTCCAGCGGTACTGTAATAAATAAAACACTAATTGATGGTTGTAAAATAGTTAAGGATATGTTTATCTTAGTATGGTTCCACTCTAAGGTCATGGAAATCAGAATTATCTCCTGAGTCCTCTCCTTGGACACTTTTTCAACCACCTTTAATGCTCTCCATATCTGGAATACAGTCCAGCCTTAAGCTAACAGAAGACCCATGTCGTAATAATTTTCACCTGGTTCTCTGTCCACACCTTCCTTATCTGTTACCATTTCTGGCTTTCGCATCCAAGGATGCTGGTTTTGGACAGAAGACTTTGAGTTCAGGTTCTTGCAAGCATACCCTCTCCTAGGTGCAATTTTACATCCTTTTCTCTGATTTCATCAAGGGGACACTGTATTCCCACCGTTGTGCTTCATTGTTTTGTTTGTTGGTTCTTGCTGGTTTGTAAATTTTATACTGTGTTATTTATCCTATTTATAAGAGGCGATACTCTCCAGGGAATCATTGTGGGAACTGTCGTGTGGAATTTTATTATTGAAGTGTGCTGTGCTGTTTATCATTCTGTTCAATAAACCACAATTGGTTTTCATCAATCACTGTGAGCGATCTGCAACCCCGTATCTTCACATTTGGTGCCAGCATTGGGATCACTCAAGTTAAGAGCATGGAAGCAAGAAATGCAGCAGGATGGAGACAGCAGAACAAACAGAATGCCCACCGAAGGGGTTCTAAAAAGGCACAAGCAAAGTGCCGTGGTACTGGCTGGAGTAGAGGTCACCTGCGAACTCAACAGTACCAGGAGAAGTCTGAGAGCCACATTGCTCGGGCCAGGCATGAAATAAGCAGATTGCTGGTGGGTATTAGCCCCACAGCAAATATGGCACCATGTAAGCAGAGAGGGCACCACGAAGACCCTAGAAAAGAGGAGATAGTGGATGGAGGACCCCTACAACATCCCGAATAGTTCCTGACATATGAGGTGGAGTGGATCCCATACCCTTGGGAGTCCTTTTTGGGAAGACCTCCAAATAGAATGGTGGGCAGATAAGCAGGTGCAGATGGTGAAGCTAATGGATGCCTTTCTCAGATGCCTAAGGCAGACTACAGCTCAAGATGTGGATCAATGGTCAGCCTGAAAGTCAGTAGAAATGCTGGTACGCAGATAGATATTGTGATTGGCCCAAGAGGTCAATGAACAGATGGTCGCAGGCGAAGCAGCAAGGGAAGAGATCATCCATGAAGCCAATCGGGGCTGTTTACCTTATTCCCTTCGCTGATCTTACAGATGAGGAACTGGTTAGTTACTGCCAGTTTGCAGAGGAGGACACTGGCCACCAAGTGGATACTAGGAAGCACTACCTGCAACTCATTATTTCCTCCCTGGGGGAATGTCACAGCAAAACACTCAATGACCACAGAGTATGAAAACAACAAATGGAGCGCTGTCCTCAGATAGTATCAAAATTTATTGAGTGGCAATTAGTCACTCTTGATCCATAACGGATCATAAAAAAAATCATACAATAAACATATAAAAACAAATATACATAAAATCCTATATAATTGGATGCAATCACATCATGTCAACCTGTCAGTAGCATCTACTGGAAAACACTGATGTTATTGACGTCATGTGCTGTTTCATCAGATAAAACAGCACATGACGTATTGCTGAGAAACGCGTTAAGCTCCGCCCATTTCATGAGACGTCCGACTTGAATTGCTCTCGCCAGTCTGACTGCTGCTCCGGGAATCCCGTATCACCGTCAGAGCAGCAGTGACACAGTATACGGCTGACCTCTGGAATCCCCGCACCACGTGCTGCTCTGTCATCGCGAGGGCACCAGAGGCTGAATAAACGTCTGACTTCGGGAAGTCTGCAGTCACATTGTATCTTATATGCCTTCTTAGCACAAGAAGGAGACAAGACACCGGTTTCCCACAATAGTGGAGTGAGAGGGAATCAACTATATCAGCTACCTCAACTTATCTTCAGCAGCACCGATGGAATTTTCTGCTGCACATAGTGACCAGTGAGCTGAGTATACTTCTTTTTATTTTTTAGCCGTGCACGGCCTCTGAAACATTACTCACAGTTTCTTTTATTTATTGCTGCTTTTGATTGTAAATAACGGTGACTGCTTGACTTATACTGTTGGAGGAGAGCAAATTTATTTTAATTACCCCCAACTGGATAATATAGCAAATCTGCTGGGAGACTGTTACTGTTTCTTATGAGTATCCAGAGTGCTGACTACTCACAAAATAAGTGCTAACACTCTAAGAGGTGATCATCAAACTGACTTTCTTTGTTGCAATTTTCATTGATCCCCCTTTGCTAATATACTGAGTGGTTTATGAAAAGGCAATAACATCAGTGTATTCCAGTAGATGCTACTGACAGGTTGATATGATGTGATTGCTTCCAATGATATAGCAATTTTTGGACATTTTAAGTTGGGATTTTATGTATTTCTGTTTTTATATGTGTATTGTATGATTTATTTATGATCCATTATGGATCAAGAGTGACTAATTGCCACTCCATTTGTTGTTTTCATTCAATTTCATTTAATAATATTGTATGGTGTTTGAGGTTATTGGTGTCACTAGCGCCTGTATTGGATGTGTATGGTTGTTTATATATATGACTGTAAACATAAGTCCTAGCCCGGCTGGGCACTAGCTACACAGCAGATTCCCTCTCTATAATAATGGTAGGGCCTATTACCCTCACCATCAACAAAACACGTGCACAGTACTTACAAGGAAAGTAACCAAGTGTCTCTGAACAGACTGGTCTGCCTGCTCTCCTAGGTGTGAGACACTCAGCCACAAACAAACCCAGCTTATATTAGCCATTTCCAGCTGAAAGTCCTAATGAGCCTGTTACCAGGCTGAAAGGCCCAAAACCTGGAGTGGCCTGTGGATGGAGCCCTCCCTCTCTTCACATCCACACCCCCATGACCCAAACCAGCTTTTCTCTAAAGCCGACATTTCTAGTCTGTTTTTCCCAAACAGACTTCTCCTGGGGGTTTCAGAACACATATGACAGGAACCTAGGACATACATAGTAGCCATTCCACACTTCTCCAGTGTTTCTATCACATATCCCCCTGCTTTGTTTCGACTTGTGGGGCGGAACAACTGCAGCCCCCAAACAATGGACACGTGACAAAGCATCTGCATTGGCCAGCTGGCTTCCTGGCCTGTGTTCTACCGTAAATTTAAAGGTTTGTAATGCCAAGAACCATCTCGTTATTCTCGCATTACTGTCCTTGCTTTCTGACATCCACTTCAGAGGGGCATGGTCAGTGATAAATCTGATCTTCCTTCCCACCAAGTAGTACATGAGAGTCTCTAACGCCCACTTTATGGCCAATGCTTCTTTCTCAACCGTAGCATAGTTTCTTATTGTAATAAATTGATAAACATTTAATAAGAAATTGTCATATGATTTTAGTTATTTACTAAAATCTACAAAGTGAAGCAAACTATTCTAATATTTATATTGATCTGTCACAGGAAGATCTCAGCTTAACCCCACAATATTGCAACATGAAACCAGAGACATTGGTGTCTTCCTCAAACATGTGGTTACATTGATGTGTGTAGGCTTGTTTGCTCTTTGTCTCTGTAGTAATTATTATGAGAAGAACATAGTACACACTGGTGACCATATATGCACCCAGCACGTGCTGCTCTGAGCCTGCAAGTTTCCTGCTGTCCCAATAATATACACTATTCTGCTATAGATTCTAAGCGCATTACAGGAGGAGGAACAACATTACAGCAAGCTTGGATGCAGTAGCTGGAGGCAATGCTGGTTTCAGAGGAACAAGTAGACTTCTCATAGCTTTTCTTTTGAACAGTGATCTTTGCTGCAGGGGCCAGTCTGGGATTATGTATCCCTGGGAGGAGCTACTGTACCTGCGGTGTTATAGCAGGGCATTGGGTGGTCCATGAACCGGGATGGAAGTAACTGGAGCTGAGAACACTGCGCCTGGAGGCAAGGATCTGTGTTTGGCCCTGGACTGGGAGGTGAAGGAGCGTGAAAGGACCAGTCGTTCTTCCGCAGGACAGTCGCTGTGGTGTTTGGAGCCAGGTGGAGGTAACTACAGCCACAGTGGTAGCCGCCAGGGGATGGGGGATGCCGCTGGGGGCCTGGCCTGACAAGCATATGTGGTCAGTGGTTAGAAGTAGCACTCATGGAGAGAGAGGTGGCAGAAGTAGGGGACGAGGGCTGACATTAAAGCTAGGCTGAAGTTATGTCCTCTGAGGCCCCCACTGCCTAGCTTATTCCTTGCAAATGTCCCATCACTCCCAAGTACACTGGACGATATGCAGGTGGATGTGGCTAACAAACTTGTTCTATATTTATATTCACAGAGACCTGGCGGTATACTGCTGTTCCTGAGCCTGCTATATGGTTCATGGATAGGACATTATTTAGATCATACAGATCCCAGGAACCAGGAAAGCTTGTAGGCGGCAGCCTCTGTATTTAAGTGAATGATATGTGGTGCTACAATGCTGCCCTTATTGAGACTTTCTCCTCCGTGGATGTAGAATATTTATTCATTAAATGCAGGACCTTTTATTTACCTAAAGAAATCTTGTCAGTTTTAGTGGTGGCTGTTTATGTCCCCCACAGGCAAATATGGGTTGTAGTGTTCACTCTAGGTCCAGCGGCAGGCAGGGCGCCGGACCTAGAGCTAGTTCACTTCTGCGCACGTGCCTGAAAAAGGGTGTGTGGTTAATTAAAAGGGGGCCAGTCTTTGACGCGTCCCCTTTTCGTCACTCTTGGGGGCGTACCCGGCACTTACGGACAGTCCCCAAGCGCCACAGTCACTGTGAATGGATGCCGGGTGCATGCACCCATCATCCATTCACCGGTGGTGACCGCTGCTCTGACGTTTTACCCACCCGCGGGACATTGCGGCCCGTGGGTGGAGGACAGAACCCGCAGGCTATTTCAGCGGGGCGCCACACTGGAGGGCAGGGTGCTTTCTGCCATTCAGAAATAGGGCAGGGCGTGGTGCCCCGCTGAAACAGCCTAGCGGGAATGCTAGGTTGTGCTTTAAACATTGTAACGCCCTAGCTAAACAACAATCCTATGTGGAAGGAGCATTTATTGTGGCAGATGACTTTCATCAAGCAGACTTATTTGTCCTACCAAAGTTTTATAAGAATGCTATGGTCCCATCTCATGGAGGGAATGTCCTAGAACAGATGTACAGAAATTTTAAAATGGCCTACGAGACTGGTGTATGTCCTAATATTGGAAAATTGGACCATTCTTCGTTGTTCTAGTTGGGCCTGGAGGGTCTATGGGGGGGTTACAGTTTAGCTTAGAAGTTACAAATTGGGTTATGCTAATGGAGAAATCTATGGTAGAAGGGACCATAGATGTAGTCTCTTGCCTCTATGGTTCAGCACTTTGGTGTCACCCCTCCGCAGGTGACACCTTGGTGCAGCCCGTATTAGCCTTGTGACGCCACTGTACACTACTAATTGGGTTTTAGACTTCCTGGTAGATCACACCCAGGTGGTTAATTTGGGGAATTCACTGCAGGGGAAATGCTGGTAAAAACATGTGCCCCACAGTGTTGTGTTCTCAGTCCCGTTATACTCTATTACACACTATTATTACGTATGTTACAATGTACTGATCTGAGTATTATGTAAGAAAGTATATTTGCTTTATTGTTGCTGGAATGTATTTACTTGATATTTCATTGTTTTTTTTGTTTAGACATTAAAGGTGTGTAAATATTACATTGTATTTATTTACTACCAGTTATTTATATAGCGCACACATATTCCGCAGCGCTTTACAGAGAATAGTTGGCCATTCACATCAGTCCCTGCCCCAGTGGAGCTTACACTCTATGTTCCCTATCACATGCACACACAAATACAGTACACACTAGGGGTAATTGTTGTTGGGAGCCAATTAACCTACCAGTATATTTTTGGAGTGTGGGAGGACACAGGAGAACCCGGCGGAATCCCACGCAAGCACAGGAAGAGTAAACAAACTCACAGTTTGGGCCGTGGTGGGAATTGAACCCACGATCTCAGTACAGGATCATGGTAACACCTCTGCATTGCCGCAGTTACAGTTATCCTGGGTATTGTGCATCTTACCTACAAGCCTGGAGGCAGCAGTATTCTTTCCATGCATTTCAGCTTTAATTTTATGCTACACCGGTCTATTACGTTACAGCACATGTTATAGCTGTATTATCACCACACATTGCTTTCATGATGCAAAGTAAATTCCAGCGCAAATTATTACAATAAAGCTGTAATCCCTACTCTATGCATAACGGAGCGTAAAATAAGGACATTTTACAGTTTATTGGAAAATGAACTTTTTGCAGTGTCATTCATATGTTTATTTTATTCCCAGCAGATGGATGTAACAGCAGGAATATCTCAAAGAAAATTCAAATTTTATCTCCAGATTGTGAAATAGAAGATAATGACATCAAAGAAAATTCTCCGGGAGAAAACCCCAATACCCCAATTATACATCCAGTACCTCACAGTGCAGATATATCACCTGATCCTGCTTATGAGGAATGTCCTCCTGTTACCACTATTACAGCTCTTAGAGCAGATAAAAAATCTCCCTATTCTATATATGCCAAATGTATTACACAGAATACAAAGCCTATTACCCATCAGCCAGCTAAGGCAGGTGAGCGGCCATTTCCATGTTCTGAGTGTGGAAAATGTTTTACATGGAAATCACAGCTTGTTATACATATGAGAAGTCACACAGGGGAGAGGCCATTTCCATGTTCTGAGTGTGGGAAATGTTTTACACAGAAATCAGATCTTGTTACACATCAGAGAAGTCACACAGGGGAGAAACCATTTCCATGCCTTAAGTGTGAGAAATGTTTTACACGGAAATCTTTTCTTGTTACACATCAGAGAAGTCACACAGGTGAGAAACCATTTCCATGCTCTGAGTGTGGGAAATTTTTTACACACAAATCAGATCTTGTTAGGCATCAGAGAAGTCACACAGGTGAGAAACCATTTCCATGTTCTGAGTGTGGGAAATGTTTGACACACAAATCACATCTTATTATACATCAGAGAAGTCACACAGGTGAGAGGCCATTTTCATGTTCTGAGTGTGGGAAATGTTATATACATAAATCAGCTCTCGTTGAACATCAGAGAAGTCACACAGGTGAAAAATTATTTCCATGCTCTGAGTGTGGGAAATGTTTTACACACAAATCACAGCTTGTTATACATCAGAGACATCACACAGGTGAGAAGCCATTTCCATGTTCTGAGTGTGGGAAATGTTTTACACACAAATCACGTCTTGTTATACATCAGAGAAGTCACACAGGTGAGAAGCCATTTCCATGTTCTGAGTGTAAGAAATGTTTTACACACAAATCACATCTTGTTACACATCAGAGAAGTCACACAGGTAAGAAACCATTTAATTGTTCTGAATGTGGGAAATGTTTTACACGGAAATCAGCTCTTGTGACACATCAGAGAAGTCACACAGGGGAGAAACCATTTCCATGTTCTGAGTGTGGGAAATGTTTTACACATAAATCAGCTCTTGTTACACATCAGAGACGTCACACAGGTGAGAAACCATTTCCATGTTCTGAATGTGGGAAATCTTTTACACATAAATCAACTCTTGTTACACATAAAAGACATCATCACACAGATTAACTCTTCTCATGTTCTGATTGTTTGAAATGTCAGAAATCAAGTCTTGTTAAACCATTCCTTATTTACATTGGAGAAACTTTGTTTGTTAACAAGTGAAAATGTTATTTCCCAAAAAATGTAAGCATAGTATTTCTCCTGACCCGGATACTTCATTGGCCTTGATGTTTCTGTTTTGTGATCCAGAAAGTTGAATGGTCATAGCTTGTATTACGGTCATCATTGTATTCTTTTGTTCCTTTTCTTGCTTTTATCTATTTTGTAAGATAATATGCGCCTTGTAAGTTGATGGGAAGGAAAGTTACTCTGCAGAGTGTATACAACAGTGAGGAGTAAGGACTGTCCTATATGTGGGCTTCCCTGGTGCTCCGGGTGGTGTCGCAGTATGAGTATATTTCTATGTATGTAAATAAACTATTCTCTCTCATTACTTCTCTTTCCTGAGCTTAGAGGATGGTGCCATAAAATCTATTTGAAACCTAATATTGTGCAGTATGTACTAATATAATTATTCATGCTACATTGTAATATTGTGTAGTTTTATTTCGCTGGTTTTCCATGTAAGAAATGCCAGCCGAACATCAGCTTTCCAGTATTTGTATTTTAGGGACTGAATGTCATGTGCTAATTAACTAAGCGAAGTATCACTAAAAAGTGCTATTTTTATTTAATATGTCTGTTTGAGATTTAATCTACAGACCGATATATGTAACACACAAATTGTGCACCCAACCGGTTTCACGCCGCCAATTTTTTATGTTACTGTTGATATTGTTTTATATATCGTACCTTAAAAGCTAAAGGGTCCACTAACAGAGAGGTTCTCAAACTCGGTCCTCAGGACCCCACACAGGTCACATTTTCCAGATCACCCAGCAGGTGCTCAGGTGTAGTCATTACTTACTGACACATTTTAAAGATCCATAGGTGGAACTAATTATTTCACTGATTCTGTGAGGAGACCTGGAAAACATGCATTGTTTGGGGTCCTGAGGACTGAGTTTGAGAACCTGTGCACTAACATCATGTGTGGACCAGTTAATGCCATGTAGCAATTGGATCACTTCCACTACAAAGCTTTCACAGATCAGCAGTGACAGATAAAGTCTCTGGAGGCAAAATGCGTCAGCAATGCTGTGTTACTGATCTGTTTACAAATCGCTTACACTTACGGTGGATGCAGGGTGCGCTCGTAGGCTATCACTGATGGCTGTTTGGGAGCCGCTATGTGGGTTAGGTCACCTTCCTCACAAGAAGAAAAACACTCAGGGCTCAACTTCCGTGGTGTGGGGTAACTGGTGTATAAAATAAATAGTGCGGTTAGTCCATAATCATTGAGTTCTAAAAACCCATGGGATGTGTATAACCTATGGATGGCTATAAGACAGTGACCAAATAAGAGGCAGTTGATAATATCTCAGGGGAGCTTTATTGGATGTTAAATATAAGTAATACAAATAAATGTCCTAGAAATGAGCACAGCGTGGCTGATAGAAGATGGTGACATCATACATACAACAGCACGTACACATGACAGACACAAGGTAGGGAGGTGACAAAGGGTGAGGAGAGCAATGGGGGAAATTGAGGGATACAAAGTCTGATTGTGTGAGAGATCAATAGTTCAATTAGTACGGAACATTTTTATATGATGATGTGGAGGCTGAAATGAGGGTCCTTGATGTTCAGGAATTGGTCTCCAACAAGGCTCTGCAGTAGCTGCGGGGACCTCTCTGTGACACCAGTGTCCCTGCCAGGTAATGCTGATCACAAGACTCTGGAGTCTGCAGCCCCAAGGGAGAAGCTGGGAGGGTCCATGAAGTGGATCTATAATATCACATAAACCCAATGAGTAGTTACTGTATGACATGCACCAGCCGTATCTTTGTCCAAGATAAGTATCAGTGACACAACTCCAGATAGTGTCTTCTGTGTGCGAACGCCCCGCTGTCACCGTCACGTATGTGCGCCTCTGTTGCGAGGCAGTGAAAACAATTGCAGATGCTGCTGATTCAATTACCTAAGTGGACACTTTATTAGGCATGCCTGCACACCCAATTGTTAAAGTAACTATTTAGTCAGCCAATTCTGTGGAAGCAATTTAATACAGAAAAGTATTCCAGACATGGCAAAGAGGTCCAGTTCTTGTTAAATCAATTTTTTTTCCATTGTGTCATTTGGTCTAAGTGACTGGAATGTGTGATGGTGTCCGACACACGTCAGGTCCACTAATAATAACTGAGCAATGTGTAACACATTGATATGACAATGTGATTGGTGTTTTCTGATGGCCTCTGCTGTCACCAGGTCTGCTTACAACACAGCACGTTCAGGATGTGGTGGAACGAGGTTACTCCCATCAGTGTAGACCACCCTCCTGGATCCTACTTATCTGTCATGTGAAATGGTTGGGGCAAGGTCTTGATGATGTGATTGGCACTCTCAGACCCCGCCAAAGCTGCATGAGGATGTGATGTACCACAATACGTATGTGATGTAATGTACATGTAATATATGGTATGTGCCCTGTATAGAATATAACATTAGGTACCTAGGTTCATATATGGCCTGATTCTGAGTTGCACACAAAATGCCATATGCAGACGTTCATTGCAGCTAGATTTACTGCCATCTGCTAATGTAAGTGACCATCTTCCTGCTTATAGTGCACCGCCCACTGTGTCCATAAGCAGCTGCCATCATTAGTACTGGCACTTACACTTACCCCATGTTAGGTACAGGAGATCCATCAGACACTGTCTTCCCTTCAACATATGCATGACTCACACTAGCACATAGGTCTGGCTACATGCCCACTGTGTGTCCATCAGTCACCATCATCCCACGAGGTGGCTCTTTTCCATACGTTCTCATAGTAGCAGCCCAGTTGCTGCCTAAAAAGGCTGATTTCATGGACAGAGTGATCCGGCCACACATGGAAAGGATTGTCTGCTCACGTGTCCCCGGCCAAGGTTTATATACAGGGTGCGGCACATTCCGTCTACCGATAAAGGTAATATCCAATACACAGTAGTAGAGATCTTGAGCTGAATCTCCGTCTCTTGAGGTACTATTGAAGAGAAGATTGGTAAATGGTTACACCTATGTACTGTAGAGCGGCAGCCATTTTCTTGTAGTGCACCTATGTCTGGTAATTACATCAGTATGAATAAAGACAATATCCTATACACAGTAGTAGACATCTAGAGTTGAAACTCACTCCTGAGGGAATAATGGAAAGAAGAATTAGTAATGACTACATCTGTATGCTGGAGGAAAAAAGGAATGACAAGCTGTTGCCTTGTGCCATATACTCTCCATTGTTCAAATGTCTATTAACCCTTTCACACATAAGCCAATAACGCAGGTGTTTGCATGTTAACACGCATCGACCCAGGTATGGAAAATATGTGAAAGGTCTAACCATGGTTGACAGTCCCGGGTCCACATCCATGGTCGCTATCAGGGTTTTTCACGAGGACTTGCAACCTGGGTCAAAGACCCGGCTCAAGTCTGAAAAGTTCGACCTCAGTCTTGATGACCCGGGTCATGCCTATAAGATTTTGATTCGCCGGGGACAGTAGCGTCCACTAAATGCCGGAAGACCCAGGCTTCAACCTGTGCTCACTGTCGTGTGTCCAAGCCAGGTTTTTATATCTGAAATGGGTATTAATGGTTTATTTCAGGAGGTAAATACATGGGACAATGCATAGATATCTCCCACAGTCTGTTGTTCTGACAGTGCATTGGGGGCAGGGACAGATTAAGGGCCAAATGGGCCTGGAGATGAAAATGATCAAGGGCCTATTGTGAGAATAATAAGGGCAGTGACCAGCTGTCTGGATGTGACATGCTCCATGTGGAAGTGGCCACTATCAGCCCCAATGTCTCCCTAATCACTCTGGTCTAAATTCTCTGGGATAAGGGCAGAGAGTAGATTCAACAGAGCACTGTAGGGGGTGGGGCAGGGCTATCACATCATTAGGCTCTGCCTCCGTTGCGGCAACATGTGAATTGTGTGTCCGTAATGGGAGGGGGCTGAACTAAAGTGTGATATACATCATTTTAGCCACGCCCCTCTACAGACTGGTGATTCCTGGTGTTATCTCACCATCCTACCTACTTCACTACAAGTAGCAGGATGTGGGAGGTCCACCCCCTTTTCCAGGGTTGCAGGGGAGTAACCAAAAAATCCGGATTCTTTCGTACCTTCTGGGAGAGTAGATTAGTATGCCATAAATACATGACCTTTCTCTAACTTTTCTTAATGCAATACTAAACGTGACTTTTATTTCCCAACCTTTTCGTCTGTTCAATAGATCTGGGGGTAATGCCACTGTATTTATCATTCTACAAAGGAGAGGATTAAAGTTCTTGTTTAGTGGAAAGTAGCCCAGTAATGTACAGTACTGTACTGCCCCACCGAGTGCCCCTTCCCACATGGGTGTGTAATCTGTCTAATGTACATTACTGTACCACTACTTCATATTGCACCTTATATCATGGGTGTGTAATCTGTATAATGTACTGTACCTCTACTTCCTATTGCACCTTCTCCCATGAGTGTGTAATCTGTATAATGTACAGTACTCTACCTCTACTTCCTATTGCACCATCTCCCATGGGTGAGTAATCTGTATAATGTACATTACTGTACCTCTACTTGCTATTGCACTTTATATCATGGGTGTGTAATCTGTATAATGTACATTACTGTACCTCTACTCTCTATTGCACCTTATATCATGGGTGTGTAATCTGCATAATGTACAGTGCTGTACCTCTACTTCCTAATGCACCTTCTCCCATGGGTGTGTAATCTGTATAATGTACAGTACTGCACCTCAATCTACTGCTTCACCATGTGCACCTCTCATGGATGTGTTCTCTGTATAATGTACAGTACTGTACCTCTATTTCATATTGCACCTTTTCTCATGGATGTGTTATCTGTACAATACTGTACCTCTATTTCCCTTTGCACCTTTTCTCATGGGTGTGTTATCTGTATAATGTACAGTACTGTACCTCTACTTCCTATTGCACCATCTCCCATGGGTGTGTAATCTTTATAATGTACAGTACCTCAACTTTCTATAGCACCTTATATCATGGGTGTGTAATCTGTATAATGTACAGAACTGTACCTCTACTTCCTATTACACTTTCTCCCATGGGTGTGTAATCTATATACTGTACAATACTGTACCTGTTCTGCCCCACTGTGTGCCCCTTCCATGGGTGTGTAATCTGTGTAATGTACAGTACTCCTCCTCTATCTACTGCTTCACCATGTGCACCTTCTCTTATGGGTGTGTTCTCTGTATAATGTAGAGTACTCTACCTCTATTTCCTATTGCACCTTCCCTCATGGGTGTGTTATCTGTATACAGTACTGTACCTCTACTTCATATTGGCCCTTCTCACGCAGGTGTGTAATCTGTATAATGTACATTACTATACCCCTATTTCCTATTGCACCTTCTAGCATGGGTGTGTAATCTGTATAATGTACAATACCATACCCCTATTTTCTATTGCACCTTCTTTCATGGGTGTGTATTCTGTATAATGTACAGTACTGTACCTCTACTTCCTATTGCCTTCTCTCATAAGTGTGTAATCTGTATAATGTACAGTACCTCCACTTCCTATTGTCCCTTCTCCCATGGGTGTGTAATCTGTATAATGTACAGTACTGTACCTCCACTTCCTATTGTCCCTTCTCCCATGGGTGTGTAATCTGTATAATGTACAGTACTGTACCTTTATTTCCTATTGTCCCTACTCCCTCAGGTGTGTAATCTGTATAATGTACAATACTGTACCTCTACTTCCTATTGTCCCATCTCCCTCAGGTGTGTAATCTGTATAATGTACAGTACTGTACCTCTATTTCCTATTGTCCCTTCTCCCTCAGGTGTGTAATCTGTATAATGTACAATACTGTACCTCTATTTCCTATTGTCCCTACTCCCTCAGGTGTGTAATCTGTATAATGTACAGTACTGTACCTCTATTTCCTATTGTCCCTACTCCCTCAGGTATGTAATCTGTATAATGTACAGTACTGTACCTCTATTTCCTATTGTCCCTTCTCCCTCAGGTGTGTAATCTGTATAATGTACAGTACTGTACCTCTATTTCCTATTGTCCCTTCTCCCTCAGGTGTGTAATCTGTATAATGTACAGTACTGTACCTCTATTTCCTATTGTCCCTACTCCCTCAGGTATGTAATCTGTATAATGTACAGTACTGTACCTCTATTTCCTATTGTCCCTACTCCCTCAGGTGTGTAATCTGTATAATGTACAGTACTGTACCTCTATTTCCTATTGTCCCTTCTTCCTCAGGTGTGTAATCTGTATAATGTACAGTACTGTACCTCTATTTCCTATTGTCCCTTCTCCCTCAGGTGTAATCTGTATAATGTATAGTACTGTACCTCTATTTCCTATTGTCCCTACTCCCTCAGGTATGTAATCTGTATAATGTACAGTACTGTACCTCTATTTCCTATTGTCCCTTCTTCCTCAGGTGTGTAATCTGTATAATGTACAGTACTGTACCTCTATTTCCTATTGTCCCTTCTCCCTCAGGTGTAGAATCTGTATAATGTACAGTACTGTACCTCTATTTCCTATTGTCCCTTCTCCCTCAGGTGTAATCTGTATAATGTACAGTACTGTACCTCTATTTCCTATTGTCCCTACTCCCTCAGGTATGTAATCTGTATAATGTACAGTACTGTACCTCTATTTCCTATTGTCCCTTCTTCCTCAGGTGTGTAATCTGTATAATGTACAGTACTGTACCTCTATTTCCTATTGTCCCTTCTCCCTCAGGTGTAGAATCTGTATAATGTACAGTACTGTACCTCTATTTCCTATTGTCCCTTCTCCCTCAGGTGTAATCTGTATAATGTACAGTACTGTACCTCTATTTCCTATTGTCCCTACTCCCTCAGGTATGTAATCTGTATAATGTACAGTACTGTACCTCTATTTCCTATTGTCCCTTCTTCCTCAGGTGTGTAATCTGTATAATGTACAGTACTGTACCTCTATTTCCTATTGTCCCTTCTCCCTCAGGTGTAATCTGTATAATGTACAGTACTGTACCTCTATTTCCTATTGTCCCTTCTCCCTCAGGTGTAATCTGTATAATGTACAGTACTGTACCTCTATTTCCTATTGTCCCTTCTTCCTCAGGTGTAATCTGTATAATGTACAGTACTGTACCTCTATTTCCTATTGTCCCTTCTCCCTCAGGTGTAATCTGTATAATGTACAGTACTGTACCTCTATTTCCTATTGTCCCTTCTCCCTCAGGTGTAATCTGTATAATGTACAGTACTGTACCTCTATTTCCTATTGTCCCTACTCCCTCAGGTGTGTAATCTGTATAATGTACAGTACTGTACCTCTATTTCCTATTGTCCCTTCTTCCTCAGGTGTGTAATCTGTATAATGTACAGTACTGTACCTCTATTTCCTATTGTCCCTTCTTCCTCAGGTGTGTAATCTGTATAATGTACAGTACTGTACCTCTATTTCCTATTGTCCCTTCTCCCTCAGGTATGTAATCTGTATAATGTACAGTACTGTACCTCTATTTCCTATTGTCCCTTCTCCCTCAGGTATGTAATCTGTATAATGTACAGTACTGTACCTCTATTTCCTATTGTCCCTTCTCCCTCAGGTGTGTAATCTGTATAATGTACAGTCAGTGCATAGCAATGTAACAACTCATTGGAAGAGAAGCCAGGAAACTGTGTAGAACAAAAGTTTATTGAATAAAACACATCCAGTATATGTACTTTACTGATAATTACACACCTATATCCTCATCTGAATAATTGTACAAACGTTATATTCTGTATAAATCTAAGGTCCAGTGTGTTCCTGAGCTTTTACTGACACTGTTCTCCAAGTTCTGTGTCAGGCTAATTATCACCTGTGTTACATATGGCCTCAGCTTGGGCTCATTCCCAGATTACACTTCTTTTGGCGCCATAAACACTACACAATGTGAGCTGAACGCGTTGCTGAACTGCAGTTATATAGAGTTGTCAGTCCAGTTACTCTGAGATTTCTGATCTTTTCCCATTTATTTAAATTGTGTGGTGTGATATTGCAGTGATATCGCAGGTGCACTACATGTAGAAAGCTCTTTGGAATAAATGGGACTATTTAAATTAATGAGAAAAAGCTCCAGCAATACATTAAAATAGAAATGAGGCATTGTAAATCCACAACAAGTCCCGGAAGCACCTGCATTACCTGTGCTGGCCAGTCTCTACCCAGCGTTGTTGGTGCTGTTCTCTATATTATGTCCTGATGCCAGTGCGCGCACATTGTGAGTGATATCACATACACCTGGGTGCTGAGGATTCTGGGAATGCTGCTGTGGGCATTGTAGTAATTTTTTCACCCCACTCACCCCTCAGCAGGTTGTACGGAGTATGGGAATGCTACATACGGGTATGAATGCCACAAACAGGATACATGAGGAAAACAAGGCACTGCAGGCCAAATAGTAAAATCAGAAGTCAATTGAAAAAGAAAGGACAGGACATAAAGCAGTGACAAAAGCAGCAGTATAGAAAGCGCACACATAGACCAATTAAAAATTATAGTAATGAATGTTAAACTACACACAGGTCAGCAAAAAAATTACACACAGGCACGTAGTTCAATAAAGTAAATCTTCTCCATTCACCATTTCTCCTCTCTACTCGCCTGAACTCAACCCTTTACACACTCCCCTAACAAGACCCTAACCCCTACTCCACCAGCCAGGCCCTCAGGCTTTCTCCCCTTAAAGTAGGATACACACTGATATTTTGCCCGTTCCATGGAATGGGCAATATATCTATAGTGCATCTGTAGGGTATACAGTGGATATGTCTGTGGAGCACAGCAGATAAAGAGGTTTCTCGCAGATACATTGTTTCATCTGCTGGTGTGTACGGGCAACTTGCCGATCATCCCAACACATCCTGCAAGGACCCGGCGGTGAGTGATAGCTCAATGTCACAAATGGGTGGGCATTTAAGTTTGCCCACCAAGTTGTGACCTTAGGCCCGACACATTATGTGGACGCATGGCAAATGTACACCCAACTTTACTCAGTAGAACCACGTCCTACCTCCTGTCTGCTAACCTGGCCCTCATCCTTCCTCCTCTGCTCACCAGACCCTTACCCTTTCTCTTCTATGCTCACTAGACTCTCACCCTTCCTCCTCTTTTATCACTAAACCCCCTGCTCTACTCCTCTCTGCTCACAAGACTTTCTCATCCACCTACACAAATCATACCCACAAGCCTCCACTCTGCTCACCAGACCCTTATCCTTCATCCTCTGATCATCAGACCCTAATTCTTTCTTCTCTCTGCTCATCAGACCCTCACCCTTCTCTATGCTTACAGATCCTCACCCTTCCACCTAACCCAATCATACCCTCAAGCTTCCTACTTACTGCTCACCAGACCAACTTTTTCACCTACCCCAATCATACCCTCAACTAGACCATCCTCACCCTTCCACCTACCCCAATCATATGCTCAAGCTTCCATCTCTCTGCTCACCAGACCCTTACTCTTCCTCCTCTCTGCTCTCCAGACCCTCACCCCAATCATACCCAGAAGCTTAATCCTGCTCACCAGACCATCACTCTTCTCTATGCTCACCAGATCCTCTTTTCCACCTATCCCAATCATACCCTCAAGCTTCCTTCTCTCTGCTCACCAGACCATCCTCACCATTCCACCTACCCCAATCATACCCTCAAGCTTTCTCTATTCACCAGACCCTTACTTTCTCTTTTCTGCCCCCTAGAAACTTCCTTCTCCCCGATAACTAGCTACAGGTTGGTGTTGCTCTTAGGTCACATGAGATGCAACCGAATCCATGAAAACCTGACTCCCTCTGGTCACATCTCTTGCAACAGTACCAGGCTAGGGGATGATAACGCTGCTAGTTCTAGATAACTTACAAACCTTACTTGTAATGGTGAACACTGAAATAATTCCACACAAAGACACTCAAAGACAGTCTAAAATAAATGACAATGCTTTTACTTAATGACAGATACATATATATATAGTTTTGCCAAAGCAGACTTACATCAAAATAAAATAATACCAACTGCGTCCTCCTCTGTTCTCAGACTCCTCCCCCTCTCTCTGCTCATATTTATACCCTTTTTTGTTTATACATCTAATTAATTCAATTAATCCAATTAATATTTGTACAGACTAAGTCTTCATTGGCCATCTATGCCTTAGACATAATATAGACATATTTCCACATTATCTTATAGTTCCCATGCAGGAATCTGGCATGGTCACCCATTTGGCCTTAATTTCTGCTTATTGCAGGTAAATGATATCTCAGTTAACTCGTTGGTACATGTAAAAACTAAGATCTGCTACTGTCAGCCATTCTGTACAGTACATGTTAAAACTTATACTTTGGAAACCTATAATTCTTATTGCTAGAACAATTTATATAGCAGTTCAATCTATACATATGTCCGCAGTTAATCACACCTGCAGAGAAATAAAACACTAATCTCTACACACTTTTTAATACATCATTAAATATGCTTTTAGCGAAGATATAAAACAAAATGGCTGCTGCATCAGACACATACTTGCCTACATTTAGGAAGGAAAGGCCTCATGCTCCCTAGGCCTAGGGCCATTCTACAAGTGTGGCCTTCTGCAACTCGCACAGCGATCTATAACGTCTTAATGATTAAGACTATGGAGTAAATTTACTAAGCTGAGAGATTGGGAGAGTTTGCAAACTGTGGAGTTTGGGCACTTTTTCCCACTCGCAAATTTAATGTAAAACTCGGGAGTTTTCCTTTGCTACAAGAAAATACTGGAGAGTTAGCAAACGCTCTTCAATTTACCATCGGCAAAACTCGAGAACCTTTTCACTAGTGAAGATAGGATTCTGGAATTTACCAAGTAGAGTTTCTAAACTCTCATGATGGGAAAACTCTCCTGTAAAAACTTGTGAAAAAAATACAGCTGCCTGTGATCTGAGAGTTTGGCAGAAACATACACAGATCGCTGTGATCCATGTATGTGTCTACCTGTCAATATAGAAAAAAAAATGTCAATATCAGAAAAATAATGACATAGGGTCCCCCCCGCCCCAAAAGCCTAACCAGCCTGTCCTGGCTTCTAAAAGTACGGGGAACAAAATGTGTAGGGTTCCACCATAATTTAGAAACCAACACCAGGCTGCAGGGCCAGTCATGGTTTTAAATATAGGGGGTGAAAAAATTGCGTAGGGTCCCCCTTATATTTAAAACCAGCACCAGACCCTGTCACCGGGGCCAAAGCATTATCAGCCCAAGCCGGGGATCTCAGGGGAGTTGGGGACCCCCCCATGAAACCCCAGGCTTATACTGAAACCCAGGGCTCTTCCCTGCACTCCTGGAGCGTGGGGTATGGGGGTAATAATGTAAAGAATAGAAGTAAACTATTGTATTTTACAGTGGGACTACAGGTGCCAGCATGCCTGCCCTTTGGCACTTGTGGAACTACAAGTGCCACCAGACGGGTGGCACCTGTACCCCCACTGTAAAATAAATAGTTAAAGACAAAACACACACACCGTGATTAGTAAAGCTTTATTACATACACCTACCCATTCACACATACTTACCTATACCAGATGCTTCTGTCCTCTTCTCCAGTAGAATCCTTAATGACTGGCTCTGCAAAAAAGATTGCATACTCACCTATATCCTGGCTCTGGTCTCCGCAGTAATCCATGGACTTTGCAAAAACAAGTTTCCTGATCCACGCACCCGGTATCAGTGTGTGTGTTGCCACACATACTGATACCTCCCGAATGCCAGCTGACGGGACTGCACGGGGTTTGCACATCCCGCCAGCTAATCAGAGGCCACGCTAACTGTAGAGCGGCCTCTGATTGGCTCCGGCTACTGACAGTTCCCACGTGGGATATAGGCGAGTATGCAATCTTTTTTGCAGAGCCAGTCATTAAGGATTCTACTGGAGAAGAGGACAGAAGCATCTGGTATAGGTAAGTATGTGTGAATGGGTAGGTGTATGTAATAAAGCTTTATTAATCACATGGGAACTGTCAGTAGTCGGAGCCAATCAGCGGCCGCTCTACAGTTAGTGCGGCTGCTGATTGGCTGGCGGGACGTGTAAACCCTGTGCAGTCCCGTCAGCTGGCATTCGGGAGGTATCAGTATGTGTGGCAACACACATACTGATACCGGGTGCGTGGATTAGGAAACTCGTTTTTTGCAAAGTCCATGTATTACTGCGGAGACCAGCGCCAGGATATAGGGGAGTAGGCAATCTTTTTTGCAGGGCCAGTCATTAAGGATTCTACTGAAGAGGACAGAAGCATCTGGTATAGGTATGTGTGAATGGGTAGGTGTATGTAATAAAGCTTTACTAATCATGATGTGTTTTGTCTTTAACTATTTATTTTACAGTGGGGGTACAGGTGCCGCCCGTCTGCTGGCAGACGGGCGGCACCTGTACCCCTACAAGTGCCAAAGGGGAGGCATGCTGGCACCTGTAGTCGCACTGTAACATACAATAGTTTACTTCTATTCTTTACATTACCCCATACCCAACGCTCCAGGGGTGCGGGGAAGAGCCCCGGGCTTCAGTACAAGCCTGGGGTTTCGGGGGGGGGGGGGGTGACCCCCTCTTGGGGGATCTTCACCTCCCCTGAGATGCCCAGCTTGGGCTGATGATGCTTTGGCCCCAGAGCCCCGGTGATAAGGTCTCCTGGCTGTGGCATTACAGACCGGCCGTTTTGGGTCTGGTGCTGGTTTTAAATATAGGGGGACCCTATGCAATTTCTTCACCCCTATATTTAAAACCAGAACTGGCCCTACAGCCTGGTGTTGGTTTCTAAATTACGGTGGAACCCTACACATTTTGTTCCCCGTAATTTTAAAAACCAGGACAGGCTGGCAAGTCCGGGGCTGATTAAGCTTTGGGGGGGGCCCTATGTATTTTTTTTCTTAAAACTTACAACCCATTTTTTACAGGTACAACACAAGCAGCTTACACATATCTCACTGATATGTGCAGGCTGCTTGCGCGGGAGAGTTTTGCAGAGAGAAGACACTGCAATCTCGGGTGAGTCATCTCCTGCAAAACCTGCTACTCGGGGGAGAAATCTCCTGCAAAACCTGCTACTCGGGAGAGAAATCTCGTTCTGCTTCACCATCGGCCATCTCACTCTCAGCTAAACTCACTTCTTTGTAAATTTGCGAGTCTCAGGCGCTTCAAATCACCCGAGTTTAGGTGTAGATAATCGAGTTGAAAAAAAAGCAGACTCTCCAAGACTCGATTCTTAATAAATTTACCCCTATGTGCCCTAAATGTCAGTGCAGAAAAGAAGGTAACATAAACATGCATATTTTTCTGAGTTGCTGAATGATTATGCATGTCCACATATTTCTGTTTTATCAGGGATAATCCACCTTTCCAGAACATGAAAAAACAGGGATCTACGTGTAGGTTTTCTTGTTAAAGTCTGAACATTATAATGCATTTTATTAGTTTGAATGAAATGCATAAAATATGTATTAACAATAATGTAGCACAACGAGACAACATTGTAAAAGTAGACAACTTAACATCAAATAAGGGCCCAATGCGTTTACTGAAGTCGGGATGGGGGAGATATGGGAATTAGAATCTTGAATTCTTTGCTTTCTGTAGTATAGAGTGATCACCAGACAATAATTACTATGGGGGCGAGTGGGGACCGTCTTTCAAATTAATATGAATGTGCCAGGATGGGGATGAACAAACATTTATTGCCCACCCCCATTCAAGTAAGTGCCCCCATGGAGTTATTGAAGTGATGATAGGAGAAATCTTCACCATCCCTGGACTTCATGATTTCTACAGGATAGAAACTTGTCTGGTGAACACACTGATCACAGATCTTCTAAAGAGAATAAATAATTTGAAAAGAGGGATACCCTTCTTTCAAATGTGGTTGCCCAATGTTTAGGTGCCAGGATAAGGGAGATAGGGCACTTGCAATGCACTCCAGGCATTCTCAGACTATTCAGAGGTGGGGCTTGATGACGTCGTGGGATATTGTGATAATGATGTGATCATGTCCTGCCCCCTCCGTTGGCCACAATTAGCAGTAAGGTAAATTTCCTTCCCCCTTTAATCTCCTGCAGTGCTGAGGATGATAGAGTCTCATCCTCAGCACTTTTGATGTATATGTTGAGGACAAGTCCCACTATTCCTTAGCAGTGATGGGGTTGATTAGAAAGTATGAACAAACTATGTAATAGTGTCCCAGTTTCCAGTTATAGCTGAAGCCCATTGTCAGGATTATTTATTAGAATGCTATATAACTAAGTAGTCTTATTAGTGTTTAGAGTGATGCCTGCTCTAACATTATGTTGGTGACATACAGTTCATCTATGATAAAAATTATAACTTAATATACTGTTTATGAAATATAGGGAGTGGTCAATGCACAGGTATATTCACATAGTATTTGGTGTGATGGGAGATATGTAGCCGATATTTTTTTTATATTATCTAGTCTAAACACTAACAATGACATTCAATGATATCTATATATATTCTCATTTGGTGGTGCTCCCCAAGAGTCACGATTGGTATGTGCTATATGTGAACAATTGCGTTTGATTGGTATGTGCTATATATAATGTCAATGAGTTGAACCCATAAACCTGCATGGTTAAAAGATTAATTTCTGGGAATATCCCTGAAATGTACGGCACATACTTAATCTGTGGATGTATAATCAGCAAGCACTGTTTTTGAATACCAATCTGTATATATGATCAATTGCAGAACCTAGATGTCATTAGGATCTGATCTTTATTTAATACACTTTTTACTTGTTTGTTTAGATCTATATTTATGGAATAATCTTATGATAGGATCTATTATAAGCTAAGTTTTAGCAATTAGAGTGCACCCAAACAAGAGTCTTCTTTTCTCTCTTATTTCTCTGCAACATACTGTATAGTTGGATAATTAAATTGCCCTCCATAATGTATTACTGTATCATGTCTATGAAGTCAGGGAAATTGCTCATCTCCTGTGTGACCTCTTATGATCAACAAGGCGTGACTTTTGTGTAAAACATTTCCCACAATCAGGACATGGAAATGGTTTCTTACCTGTGTGACGTCTCTGATGTGCAACAAGATCATATTTCACTGTAAAACGTTTCCCACACTCAGAACATGGAAATGGTTTCTCACCTGTGTGAATTCTCTGATGTGTAACAAGAACGGATTTCTGTGTAAAACATTTTCCACACTCAGAACATGAAAATGGTTTCTCACCTGTGTGATGTCTCTGATGTGTAACAAGATATGACTTATGTGTAAAACATTTCCCACACTCAGAACATGGAAATGGTTTCTCACTTTTGTGATTTCTCTGATGTTTAACAAGATTTGATTTCTGTGTAAAACATTTCCCACAATCAAAGCAAGAAAACGGTTTCACTCCTGTGTGAATTCTCTCATGCACAATTAAATCTGATTTCCATTTAAAACATTTCCCACACACAGTACATGAAAATGGCCTCTGCTCTGCCTTAGCTGGCTGATGGGTAATTCGCTTTGTGTTCTGTGTATAACATGTGGCATCTACAGGACAGGGAAATATTGTATCTACTCTAAAAGATGTAACAGATGTACCAATATCATAATTATCAGAATATTCTGTATGATCACATGAAATATCTGCACTGTGAGGCACTGCATTTATAATTGAGGTCATAGGGATTTCTCCTGTAGAATATTGGGTGATGTCATCTTCTATTTCACAATATGGAGAAAAAATGTGACGATTCTCTGAAATATTCCATCTGTTAGATCCATCTGCTGGGAATAAAATAAATGAGAAAATATGAAAGTTTCCCTCAAGGTTTAATCGTCCAGCTATACCTTCCTGGTTACCAAGCATGTAAATTCGATATATGTGATTATTTCTCATTACATAGATACTATGGCGGTCAGGAATGCATTGACAAAAGATTTATGATCGGGCCCTCCTGCTGAATTGATATTGGAAATGTTAGTCCTAGTTCTAGAAGAGAATCAAATATTTTATGGTGGGCAGTACTATAACCAGTTGCTGGGTACTGCTATGGGTTCCAACCTTGTGCCCGCCTATGCAAAATAAAATTTTTACTTACCGTAAAATCTTTACCTTGGAGGCCATCTGGGGGATGCCATTACTTCTGGGTTATGCGTAGTGAGGTGTGAGGTCAGACACTGGATTAATTGAAACTGCTCCCACCCCCTATATAACCCCTCCCCTTTCACCCTAAGCTCAGTTTGTGTTTAACAAAGTCAGAGGAGACCCAGGGAAGGGACTGTGAAACAAGAGACCAACAAGTATCTTAGTATGAAACCAATGAGGGAGGGATGCTGCATCCCCCAGATGGACTTAAAGGAAGAGATTTTATGGTAAGTAAAAACCATATTTCATTTATCCATCTGGGGGATGCCATTACTTCTGGGACATACCCAAGCAAGCCAATTAAGGGTGGTGGGAGCATCGGAAACCGACCACTCTCCGAATTTTCCACCCAACACTGGCATCCCTTGCGCCAAGTGTATGGAAATGTTAAAATTATGTAAAAGTGTGTACGGATGACCAGGTACCTGCTTTGCAGAGCTGCTCAATTGAGGTACCATGCTGTACAGCCCAAGATGCTTCGAGTCGAATGAATCCAAATTGTGGCTGGAACTGTCATATTCGAGGTCAAATATGCCTGCCAAATGACAGAAGTGACCCATCTAGTGATGGATTCTTTCGAGGCAAGCCAGCCTTTTTGGTGCACTGATAAACACCAACAGGGAATTTGTATGCCTCAAAGACGCAGTACGGTCCAAGTAAATGCATAACGCACGTACCACATCCAACAGCGCGAAGGAAGAACCTTCCCTAGCCACTGAATCCTGGCAAAATCAGGAAGAACAATATCTTGGTTAATGTGGAAAGCTGACACCCCCTGTGGCAGAAAGAAAGGTTTAGTGAGTAACACTACCCTATCATAAAAAATGAGAAACGGAGCTTTTCAAGAAAGCCGCTAATTCAGATACCCTTCTGGCCGAAGCAATGGCCAAAAGGAAAGACAACCATCAGAGTAAGATATTCTACACATTCCAAAGGCTAAATGGCGCCTTTTGGAGTGCCTCCTAATTTAAGTTCCAAGGAATCGGTGGGACATAAGGAGGCTGTATTCGAAGAACCCCCTGCAAGAAGGTCTGAACTTTTAGATTGGTGGGCAATTTCTTCTGAAACAGGTTCGATAGAGACAAAATTTGTCCTTTAAGAGAGGACAATCTTAAACCCTTAACCAACCACTAGGAAACCTTTCAGGTTTAAATTTGTTTTATATCTTCAAAGTTCGATGATAAATCTCGGAAGTAACTGGTTTGCGAGTCTGTAACATGGTTTTCGCCATATACTCTGAAACCCTTTGGTTCTCAAAATATTGAATTCAAGAACCATGCCGACAAAGCCAAGCGAGGCAAATTGGGGTGACGGCGCGGACCCTGAAGTAACAGAGCTGGACACAGGCGCAGACAAAATGAAATGTGTGCATGTTCCGAAGAACCGCGTACCAAGAATGGCGCGGCCAATCTTGAGCTACCAGAATGACCGGTCGTCCCACTAACCTCTGATAACATTACCAGAGGAGGAAAGATGTATCCCAGCTGGAACACCCAAGGACTGTCATGGCATCCACCAGGGATGCCTGAGGATCCCGGGACAGAGATCCATACCTTGGAAGTTTCTTGTTTAGACAAGAAGCCATTAGATCTATGTCTGGAGATCCCCATTTTGCAACTATTTCTGCAAACACCTCCTGGTGTAATTTCCATTCCCATGGATACACATTGTGGCAGCTCAAGAAGTTCGCCTCCAGTTGTCCACCCATGGAATGAAAAATAGTTGGAACCCAATTTTCTGCTCAATGGGGGATGTGAGAAACCTATCTTTATGCTAGTTAGCTGCGTGTGCCACCCTGCTTGTTTATGGAAGCAACTGCTGTGGCATAGCCTGATTTGATTCGCACTGCTAGTTTCTTTAGATAACTATTGAGCCTGCATCAATGCATATTGATTTGCCCTTAATTCCAGTATTTTGATGGGAAGAGCGGTTTCCTGGATAGACCATAGACCCTGTGTAAATTTCTGTCTAGAACCACCGCCCCCCAGCCCGTAAGGCTGTCAGCTTTGGTGACAATGGTCGACTTTTTTACTGACAATTGGTAACCCCTGTTCAGATATGTATCCTGTAGGCACCATCGGAGTTACTGCCAGGTCTGCAATGATAATTTGAACATCTGCCTTTTTAATCGAGGGCCTGGTTTTTCCCATTGATGAAGCAATTGGTTCTGTATAGGTCGGGTGTGAAATCTGGCAAAAGTAACAGCTTTGAATGAAACCACAATTTTTCCCCAGTATCTGCATAGCCCTGAGAACCGAGATCTGAGATATCTGTAAATGGTCCTTATTCTGGATTGAAGATCCGGAATCTTTGCCTGCGGAAGAAACACTCTAACACTGCGTATCGAAGAGAAGGCCCAAAAATACCGCCCCCTGAGATGGTGTTAAATTTGACTTGGGAAAATTGATGATCCAGCCGAATCTCTGGAGCATATCTAAAGTAATCTGAAGATGTTGTTGCAATAGGACCTTTGAAGGTGCTTTTAGCAACAAATTGTCCAGATAGGCCAACACGTTTATCCCCCCAGTCCTGAGTGGGAAGATCCTGTGTGCCATAACCTTTGTAAAAACTCTGGGAGCGGTGACTGATGATCTACTGCAAACCGCAGAAAAAGCTGATGACCCCTCCATATAGGAATATGGAGACAGGCATCCTTGATATCTATGGAGGCTAGAAATTCCTCTTCCTCCATTAAACAAATGACTAACCTTATTGACTCCATCTTGAAATTTTTCCAAGTGGAGGTAAGCATTTAACCCCCTGAGGTTGAGAATGAGCCGAAAAGACCCATCTGGTTTGCCTACCAAGAAAAGGCTGGAGTAGAACCCCAAGCCTTGTTGTAGTACTGGGACCGAAATAATTACTCTGGAATCGGAAAGCGCAGATTCTGCTTACATTAGACCCGCCATTCTGCAACCATCAACAGGGAGAGGGTAGAAAATAATCTTCTTGGAACAGAAGCCTCCAAATCCAGCAATTAACCCCTGGTGATTTACCCAATAATCTAGATTGGAGAGAATCCAATTTTCCCGGAATCTGCATAAGCGACCTCCCACCAGAGGACGGGACCCAGACCCATGACAGTCAATTGGATTGACCTGCTTGCTTAGCAGCAGGTTGACTGGTGCCAGTGACTTTACGTTCCCTAAAGGTTCCTCTTCGGGAACCCGTAGGTGCACCCCGGAAGGCCTGAAAGTTTCCCCTGCCTTGAGTCCGAAAGGCACGAAACTTAGGAGTTTTACTTTTGGAACAGTTACAGGAAGAAATAATTTTGGTTAACTCTGAATGAACAAAGCCCCTCTTTCCAAGGACAATGCCTCTAAAGCATGCTTGGATTCTACATCTGCCTTCCATGATTTAAGCCACAGCAAACGCCTGGTGGAAAATGCCAATGCAGAAATATAAGACTGTACCTGTATATTATCTATCACCTATATAGGTTAGAGCTTCCAAAATCTGATCAGCTCAGGAACTAGCTTTCGACAAATCCCCTGATAGAAAACCAGTAATCATCTGATTCATCTAGGGTCGGATAGTTTATCACCCAGGCGCTGGCCAAAGCTGGACACAGCGACACTCCAGACAAAGTACAGTCTCACTTCTCCTAACCATAGGATCTTTAGGAGTTACAGACTGTGTTGTGGGAATAACAGTATTCCTGACCAACCGAACAATAGGAGCATCCACCATGGGTGGAATTTTCCAAAGCTTGGTATCCTCTTCCGAAAAAAGGATAAAGATACTGTGAAAAATCTTGGAAAAAATATAAATTTTTCTTCCTGCACTTAAAGAAAGAAACAGAACTAGTCTCTGTAATAGTTGTTTCCTGTATATGCAAAGTTTCTCTGACCGCATTTATCAACATAGAAACACCTGAATAAGAATGAGAGTCCACCTCCCATTTTGAGGTGTCCTCACAGTCCAATTCCAATTCCCCTTCTTCCTGGGAAGAAGTAGCTGTAACCTATTCACCAGGAAAATGCACAGAGGAATGTCTGTTAGTAGCTATTGTCATTCTATTCAGGGACATTGCTATCTGTGTGAGACATTGTCCCATATTCTGAGCTCATCTAGGCTCCACTGATGGATCATATAAAGTTTTAGTATAGGGTATCATATAATTGACTGAGAGCGATGTAATTCCTCTTTGGCCTCAGCCATAGACCTAGCCCAATCAGGCATCACCAACTGTTCACCAGAACATCCCGGTAATGAACAGCCAGTACATAGTGATACAGGTGTAAAAAGTGACCGATTCCTGTTTCTTGGCCCCCTTGTCTGGTTTATCCATACTTAAAAAGAAAGACAAGACCACTAACCAATACCAATAGCTACCTAGTCATATGAAAAGTGTAGCATTGCCAAGAGGAGGTTAATTTAAGACTATAATTCACCCATCTGTTGACTGCAAACAAGTCAAAAACTCCTTGCACAACCAAAGGTCATAATGTTATATATGTAAGTTACTGCCTAGATCATGCAATAACTTAAATGCTATATAAATACATGTGTGTAATATAAGCCCAGAAATCACTAGATTAATACACAAATATACAGCTATAATCTTAGAACTGCTTAGTACTCAGCCATCCACCTGCATGCTGACTCCTCAACACCAACGCTGTGGACACTGTTAGCTTTGCAGCTGTGTTGTTAAGCTGCTACATATACTTAGTGGGAGGCATGGCCGGCCGCGGTGTCCTGCTTCATTCAGGACAACAGATTGTAATTGACAGCCTCCAGCATTCTGCGGAGACTCCCGCGGCCCGCACTGATGACGTCACACGTCTGCGTCCTGGAACCAGACAAGCCCCATTCTCTACAAAAGCTAGCAGCCAATTGCTGCTTCTATAATTTCTCTTGGAACCTGAAGCAGCGTGGTGCTGCTGAACTCCTGGGGAGGTGTGTGACATGCCGACTCTACAGCTGTGAGTACTTTCAATAACCCCAGCCAATCGGCTCAAAAAGGAGAGTTATGGTAAATCTTACCTTTGTTAACTCTGTCTTCAAAGTCCATAGGGTCCACAGGGAGACAATGGGTGTAGGTGGTACTTGGAGGACCAGACACCAGCAGCAAAGCTTTTTCTGTCCCAGGATGCTCCGGTCCTTCCCCCTATACGCCACCCACAGCCTAAAGGCAACTCAGTTTTGTCAACAAGCCCAAGGCAGAGCAGGATAGGAGAGAAGGAAGACTGGTACACTGAAAAATCACACTCTCACACAGAGAAGGAAACTAAGAAATTAAATCCATAAAACAAAGTGCGTCAGGGTGGGTGCCTGGTGGACTTCGAAGAAAGAGAGTTAACAAGGGTAAGTTTTACCATAACTCTCCTTTTCTTCTTCAGGGTCCATAGGGCTCTACAGGGAGACAATGGGGATGTCCCAAAAGCAGTTGTTCAAGGGCGGGGATGCCCCTCAGCTGAGAGGAGAACCCAGCGACCAAAGGAAGCATCCAGAGAGGCAGATGTATCAAAGGCATAGAACCTAAAAAAGGTGTAGACAGAAGACCACGTGGCCACTTTGCCGGTTGTTCGGCAGATGCGCCACGGCGGGCTGCCCATGAGGGACCCACAGAGAGAGTAGAATGAGCAGAGATACTGTAGCCGGCACAGGAAGGCCTGCCTGCGTGTAAGCCTGTGGGATAGTCATGCGAAGGCATCTAGCCAGAGTCTGTTTGTTACCTGGCCATCCCTTCTTGTGGAATCCATATAGAACAAAGAGGGAATCCATTTTCCTGATGGAACCAATTCGATTCACGTAGATCCTAAGAGCACGGACCACATCCAAGAAGGCCTCACCTGTCGAGAGGTCTGGTGATCGGAACTACAATTTCCTCTTTAAGGTGGAAACGAGAGACCACCTTGGGATGTAAGCCAAGGCACTCTCAAAGAACAGCCCTGTCCTGATGAAAAATCAGAAATGGGGTGCGACAGGAGAGCGCCCCTAAATCCGATCCACTATGGGCAGACGCTATAGCCAGAAGAAAAACACTCTTCACAGAGAGCCTTTTTACGTCTAAGTACAAAGGTTCAAATGGAGCTCCTGAAGTGCGTGGAGAACCACTGAGAAATCCAAAAGGAGCCACAGGAGGGACAAAGGGAGGCTGTATATGGAGAACACCCTGCAGGAAGGTGTGAACATCTGGCAGTGGAGCAGCTGGAACCAGTTGGACAGAACAGAGATGTGCACTTTCAGAGAGGCCAGGCAGAGTCAGAGATCTAATCCAGCTTGAAGAAAGGCAAGGATTCTACAAACCCTAAAAAGGGTCAAACTTTCTGGTAGCACAGCACTGGAAATATGTATGCCACACCCGGTGATAAATCCGGGTAGAGGCCCACTTACGCTCTCTGAGCATGGTCTGGACCACAGAGCTAGACCTTAGGAGGGATGTCTGGATGTACACAGGAACCCTGATACAACAGGTCAGGTCGTTGAGGAAGTTGGAGAGGAGAGTCTATGGAGAGACTCTGAAGATTGGAGTACCAATGGCGTCTGGGCCAAACTGGAGCTACCAACAGGACCGTGCCCCCTTCTTGCTTGAACTGCCAAAGAACCAGAGGAAGAAGGGAAACTGGACAGAAGAGGTATGTCAAATGGAAGGTCCACTTCACAGACAATGCATCCATGAAGGTTGCTTTGGGGTCCCTTGTCCTGGACCCGTACACTGGAAATTTGTGGTTGTGTCGTGAGGCCATAAGTTTCACGTCGGTAGACCCCATTTGTCCACCAGGAGCTGAAAGACTTCTAGGTGTAGAGACCATTCTCCTGCATGCACATCATGGCAGCTGAGGAAATCTGCTTCGCAACTGAGAATCCCCGAGATGAATACTGCGGCGATGGATGGGGGGGGGGGGGGGGGGGGGAGTGCGTTCTGCCCATGTGAGAATGTGAGACACTTCTGTCATTGCTGAATGACTATGAGTGCCCCCTTGATTGAGGTAGGCCACTGCCATGGCGTTGTCGGACTGTACTTGTACTGGCCTGTTTTTCAGAATATCCTAAGCCAGAGTGAGAGCTCGAAGTTCCAGGATGTTGACTGGCGACATTGCCTCGACTGGGGACCATCGGCCCTGGAAGAAATGTTGGCCGGTTACTGCGCCCCAGTCCAGGAGGACTCCCAAATGTACCATCCTTTGAGAGGGTGTCTGGAAGCCTTTTTCCAGTTGATCAGCCAACCGTGCATTTGTAGAAAGGTAATGGTTACCTGCAGATGGGGTTGAAGAGTCTCTAGAGAGCTTGCCAACAGCAAAAGATCATCCAAGTATGGGAGCAGTCTGATCCTTTGATGACGAAGAGAGGCCGGACTAAATGGCTTTGTTGAGCAGCAGGGCCTTGGTTGAGTTCGATGGAGGTCCTGTGCAAAAGAACTGCGGGGTGGGGGTCGCTTCGGGAAGGAGAGGGCATGGAAGACCACTTCTCTTACCCAGGTATCTGACTTGGTTTGATGTCAAACCTGGGCAAACTGAAGAAGTCGACCTCCCACCCTGGGAGCCCCCAAGGAGAAGCCTGCCCGTTAAGCTGCAGGTTTGTCTGCAGACTTGGCAGGTGGACGTCTAGTAACCCAGGCCTGTTTGGCCCTAGGCTTGGAGGTCTTGGCTGATGTCTGGTGCCATGGAAAGGACTGAAGCTTGGCTTTGCCTTGAGGGCGAAGGAAATGAAATTATGACGTTCTTCGTTTTGTATTAGAGGCAGATGGCAGGAACTCAGTCTTGAAAGCTGCCAAAGTAGTCACAATTTTATCTAGCTCTGGATCAACTAGGATGCCTCCCGAATAAGGGAGAAACTCCAGAGCCCGTTTTGTGTCTTAATCTGCTTTCCAGGAACAGAGCCAAATGATACATCGGGCCACTACCGAAGTGGCAGATATCCTGGAGGCCAGGAGAGCCTATCAATAGCTGCCTCATCTAAGTAGGAGGCTGCATCCCTAATGTGAGATACATAGGAGATTTGCTCCCTTGAAGCATCAGGGTGAAGTGTGTCTTCTAGGGCCTTTGCCCAACTCTCAATGGCTTTCGCTCCCAGGCATTTGCTCTAGCAGGTTGAGTAATAGCTCCTGTAAGAGAGTATGTGGATTTAGGATAAGCTTCTATATGTCTATCTGTCGTCTCCTTCAAGGAGGTAGCAGTCGTCTCCTTCAAATAGTAACGTGGCATTTTTAACCAAACGAGTTACATGAGAATCCACCGCTGGGGGAACTTCCCATTTAATGCAATCAGTAGCTGGAAGAGGGTAAAAGGAACTGAATCGTTTTGGAATCTGAAACCTTTTACCAGGCATGATCCATGCTTCACTCATGTGATCAGATAGCTGGTCTGATTGAGGCAACTCTGGTAAAACTTCCTTTGTCATTTAAAAAGTGCATTCTTTTTCTTAGGAGCGGGTTCTTCCTCTTCTAATTGTAAAATGGATTTTACAGCTCTGACAATAGCAGGTATATCTAGCTTAGATAATAAAATACCAGCGCTAATGTGGGTTGTTGTGTGTCTAGCTTAGAGGGTGTCTCCTCTTCTCTGGAGATGGAGTCAGAGTGAGAGAGGCATCTTTTGCCGCCCCAGATGATATGTCAGAATCAGATAACGGAGTGGACTGGGAGGATAACAGAGCACGTTTAGAGGGTTTGGTAGGTAAAGACTTTTCCTTGTGTAGCATTAACTGCAAGGCAGTAGAAGTAGTAGCCAAACTCTGTACTGATGTAGACACCATGTCACCCATGGGGGAGGCAAAGGATTTGCAGGGAGTACCTGCTGTGGCCATCCTACAGGGGGAGCCACTACAGGGACCGATCTCTGTTCCGTAATTTTTGCCAGCATTTGTGAAATGGCCGCCCAGGGAGGGTCCTGAGGGAAAGACACCGGGGCTGAGGGACCAGGGGCTGTGCTACAATTAGTGCAAAGCCCATCCTAAATGAAGTCCTCTAGGGCTAAGCCCCCTGAGCAGGCTTCACAGGTCAACAGAAAGGGACAGGATCCTGAGGTTGTTTAATATTATTTTCTCTGCCGGCCATAGTAATGATACAGTGCAGTGAACACCCTGCAGTATGTGACATATGGCACAATGTAGTGTGCAGACGCGCTATATATGACTCAATATAATATGAAACAGCACTATATATGGCACCATGTAGTATGCAACAGTGCTATATATGGCATCATGTAGTATGCAACAGCACTATATATGGCACAAGGTAATGTGCAACAGAGCAATATATAGCACAATATAGTTTGCAACTACGCTATTTGTGGCTCCCCTGGAGCGACAGCACTATATATGGCACAAGGTAGTGTGCAGCAGCGCTACATATGATACCAGGGAGTGTGCAACCGCGTTAGATATGGCACAATGTAGTGTGCCACGCAGTATGAAGTATGTGATAGCTCTCACAAATGTGTGGGACAGTGACCCTCTATACCTTAGTATGACAGGGTATAGCAGAAGAAAGGGATAGTTATAACTGACAGTATAGAAAAACAGAGATTAGCGCTAGCACAAGTCACATACATATCAGAAAAGAACATTACATGTCTGCAATGGGCACTATTTTCAACTACACAGACCGCAGTGGCTGATAGAATATAGCACTGTATAACCTGGCCCTTGGGAGAGGTATACAGGGAGACTGGACCCAGCGATTCCAGGAGACTGCTTGCCTAAAACGGCTACCGCGTGTCTCTGAGGGGGCAAGGGGGTGAGGGAGGAGCAGCCCAGGGAACACCGGGACCGTAGTGGAATGGCGCCCTGTGCTAGGGGAGGGGCTGCAGGGAGAGCGCCTTATCCCCTGGCTGACATTAACCACCGGGTGCCCTGGCCTTAATAATATGCCTCTGAGCCAGTATGTTATTGCCCCGGTGGTCTAGTGGAGTAGTGGGTGAGCCAGTGTCCACATCAGCGCCTCCGGTCTGTCTACGGAGACCGGAGGCAAGACTGCACTATTACGTGGGTCCCCGTGAACGGAATTCCGCCTTACCTGTCCCCTGTATTCCGGACTGCAGTCTGGGGTTTCGGGGAGCCTACTACCTAGTCCCCCGCGGAACCCTGCCGGGAGTACCTGGCACAGGCTTGGAGTCACGGCGCCGCGGAGGGGTGATGGGGTGGCAGCACAGACGTCCGGAGGACAGTCTAGTGCTGCTCGCCCAACTGGTAAAAAAAATAAAATAAATAAAATAAAAAAAATAAAAGCTTCAGCTGCTTAAGGCAGCCCTGTTATAATGGTGGTCCAGCTCCTTGTCGGACACCAATGAAACTGAAGTGCCCTCAGGCTGTGGGTGGGGTATGGGGGGAGGGGCTGGAGCTTCCTAGAATTAATAAGCTTTGCTGTTGGTGTCCGGTCGTCCAGGTCCCACCTGCACACCAATGTCTCCCTGTGGAGCCCTATGGACCCTGAAGAAGAAACATATATTACTACCATCAATTATGGACTCACTATGGTGACCTCCCTTGTGCTGATGTATGAGATACACCAGAGAGTGTGGGGAGGAGACTGGTCAGATCTCTGGGCTGGTAAAACACATTGACATGATGTGAGGGGGAGAGCAGGAGTATAATAGGGGCTGACAGATCCTGATGTATGAGATACACCAGAGAGTGTGGGGAGGAGACTGGTCAGATCTCTGGGCTGGTAAAACACAGTGACATGATGTGAGGGGGAGAGCAGGAGTATAATAGGGGCTGATGGCTCCTGATGTATGAGATACACCAGAGAGTGTGGGGAGGAGACTGGTCAGATCTCTGGGCTGGTAACACACAGTGACATGATGTGAGGGGGAGAGCAGGAGCATAATAGCTCCTTATTCCCCCACTGAGCTGACACATTTCCCTCATTAGTCTGTACTGACAGAGGAGGGTATAGGATAAGAGATTTTATTAGTGACTGATCAAGGAGAAAATGTGACTATTTTTGTATTAAGTTTATTACTCACCTGTGCTGATATCTGTAGGGATTTCCTCCTTCTCATTACACAGCTGATCACCCATCACATACGTCTCTTTTTTTCCCTCTATATCTTCTGCCTTCATATCAGTCACATACGTTTCTTCTTCTGCCTCTATTTCTTCTATCTTAATACAAGTCACAACTTCATCCTAAACAACCAACAAAAATATGACGCATTCCTAACGTCCAATGTTATTTATTGAGAGTAAAATGTATACTTCCGAAAGTTTGGGCACCTGCATATTAGAGAAGGTGCAGATTGGCGATAACATTTATCTAATTGTTGGGTGATTTGTTTGTCTAGATACACTTGGATCCTAACCCTGTGACTATCAGCAGCAACTCTGTTTTGCCCTGCAATCCCACCTACCTGATCCTCCTGTGGGACACTGTGATTCTCCTCTGTATCATCCTGGGAATAAAGAGGACGGGGACATCTCTCTGGGGTATTTCTGTTACTGGCCCCATCTGTAGGAGACACACAGTGACTGATTACACTGTATATATGTGATTATCAGATGCTGTGTATATAGGTGGCCCCATAGCTGCTCTCCCCATTACAATAAATGACAGTCTCCCCTTACCCAGTGATGTGAGGGACCGGTGATTCTCCATCATCATGTCCTTGTACAGACCCCTGTGTTCCTCTATATACTCCCTCTCCTGCATGGAGAAATAGACAGTGACGTCCTCACACCTTATAGGAACCTGACACACACAATGATACAGTCATCACCCAGACACATCCCCTGGTGTTACTGTATAATGTCCCATTCCCAGCAGTCACCTCTCCAGTCATCACCCAGACACATCCCCTGGTGTTACTGTATAATGTCCCATTCCCAGCAGTCACCTCTCCAGTCATCACCCAGACACATCCCCTGGTGTTACTGTATAATGTCCCATTCCCAGCAGTCACCTCTCCAGTCATCACCCAGACACATCCCCTGGTGTTACTGTATAATGTCCCATTCCCAGCAGTCACCTCTCCAGTCAGCAGCTGAATGTTCTTGTTGGTGAGTTCCAGGATCTTCTGGTTATTGTGTCTCTCATGTATCAGTGAGTGTGATGGAGGCACCGTGATGGGGCTCTGGGTCCTGCTCAGTCCTCCTGACACACGGGGACGACTGCTGGGAGTCTCACATTCACCTGATATCTTCTTCACTACTGTGTAATCCTGTGTATTGGGGGAGATCAATGAGAAGGTCAATTAACCTCTACCTAATAGAGGCTGTTTATTATTCACTTTGCATAATATACAAGTAGACTCTATTTCACAAAAGCAAATCTAATAATCTCCTATATACAGGAAAATGTAGAGTATATAGTATTTCCTGCAGCTCCGACATCTTTGTGTCAGTGACAGACAGTAAATAACTTACTGCGAGCAATGTACTAAATCCCAACTCCCATGAGGACTATGGGACAGATACTAATATCTGAGACCAGCTCCCAGCTTCTCGGTTATTACTATAGATATGTGATGTCCCTCACCTCCCCAGTCATGCCCCTATATTATTGCTATAGATATAAATGATGTCACTGTGACACTCCCAGATCCCCTCACTTCCCCAGTCATGTCCCTGTATTATTATTATAGATATAAGTGATGTTACTGTGACACTACCAGATCCCCTCACCTCCCCAGTCATGTCCCTGTATTATTACTATAGATATAAGTGATGTCACTGTGACACTACCAGATCCCCTCACCTCCCCAGTCATGTCCCTGTATTATTACTATCGATATAAGTAGGCTTACCATACTATCCCTTTAAACTGGGACACCCATTAATTACACAGGTTCTATGGCTGATTAAAACAAGGAGAAATGTAGGCTTGAAGTCGGCCAGCCACAGAACCTGTGCAATTCATGAGTGTCCCGGTTTAAAGGGATAGTATGGTAAGTCTACATATAAGTGATGTCACAGTGACACTCCTAGATCCCCTCACCTCCCCAGTCATGTCCCTGTATTATTACTATAGATATTAGTGATGTCACTGTGACACTCCCAGATCCCGTCACCTCCCCCGTCATGTCCCCAGTCTTCATTCTAGCACCTTGCACCTGTCAAAGGGTGTCACTCTCTGCTCTGGTGCTTCTAGAACACAATGATCTGTATATCACAAATTTATTGGATCAGCTGACTGTGCAAGAAGGACTAGAGAAGAGAGTGATACCCCAGACAGGAAAGAGGAACTGCATGGGTTGTGACAGGTGTAGGGTGCTAGAATGAAGACTATGACCCTCTCATCTCCCCAGTCATGTCCCTTTATTATTACTATAGATATAAGTGATGTCAATGTGATGCTCCCATACTCTCTCACCTCCTAAGTCACGTCCTTGTATTATTACTATGGATATGTGATGTCACTGTGACACTCCCAGATCCCCTCACCTCCCCAGTCATGTCCCTGTATTATTACTATAGCTATTAGTGATGTCACTGTGGCACTCCCAGAACCCCTCACCTCCCCAGTCATATCCCTGTATTATTACTATTGATATAAGTGATGCCAGTGTGATACCCCTACATCCCCTCACCTCCCCAGTCAACAGGTAGATGATCTCCAGGGTAAGATGTAAGATCCTCTCAGTCTTATGACTTCCGTCCTTGTCCATCCTTAGTGAATCAGTGGGAATAGAACGTGTAACGTGTAATAAAGACTCTGGTTCCTCACAGCTGGACAGTCTAGGAATAAATAGAATACACATCACAGAGAACTCATGTAACAGTGAGTGACCAGTAAGTTTCCCCTCCCCCCCCGGCCATAGAGCCCTAGTCAGTGTCTGTCAGAGGTTCCTGTGAGCCAGCCCCATAAGGCTTCTTAGAGACAGTCACACAGCGCTGTACTGAATAAGGTTACACTAATGATTCTCTCCTGGCCGGGGGTCTTATTCCTCCCAGACACATATTTGGTGCAATTTACTCCATGTGAATCTTTCACAAACACATGAATTAGGGATGTTGGGATTTTTTACTTTTGTTTAAAATTTATTCCAGAAATTGAGAGAATTTGTGACTATACTGAGGTCTCAGATAACAGGGGTGTGAGGGGAGAGTACACAGGAGAGCAGAAGAGGTGCAGATATGGGGAGAGGGGAACTAATATAGGAATACAGAATGTACAACAGAGGGTGTAACAGCTGTACAGAGGTGATAGTAAGATAGGGGTGGGGAGAAGGGAAAAGAGGTTAAAAAAAACAAAAAGGGATATGACAGCAGGCAGCCCAGGGGACAAACATACAGAATTCCATCAGTCACTCTACATAAATGATGAAATCACAAATTACCGCACCTCAGATGTAGGGGTCTTGTGTGACCAGCCTGCCGGCCATGTGTATGCAGCGTAGGGTGGGGTGAGACATGTCCTGGGGGATAATCAGTGACACTCTGAGGATCTGGGGACTGTCACAGCCACTGGCTGTCTCTGAGAGAGTCTCTATCGCTCAGTATAACAAGACGCCCTGACAGACAGTCTTAGCTCAGGGAGTGCAGCCCTTTGTTACATGGCCGGTCTTTGTCCTTCTCACACATCCTTCCCAGCTCCTGTTATTTACCATATGGTATATACATTCATGTTATACCTACTATGTGTTATTTCCAGACCACTCATTACTGCTATTATTACTATGAAGCTGCTACTATAACAGGACACCACAGGCTGCTCCCCCTGTATAATAATAACAGGAGACCACAGGCTGCTCCCTGTATAATAATAACAGGAGACCACAGGCTGCTCCCCCTATATAATAATAGCAACAGGACACCACAGACTGTTCCCCTATATAATAATAGTAACAGAACACCACAGGCTGCTCCTCCTGTATACTAGGACACCACAGGCTGCGCCTTCTGTATACTAGGACACCACAGGCTGCTCTTCCTGTATAGGAAGACACCAAAGTCTGCTCCCCCTGTATAGGACACACCAGTAGAACACCACATGCTGCTCCCCTGTATAGTAGGACACTGCAGGACACTCCCCCTATACAGTAGGATACTGCAGAATGCTCCACTTGTATAGTAGAACACCACATGCTGCTGCCCCTGGATATTAAAAATACAACAGGCCGCTCCCACTGTATAGTAGTACAACACTGGCTGCTCCTCCTGTAGAATAGGACACCACAAGCTGCTCCCCTGTAGAGTAGGACAAAACAGGCTGCTCCCCCTGTATAGTAGGGAACCAAAAGCCGCTCTCTCTGTATAGTACGGCACCAAACGCTGCTCCCCTTGTATGGTAGGGCACAAAAGGCCACTCCATCTGTATAGCAGGACACCACAGGTCGCTCCCCTTGTATAGTAGGACACCACAGGCTACTCCCCCTGTATAGTAGAACACCACAGGCGCTTTCCCTGTATAGTAGGGCACCACAGGCTACTCCCCCTGTATAATAGGACAACCAGGCTGCTCCCCCTGAATAGTAGGGCACCAAAGGCTGCTCCTTCTGTATAGTAGAACACCACAGGCTGCTCCCCTTGTAGAGTAGGACAACACAGGCTGCTCCGCCTGTAGAGTACGACACCGAAGGCCACTTTCCCTGTATACTAGGACACCATTACCTGCTGCTTCCGGACACAGAGAAGTCGCCTTTGTCGCGCTTTTTGGACGGATACCAGGAAGCTGCAGCAATAGATGAGATCACATTTCCTGTGCGTGAAACGCACATCTCGGAAGTAGCATGGAACGCACAGTCCGGAAGTAGAGTGGACCGCACAGCCCGAAAATAGGATGGAACGCACAGGCCGGAAGTATAGTGGAACGCACAGGCCGGATGTAAAATGTGATTGGCAGTCACAGTCGTCACTGTCCCGGGTCCAGCAGGCTGCTTTGTAAAAGCTGGGGGCATGTGGGCAGATGGCAGTGTGAGGGGGAAGCTGGGGGCAGATGGCAGTGTGAGGGGGAAGCTGGGGGCAGATGGCAGTGTGAGGGGGAAGCTGGGGGCAGATGGCAGTGTGAGGTGGAAGCTTGGGACATGGGGTCAGATGGCAATGTGAGGGGGAAGCTGGGGGTATGTGGGGTAGATGGCAATGTGAGGGAAGCTGGGGGTATGTGGGGTAGATGGCAATGTGAGGGGGAAGCTGGGGGTATGTGGGGTAGATGGCAATGTGAGGGAAGCTGGGGGTATGTGGGGTAGATGGCAATGTGAGGGAAGCTGGGAGTATGTGGGGTAGATGGCAATGTGAGGGGGAAGCTGGGGGTATGTGGGGTAGATGGCCTATCCTCCAACATGACCCCTTCCACCTGGCACAACATGGTCTGCTCCTTGACTTCCCACCTAATTGCAGCCACCTGTGTTGAGCTAGTTAATAGATGAAAAGAAAAGTACCTAGCGCTAAAGGAGCAGGAGGAGCAAGTACTGATCCAGCGGTATAAAAGGAGGTTTATTGTCAACCTCCCATACATATAATAAATAAACCAAGGAGTACTGCGCTCCAATACATATACTGGGACACTGATGTAGCACACATCAATTAGAAATATAGATATGACAAATTATTCATACAATGTAAAATCAAATAGCAGCACATATAACAAAATATAAATACACAATATTATCAATGAACATATGGGATGCAATTACAGAGTATAATCCAACACATAAGAAGAGTTGATCAGGCTCTTTAAGAAAGCATAATGTAATTGATGGGCTAGGCAGGGCTATGTATCTATAGAGTTTCTTGCATGCCCCCTCTGATCACCACCCACTGCCTCACACGCCCCTTCTGCTCACCAACCACTGTCACATGCTTTCCACCAGCCATTGCACCCACCATGTATACTAGCACAGTTTCCTCACCGCCAGCCTCTCCTCTCATTGGGTGCAGGGCTGTCCTGGATCCTATCCCTCCTACCTCTCTCTGCCTGGGCCTCACAGACCCCTGACTTTCCACTCTCTATGACTATACATGTGACACCATAACCCTGACACCCCCCAACCTAGTTCCCATTATCTGCTTATTTATTCTCACCTTTATATATTGTTACTATTATTGCCTATAGCTGCCATTACTTCCTCCTTATTGGCATGACGCATGGTGACGGAGATGAGTGATTATTACTATTGTACAAGTACAGTAAGTCCTAAAGCCCCCTATGCTGCAGCGCTACACAGACAGCACGCACAAATGCGCTGCTGCGATGTAATGCGCGGTGTCAGGGACCCCAGTATGTACCCCTGAGTCTGCCATCTGACTGTGGCCAGAGATGGTCATGTGACTCGCCGAGAACGTATCGTACTACACCAGGACTGCGATCTCGCAGGACCCCACGTCCTGATACAGTGCTGGCAGAGCTGACTATAATACACTGATTATCTCTCTGCCTGTGGTACCACACACCTCTCGTGGTAAATAACGGGGCCACAGGGCCCCAAATACTCTATCACAACTGCACAGGCTCAGCTACATAAACTACCGCCCTGGTTGTATCTTTGTGGTCATACTGTTCCTGGTTATGTGCTGTACGGCGCTGCGGACCCCTTATGGCGCCATATAAATAGGGGAGAATAATAATAGACACATTGCATGGTTAGGTCTGGGGCCCATAGTGGCTGAGGTATTACCCTCCAGCTACTGCTACATGTCTGCATCCTTCTGACCGATTGCCCACATCTGCACTGTAAGTGACAGCGGGGGGATGTAGGGAGAGCATGCCATATACCACCTGCAGGGGGCATGCATGAGACACCTTCCTGTGTGACCCGGATGTAATGGGAATATGGCTGCTGGGGTCCCTGCACGTCTAATCCTATAGTGCTACGTTACTTAGCAAGTACTATAGGCTGGGGTGAGTGTCTATAATAACCAGGGGCTCAGGGTACAGGAAAGCCTCCCAGTATTAGTTGTATAATGCCAGCCTATTCTGCAGCAGGTTACAGTTGTGGCATGGTAACAGAGTAAGACTGGGCAATAACTAAGGGGTCCAGCTTACCAGGGTTACCACACGCACATAATATGAATTGGGTTAGTGACCCAGTCTCCAGTCCATGTGCCCAGTCATGACAGTGACTTTGTTGTGTAACATAGATGTCTCATGGTGCTGCCCGTTTGAAGCCAGGCATCCTGAGGGTATTAATTGGTCTTGTAATTCCCTGGCACAGCCACGCCATCCCTCTATGCCCACAGCCCTATGCTGCATTACACACCAGCATCTGACATAGCTGCCAATAACATGGCACAGTCTGATGGCCCAGAGCAGTGTGTGAGATCCTCATACCTCATCTGGGATTGGGCTGTGGGCTGCCAGCGTCACGGTGTGTGGGGCCTATTAGACAAGGCTGTATGAGCAGCTCCGTACAGCCAGGTTACCGTGTGGCGCAGCATATAATATGCCTATAAGTCCTGTCATGGGGCTTATGCCGGTGTGGACTTACCCTGGTGTGTTACATCACTGAGGGTCACTAGCTGACACCATGGTAAGAGCTGGGGTCACAAAATGGGGCGACACACAGTCATGACCCTAAAATGTTGCATCAGGGGGTGTGGCCTAGTAAAGCCCCTCCTCAGCATTACAGAATGTGGGGAGCTCTGATTCACCTGTTGGGTTTATCGCCACGGGCAGCATGGGTAATTGCTGGTTAGATGTATGGCTGCATTACTCGTAGCCTGCATTGGGATCTTATAGAAGCCGGAGTCCTGGTTACCGAACATTAAATGTACACAGAAGCTAAAAATTACTTATTACCAGAAAATTTCCCTTAAATCCCTTTCCTCTTCCATATGTGACCAGTAGGGGGGCAGACAGGCTCATGTGCAGAAGGGGAACTGGCTGCATTATGTACAGTTCACTGTGAGTCTGTCTGACAGTAAGAAAATGGCCACCGCTCCCCTCACATGAGGACACTATGTGCAGATCAGGTTCTTCCTCTAGTGATGGAGCTGTGACCATGCGATGTCATTTCTGATATCAGTGGGGAACTTCCTGCTCGAACAGAGCAGGAAGCTCCCTGGGGCTTACGAGTGCCCAGACCCTACCCTAGGGTCTGGACGTAAGACCCGATGGTCGCGATGGTCTTGACCATCGCGACCATCACCCATGTCGGTCGTTAGAGCTGTGGCTGTTAACCCACAGCTTAACGATCGACAAGGAGGCGGCCGTTCAGGATGCAAGCGGCCGCCCTGATTCAGAGCGACCGCTTGCATCTAAATGACCGCCTCTGAATGAGGCCCACTATCCTGCCATTCTGGGTGCTGGTATGGAGCTACAGTACGTTAACCCAGGGCCGGCTCCAGGGGTCTGAGCACCCTGTGCCGGCCCGGTACGTAGCGCCCTGCAATCACGCGTGGCCGCAATTGGGGGCGTGCCCTCATTACCATAGGCCACACCCCTATATGACGTTATTTGTAGGCGTGCAAATAACGTCAGGCTGGGGGTAAAGCCCAGCCCTCCATCACTGCCTGGGCTTCCACCAGCCCTCTCCCGTCAGTGAATGGATGCCACATCCATTCACACTCCAGGGGTCTGACACCGCCACACAGCTGCGGTGGTGGGGGTCCTCAACCTCCCGATTTGACCACCCGCGGGCCACTTCAGGCCCACGGGTGGAACAGTGGGACAGTACTGTCCTGCTGAAATCGGGATTTTGTGGAGGGGTGCGCCCTCTATGGGTGGCGCCCCTATGTGACCGCACTGGTTGAACATCCCTAGAGCCGGCCCTGCGTTAACCATCTATTCAGGGTGCTGCAATTGAGCCCTGAGTACGTTAGCCAGCTTTTCCAGGTGCTGGAATGGAACCCTGAGTATGTTAGCCAGCTTTTCCAGGTGCTCCAATGGAGCCCTGAGTATGTTAGCCAGCTTTTCCAGGTGCTGCAATGGAGCCCTGAGTATGTTAGCCTGCTTTTCCAGATGCTGCAATGGAGCATTGAGTATGTTAGCCAGCTTTTCTGGCTGCAGCAATGGAGCCCTGAGTATGTTAGCCAGCTTTTCCAGGTGCTGCAATGGAGCCCTGAGTATGTTAGCCAGCTATTCCGGGTGCTGGAATGGAACCCTGAGTATGTTAGACAGCTTTTCCTGGGTGCTGCAATGGAACCCTGAGTATGTTAGCCAGCTTTTCCAGGTGCTGGAATGGAACCCTGAGTATGTTAGCCAGCTTTTCCAGGTGCTGCAATGGAGCCCTGAGTATGTTAGCCAGCTTTTCTGGGTGCAGCAATGGAGCCCTGAGTATGTTAGCCAGCTTTTCCGGGTGCTGCAATGGAGCCCTGAGTATGTTAGCCAGCTTTTCCGGGTGCTGCAATGGAGCCCTGAGTATGTTAGCCAGCTTTTCTGGGTGCTGCAATGGAGCCCTGAGTGTGTTAGCCAGCTTTTCCGGGTTCTGCAGTGGAGCCCGGAGTATGTTAGCCAGCTTTTCCAGGTGCTGCAATGGAGCCTGGTGTATGTTAGCCAGCTATTCCAGGTCAAGCAATGGAGCCCTGAGTATGTTAGCCAGCTTTTCCGGGTGCTGCAATGGAGCCCTGAGTATGTTAGCCAGCTTTTCCAGGTGCTGCAATGGAGCCCTGAGTATGTTAGCCAGCTATTCCGGGTGCTGCAATGGAACCCTGAGTATGTTAGCCAGCTTTTCCGGGTGCTGCAATGGAACCCTGAGTATGTTAGCCAGCTTTTCCAGGTACTGCAATAGAGCCCTGAGTATGTTAGCCAGCTTTTCAGGGTGCTTCAATGGAGCCCTGAGTATGTTAGCCAGCTTTTCCGGGTGCTGCATTGGAGCCCGGATTATGTTAGCCAGCTTTTCTGGGTGCAGCAATGGAGCCCTGAGTATGTTAGCCAGCTTTTCCGGGTGCTGCAATGGAGCCCTGAGTATGTTAGCCAGCTTTTCCGGGTGCTGCAATGGAACCCTGAGTATGTTAGCCAGCTTTTCCGGGTGCTGCAATAGAGCCCTGAGTATGTTAGCCAACTTTTCCGGGTGCTGCAATGGAGCCCTGAGTATGTTAGCCAGCTTTTCCAGGTGCTGCAATGGAGCCCTGAGTATGTTAGCCAGCTTTTCTGGGTGCTGCAATGGAGCCCTGAGTATGTTAGCCAGCTTTTCTGGGTGCTGCAATAGAGCCCTGAGTATGTTAGCCAGCTTTTCCGGGTGCTTCAATGGAGCCCTGAGTATGTTAGCCAGCTTTTCTGGGTGCTGCAATAGAGCCCTGAGTATGTTAGCCAGCTTTTCCGGGTGCTGCAATGGAGCCCTGAGTATGTTAGCCCGCTTTTCCGGGTGCTGCAATGGAGCCCTGAGTATGTTAGCCAGCTATTCCGGGTGCTGCAATGGAACCCTGAGTATGTTAGCCCGATTTTCCGGGTGCTGCAATGGAACCCTGAGTATGTTAGCCAGCTTTTCCGGGTGCTGCAATAGAGCCCTGAGTATGTTAGCCAGCTTTTCCGGGTGCTGCAATGGAGCCCTGAGTATGTTAGCCAGCTATTCCGGGTGCTGCAATGGAACCCTGAGTATGTTAGCCAGCTTTTCCAGGTGCTGCAATGGAGCCCTGAGTATGTTAGCCAGCTTTTCCGGGTGCTGCAATAGAGCCCTGAGTATGTTAGCCAGCTTTTCCGGGTGCTGCAATGGAGCCCTGAGTATGTTAGCCAGCTTTTCCGGGTGCTGCAATGGAGCCCTGAGTATGTTAGCCAGCTATTCCGGGTGCTGCAATGGAACCCTGAGTATGTTAGCCAGCTTTTCCGGGTGCTGCAATGGAACCCTGAGTATGTTAGCCAGCTTTTCCGGGTGCTGCAATAGAGCCCTGAGTATGTTAGCCAGCTTTTCCGGGTGCTGCAATGGAGCCCTGAGTATGTTAGCCAGCTATTCCGGGTGCTGCAATGGAACCCTGAGTATGTTAGCCAGCTTTTCCAGGTGCTGCAATGGAGCCCCGAGTATGTTAGCCAGCTTTTCTGGGTGCTGCAATGGAGCCCCGAGTATGTTAGCCAGCTTTTCCGGGTGCTGCAATGGAGCCCTGAGTATGTTAGCCAGCTTTTCTGGGTGCTGCAATAGAGCCCTGAGTATGTTAGCCAGCTTTTCCGGGTGCTGCAATGGAGTCCTGAGTATGTTAGCCAGCTTTTCCAGATGCTGCAAAGGAGTACATTTGCCATCTATTCTGGGTGCCAAAATAGAGTTTTGAGTGCATTAGCATCCGTACCAAGTGCCAGAATAGACCTCTGACCACTTTAACCAACCGTTCCAGATGCCGGAATGAAGCTTTGAGTACATTAGCCAGCTGTGCTGAGGCCCTGATTCAGAGCCGGTCGCTATTTGCGGTCGTTCGTTCCAAAAAAGGGGTGGTTATTCAAATTAACCGTTCGCTCATTGCGGTCTGTTCACGCCTCTATGTCTGAACGAGCGAACAAAACATGCGGACGTTTATTTGAAAAATACGCCCCCTGGCCGCTCGCACCATACGTCATGTCCGCTATTTATTAGATTAATCGAGTACATCGAACAGCGTATGAACTGCACGCTATTCTTGTGGCTGGTTTTTCCTACCGCTATATTGTGAGCAGTTCTGACTATAAATCAACCAAGTGACGTGGTCAATGACGCTGATGTTTTAATTATGCACACCCGTAAAATGCCCATTTTGACCTTTAAACACACCTGCGTTCTGATTTCCACTCCCCGTTTTCAAGCACCTTCCCCTGTTACCACCCACATACGCCTCCTCCTGTCACTCAAAATAGCAGGCATTCGCTATATAACGAACAAACGTTTTTCGCCCACACTGACTGGTTCACGCATGCGTATTACAAACCGTACGCATGCGCAGATGTGCGAACATCGCTCGGAACGAGCGTACTGCCGCTTACGAGCGGCTCTGAATCAGGGCCAGAGTTCCAGAATGCAGATGTGTGTGAGGTAGCCAGCTGTCTCAGGTGCCAGAATGGAACTTGTGTGTGCCCATGTGGTAGGAAATGTAGATTGTAAGCTCCACTCGGGCAGGGACAGATGTGACTAAATATTTCCTGTAAAGTGCTGTGTAATACACTACATAAATAACTAGTAAGAAATAGCTTCTAATAATTATTCCCAGATATCTCTGCAGTGAGGAGTCAGATCCTTGTTACTAGAAGTCACGTGAGGGTGAGAGGTGTCCCGTATAAATCTCTGATCACTGAGGATGGACAAGTACAGGAGTCACAGGACTGAGAGGATACTAAATATCACCCTGGAGATCATCTACCTGCTGACTGGGGAGGTGAGGGGATCTGGGAGTGTCATTGTGGCATCACTTATATCTATAGTAATAATACAGGGACATGACTGGGGAGGTGAGGGGATCTGGGAGTGTCACAGTGACATCACTTATATCTATAGTAATAATACAGGGACATGACTGAAGAGGTGAGGGGGTCTGGGAGTGTCACAGTAACATCACATACTATAGTAATAATACAGGAACATGACGGGAGGTGAGGGGATCTGGGAGTGTCAGTGTCATCACTTATATCTATATTAATAATACAGGGACATGATTGGGGAGGTGAGGGAATCTGGGAGTGTCACAGTGACATCACTTATATCTATAGTAATAATACAGGGACATGACTAGGGAGGTGAGGGAATCTGGGAGTGTCACAGTGACATCACTTATATCTATAGTAATAATACAGGGACATGACTAGGGAGGTGAGGGGATCTGGGAGTGTCACAGTGCCATCACTTATATCTATAGTAATAATACAGGGACATAACTAGGGAGGTGAGGAGATCTGGGAGTGTCACAGTGATATCACTTGTATCTATAGTAATAATACAGGCACATGACTAGGGAGGTGATGGGGATCTGGGAGTGTCACAGTGATATCTCTTATTTCTGTAGCAATAACAGACAATAACTGGGGAGGTGAGGGAATTTGAGAGTGTCACAGTGACATCACTTGTATCTATAGTAATAATACAGGCACATGACTAGGGAGGTGAGGGGGATCTGCGAGTGTCACAGTGACATCATTTATATCTATAGTAATAATACAGGGATGTGACTGAAGAGGTGAGGGGGTCTGGTAGTGTCACAGTGACATCATATATCTATAGTAATAATACAGCGACATGACTGGGAGGTGAGCGAATCTGGGAATGTCATAGTGACATCACTTATATCTATAGTAGTAATACATACACATGACAAGGGAGGTAAGGGGGATCTGGGAGTGTCACAGTGACATCACGTATCTATAGTAATAATACAGGTACATGACTGGGGAGGTGAGGGGATCTGGAAGTGTCACAGGGACATCAATTATATCTATAGTAATAATACAGGAACATGACTGGGGAGGTGAGGGGATCTGGGAGTGTTACAGTGACATCACTGATATCCATAGTAATAATACAGGGACATGACTGGGTAGGTGAGGGTCTGGGAGTGTCACAGTGACATCACATATCTACAGTAATAATACAGGGACATGACTGGGGAGGTGAGATGATCTGTCATTTATTGTAATGGGGAGAGCAGCTGTGGGGGCCCCCTTTAAACACATAATATGTACAATGTACTCAGTCACTATGTGTCTCCTACAGATGGAGCCAGTAACAGAAATACCCCAGAAAGATGTCCTAGTCCTCATTATTCACAGGATTATACAGAGGAGAATCACAGGATCCCACAGGAGCATCAGATAGATGGGACTTAGGGTCTCACCAACATACCAAAGTAACTTTCCACTATATCAGTGGTTCTCAACCTGGGGTACTAGGGGTCGACGCTGTGATGTCCTGGAGACTTGCAAAGTTTTCTGTATTGGGGCAGGTGCAGAATATCCAGGCGATAATTGTACACAGGGAAAGCAGTATCCCAGGGTTTTGTAGATTCATACTCCACAGTAAGACCTTGATAACAAAATGAAAACGTCTATCCCAGAATAAGAGAGCAGATGTGAATTACAGTTTTGTAGTAAATTTTATATTTTGCACAAATTGTACTATGTGAGAAATATAATAGAGCAATTAGTTCTGTTGTGTCATTTTTTTTTTTAAATCTAGCTTATTGCTCATATATATATATATATATATATATATAAAACAACACCTAAATATTTGATCTAATAGCAATTTTATTAATTACAAAACTATCAATGTACAAATAACGCAAATAGTAGTGTTCACTCTAGGTCCGTCGCCGGGCAGGGTGCTAGACCTAGAGAAAGGGCACTCCGGAGCGTGCCTTCGCACCTGCAAAGGAGGCATGGCTACAAGACAAAATGGGGCATGTCTTTAAGATGATCCCCCTTTTCATCTCTCTTGGGGGCGTGCCCGGCCCTTACGGACATGCCGGGCTGCACCCAATCGCTGCTATGTAAATCAATGCCATTCACTGGTGATGACTGCTGCACCATTATTTTTCCTACCCACGGGATACTGGCTCGCAGGTGGGGACAGCACCCGGCAGGCTCTTTTTGTGGGGCGGTGCTAAGGGGCGCAGGGCACATTCTGCTCTTTTGAAATCGGGCAGGTTGCGGCACCCCGCTAAAACAGCCTAGTGGGAATAATAAATAGACTGCACAGGGATACCCATGACTTAGAACCATTGTACTGAATGATCTGTACAGGAGCTAAGAGTGTCTAACACTCTGATAGTCACTGATTATTCTGATCTGTACAGGACCTGTGTGTGTCTAACACTCTGATAGTCACTGATTGTACAGGAGCTGTGTGTGTCTAACACTCTGATAGTCACTGTTAGACACACACAGCTCCTGTACAGAGTTAGCACTCTGATAGTCACTGATTACTGATTTGTACATGAGCTGCATGTGTCATATACTGTAATAGTCACTGATTACACTGAATTAATGATATCTGGCATTCATTTTTATTCATGGTTTATTAAGGGTGAAGATCTGACTAATAATAAAGCAGAAGATATAGCGGTAGAAGAAGAGACGTATGTGACTTATTTGAAGGCAGAAGATACAGAGGGAGAGGAAGAGACGTATGTGACTGATATGAAGGCAGAAGATATAGAGGGAGAAGAAGAGACATATGTGACTGATATGAAGGCAGAAGATATAGAGGGAGAAGAAGAGATGTATGCGACTGATATGAAGGCAGAAGATACAGAGGGAGAAGAGACGTATGTGACTGATATGAAGGCAGAAGATACTGAGGGAGAAGAAGAGACATATGTGACTGATATGAAGGCAGAAGATATAGAGGGAGAATAAAAGACGTATGTGACTGATATGTAGACAGAAGATATAGAGGGAGAAGAGATGTATGTGACTGATATGAAGGCAGAAGATATGGAGGGAGAAGAAGAGATGTATGTGACTGATATGAAGACAGAAGATACTGAGGGAAAAGAAGAGACATATGTGACTGATATGAAGGCAGAAGATACAGAGGGAGAAGAGACGTATGTGACTGATATGAAGGCAGAAGCTACAGAGGGAGAAGAAGAGATGTATGTGACTGATATGAAGGCAGAAGATACAGAGGGAGAAGAGATGTATGTGAGGGGTGACCAGCAGTGTAAGGAGGAGGAAATCCCTATAAATATTGGCATAGGTGAGTAATAAATGCTTATTACAGAAAAGAGTCACATATTCTCCTTGCTCAGTCACTACAACAGTCCCTTATCCTACTCTGTCAGTGCAAACTGGGAAATGTATCTGACCTGACTCCTCACCACACTCTCTGGTGTATCTCATACATCAGGATCCATCAGCCGCTATTATACTCCTGCTCTCCCCCTCACATCATGTCACTGTGTTACCAGCCCAGAGATCTGACCAGTCTCCTCCCCACACTCTCTGGTGTATCTCATACATCAGGATCCATCAGCCCCTATTATACTCCTGTTCTCCCCCTCACATCATGTCACTGTGTGTTACCAGGCCAGAGATCTGACCATACTCCTCCCCACACTCTCTGGTGTATCTCATACATCAGGAGCCATCAGCCCCTATTATACTCCTGCTCTCCCCCTCACATCATGTCACTGTGTGTTACCAGCCCAGAGATCTGACCAGTCTCCTCCCCACACTCTCTGGTGTATCTCATACATCAGGAGCCATCAGCCCCTATTATACTCCTGCTCTCCCCTCACATCATGTCACTGTGTGTTACCAGCCCAGAGATCTGACCAGTCTCCTCCCCACACTCTCTGGTGTATATCATATATCAGGAGCCATCAGCCCCTGTCACACCCCCGTTTTTAGTAATGCTGGGGGCGAGCCCAGCACATTAAAAATACACAATTTACATAAACTTCCCAATATTATTTTTTCACTGTTGAAGTAAAAGAAAAAGTCAGAGCAATATAGAAAACATTGAAATAGCCACGTTCACATAAAATACACAGAAACAAGCCAGATCCACATAAAATACACAGAAGCAACCCAGTTCTACATAAAATACATTTAAAAGACACATCCACATATTGAAATCCAGAACCACATAAAATACATTGAGAACGTCAGTACCCATTATGCTGTGCACCCTGTAGTTGTGTTCCATATGCAGTGCCCCCTGTAGTTGTGCCCCTTTTGCAATGCCCCCAGTAGTTGTGCCCCTTCTGCAAAGCCTCCTGTAGTTGGGCTCCTTCTGCAAAGCCCCCTGTAGTTGTGCCCATTCTGCAAGGCCCCCTGTAGCTGTGCCCATAAAGCAATACCCCCAGTAGTTGTGGCCCTTAATCAATGCCCCCATCATTGTGCCCATTAAACAATGCCCCCAGTAGTTGTGCCCCTTCTGCAATGCTCCTGTAGTTGTGCCCCTTCTGCAAGGCCCCCTGTAGTTGTGCCCCTTCTGCAAGGCCCCCAGTAGTTGTGCCCCTTCTGCAATGCTCCTGTAGTTGTGCCCCTTCTGCAATGCCCCCTGTATTTGTGCCCATAAAGCAATGTCCCAGTAGTTGTGCCCCTTCTGCAATGCCCTTTGTATTTGTGCCCCTTATGCAGTCAGGGCTGGACTGGCCCACAGGGGTACAGGGGAAATCCCCAGTGGGCCCCACTGCCTGTGGGCCCACCCTCCTCCTCTAGGTGTCAAGTTCCAGACCTCAAAATATAGATTGTTACTCTACTAGATGGTCAGTCACGAGGTGGAGCAGGACCACTGATCAACATGGGGGCTTGGTTCCCTTCAATAGAAACTCCATCAAGATTTGTCTAATGGTGAGCTATTTATCTGTGGTGGCTGGCCACACCCCCAGTGGTGGAAAACCACTCCCCTTAAGCATGGGCCCCTAGAACTGCATTCCCCCGGTGGGCCCTTCTTGTCCCAGTCGGACACTGTATGCAGTGCCCCCTGTATTTGTGCCACCTAAAGTAGTGCCCCTTAAGCAGTGCCTCCTGCATTTGTGCCCCTTAAGCAGTGACCCCTGTATTTGTGCCCCCTAAAGTAGTGATTCCTGTCTTTGTACCCCCAAAAGTAGTGCCCCTTAAGCAGTGCCCCCTGTATTTGAGCACCCTAAAGTAGTGCCCCCAGCCTAGTACTTACCTGACCACACTGGCTCTGGCTCTTGCTGACGCTGCCTCGCTCTGACTGGATTTAACTAGATCCAACAGGCGCACAAGGCAGGTTCCTCACATCGTGGGTGACGTCACTGAGAATGCTGGCATCTGAAGCGATTAGAGGCTTCTTTAGTCTCTGATAGCTTCAGAGACCAGCGATCCCAGTTCCAATGGGAGGAGCCGCATTTTAGAAACAAAGGAGCCGCATTTTTAGAAACATGCGGCTCGAGAGCTGCGGGTTGGCCACCCCTGCACAAGACGATAAAAGTGAACAATAACGATATCGTTCAACAATATATCGTTCATATCGTCCAATGTGTATGCACTGAACGACCAGCGATGCGCATTCCCGCGTTTCGTTAACGATATCCCTCATCGGCTGTAATTGCAGCTTAATTAGGGGATATCGGGGGGTCCGTCGCTCAAAACACACATCGTCTAATGTGTATGAGCCTTAAATCTCAGTAATTCTACAGTTTCTCTTTAGAGGAGAGGGAATAAAAATATACTAAGTATCAAGTTCATGACAACTTCACACAATGTTACACACATCTTCCTATCATATGTTCTTCTATTGCCACTAGATGGCGTCCTTTTGTCATATCTGTGAGATCTCTTTGCCAAGTGCAGTTGTCATCCTGCTAATAGCTGTCATTAACACCAGATATATCCCTGGATAGTTTTATCCTTTATACTGTATAATCAGTGGCATAAAGGAACCTCAGATCGTACAAAACCAGACACTGGTGGACCCCTACTTGCCCGGACTTTGGGCCTGATTCAGACCCGCTCGCAAGCGGGTCGATGGTGCCCTAGTGCGCATGCACGAGACTCGGGGAGCGACTGGGAAGCCGTCGCTCCAGGTCTCGCACCAAAGAGGGCGTGCTGTCGATGTTGATTGACAGCACGCCCGCTTTGGTGGGCGTGGCTGCCAGAGGGAGGCGTTTCCATGGGAACGCCTACCGTCTGGGTCCGGCCCCACTGACATCACTAGTGATGTCAGTGGGAGTGATTTTGGCTCTGATAGAGCCAAAATCACTCCAGGGCTTGCGGTCACCGAGACCCTACCACAGGGTCTCGTCGCAAGCCCGATGGTTGCGATGGTCTTGACCATCGCAACCATCATTATGGACGCTCGCATAAGCTGTGGGTGGTAACCCGCAGCTATGCGAGCGTCCAAGAGGCCGCTCCAAGTTTAGGTAGGAGGGCCCTGATTCAGAGCGAGCGCTCTGGTCAGAGCGTCCGGCTCTGAATCAGGCCATTTGTCCTTATTCTGTACCTCAATTGCCTCCTATGAATATTCAACAGTTAAGCTGCATACACACACACCGATTTAGTAAATGAATGATTTTAGTAAACGATTTTCATAAATTTTTTCAAGGGAAAAAATTTACGAAAATTCTTTACTAAAATCGTTCATTTACTAAATGTAATGAACGATTGTTTTGAACTACAAAAGATTTTTGCATATTCCCTGAAAATCGCTGAGTTGGTCAGTCTGACTGAACTACAAACGTGAACGTGCATGAAAGATAATCGTTCATCGTTTTAACTCAGAAAATTTTATGATTTTTTCAACGATTGAACGATAGACGATATTATCGATAATCATTAAAAAAAATTAGGGTGTGTGTGTATGCACCTTTACTTTTATATCCTATATACCTGTCTCTATAATGCCTTAATCCATATCTTATATATGCATAGAGACTGTGGACCTGATTCAGACCCGCTCGCAAGCGCTTGAGCGCTCACGAGCGGGTCGATGGTGTGCTCTGCGCATGTGCAGTTGCCGCACTGTGCGTGCGCAAGCCCCGCAGCGAGAGAGAAATTCTCTCGCTCCGTGGCTCACTATAAAAGGGGTGGCTGTCGATGTTGATCGACAGCTCGCCCCGTTTTGTAGGCGTGGCGGGGGGGTGGCTTCGCAAATGGAGGCGTTCCCAAGCGAACGCCTGTCGTTAGTGGGCGGCCCCACTGACATCACCAGTGATGTCAGTGAGAGAGCTTCCGGCTCTATTAGAGCCAGAAGCTCTCTGGGGCTTGCGGCCACGAGACCCTACCACAAGAGTCTCGTCGCAAGCCCGATGATCATCATCCTGGCCGCTCGCAATAGCTGTGGGTGATCACCCACAGCTATGTGAGCGGCCAGGAGGCCGCACAAAAACAAAACGCCCAGATTCAGAGCGAGCGCTCTTCCAGAGCGTCCTTCTCTGAATCAGGGCCTGTGTATTTATGTTTTTCAAAAGCACATTTAACAGTATTGTTACTTCCAATCAGAGTATTATTTATAGTGTGTGTGTGTATCATAATTGTACAACTCTCTTCACACTTATGCTATGCCGGTTTTTATATCCTGCGTCCATGAGCCCTTACTATTTATTTCACTGTGATAGTGCCGTTATATACATTATCAGTAATGTTAGTATAGAATTTGCTTATGCTCCTTAAGGTGCACACACACTGGGCGATATTACTGAGCGAATGCACGATTACGACATCATCGTGCAATCGCTCAGTAATCGTGCACAAATCGTGCACTATAATGTCGGAAACGACCAGCGATGCGCGCTCCCGCTGGTCGTTTCCGACATCTGTCATCACCTGAACATTCCGGTCAATCTGCCGATAACGACAGACTGGCATGTTCAGGAATGATGTAGTGTGCCTGCAATGAATGACTGATCATTCAGTGCAGGCACTATAGGGGATCAGGAACGACGGTAGTATTACGATGTCGGAATCGTACTGTCTTTACTAATCACCCAGTGTGTACGCACCTTTATGTTCCAGGAGCTATGGGTAAAGATGTGTGCACCAGTGTATGGGGGAGATGTATGAAACGCCGAAGTGGTATCAGTGCACGTTATGTGTGCCGATACCGCTTCTCCCTGATGTATGATCGGGGGGTTTGGCGGTAAATGACAGGGGTGCTATGCTATGCGCCCATGTCAGTTTTTCAGGCCCGCGCACATAGGGCTACTTTCACAGTTTTTCCCAGGGCCACTTTAAATACCCACTCCTCCCCTGCCCAGCGCCAATTAGACAACTTAGTGTAGGACTGATCCACCTGCTGCCCTCAAAAGAGGGGGGTTACTCAACCCTCACAGACAAGCACAGTAAAATATATAATAGAAAGCGCTGGCAGACAGTATTATTATATATTTAAAAAGATTTATTTATCTAACATATATACTGTTCCTTCCTTAAATACTGGCAGCTGATTATAACAATATACAATAATAAACCATGAATATCTCACATAAACATACACTTTCAAGATTACTTACACATCATACACTGTATCTGCTAAGAATTAGTATAAGCATCCTAGCTTATAGCAACTTTGTTAAATAGAACAGCACATGGAACATCCTATACAGGGAGACTTTGTCTGTGCATGTGCCGGCCGCCGGATATCACCCCCCTCCCCCATGACCTCCCTCCCCCGCTAAAGTTGCACTTACCTCTGGTGATCAGTGCTGATGTCCTCCAGGATCCGGTCAGCTGATCTCCCATCCTGCACTGTGACCCGGTTGGCTGTTCTATGCAGCAGCTGACCAGGGTCACAGTGCAGGAGCCGGGAGACCAGCTGACCGGAGCCCCGGGGGAGGACATCACTGGAGCGCCGATCACCCTGGATGCAGGTAAGTGTTCTTTGTTTTTTGTTATTGTTTCTTACAGTGATCAGCCTATGGTCTGTTTAGACCACAGATCTGACCACTTGGGTCGGCTCCTGGCTCTGCTCTGTCTGTTAGAGCAGGAGTCAGGGAACCAGGGGAAAGCCATTATAATGCCATCTCCAGCTGGAGATTTTATCATAGGGCTTCTCCCGGTATTTTATCATATTTTATTTTAAGTAACTTCAGGCAGATCACATTACAATTATGGGAAATGCGATCTGCTTACTAAAAATGTGATAACTAGGGCTTGGAGTAGAATTTTACGAATCTACTCCAATTGCCCTTTAGTAAATTTATGTTAAACTAAAATAATGTGAAAATGGTGTAAAAACACCCTTTTTCACTTTATTTTAGTAAAAATAATGTGAATAAATAGGCCCCAGAAAGAGCTATAAACATGTTGCTTAAATTAATGTATTGAATGCTTTGTATCTACAAACACTGCTGGTCTATGTTTATTAGCTTTGAAGTAGTTTTCTAACCCCGCATTGTCATTTTACAGTGCATCCGGAAAGTATTCACAGCGCTTCACTTATTCCACATTGTGTTATGTTACAGCCTTATTCCAAAATGGAATAAATTAATTTTTGTCCTCAAAATTCTACACACAATACCCCATACTGACAACGTGAAAAAAGTTTTATTTTGAGATTTTTGCAAATTTAATTAAAAAGAAAACTAAGAAATCACATGTACTTAAGTATTCACAGCCTTTGTTCAATACTTTGTTGATGCACCTTTGGCAGCAATTACAGCCTCAAGTCTTTTTGAATATGATGCCACAAGCTTGGCACACCTATCTTTGAGCAGTTTCGCCCATTCCTATTTGCAGCACCTCTCAAGCTCCATCAGGTTGGATGGGAAGCGTCGGTGCACAGACATTTTCAGATCTCTCCAGAGATGTTCAATCGGATTCAAGTCTGGGCTCTGGCTGGGCCACTCTGACCTTTTTTTTCTGAATTGTTTTACACCACTGTATAACTTGTGATAATAATGTTATATCCTGGTGTGTGTGTTCACTTGTTTTCACCTAAGATTGTTATACTGTGATATATATATATATATATATATATATATATATATATATACACACACACACACACACACACACACACACACAGGTGCATAAATATTGGGACATTGACAGAATTGTCATATTTTGGCCTCTATTCACCACCACAATGGCTTTGAAATGAAACAAACAAGATGTGATTTAACTGCAGACTTTCAGATTTAATTTGAGGGTAATTACATCCAAATCAGGTGAACGGTGTAGGAATTACAACAGTTTCAATATGTGCCTCCCACTTTTTAAGCAAAGGTCAAATGTAAACCAGGGTGAACAGAGATTAGAGTTTATTTTATTACAAGGGGGCACTAAATGCTAGGTGTTTTGACTGTGATCCCCACACTACAACTACACTTATAGGGGAATTCAATTTGGAGCGATAAGTCCGTTTTTCGCGTTAATATCGCACCTATGACGTCATTATCGCAGGTTTTAGTTTTACACTGTATTCAATTTCAAAGACTTTTCGCAGGTTCGATAGGTCTTTGAAAAAAAATGGGGATAACTTTTCACCACTGAATAGGTAGCGAAAAAAAATGCAGAATTGGGGTTTAGGGGTGCAGGCTTAAAAAAAATAGCCTGCACCCCTGGGAATGACATTTTAAAAAGAACTGTGTAAAAAAAAAAAAAAAAAAATAGGGACACCCCAAAAAATTAATTTAAAAATTGGGGTGAAAAAAAAAAAATGTTTAAAAATAGGCAAATAGGTTCAGGGCTATTCTGCAAGTGTGCGGCAGGTGTTTTCTAGAATAGATTTATAGTGGCAGGTGCATAGATGCAGAATTTTTAAAAACTTACTTTAGGGACATCAAAATATGCTAGTACCCATTTTCATGTACCCCAAATTTGATAGGTTATTTTTTTCGTTTTTTTAAGTGGTCCTAAGTGCTCTTCTGCAACACTTCTTCAATGTCGGGAAAAAAACACCTGCTGCGGCTATTTAAATCCCCGACTTTCATTTGCAGGCTAAAACGGGGGTACCCATAGTGATCCCCCATGTCTTTACAACTTTAGGGGGTCCTACAATTTTTTCAAGGAAAATTTTTTTTTTTACGCAAATTCCACTTCGCCAGGTCCCGTTTTCGTAGATTTGATATTGAATACGGGGATAAAGCGGGCGCGCGCCCGATACTTTATCCCAGAAATATCTCCGATATGAAACGTAAACTTCGACAGCGAAGTTTACGTTTCATATTGAATACCCCTCTTAGTGCTTTATTTAAAAAATATCAGTTTAGATTTAGTAATTTTAATCACACTATATCGATCATCCCAGCCTCCAGGCCATGGGCCCGGACCCTTGGCAGGCATCATTATTAATTCCCCTCCATCTCACCTACTGGAAGGGCTGGGATTGAGTCTTGCATAGTCCTGACTGTGCTTGTCTCACCTTTTGGCTTTTTCTTGCCAAGTTGCCTACTGCAAATGTGCCATTTTAAGATTTTCAGCAAGGGGAACGTTTACACCTAGCTGTAACCCTACCGACTACGTGACTACGCCCTGTCATCAACTTTGGAGGAACTTCTAGATCTTGGCAATGTTCCTGTTCTGCTAATTTTCCAGCTTATTGATGATAGTCTTCATAATGCTCCATGGAACATGTAATGCCTTTTAACAATATCACATAGATGTTTTGAAAGCTCCTTGCAGACCACAGCTATTGCAATAATCAAGGAAATCATATGGAAGCAGCCATTCTGTACTTGGGGTTAATCACAATCACTTTTATTATAGGCAGATATATATTAATTACGTTTGGGCATGATTTTAAATGTTACACAGTAACTCTGAACACAGCTACAGCCCCATAATGAAAGAGTATTTTTTATTTCACTTCCAAGAAAAAAGGTCTATTTGTTACTTACATGGAGGTTGTGACCGGCGTTTTTGCAGTTAGGAAATGGTCCAACATGATTTATGCTGATGTCAGGATAACATCACAAATACCAGCAATATCAGTAATGGTGTGAAGACTTTTACATCCACTGTAGAGTTATAACCACTTTACTATCTGCTGCTTTGTCTCCATCCTAGTAAGATGGAACTGGCAGGATCTGTACCCATTACACAGACTGTACTCACGATGTTCCTCAATGAGTAAATGTACCCAGCACAGATTTATCCATCTGTGGAAGTTACAGTGGCGTGAAAATGTTCCCCCATCCTGATTTCTTCTATTTTTCAGATCTTCAAACAAAATTTGAATACAAGACAAAGACTACCTAAGTTTTTTAAATTATAATTTCATGTATTAAAGGAAAAAGTTACAACACCTATATCACCCACATGAAATATTAATTGCCCCCCTAAACTTAATAACTGGTTGTGCCACCTTTAGCAGCAACCGAACACTTCTGATAACTGGAGATGTCTTTCACATCGCTGTGGAGAAATTTAAGCCTACTCGTTTGTAGAATTGCTTTAATTCAGTCACATTGGAGGGTTTTCAATCATAAAATGGTTTCGCACATGTGCAACAAGACGTGATTTCCGTGTAAAACATTTTCCACACTCAGAGCATTGAAATGGCTTCACACCTGTGTGACTTCTCTGATGTGCAACAAGAACTGCTTTCTGTGTAAAACATTTCCCACACTCAGGACATGGAAATGGTTTCTCACCTGTGTGACTTCTCTGATGTCTAACAAGATTTGATTTCTGTGTGAAACATTTCCCACACTCAGAGCATGGAAACGGCCTCTCACATGTGTGACTTCTCTGATGTGTATAAACATCTGATTTCTGTGTAAAACATTTCCCACACTCAGGACATGGAAATGGTTTCTCTCCTGTGTGACTTCTCTGATGTGCAACAAGATCTGATTTCTGTGTAAAACATTTCCCACAGTCAGAACATGCAAATGGTCTCTCACCTGTGTGACTCCTCTGATGTCTAACAAGATTTGATTTCTGTGTAAAACATTTCCCACACACAGAACATGGAAATGGCCTCTCATCTGCCTTATTTGGCTGATAGGTAATACGCTTTGTTTTCTGTGTCAAATATTGGGCATCTATAGAATAGGGCAATATTTTATCTACTGTAAGAGCTGTAATAGAGGTCCCATATTCCCCATGATCAGAGGCATCAGAAGATATATCTGCACTGTGAGGTACTGGATGCATAATTGGGGTTATTGGGGTTTTTCCTGGATAATATTGGGTGATGTCATATTTTTTTTCACAATTTTGAGTTAAAACATGATCCTCTGAGACATTCCGGCTGCTACATCCATCTGCTGGGAATAAAATACAGAAATGGAATATTAATGTTCGCCCACAAGTTAAATTTTTCAATAAAGACTATGATGAAATTTACCCAAATTGCCATCAAAAGATATTGGAGTAATATATAAATCATTAACTGGCATCAAAACATACTGACATTGATATAATTATATACATTCATATGCCAGAAAACTAAGACAGCCGCTTCCATTCCCAGTGCATGTCACCACGCACCTGCTTTAAATGGCATCTTCCTCAATTGAAATACTATATATAGGCAGATATCTCTGCAATCTGTTGTCTCATAATTAGCAGTGAAGATGGCAGCATAACACAATTTAAACAACTTTGAAAGATGCTACATTGTAGGTGCATTCCAGCATTCACTAAGATGGGAGGGTGCGATTTCAGCAGGACAATGCGTCACTCCACAGATCCATAACCACCAGTTTATGGAGGATTCCTCTAGGTACACGTAGAGCTTGTGGAGTCGATGCCCCCTCGTGTTACTTCTGTAAAACAATTGAAAGGAGGATCTGCGGGCTACTGGATGGGTGACTCTGGCACAAGTATACAATACTGCTGCAAAGTAACGATGCTTTCAAAAATAGAAGTGTTAATTTATAAAAAAAATAAACTTAACAAAATGAAAAGTGCTCTGGCCCCCATAGAGCCCTGATCTCAGCATCATCGAGTCTGTCTGTTATTACATGAAGCGTTAAAATAATTGAGCAACTTTATATTAAACAGAAGATCTGTGGTTAGTTCTCCAAGATGTTTGGAACAACCTCCCTGCCGAGTTCCTTCAAAAAGTTCCTAAAAAAATATTGATTTTATGATTTGATTTAGATTTCTCTTCTGTTCATTCACTTTGCATTTTGTTAATTGATAAAAAATTTTATTATTAACACTTATTTTTGAAAGCATCCTTACTTTGCAGCTTTTTTTCTCACACCTGCCTAAAACGTTTGTGCAGTACTGTGTATAATTATATACACACACACACACACACACATTTTTAGCATGACTCAGAAAGTGATACCTTTGCTTTCTGGTGGTTCAATGTACACAAACTTTGTTTAAAGCACAAAATGATTAATAATATTGTATAAAATAACCTTCAGGCCCTGTGTATAAGGTGTATATGAAACAAATGAATTTCATGTATGTACACAAACTTTTTTTGCTGCACAAAATTATTACAAATATTGTATAAAAGTACCTGCAGGCTGTGTGTATAAAACGTAAAATCATTCTGTGTTTAGGTTTAGGTAAGACATTTCATTATGATATGCAAATATTCCAAACTACGGAATATTCCGATATCCAAAATACCCCTGGTCCCAAGCATTTTGGATATGGGAGACTCAACCTGTAAATATATATATATCACATACATACACAGACACACACAGAGACACACAGAGACACACGAAGAGAGGTGTACTTGCTTATTTTAATACATTTGCAGTTTACCTTATTACATCAAAAGATGGGGTGTGTAGTGTAGAGCTGACCTGTGCTTTATATCACTAATCCATTATCTACAAATTAAATTGAAACTGAAAGTAGGTGTAACATGCTGCTGCCTCCAGGCTTGCAGGGAACAGGTGCAATATCCATGAGCTGTAGTGTAAGATAAGGGGAGGCCTTAAGCCTGGTCCATAGTGCAATGTGATCACCAAGACTGGTGCTTTTCCACTCTAGCTGCAGGCACTCCCTCACAGGAGTATGTCTGTGGTGGGAATCCTTTGTGGACTGTCTGCATAGAGATGTATGCTGTGGGGGAGGGGAGGGACAGAGACAGTCCAGAGCACGGGCAATGTGCTCTGGAGCAGCCTTCACAAGACCCCGCCCCCATCACTGCAGTCAGTAGTGACTGCCCGGGAACCGAATGTCATATGGTTTACTTTAAAGTCACATTTCAGTCTCTCTTTTTTGCTTTGCTCTAGTGAAGATGTAGGCAGGTATTCAATTACCCGGGAGGTTTACCCCGCGACCAATTGCCGGCCAAAATCCCCCACAGTGCAGGGAAAAGCAATTCAATAAAACAGCTTTTTTCCGGCGCCGAAAAATCGTGACTCATGAGCGGAAACAGTGATTCTGCGTAAACGGCAGAATCAATAGTTTTTATCCCCGCGTGCGAGCCCCATTTGGTGGTTTTTACACGGATTTGACCTTTCACCTCCATGAGCTGCGAGGCAAAGTCCGACTGCGGGGACTCGCATGAAAGGAATCCCCGCTAATTGAATAGGCCCGGTGATGCAATTAGCCGCGGGGCTAATTGAATATGCCCCTTAGTCAGTGAAGCTCGGTTTTCATTTTAGTCAATGTTTTATTTATTATTTTTGCAAGTAGTTTAATGATACTGTAGTGAATTTTACTGAAGAACTTTTCTCTACAATTCCCTTGAAAGCTTGAAGTCAGCATACCTTTAACTACAGTATGTGTTTAGCAATCTATGCACAGTAGGAGGAGAATGTGTTTTACAGTTTAATGCAGGGCTAGACAAATCCCATGGCTACCAGATTTTGCAGTGAGGGAAGAAGCAGACAGCTTGATGGACTGTACTATTGTTTTCCCTTTTCCTTAGGTCCACCATACACCTGTCATTTTTAATATTGTGCTTGTCTTTTTTGTTTTTATGTATGCATCCATTATTGTATCAGTAGTTCCATATAAACAGGTTTTTTTCTTATATACCCATTATACGCTGTATTTATATTTTCCATATGGCTACACACCTGTACTATATTTCAGTTTTTACATCTAGAGTCATGTGCATGATGAGTATATATACTTGTATTCCCATGTATGTTCATTTAGATAGGAAGTGCATTCTATATGTACATTTTAGAAATGGTTAAGTTATTTATACCTATATGGATTGTTTATATTATATATTGGTCAGGACCTTGCCGCTGGTTCATGACCAATTAGTTTCATTATTTTTTTTTTTTTTAATGGAAATTTTGTATATGGTTTGTTTATATTATAGCATCGTATATATGGACTCTTTTTGTCCTTGTAGCATTATAAATCATTTAGAACCTAAACATGCCAATATTGGAATTTGTATAATTTCTAGTATATAAATTTATTTATAGTCTTTAATATAATTACACGCTAAATAACAATTATTTTTGTAGAAATCTTATATTATTTTCTTTCTTATTTTAGAGACGTATTGATTTTTAATATTTCTTAGTATGGCATCATTATTATATACCAGTTAGGATAATAGATTTCTTTCTGGTTTTCGTTTAGTATGTATTATTCAGGATTTGAATTGAGCTCATCAAAATAATAAAACCCTAACACGCACTCATCAGCTTGGATGCTTGACAGGTGCATAACTACAGCTGATCTACTAATGAGAAAGGATTTAAAGAGCCACTCATGTTGTAATGATTTATTCTGCCTTCTTGAAGAAGCTACTGTATGTAGTGAAACTCTTTAAGGAATACAGATATCATCATTTTGTGCATCTGCACTTTTATTGTATTATATATTCAGCCAGTGGGTTGACAGTATCCGGATCTCCACTGTGGCCGAGTCCAGCTTCAGCTATACCAGGTTTGCCCGCTAGCCGCGGCTCAGCAGAGCGGGGAACACAAATGCGGCAAAATCTCTCTGGAGAGAGTGATCACATTGCTGGGATATACATTGCCTCATCACCCTCCAGCTGTGCTCCGGCCGCGTCTCTGGATCCCCAGAGCGGACAGCTCTCCTGGCACAGACGTGTGCACCAACTCTGTCTTACTCCCCGGCACCCTCCAGCTGCGAACCAGTCTCCCACCATCAGGCTGGTACCGCATCTCTATCTGAGTATACTATCACCATTGCCGAGAGGTGAGCTAACACATGTGAGTAACCAAATACAGGAATGCCTACGCGCTATCCGGATCACTTTGTTTATTCTGATTGACTCTTTTTTATTCACCTGAATATCTACAAAAAATTTTTTTATTATACACGGACCATACACTTTTTGTTTTTCTCAACAAGGGTACCCTATTTTCTTCCCACTGGACTTGAACTGTATCTCAATATCATTTACATTTATTACTTTGGAGCTCTGTATAGCTTTCTTCCACTAGGAACAGACATCTATTTGTTTCAACATAATATCATATTGCAATTATTGTGGCAGCTGATACATTAGTTGATGCAACATTTGTCTCGACTTATAAAATTAACTCTGCATCAATGTTTTATCTATATATGTCTATATTCTATATATTTATTTTTGTATATTAGCATTGTATATTTTTATCTTCAATAAATATTTTATGCTATTTTTATCTCATGTTTAACATGTGTTACTAGCACAATCCCACCTATACTTGTTGCATTTTTGGGCACTTTTGTGCTCATTGGGAGTGGTGGCATACTCCCAGGTGGTGGGCAGCTGTATACACTGTTAATACAGTCTTATAGCAGCTGGTTCACACTCCTCCTTGGCGCTTGGTATTTCTCTATACTGAGGGAGGAAGCAGATCCTCATCAGCTCTGGCAGAGACTTGTGCCTATAGTATTGCAGTATTCATATCATGCACAGGAGTGCATGTGCTGAGTGTCGCCCGAGGTGACTGTTGTGCCTGCGTCCGTCCCAGCCTGCACTGACGACTCCTCTCCATCCTGGCCTGCTCTGATCCCTGCCGTCTGTCCCAGTCTACGCTGGTCCTCCTGTACGTCCCGGCTATCTACCGTCTCCTATCTCCGGCTGCGCAGAGCTCTCCGGTAGTAGGGTCTATGCGCGGCCAGGGATTGCGGAGCAGCTTCAGAGGGATAGTGGTGTGACCACGAGGGGCAGGGGTTTTTGTTGTACTTTATGGCACCATTGTCTTATGAGAAATGTGATCCGTTATCCCCGCATGAGGGTGGGGGGTGGATCAGGGGAGCTGTGCAGAGCAGTGAGGGGGCCTCCATTGTACTGTATCCATTCAATTGTGACCATTTTGTGGACTAGTATAGTGTGTATAAGTTGCATAACACACAGAGCTGTGCTCCTTACTCACTCCTGTAATTTTTTTTGGGGGGCGGTGGTCTGGCTCCTACAATTTCATCCTGACTCCTGGATTTTAGAAACATTTGTAAAGCCCTGGTTCAATGCCTTAAGTTTGTTAGAACCAATGTTAATTTTGACAAGGATTTTAAATTTACTTTTAGTCTTAGTCACTTATTTAAAGTTGAACACAAATTTAGTTGTAATTTTCATTATTAAAATGTTTGTTTTCGTTATCATTGCAATTTAGTCCTAAAAAAAAAAAAAATTTAGTCGGCAATTACTTTTAGTCAAAATTTTAGTCAACACAATTAACACCCAGATCCCATCACCTCCCCAGTCATATGCCTGTATTATTACTATAGATATAATTGATGTCACTGTGACACTCCCAGAACCCCTCACCTCCCCAGTCAAGGCCCGGTGTTATTACTATAAATATAATTGATGTCACTGTGACACTCCCAGACAGTGCTAATTTTGCCAAGGATTTTAAATTTAGTTTTAGTCACTTATTTAAAATTGCAGTTGGTTTAAGTCACATTTTAGTCTCTATTTTTTGCTTTGCTCTAGTCAGTGGATCTCGGTTTTCATTTTAGTCTAATTTTAGTCAATGTTTTAGTCATAATGTTTGCAAACAGTTTAATGATACTTGAATATGGATTTTACTTTTGTCTAAAAGTCAGCATACTTTTAAATACAGTATGTGTTTAGTAACCTAGGCTCAGTAGCCTAGGTTTGTGAGAACCAGTGTTAATTTTAACAAGGATTTTAAATTTAGTCTTAGCCTTAGTCACTTATTTAACTTTGAACACAGATTTCTTGTCATTTTCGTTATTATCAGAGTAGACCTTGGGTCACTGAAAGGAGGACACCTGGTCTGAAGGATCCGGCTTCATGTTGCATCAAGTGAATGGCCGGGTACATGTGTGTCATTTACCGGGAAAGATACGGCATCTGGAGGCACGCAGTGTAGAAAATAAATTGGTGAAGGGAGTGTGATGATTTGGGCAGTGTTCTGCTGGGAAACCCTGAATCCGGCCATTGATGTGGATGATGATGCCTAACAAATAAAAACTCCTCTCATGGCAACAGTATTCTCTCATGGAAGTAAACTCTGTCCACAGGATTATGCTCCCTGATACACTGCTCAGATTGTTCGAGAATAGTGTGAGGAACATGAGGAGTTCATCGTGTTGCCCTGACCTCCAAATACCAGACACCACCGGGCACCCTCAGAGGCTTTGTAGAGTCCATGATTCAGTGGGTCAGGGCTGTTCACCTGCTGGAGGGAGCGCCCGTGATTTACAGCTCAACTAGGTGGGTATTTAATACAAATGCCCGCCCAACTGTAATGTCAGTGAACACACATCGAGGGGGCAATCGGTAAGTGTGTATAGCTTACCTGATTGCCCCCGATGTGTTAGCGGATCCGTTGGCACAGTGCGTACCCAGCTTAAGATGATCCCAGGTTCATTTAACCTACCATTTCTATCGGTGGGCAAAGGGCTTCTCATTGCATCATGGTAAGGTGAATTAAGCTGTCATCACATGAGTGATCTACTCTCTCTCGCAAGGGACAGTTTCTCCACCTGTCCTGCAATGGGAGATCTTCCACATAACATGATTGTGATTATTGTATCCCCTAACATGCAGCAAATGGTGGGGTCAGCCATCTTACCCCCTAAAGCCAGATGACCACTACGAAGACTAACGATGCTCTTTAGGAAGGGTCCAAGCCTCCCAGATACATAGATTAAAGAAGTCTAAACACCCTAATATTGTTCTATCAGTGCTGGGGTCTGTATCTGTCTATATGTAGGTGATGTTGGGATGGTAATTATTTGTACCGCTACAGCTTTATTATAGGAAGAGGATTCTTCATCTCCAAGAGTCCCCTGTGTCCCCCTTTTCCATATGTCCTCATAACGCGCCATTGTACATGAAATAGCTTTTTGAAGCGGTCAGTGTTAATATTTGTGACATTTTCATCAATCAAAAATTTCCTCATTAGTTTGTACTGATAGAGGAGGGTGTAGGATAAGAGATCAACTGGACAAGGCAAAATTGTGAAACTTTTCTGTAATTAGTGTTTATTACTCACCTGTGCTGATATCTGTAGGGATTTCTTCCTCTTCGTTACACTGCCGATTACTCCTCACATACGTCTCTTCTTCTTCCTCTATAACTTCTACCTTAATATCAGTCATATAGGTCTCTTCTTCTCCCTCTGTATCTTCTTTCATATCAGTCACATAGGTCTCTTCTTCTTCCTCTATAACTTCTACCTTAATATCAGTTACATAAGTTTCTTCTTCTTCTCCCTCTGTATCTGCAGTCTTAATATCAGCAATATCTTCATTCTAAATGACCCATAAAATAATAACGTCTGATTTGATTGAGATTAACAAGCAGTATATTTTACACACACAGATTCTCTACAGAATATTCAGTCACTTTTGAATATTTGGGAGACCCTAATTCCCATCTACCTGATGCTCCTGTGGGGTCCTGCGATTCTCTCCTGTACAATCCTGGGAATAAAGAGGACGGGGACATCTCTCTGGGGTATTCATGACACTGGCTCCATCTGTAGGAGACACACAGTGACTTATTACACTGTATATATGTGATTATCATGTGCTGTGTGTATATAGGTGACCCCATAACTGCTCTCCCCCGTACAAAAAAAGAACAGTCTCCTCTTACCCAGTGATGTGAGGGGCCGGTGATTCTCCATCATCAAGTCCTTGTACATACTCTTGCGTTTCTTTATATACTCCCCCTCCTGCATGGAGACAAACAGTGACATCCTGACACCTTATAGGAACCTTACACATTCAATGATACAGTCATCATCCAGACAGATCCCCTGGTGTTACTGTATAATGTCCCATTCCCAGCAGTCACCTCTCCAGTCAGCAGCTGAATGATCTTGTTGGTGAGTTCCAGGATCTTCTGGTCATTGTGTCTCTCATGTATCAGTGAGTGAGGTGGAGGCACCGTGATGGGGCTCTGGGTCTTACTCAGTCCTCCTGACACACGGGGACGGCTGCTGGGTGTCTCACACTCAACTGATGTCTTCTTCACTACTGTGTAATCCTGTGTATTGGGGGAGATTCCAAATATCACTGCATTACATTCCTAGATACCCTCACCTGCCCTTTTGTTGCCCTTCTTCCCTGCAGGTGACCCAGTTTGCTCCTCCAAACCCTGATGATTAATACATTTTAAAAAAAGCAATAAAATTCCTTAGACAAAAATCCTTATGGTTACACATGTCCCATTAACCACTTGTCTGGCATGATCGCATCAGATGCGACCACACCAGACTGGGCTTTCCCTAACGTGGGCAGCTATTGGAAGAGAATCTTCCTACAGCTGCCAGTCTCAAGGGAACCTGCTGGTCCATCTGCACCTTCCGTACCTCCTCCAGTTTCTGCTGATCACTGCTGGGCACAGTGATCAGCCAGCCCGGCACCCTCCCCCACCCGGCAACTGCAGAGAGAAGCAGCAACCAGGACCTTGAGCGCCACTCCCATACGAATCTGTGATCACCAGGCGGACCGTCCGCGACGCCCTGCCCTCTGGTCAGACTAGCCGGCGGCTGCTTCTCCTCTGTCAGCGCCAGCCGCCTCCCCTGTGTGATTATCCAGCGGCTGCTTCTCTCTGCAGCTCCCGGGACCTTCGGTACTGGCCTCCCTCCCCCACTTGTGTGTGTGATATGACCTGGCGGTAGTGATGGCCATCAACCATTGATGTTTTTCATAACATTGATGGTTGATGGGCACTGTCAACCATCGATGGTTTCAAACATTGATTGTTGATGACGGATGTCAGCCATCTATGCTTTCATTAACATTGATTATCAATATCAACTGCTATTCTCTGCCATCGATGGATGAGCAGCAGCCAATTTTTATTTTTTTTGCTCCTCCTCTTGGCTTTCATCAGCCCTTGGCCCGCCGTGCACCGGTGACCATCGAGTGGTATAAACCATTGATGGGTCACCATAGGATTGTTTTTTTTTTTGTACCATCGATGGACACCCCACCAATGGTCATCTCAAGTCCCTATTTTTCCACAGACCAATCCCAATCATTGTTAGTATCGTTTTTCCCCAATACATAGGAAAAATCAATTTTATGCGGAACTCATTCTTCGATGGTTTAAAACAATCAGCCATTGATGCTACAGCCATCGATGGTCATCACTACAGTATACAATAGAAGTTGCTAGTTTTATGGCATAGTGTTCCCTCTAGCTCCGGCGGGAGGCAGGGCGCCGGAGCTAGAGAGGGCATGCCCGTGCGCGCGGCAAAGGCGCGCGCGACCGAGAAGGGGGCGTGGTCATTGGAAAAGGGGGCGTGTCTATAAGACGCGTCCCCTTTTCGTCACTCTTGGGGGCCTGCCCGGCACTTACGGACACGCCGGGCAGCCCCCAAGCCCTGCAGACAGTGAGAATAGACGCCGGGCGCATGCGCCCGGCGTCTATTCTCCGGCGGTGACCGGGTCACCGCATGTTTCTCCACCCGCGGGACACTGCGTCCCGCGGGTGAGAACGGCTCCAGCAGGCTGTTAGGGCAGGGCGCTTTTTGCCCTCCTCCTGGAGGGCAGGGTGCTTTTTGCCCTCCAGAAGAAGGGCAGGGCGCCGCGCCCCGCTAAAACAGCCTAGCGGGAACGCTATGGTATACTCTGTTTAAAAAATAATAATATCCAACAAAATTTTATATAAAACATTTTTTTTTTTTTATAAGATTTAAATAGATCTTCTTGACCTAATTCAATCATAAAAAGACCTGACAATTTCTGAGCGGTTTTTGGCAAACAAAAATTGTCAGTTAAGTGGTTAAGGCTTCTAAGACATGATCTGATATTTCACAAAACCTACTGAATTTGTCACTCAACCTAAAAAAAGCAAAGACATTCTGACCATCAAGGCCGACGCCTTAATGGATGTGTTCCTTGCGCAATGCACATATGGTATGCCATCACACCCTGTGGTTAACTGCAGATACAGCATTCTCACAGAGTGAGATTGCTGTCACTCACAAATGGTGGAGCTGCTAATTCACAGAATTGTGTGCTCATTGGAATACACACATGCAGTCTATGCAACTGAGGTCTGATCAGAAGATAGAGCTGCGCAGATGGTATAAGAGTGGGGTAGATGGGGGGAGGAGAGAGCGGTGTGGATGGGGGGGAGACAGAAAGACGTGGAGAAGGGGGGAGGATAAAGCAGTACAGATAGTGGGGGAGCGAAAGTGGTGCAGATGGGTGAAAAACAGTGGTGCGGATAGGGGGGACCATGAGATGCAGATGGGTGGAAAACAGCAGTGCAGATGGGCGGGGAGACAGAGTGGCATGGTTTTAGGGGGACAGTGCAACGTGGATGGGGGGGTACAGAGTGGCATGGATGCAGGAAAACAAGAGGGAATACACACTGGCATAAATGGGAGAATTCACAACTGTAGGGATTGGGGAAGATAGATTGATGCGGCAGGGGAGGGGGGGACAGTGGTGCAGATGGAGGAAGAAAGAGTGGCACAGATGAGGAGAAGACAGAGTGGTGTGGCTGGGTGGGGAAGGTAGTGGTGCAGATTGAAGGAAACAAAAGTGGCACGAATGCAGGGCGGTGCGGATGGGTAAAGACAAATTGGTGCGAATGAGGGAATAAAGAACTAGCACAGTTGGGAGACCACATAGCAGTAGGGATTGGGAAGATAGAGCAGCATGGAGGCGAAGAATAATGTACATACATAGAGTATGATAGATTTAGCATGATAGATTTAGCAATTAGGGAGCTGACTGTGTAGTCTGAATGAGATGGATGTATGGAGTGAGAAGGATGCTGGAACCCAATGGAATTGTTGAAGTGACCGAATGGGAAGATTGTGGGCACTGAGTGGGATGTATGTGCCACATTACTGCTCAGATCTCAGTTGCATTGACTGCATGTGTTATTTCAATGAGCACACATTTCTGTGAAGTAGCAGCTCCACCATTTTGTGAGTGTCAGCAATCTCACTCTGAGAGAGTGCTGAATCTACAGTTAACTACAGGGTGTGATGGCATACCATATCTGTATTGCACAAGGAACACGTCCATTAAGGAGTCAGTCTTAATGATCGGAATGTCATTGCTTTTTTTAGTTTGAGTGGCAGAAATTCAGTAGGTTTTGTGAAATTTCAAAAGAAGCCTTAATGGGACATGTGACACAGTCATGATTTTTGTCTATGGAATTATTACTATAGATATATATGTGATGTCACTGTGACACCCCCAGACCCTCTTACCTCCCCAGTCAGCAGGTAGATGATCTCCAGAGTGAGATTTAGTATCCTCTCAGTCATGTTACTCCTGTCCGTGTCCATTCTCAGTGATTTATACAGGACACTGCTCACCCTCACGTGACATCTAGTAAATATTCTCTGGTTCCATAAAGCTCACTTATCTATTAAAAATATAAAAATATTACAGAGTACATGTAACATATTGAAACAGGAAATCACACAGATATCACCCTCTTGATACACACTGAACACTATACACAGGTCACACTGATATTACACACCTGTGCACAAGTCACACATCTGATAACCAGTGATTAGTACACATAGAATAACATACACGGTAGGCTGTTTTAGCGGGGCACCGAACCCTGACAGATTTTAAAAAGCAGAATGCGCCATGCCCTTTTGGCGGCACCCCGCTAAAACAACGTGGCGAGTGCCGTCCCCATCCGCAGGCCGTAGTGTCCCGCGGGTGGGAAAAAATAGTGGTGCGTATGCGTCTGGCATCTAGTCACAGAGACAGGAGAGCTTGGGGACTAAGTGACGAGAACGTCTCCAAAAGTGATGAAAAGGGGGCGCCACTTTACGAAATGACCTTTTTCTCTTGGTTACTCCCCCTTTTGGGCATGTTAGACTTTCTAGGTTCGGTGCCGGACATTGTGTTGTATACTTGTGTAATAATGTTCACTCTATGTGACAAGATAGTTCCCCAGGCCACCTTTTCCTCCTCATTCTACCCTCAGGTCATTCTCCCCAGGAACCTAGGATAAAGTCTCTACAGTACACCCATCATCTTACCCTACTTCTCTGCTCCCTCTCCCCCCATTATACGCCTTCCGATAGCGCACCTCATCTCCCAGCCCAGCCTCTCTCCCCCACTACTCCTCTGTCTCCTAAATATCTGGGCAACTTGTGTACAGTCACCCGTCTTATTTCCTCTGCTCCCGCATCTGCAATAAGCACCGAGTGTCAGCAGTGTTATACAATCTGACTCCGCAGCCGTAGTGGTACCATAAGTCCCAGCATGCCCTGTCACAGTTAACCTACCAGGATGTTAGTTCCAGGTGTGACAATCCTGCCGCCCATGTTTATGTAGAATAGGGGAGAGGCTGGCATTTTTTGGAGGATAATAACTTAAAGTACACAGTGAAGATCTAGAACAGTGTTTCCCATATCCGGTCCCCAGGTATCCTTATGTTTTCCATATCTCCTTGCTGGAGCACAAGTGCCCTCATAAGGCTGGGTACACACCTATAGATATATCTGTCCAATCTGTGTGGTGGGAAGGAAAATCTGGTAATGGATGGGAGCATATAAAAATAGAAATTTGATCCCAAACACTGGAACACAGAGCAGATTTTCCTTCCAACCAGACAGATTGGACAGATGTGTACGCAGCCTTACTGAGCGAGCATATCATGGGTACACGATATGTTGCTCCGGTCCGCATCTAGTGCGTTCCCAGCTTAAGAGAGACTCAGACAAGTGAGGACTCAAGAAGACCTATTACAGAGGACGTCTGTGCATCTTATACATCTCCTGGTGTACACTATGGTGTCTCTTCCACACTAATAGAAAAGCATGGGAGAAAGAGAAAGCTCTTTTTGTGGGGAAATCTTGTTGACTTTTACAATGGACTCACAAGACAAACAAGTAACATATAAAGCTAAAATGATATTATTCCTGGATTAACGAGATAGTCGGTAAGTGGAAAGGAAACAACCTTCAAAGCGATAAATAATAGGATTTTGGGGTATTTACCGTTGAATCCTTTTCTCTGAGTCAGGCTGGGGGGAAACTGGACCATGGGTTGTAGGTGGGAAAGCGTGGATTTGACACCAACACTGAAATCTATAACTCCTCCCCTCTGCAACCCCTGACTTCAGTACAACTTCAAAAGTGCCTGGTAAGGAGAAGCAATACTCAGTGACACTGTCACTCTGAAAAATAAAAATGAAATTGACGGTCAATAAGACCCAAAATCATAACTCATACTCAATACCGCTGAGCGTGAGGGAGGGAACGCAGTGTCCCCCAGCCTGACTCAGAGAAAAGGTTTCGACGGTAAGTACCCAAAAATCGTATTTTCTCTTTCGTCTGGGCTGGGGGACACTGGACCACGGGATGTTCAAAAGCCGTCATCATGGGAGGGAACGCTCAGATTGCCCGACCGGAGAACTGTACGCCCAAAATGGGCGTCCCCGGAGGCAAAAACATGAAACCTGTAGGACTGCTCAAACGTGTGGCCAGAGGACCAGGTAGTTGCGTGACAAACCTGTTCAGCAGAGGTTCCGTGACAGGCCGCCCAGGTGGCCACCACGGCCCTAGTGGAATGAGCCAACACCCTAGCTGGTGCCGGGCGCCCCGCCTCTGAGTAAGCCCTTGAAATCACTGAGGAGAGCCATTTTGCAATGGTCTGCTTTGTGGCTGGCCAGCCCCGTTTGTGGGCGTTGTAGAGAACCAATAGAGAGTCCGTCTTACGTAAGATCGAAGTTCTGTCTAAATAAATGCGTAGGGCCCGGACAACATCCAACAGTGATAGATCGTCCTGGTCCCCTGAGGACCCTGAAGATGCGTAAACAGGAAAAACAATCTCCTGGTTTAAGTGGAAAGATGAAACCACTTTCGGTTGAAAAGAAGGAACTGTCCTGAGCACAGCCCTATCGGCATGGAAAACAAGAAAAGGTGGTTTGCAGGATAAGGCCCCCAACTCAGAGACCCGCCGAGCCAAGGCAATGGCCATAAGAAAAAAAAACACCTTCCACGCTACGAACTGAAGGTCCATGGATTCCAAAGGTTCAAACTGAATCTGCTTAAGAGCCGACAGAACCAGGGGTAAATCCCATGGCGCTACTGGTGGTTGAACCGGAGGCTGTATTCGCAAGACCCCCTGTAAAAAAGTCCGCACCTCTGGGAGGAGAGCCAGTCGCTGCTGAAAGTGAATGGAGAGAGCCAAAATCTGTACCTACAAAGATTGAAGCCGTAAGCCGGCCTCCTGACCGCCCTGCAGAAATGCTAAAAACCTTGGCAGGCGGAACTGAGCAGTATGTACTCCCCGCTGCTCACACAATATAGGTTTTCCAAACCCTGTGGTAGTTCTGCGCGGAAACCTGCTTCCGCGCCCGGAGCATTGTCCTGATGACTAAAGGGGGAAAACCCCTGGCCTTCAAGAGCCCGGTCTCAACAACTAGGCCATTAAAAGCCAACTGAGGTAGGCCCTCGTGACATAAAGGCCCCTGTAGCAGAAGATGTGGACGCAGAGGCAGATTCCAACCCGGCCCTGCGGCTAGCCTGAGAACCGTGGCGAACCACGACCGGCGCAGCTAGTTTGGAGCAACTAGGATGACTGAAACCTGCTGCTCCCTGACTTGACGGAGTACTCTTGGTAACATGGGAATTGGAGGAAAATGTAGGCCAGATGGAAGTTCCAGGGAACTGTCATGGCATCCACTGCAAATGCCAAAAGGATCTCTGGACCTTGCACAAGAATCGAGGGACCTTGCAATTGTGACGAGATGCCATCAGGTCCACCTCCAGCAGCCCCCATCTCTGGACCAGCTGCTGGAAAACCTCCGGGTGGAGAGACCACTCCCCTTGCAGGAACGTAGTCCTGGCGAGGTAGTCTGCCTCCCAATTCTCCAACCCCGGTATGAGGACTGCTGAAATTGCGGGGAGGAACATCTCCGCCCAAGAGAAAATGAGACTTGTCTCTGCCATGGCAAGAACATTTTTGGTTCCGCCCTGTTGGTTTACATATGCCACTGCCGTGGCATTGTCTGATCGGATCCTCACTGGTCGGCCCACCAGGAGGGCCTGAGCCCCACACAGCGCCCGATAAATGGCCAGGAGCTCCAGCATATTTATTAGGAAACCCATCTCTGATGACAACCAGGTCCCCTGGAGACAGAGGTCCTACGACACCGCTGCCCGGTATGCAGTCAGGAAGCCGGCGGATCTAATCCCGACAGCCGGCTTCCCGACTGCTTAAGCGAGGATTAAATGACAGGTGTCTAAATTTAGACGCCTGTCATTTTACCGATGCTGGGAGACCGGCGCCCGGCATCCCGATTGAAGGGACACTGGGCGCCAAGCGCGGATAGCCACAGGGGGAGGGGGGGGGAGGGTTAGGTTTAGGGTTCCCCGGGGGTAGGGTTAGGCACCCCTCCGGGAGGTTAGGTTTCGGCAGCGGGGAAGGGGGGGGGTTAGGTTTAGGCATCCCTAAGGGAGGGTTAGGGGGTAGAATTAGGTTAGACAATACTTACCTTGGACGATCAAGATTTCCTCCTCTGTCGGGATTCCAACCGTCGGGCATGGGTCCGGCGGTAAATCATACCGATTCCCTGCTCCCCAACCTCTGTGGTGACAATAATCCAGTTGGGAGTCACCAGGGAACGACCCTGGAGAAGGTGACCGGTAATCAGCCACCAGCAAAGTGACTGACGAGTGCTGTCCGACAGACGGAATACAGTAAGCTTGCCATTGCTGCCATGATCTTTGTGAAGACTCGCGGAGCTGTAGCCAAACCGAACGGCAGAGCCTGGAACTGGTAATGGGTTCTTCTGACCGCGAACCTGAGTAGAGACTGATGCCCCACCCAAATCGGTATATGGAGATATGCATCTCTGATGTCGATAGACGCCAGAAACTCGTTTGCCGACATACCCTGGATCACTGATCGGAGCGACTCCATGCGAAACCGATCCACCCAGAGGCTGGCATTCAAGGCTCGTAGATTCAAAACCGGCCGATAAGTGCTGTTGGGTTCTGGACTAGGAACAAGTTGGAGTAAAACCCCTGTTCCGGTTGAGACTGTGGAACAGGAACTATAACCCCTTCTGAACAGAGGGAACTGATAGCCTGGTTTAAGGCCTTTCTCTTCTCCGGCTCCCTGGGTAATGTTGTAGCGAAGAAATATTGTGGCGGCTGCCCCCTTAGGTCGATCACATAAGCTCGGGAGAAAATGTCCCTTACCCAGGCATCTACTCCCGAAGCTACCCACCTGCCTCGGAAAAGAAGGAGACGGCCCCCTACCTTCCCTGAGACTGGATGGGCTGAGATCCTGTCAGGTACTCAGCTTTTCAGATGCCCGAGCACCCAGGCGCCTGAATGTGCCAGAGAATCTACCCCGGGGGGCAGAACCCCTACTGGGAAAAGAGCGTCCTCAGCCCCCCGACCTCTAATCGTTCCCTCTCCTCAAAAAGAAGAACGGAAGACGTGAGCCCTTTAGCTTCTGGGGCACCACAAGCAGAAAAGTGCTCTTTCCACCTGTCGCCTGGAATATAATAGTATCAAGCTCAGAGCCGAACAGGATGCCTCCACAAAAATGCAGAGACTCTAAAGCGCGTTTAGATTCGGCATCCGCCTCCCAGGCGCAAAGCCAGAGTGCTCTGTGTGCCGCGACTGCCATGGCTGAGACTCTAGAGGAAATCTGCGCTCCATCTTGTGCGGCCTCACACACAACAGTCTGCAGCCACACGTATCTGTTCCGCCAGTACCAGTAAGTCCTCTCTGGATGAGTCATCGGCAAGGCCTGCCACTAATTTGTCAGCCCACTTCTCCATGGCTCGAGAGACCCATGCAGATGCTAATAATGGCCGAATAACCACTCCGGCGCCTATAAAAATACTCCTAAGGCATCCCTCCAATTTTTTGTCCAGCGGATCCTTAAAGGAGGCCACCCCTTGGACTGGCAGAGCCATGTGCTTTGCTAAACGAGCCACAGCAGCATCCACTCTTAGAGGCAGCTGCCACTTAGCGACCTGCTCCTGTGACAAGGGATAAAGGGCTGCAAACTTACGAGGAGTAGCATACTTTTTATCTGGGGTCTTCCAGGCTTCCTCTACCAGATCCGAAAGATCCTGAGACACTGGGAAACAAACGACCCCCTTACGCTTCCAAAGACTGTCGTACTGCCATAAGGTCCTCTACGCCCTGACTTGACGCAGAGTCTGAACCTTCCTCGTTGGGCAGAACCTCCTCTAGGAGTTCCCCTCTTCCTCCCCCTCGGGATCTGACTCCAACAAGACACTGGATGGAGGACGCCTATGCATAGTGTAGAGTCCTCAAAGAAGCGTTTCTAACAGAGCCGAAAGCACTCCCACTGACATCACTTGTGATGTCAGTGGGGCCGGTCCCAGACGGCCGACGTTCCCATGGAAACGCCTCCGTCTGGGCAGCCATGCCCCCGGCCCGCCCACCAAAGGGGGCGTGCTGTCACTCAACACCGACAGCCCGTCCCCTTTGGTACAAGACCCGAAGCGACGGATTGCCCGTCGCTATCCGGGTCTCGCGCATGCGCACGACGGAGCTGGCTCAGTCGCGCACTGGGCCACCATCCACCCGCTTGCGAGCGCAGAGCGGGTCTGAATCAGGCCCTCAGGTCAGGGGATTGACTTGGCCATTGCATAACATTCCACTTTTTAGCCTTAAAAAACTCTTTGGTTGCTTTTGCAGTATGCTTCGGGTCATTGTCCATCTGCACTGTGAAGCGCCGTCCAATGAGTTCTGAAGCATTTGACTGAATATAAGCATATAATATTGCCCCGAAACACTTAAGAATTCATTCTGCTGCATTTGTCAGCAGTCACATCATCAATAAATACAAGGGAATCAGTTCCATTGGCAGCCATACATGCCCACGCCATGACACTACCACCACCATGCTTCACTGATGAGGTGGTATGTTTTGGATCATGAGTAGTTCCTTTCCATCTCCATACTCTTCTCTTCCCATCACTCTGGTACAACTTGATCTTTCTCTCATCTGTCCATAGGATGTTGTTCCAGAACTGAATTGGCTTTTTTAGATATTGTTTGGCAAACTCTAATCTGGTCTTCCTGTTTTTGTGGCTAACCAATTGTTAGCATCTTGTGGTGAACCCTCTATATTCACTCTTGTGAAGTCTTCTCTTGATTGTTGACTTTGACACATATACACCTACCTCCTGGAGAGTGTTCTTGATTTGGCCAACTGTTGTGAAGGGGTTTTTCTTCACCAGGGAAATAATTCTTCTGTCATCCACCACAGTTGTTTTCCGTGGTCTTCCGGGTCTTTTGGTGTTGCTGAGCTCTCCGATGCATTCTCTCTTTTTAAGAATGTTCCAAACAGTTGATTTGGCCACACCTAATGTTTTTGCTATCTCTCTGATGGGTTTGTTTTGATTTTTCAGCCTAATGATGGCTTGCTTCACTGATAGTGACAGCTCTTTGGATCTCATATTGAGAGTCGACAGCAACTGATTCCAAATGCAAATGTCATACCTAGAATCAACTCCAGACCTTTTACCTGCTTAATTGATAATGAAATAACGAGGGAATAGCCCACACCTGTCCATGAAATAGCTTTTGAGTTGATAATACCATTACTTTTGGCCCCTTAAAAAGTGGGAGGCACATATAGAAACCGCTGTAATTCCTACACCGTTCACCTGATTTGGATGCAATTACCCTCAAATTAAATCTGAAAGTCTGCAGTTAAAGCACATCTTGTTTGTTTCATTTCAAAGCCATTGTGGTGGTGAATAGAGGCCAAAATATGAAAATTCTGTCAATGTCCTAATATTTATGCACCTGACTGTATATCTATGAGTCCTGAGAAATTGTATATCTCACCCCAATAGACAGTCACACATGGACTGTATCTGAAAATAACATACAATGAACAGCTCGCCTGAGTACACAAAAGCCTTGAAATTAATAACAATTGTATAACTGAGGTTATGTGTCAATTATCCAAAAGATGCAATAATTAGATATAAAATAGAGCAGTCCCAGTTACAATTTCATATTGATGAATCACAGTATCAGTCATATGCTGTAATACATAGTAACATATATTCACATTCATAGCATACAATGATCCCAGATTGTCAGTGTTACACTTATATCACTCATGAATTATAACTGCAGTAATCTGTAGAGACCATAGTAAAGTGGAAAATTTATAGATAGGAGTAAATGTCAGGTATGTGATTTTACATGTCGTGCCTAGGACATAGGACATGCAATGAGAGGGCCTGTAGCATGCACCCTTATACATGTCGTGCCTAGGACATACAATGAAAGGCCTGTAGAATGGTCCCCTATACATGGAGTAACGTCTCTGCATCTGCTGTTACACCTGTAGTCCCAAGGAAAGACCATTAGGGGTTAATGAGAGTACAGAGTACGATAGGTGTAAAGTGATGGCTGCTTGTGTATGCGGGTACAATGCACTTACCCAGAAATAGTACCAATATTACCTTTGTAAGTAGGCGAAAATATAACATCAATTAAAGCTTACATTGAATTTCAGATGAGAATCATTTCATTAAGTTTCACACGATAATCATTATGCATGGCGTCCAAAACTATAATCACGAATGAATACAATATAAAGCACATCTCAGTATGTAAGAATAAAGTAGTAAGTAGGAGGAAATCACCTCTAGCGAGTGCCCGGCTTCTATCTCCGATCGTGTGTCGCTACGGACAGTGGACGATCGGTGAGAGTACCAAAGCACAAATATTGGAGTAAAGGGTGATTGTGCTAAGCACTAATAACCACCTACTGAGGGTACCGACCGCCAGCTCCAGCTGTATTATATGTAACACTAATAACCACCTACTGAGGGTACCGACCGCCAGCTCCAGCTGTATTATATGTAACACTAATAACCACCTACTGAGGGTACCGACCGCCAGCTCCAGCTGTATTATATGTAACACTAATAACCACCTACTGAGGTACTGACCGCCTTTAACAGCCGATACGTACTGTATGGTTTTTTAGAAAGATTTTAGTATAAATATGGACAAATGGAACATCAGCCCTATCCCGAGAAAGCACCAGGCCGTGTGAAATGCGTTAAGAGTTGGCAACGGACTAAGATTAACTAGAAACTTCCCTCTCTAACATCGGGCAGCCGGTGACGTCATCCAGCGGCGATGCGAATATGCACACCAAATACGCTTTGAGTCCAGCGCAAACCATCATCTGTAACCTGGCCCCATCTTATCAGGCTGCAGAATGAGCACAGAAGGGGCGTTACAGGCGTACCTGCCGGGTATGCACCGGACCTCATCCAGGAAGATGACTACCATCTTAGGGTATGGTAGGGACAGCTCACCGTGTGATTGCCGTTCCACATTACCTTCACAGGGACCTGCCCTTCCACATATTCTCATAAGAGCTATACACATAATCTCAGTGCTTGTGCTGATTTATGTGTAAATTTATATATATACACACACACACACACACACACACACACACACATACATACTCCACATAAATATTAGCGCTCAGTATAAACATATTTTATCCTAGCCTTAAACTACTGAGCTGCTTAGTAAATCACAAGTGCAGGAAAGTCTTATTACTTTTACCTTAGTAACAATTGGCTGCTACATGTCACCGTGGTAACCGGCAATGCTGTATAAGCAGGGGCGTAGGGAGGGCGGTTCCAGTGGAGCGCAAGCTCCAGGAGCCAAAGGTGTCCAGAGGCGCAGCGAACTGTGTACCCGGCAGCTGTCTAAGCTAAGGTGCCAGCACTGAACTGTGAACGCTGGCCTCTGAAGTGAGGAGCCTGCACAGCCGCGCCAGCTGGATCTAGTTAGATCCAGTCAGGGCGGCAGCGGCAATGACAGCTCTGACGGGCGGGATGGATCAGGTAAGTACTGGGGGGGGGGGGCGCAGAACTACAGGGGCACAACTACTGGGAGCACTACATATGGGCATCAACTACAGGGGGCACTGCATATGGGCACCAACTACAGGGGGTTGACCCTAATCTTTTTTTTTTACTTGAGGGGGGCGCCATAGCATAAACATGCTCCGGATGCCCTGGCTACACGCTACTCCTATTACTAGATGCTATGCTACAGTAATATCTGGGTTTCTTTGCAGATTGCTTACACTTACATTTGGGATCTAACCCGTGTGCCCTATACTATATGCAGTTATATGTACATTATCCCACAAGGATACTTGGGGAAGATCATATACATTGTATTGTATTGGTAATGGATGTATCATTATATTGCTGCCTACTCAGATATATGGGAATATTCTATGTATGTTACATGCACCATGTCAGATATATGGGATTATTCTATGTATGTTACATGTGAATGACCATGTCATACAGATGGGATTATTCTATATATGTTACATGTGAATGCACCATGTCATACAGATGGGATTTTCCCATGTATGTTACATGTGAATGCACCATGTTAGATATGTGTCTATGTATGTTACATGTGAATGCACCATGTTAGATATGTGTCTATGTATGTTACATGTGAATGCACCATGTTAGATATGTGTCTATGTAGGTTACATGTGAATGCACCATGTTAGATATGTGTCTATGTAGGTTACATGTGAATGCACCATGTTAGATATGTGTCTATGTAGGTTACATGTGAATGCACCATGTTAGATATGTGTCTATGTAGGTTACATGTGAATGCACCATGTTAGATATGTGTCTATGTAGGTTACATGTGAATGCACCATGTTAGATATGTGTCTATGTAGGTTACATGTGAATGCACCATGTTAGATATGTGTCTATGTATGTTACATGTGAATGCACCATGTTAGATATGTGTCTAAGTATGTTACATGTGAATGCACCATGTTAGATATGTGTCTATGTAGGTTACATGTGAATGCACCATGTTAGATATGTGTCTATGTAGGTTACATGTGAATGCACCATGTTAGATATGTGTCTATGTAGGTTACATGTGAATGCACCATGTTAGATATGTGTCTATGTAGGTTACATGTGAATGCACCATGTTAGATATGTGTCTATGTAGGTTACATGTGAATGCACCATGTTAGATATGTGTCTATGTAGGTTACATGTGAATGCACCATGTTAGATATGTGTCTATGTAGGTTACATGTGAATGCACCATGTTAGATATGTGTCTAAGTATGTTACATGTGAATGCACCATGTTAGATATGTGTCTAAGTATGTTACATGTGAATGCACCATGTTAGATATGTGTCTAAGTATGTTACATGTGAATGCACCATGTTAGATATGTGTCTAAGTATGTTACATGTGAATGCACCATGTTAGATATGTGTCTATGTATGTTACATGTGAATGCACCATGTGAGATGTGAGCATTAGGATATGTCAGACAATATCATATTAATCAGGTGGTGGCTGACACTTTATTATACAGAGGGAATCTTCCGCCTTAAGCCGCGTACACACTGGCCAATATTGTGAATGACTGAACGATAACGAAATCGTTCACAATATCGGTCAATGTGTATTCCATCAACGACCAACGTTGCTCGCTCCCGCTAGTCATAGACGACATTTTTTATCGCCCGAACCTGCAGGTTCGGGTGGATGCGGGAGGGTGCATCATTGTGTAGGCTCAATGTCGTTAATGACATTGAGCCTGGCACTGCGGGGGGGGGACACACTGTACGATATCACTCATGGAGCATATCGTTCAGTGTATTATCACACACATACACACTCACAAATTGGGACGGCACTCATAGGAATTTATAAACCATAATTCCATGTATTGAAACAAATCGCATCGTATCCATCTCCACCAACGTTTCTGTGTATGTCACACCGCCATCAGGATGCATAATAAACAATACATCAGATATACATAGCAACACCTACAGCACAGAGCAGTGGTCCTGATTCAGAGCCAGACGCTCTGACAGAGCGCTCGCTCTGAATCAGGGCCGTCCCTCCTTTTTGGAGCGGCCTCCTGGCCGCTCGCATAGCTGTGGGTGACCACCCACAGCTATAGCGAGCAGCCAAAATGATGGTCGCGATGGTCAAGACCATCGCGACCATCGGGCTTGCGACGAGACCTTTGCGGTAGGGTCTCGCTGCCGCAAGCCCAGGAGAGCTTTTGGCTCCGTCAGGGCCAAAAGCACTCTCACTGACATCACTAGTGATGTCAGTCAGGCCGGACCCAGACGGTAGGCGTTCCCATGGGAACGCCTCCGTCTGGGCAGCCACGCCCCCGGCACGCCCACCACAGGGGGCGTGCTGTCACTCAACATCGACAGCACGCCCCCTTTGGTGAGAGACCCATAGCGACGGCTTGGCAGTCGCTATTCGGGTCTCGCGCATGCGCACGACGGAGCTCCCTCCGTCGTACGCATGCGCACTAGGGCAACATCGACCCGCTTGTGAGCGCTCAGCACTCGCGAGCGGGTCTGAATCAGGCCCAGTGTCACATACCTAGCTTTATAGGAAAGATTCCATAAGGTCCCCTCCATGTGCAGAATCCGGCGCTTCAGCTGGCGCTGTCGAGACGTCAGGCCGTAACCATGGCAACCGACGCTGAAACCACGTCAGTTACCCACAATGCCATTGCTCTGCTAGGCAACCCACAGGACGCTGCAGCGGCTGCCTGGCTGTAGCACTCGATGACTCTGGGAATGAAAGAAAAACTATAAACACCACTACTGTGTCTATACCTACATAAATAAGATCATAATTAGCACATAACATCAGTCACCCAAGGGATAGCAATAAACAAGTACTCAAAAATGGGTAAGATAATACATTTACCCCACTAAGTATATCCTGTTCCCTGGGAACATGCACTCAGTGTTAGACTACCATCATAGCCTCAATCTGTTCCTCTATACTATACGGATCCATAGGTAACAGAGTATCCACAATGTCACATAAGACTATTCTAACAAATTTGCTCGTTTAGTCCTCATGGTGATACGGTGTCCAGCCTTAATTTCAATCGGGCTTCTAGTTTTAATAATTCCTTCTTACAGTCTACTCCTCTTCTCCTTTCCAGCAGATGATCATATATTTTTAATTAGTAATACTGTGTCCTCTATTAACAAAGTCATTGGCTACTGGTTGATCACTAACTCCTTTAACCAATGCATTCCGGATTGCAGAACGGTGTTGGGCAGCTCGCTCTTTAAATGGGCATATGGTTTTGCCCACATAATAGTATCCACATGGGTATCTAATAATATAGATAACGGAATTGGATTGAAATGCCGACGGCTGTGTAGCCACCGGTTCAAATCCAGACAGCGCTAGCCCGACACGAAGGAAATCCCGACAGCGGAGGTAAGTAATCTAACCCTCCCCTCTCCAGCCCCCCTAACCCTCCGTTAGGGGTGCCTAACCCTAACCTCCCCCAGTTAGTGCCTAAACCAAACCGCCACCCTCCCCGCACCCAGAAGCTAACCCTCCCGGGGGGGGGGGGGTCCCTAACCTTCCCTTTCCCTAGCCTAACCCTAACACTCCCTGGGGGAGAAGTCTAACCCTAAATCCCCCCCAGGGGGTCCCTAAGCCTAACTCCACCATCCCCGGCTACATCGCTACTTACCTCCGGCACTGGACGATCGGTTCGGCATCCCGGCATCAGGATTAACATAAGCGTTGGTATTTTGACGCCTATGTGAAATTCCCTGCCGGCATTGTAGTGTCGGGATTGAGACCGGCAACCGTATAACTACATCCCATAGATAACATACGCAGTGGTACAAGTAACTACATGTCGAATAGGTAGATATTTTCCACTATGTGGATGTGGAAATGATGTTCCTGAATCCATATGGTTGCATGTGGCACAATTGATGCACCGACAACAGTCATTTTTACGAGTTGCAGCCAGCCTGGGTTGGTTCTTGCCAAAATGTGTAATGTCCATTCTGACAATCAAATCTTTTCAATTCCTCCCACGTCGGAAACTTGTCATAGGGGTAACAGCCTTGAATCGTTTAAGTTCCCCATCGGTACTTACTATTTGCCATAACGCTTTTGTCTTGTTTCTTCTTTTTATTACAATCATTACTTGTGATCAGTTTCTCCCGTGGGGTGTTTTGGACCTTATTTTTGTACTTCAATAGTAATGATTCAGGGAATCCCCTCCGCATGAATTTCAACATCATTTGGTCCAGCTGTTCCTCCAAACGTGCATTGTCACTATTAATTCTTGCCATCCATAACATTTGCGAATATGGCAGGCCAGAGTTTAACACCGGTGGGTGATGACTGGAGTACCGTAATAAGCTATTCCGGTCTGTCAACTTTTGAAATAGGGTGGTAATGAGTTTATCGCCCGCTTTAATGATGGTAGTCTATCACTGAGTGCATGTTCCCAGGGAACAGGATATACTTAGTGGGGTATATGTTGTATTATTTTACCCATTTTTGAGTACTTGTTTATCGCTATCCCTTGGGTGACTGATGTTATGTGCTAATTATGATTTTATTTATGTAGGTATAGACACAGTAGTGGTGTTTATAGTTTTTCTTTAATTCCCAGAGTTATCAAGTGCTACAGCCAGGCAGCCGCTGCAGCGTCCTATGGGTTGCCTAGCAGAGCTATGGTATTGTGGGTAACTGAGGTGGTTGCGTCAGTTACCATGGTTATGGCCTGACATCAGGTACGTCTCACCAGCTGAAGCACCGGACTCTGCACGTGGAGGGGACCTTATGATATCTTTCCTATAAAGCTAGGTAAGTGACACTGTTCTGTGCTGTAGGTGTTGCTATGTATATCTGATGTTTCGTTTATTATGCATCCTGATGACAGTGTGACTAATGGAGCATACACACGGTCAGATTTGTCAGACTTGTCAGATGAACGATTGGAACGATTTTACCAAAGTTTTGAACGATTTGAACGATTGAACGATTTTTGACTGCATTAAAATGAATGGAATCGTCCAAGTCTGACTGCAAACACATCAGATGTCAGATATCGTTCTCTGACAAACGGGAACGCGCATTGTAGATCGTCCATCGTTCAGGCATGTCAGATATGTCAGATGTTCCTTCAGATATGAACGACTGAACGATTTTTAAATCGTTATCGTTCATATCTGAAGGAAAATTCTGACCGTGTGTATGCACCAATACACCGAAACGTTGATGGATATGATGTGATTTTTTCAATACATGGAATTATGGTTTATAAAATTCTCTGAGTGCCATCCCAATTTGTGAGAACATAGTTGCGGTGAGACCATATTTGACTTGGACACCGGGGTACCTTGGGAGAGAGATATATTATAGATAGATAGATAGATAGATAGATAGATAGATTCCACATTCTGAGCACTATACAGATAACACCTCGGTCATTTCTTACTGATACAATAACAAGTTACATTTTATTTTTAGTAGGGATGTGCAGGCTCGGATAGGTTCGAGTTTGCACGTGGAGTTCGGATTTTTCCCTCCAAAAAAATGGAACTCAGAACGAGGCAAAACGTCATCTTACATGGACGAACATCATCATTCCTGGACAAAAGACCAGGAATGATGATGTTCGTCCATGTAAGATGACGTTTTGCCTCGTTCTGAGTTCCGTTTTTTTGGAGGGAAAAATCCGAACTCCACGTGCAAACTCGAACCTATCCGAGCCTGCACATCCCTAATTTTTAGTAGGTTGGGTGCCCCCCAAAAAATAGAGAACTTTCTGCTTTTGTTATTACCTGTATAATGATAATACAGCATGAGACTGCTCTGCCTGCATTATAGTAACAAAAGATTCTGCTCCACCTGTATCATATCAACACTTGGGTCTGCTCCACCTGTGTAAAGATAATGCAGTACCAGAGACTGCTCCAGATGTACTAGTATAACAAAAAGGTACTGCTCCACCTGTATAACAACAAGACTGGGGTCTGGTCCACCTTTTTTGATGATAATGCAGCACCAAAGTCTGCACCAGCTGTATTACAATAACACAAGTTTCTGCTCCATCTGTATCATACCAACACTGGCGTCTGCTCCACCTGTGTAAACATAATGCAGCACCAGAGGCTGCTCCAGCTGTATTATAGTAACACCAGGGTCTGTTACACCTGTATTATATAGAACACTGGAGCCTGATAATGAGAAACCACAGTCTGCTCCCCCTGTACAACAATAATAATAATAAATACCATTACCTACTGCATCTTCCTGCTGGGACCATGACCCGTAAGTTGCAGACGTTAAGGTTATAGCTAGACCCCCTTCCGTATATACAAGAAGAAACGCCCCTCTACATGGTCACGCCCCGCCCCTCTCACCTCCCTGTAGCTTTGGCTACTGTCTAGATAGCCACGCCCCCTCCCGTATCATAGTTACCGCCCTCCTCTCGTTCTCGTCAGGCTGGTGATTGGCAGCAGCGAGTAGCCAATCAGGCGGCAAAAAGTAGGAAGGCCGTCCTGTAACTAGGGTAACTAGCAGCTACCTTTTACGAGCCGCGCAGAACTTCATCACTAGAGTAGCTACATTACTAGCTGTAAAGTTTAATGGAGTCCTCATGTACGGTAACCGGCGGCCATATTCTTATAGTCTCCTAACCACAGAGCAGAGGGGGCGGGGCCAAAGGGGCTCTAGCTGCCATTTTCTAATAGACATTCTTGACGGAACCGGAGCAAGGTAATTTGCTCTGTATATATTATATTATTATTATTATATAGGGGAGAGGGGACTGTACAGTGATATATCAGAAGGAAATAACACAGCTCCCAGCACACACTGATGTGATATTATTAATATATAGGGGAGAGGGGACTGTACAGTGATATGAGGGGGAATAACACAGCTCCCAGCACACACTGATATGTGGTATTATTATTATTATATAGGGGAGAGGGGACTGTACAGTTATATATGATGGGGGATAACACAGCTTCCAGCACACACTGATATGTGGTATTATTATTATATAGAGGAGAGGGGACTGTACAGTGATATATGATGAGGGATAACACAGCTCCCAGCACATACTGATATGTGGTATTATTATATAGGGAGAGGGAACTGTACAGTGATATATAATGGGGATAACAGCTCCCAGCACACACTGATATGTGGTATTATTATATAGGGGAGAAGGGACTGTACAGTGATATATGATGAGGGATAACACAGCTCGCAGCACACACTGATGTGATATTATTAATATATAGGGGAGTGGGGACTGTACAGTGATATATGAGGGGAAATAATACAGCTCCCAGCACACACTGATATGTGGTATTATTATTAATATTATGTACTATTCCATAGTATACTTATAGGGCCGTATTCAATTTGGAGCGAAAAGCCGTTCTTGGCTAAACTTTTTCGCCGCTGTCGTCATTTTAGCCGATTCCACTTATGAGGCAGACATGGTATTCAATTTGCCCGACTTTTCGCCAGTGTGAAAAGTCAATGCATCAGAGTCGGCGAAAAAGTATCACCTATGAATAGGTGGCGAGAAAAAGTACAGAATTGGGGTTTTGGGGTGCAGCCTTCCAATAACCACCCTGCACCCCTTGGTCAGGCTCCCAAAGGTAATCTGTGTCAAAAAAATACCGCAAATAAGTACTTTAGTTTTGGGGGCGAAAAAAAACAAAGTTGGGGGACAAACTTCTAAACTAGCGAAATAGACTCTGGGGGGGGTCCCCAAGTATGCCCCAGGAGTTTTTTTTTATTGCAGGTAGTTGCGGCAGGTGGATTTTTCACGTTTTTTAAAACTTCATATTAGCAACTTTTAAATATGCTTGCACCCATTTTCATGTACCCCAAATTTGATGGAACTACTTACTTTGCTAAAAAAAACTTAAATGCTATTCTTCACCACCTTCTGAAAAACGCAAAACAGCACCTATTGAGACCATTTAAAGACCCTCACATACCTTTAGCAGGGCTATTCGGGGGTACCCATAGTGAACCCCCATGTCAGAGCATCCCCAAAAATGACAGGACTTTTCGCCGATTTGAAATTGAATACGGAGAATCGCGGGGACTAGCGTGATACTTTATCGCTGCCAAAACCTCAGATGACGGCAAAAAGTCCGGCAATGGACTTTTGGCTCCAAATTGAATATGCCCCATAGTGTTGATTGTCAGACTTCTTTAGCACGTCCAAAATACCACATTTACGACTAGCTGGGATACCCGGCGTTGCCCAGATTGAAGAATGGACCTTGAAGTTCATCTGCAGCCTGCATTTTTTACATTGTCCTCACCTATAACCCTATTCCATTGAATCTGAAAAGGACTCCCACAGTTTGCTATCATGGTTTAGTCCCTGAAAAGGGCATATCTATCCATTTATATAGACACTGTTACAACAACACTGAGGTGTGGTTCTCTCTCTTGAGTGGCTGCTTGTCTCTCTTGTTGAGCTGCCAAGAATTCTTCTACTACTCTCCTCATGTCTTGCCTCTCTTTTACTTCTAGTAGCTGAGGAGCTGCGACCAAGACTGGATGTTATTTTTGTGGCATGGCTATTCTGAAACACAGGGGGTATCCAATTTGCCGCGATCGGGAAATAATAATAGGCTATTTTTCCCGAAACACATAGGATCCGTGATAAGCTCATGGATTTATATATCTTCACCATTGCAGCAGTGAAAAAACTGCACTTTTCGGGGATTATTTTTCGGGACACATCCCGCAAAAAATCCACAATAAGTGCTGGTGTCGGGCGGCACTTTGGTGCTAAATGGATAGCCCCGTCGCGGTCCATTAGCAGGGCTACTTTAGCTCTGCTAATTAGATACCGCCCCTTGTCTTTAGTTGTGCTTTAACAGTGAATGATCCTGAAAAGAACCACACTTTCGAAGTCTGAGATATGGAAAGAACTAAACTTACTTTGAATGTGGTATACTAAAAGTGGAAAACAACGACAAGGAACATTCTCACCTGCATAATAATGCAATTAAGAAGTAAATGACAGTCCAGGCGTATTCTCTGTCTGTTTGGAATGGGTTATATCGGAAACAGAGTGACTTACAGGACAGAAATTAGTATAGCTTCCCAAATCACTGTGGTTTCAGAAATCTGTTCAGAACAGAAATCATTGCAGAATAGAAATCATTGTCGAGCAGACAATTCTGCAGTCCAATGTTAGAGACCATGGCTATGAGTAGCTGTCAGTGCAGGTGCAGTGTGACAGTTGATTCTCCAACTCACTGCTCTTCCATTGGAGCTCTGCCTGCCGCCCACTGGTACATATCAGCCTATACCTTCAGATCAGTGCAGTTTTAGGCACTGGAAGACATCCTGAGCGAACTTGCTTAAACCAAAATTTCATATCAGAGACTCCACGGCCTACATGGTGGGCATCATGTAGATTTCCATGGCCCTGACGAACTTCAAACTTAAGGTTCATTCACACTTAACAATATGCTGCCGGCCTCAATGTCGTTAACAATATTGTTCAGTGACTGCACCCTCCCTCATGCCCGAACTTGCAGAACCTGACGATATCGTCAGGTTGCCCTGCAAATATGGGCGATAAAAGACATCGTTAACGATCCGCGGGAGCGTGCATCATTAACAATATCTTGCATACACAGTGGACGATATTGAACGCGATGAATGATAACGATATCGTTATTATTCAATTTATCGTCTAGTGTGTAAGCGACATAAGCCAGACACTGGAACCTTGTCAAACTACACCAGCGTTCTAAATTTGGTGGAGGTAGGTACAAAACTCTGGCTGTATATAAAGGACAAACAGACAGTCACATATACACACTTTCTCGCTTATTATATCGTCAGTCTAAGGGCAGCTGGGGCTGAATGCACAAAGTGTGATTACATAACAGTTAATCAAACAGTTGAACAAACATTGACCAACATCTAAGGTAATTTCAGATTAAGAAACTGATTGCTTTAAAATTTGTCTAAAAATAACAAACCTAAAACTCACCATGTACTACACATTTCTTTTTATCAACTCCCTCCTTTGTATTTTCTCTAAGGATATAACATCCCTAACTCTCCCTGCATCTCCCCTCTCTGGGCACACTGCCGCCCTATTGAGTCACTCACCTCCTCTAAAAACTAATGAGATTTCTTTTCATCAAAAATTGACTATTACAGCCTCATTGTGACACTATAAAAAACTTTTACACACCTACAACTATATCTACTTCTCCATCCTTCTGCTTTTATTATCTGGTGACATATAACCAAATCCAGGCCCCACACATACAGCGGATTTACTATGGAATATATATCCTGCAAACCTCACATGTCTCCCATCACCCTCCAAATCAATAAATGTGCCTTATAGAATTCACACTCTATCACAACTTATTATTTTACATCTGAACATCTCTTTACAATAACTACTTTCACCAATTTCTACATTTACCTGAGACTGCTGGTTCACACGTTAACCAAACTCTCTAAATAGCCCTTCATGAAGTGGCTTCAGCTACCCGTCAGACTTCACGTAAACTGATATAACAGCCATGGCTTTCCACAGACACCTACATATACTGTCACATACACTGATATAACAGCCATGGCTTTCCACAGACACCTACATATACTGTCACATACACTGATATAACAGCCATGGCTTTCCACAGACACCTACATATACTGTCACATACACTGATATAACAGCCATGGCTTTCCACAGACACCTACATATACTGTCACATACACTGATATAACAGCCATGGCTTTCCACAGACACCTACATATACTGTCACATACACTGATATAACAGCCATGGCTTTCCACAGACACCTACATATACTGTCACATACACTGATATAACAGCCATGGCTTTCCACAGACACCTACATATACTGTCACATACACTGATATAACAGCCATGGCTTTCCACAGACACCTACAAAAACTGCCTCTTAAAGTAGAATGTCAGTGGCGTAAATCTTAATTCAAATGACTTCCACACCTACTGTAAAATAGGAATCCAGCCATCTGTCATCCTAACCCTCTGTCCCATGCTCACTGTCTACCCCATCCGTGTCACCCCTGTCTGTTTGCCCATCCCCTCTAGAATGTAAGCTCTCACGAGCAGGGCCCTCTTTCCTCTTGTGCTTATCCTTTCTTTACTTATATTATCTACTCTATACTCAAAAGCACCTAACCCGTGACTTTTGCCATCCTGCTTCTGTTGCAGCAGTGTTTATATACAATGTACTTGTCTTGTAGTGTCTTAAACTGTATGACACTGTTTTCTTGTTCTGCTCAACTGTTTATGTACTATGTTTATGTACTATGTTTATGTACTATGTTTATGTACTTTGTTTATGTACTATGTTTATGTACTATGTTTATGTACTATGTTTATGTACTATGTAAGGCGCTGCGGAACCCTTGTGGCGCCATATAAATAAAGGATGATAATAATAATAATTATATAGCTATGATCTGTAGAACAGCTATGATGGTTAGTCTTCAACACTGATATTCTTCTCTTTTACTTATGTTTTGTATAATGTATTGGTATTTAAGTGTTATTTTATTGTAGATGTTATTTTATTGTTTTGTGTGTTTTTTAAGGTAATGATATGACTGATCTAAAGGCAGAAGACATAGAGGGAGAAGAAGAGGCATATATGATGGGTAATAAACAGTTTAAGGCGGAGGAAATCACTACATATATCGGCACAGGTAAGTAATAAACACTTAGTACAGAAAAGAGTCACATATTCTCCTTGTCCTGTCACTACAGCAGTCTCTTATCCTACACCCTCCTCTCTCACTACAGCAATCTCTTATCCTACACCCTCCTCTGTCACTACAGCAGTCTCTTATCCTACACTCTCCTCTGTCACTACAGCCATCTCTTATCCTACACCCTCCTCTGTCACTACAGCAATCTCTTATCCTACACCCTCCTCTCTCACTACAGCCATCTCTTATCCTACACCCTCCTCTGTCTCTACAGCCATCTCTTATTCTATACCCTCCTCTGTCACTACAGCCATCTCTTATTCTATACCCTCCTCTGTCACTACAGCAATCTCTTATCCTACACCCTCCTCTCTCACTACAGCCATCTCTTATCCTACACCCTCCTCTGTCACTACAGCCATCTCTTATTCTATACCCTCCTCTGTCACTACAGCCATCTCTTATTCTATACCCTCCTCTGTCACTACAGCAATCTCTTATCCTACACCCTCCTCTGTCACTACAGCCATCTCTTATCCTACACCCTCCTCTGTCACTACAGCAATCTCTTATCCTACACCTTCCTCTGTCACTACAGCAATCTCTTATCCCACACCCTCCTCTGTCACTACAGCAATCTCTTATCCTACACCCTCCTCTGTCACTACAGCACTCTCTTATCCTACACCCTCCTCTGTCACTACAGCAATCTCTTATCCCACACCCTCCTCTGTCACTACAGCAATCTCTTATCCTACACCTTCCTCTGTCACTACAGCAATCTCTTATCCTACACCCTCCTCTCTCACTACAGCAATCTCTTATCCTACACCCTCCTCTGTCACTACAGCCATCTCTTATTCTATACCCTCCCCTGTCACTACAGCCATCTCTTATCCTACACCCTCCTCTGTCATTACAGCACTCTCTTATCCTACATCCTCCTGTGTCACTACAGCAATCTCTTATCCTACGCCCTCCTCTGTCACTACAGCAATCACTTATCCTACACCCTCCTCTGTCGCTACAGCCATCTCTTATTCTATACCCTCCCCTGTCACTACAGCCATCTCTTATCCTACACCCTCCTCTGTCACTACAGCCATCTCTTATCCTACACCCTCCTCTGTCACTACAGCCATCTCTTATCCTACACCCTCCTCTGTCACTACAGCAATCTCTTATCCTACACCCTCCTCTGTCACTACAGCAATCTCTTATCCTACACCCTCCTCTGTCACTACAGCCATCTCTTATTCTACACCCTCCCCTGTCACTACAGCCATCTCTTATCCTACACCCTCCTCTGTCACTACAGCCATCTCTTATCCTACACCCATCTCTGTCACTACAGCCATCTCTTATCCTACACCCTCCTCTGTCACTACAGCAATCTCTTATCCTACACCTTCCTCTGTCACTACAACACTCTCTTATCCTACATCCTCCTCTGTCACAGCAATCTCTTATCCTACACCTTCCTCTGTCACTACAGCCATCTCTTATCCTACACCCTCCTCTGTCACTACAGCAATCTCTTATCCTACATCCTCCTCTGTCACTACAGCAATCTCTTATCCTACACCTTCCTCTGTCACTACAGCAATCTCTTATCCCACATCCTCCTCTGTCACTACAGCAATCTCTTATCCTACACCCTCCTCTCTCACTACAGCAATCTCTTATCCTACACCCTCCTCTGTCACTACAGCCATCTCTTATTCTATACCCTCCTCTGTCACTACAGCAATCTCTTATTCTATACCCTCCTCTGTCACTACAGCAATCTCTTATCCTACACCCTCCTCTGTCACTACAGCCATCTCTTATTCTATACCCTCCTCTGTCACTACAGCCATCTCTTATTCTATACCCTCCTCTGTCACTACAGCAATCTCTTATCCTACACCCTCCTCTGTCACTACAGCCATCTCTTTATCCTACACCCTCCTCTGTCACTACAGCAATCTCTTATCCTACACCTTCCTCTGTCACTACAGCAATCTCTTATCCTACACCCTCCTCTGTCACTACAGCCATCTCTTATCCTACACCCTCCTCTGTCACTACAGCAATCTCTTATCCTACACCCTCCTCTGTCACTACAGCACTCTCTTATCCTACACCCTCCTCTGTCACTACAGCAATCTCTTATCCCACACCCTCCTCTGTCACTACAGCAATCTCTTATCCTACACCTTCCTCTGTCACTACAGCAATCTCTTATCCTACGCCCTCCTCTGTCACTACAGCAATCACTTATCCTACACCCTCCTCTGTCGCTACAGCAATCTCTTATCCTACAGATTCCTCTGTCACTACAGCAATCTCTTATCCTACACCCTCCTCTCTCACTACAGCAATCTCTTATCCTACACCCTCCTCTGTCACTACAGCCATCTCTTATCCTACACCCTCCTCTGTCATTACAGCACTCTCTTATCCTACATCCTCCTGTGTCACTACAGCAATCTCTTATCCTACGCCCTCCTCTGTCACTACAGCAATCACTTATCCTACACCCTCCTCTGTCGCTACAGCCATCTCTTATTCTATACCCTCCCCTGTCACTACAGCCATCTCTTATCCTACACCCTCCTCTGTCACTACAGCCATCTCTTATCCTACACCCTCCTCTGTCACTACAGCCATCTCTTATCCTACACCCTCCTCTGTCACTACAGCAATCTCTTATCCTACACCCTCCTCTGTCACTACAGCAATCTCTTATCCTACACCCTCCTCTGTCACTACAGCCATCTCTTATTCTACACCCTCCCCTGTCACTACAGCCATCTCTTATCCTACACCCTCCTCTGTCACTACAGCCATCTCTTATCCTACACCCATCTCTGTCACTACAGCCATCTCTTATCCTACACCCTCCTCTGTCACTACAGCAATCTCTTATCCTACACCCTCCTCTGTCACTACAGCAATCTCTTATCCTACACCTTCCTCTGTCACTACAGCACTCTCTTATCCTACATCCTCCTCTGTCACAGCAATCTCTTATCCTACACCTTCCTCTGTCACTACAGCCATCTCTTATCCTACACCCTCCTCTGTCACTACAGCAATCTCTTATCCTACATCCTCCTCTGTCACTACAGCAATCTCTTATCCTACACCTTCCTCTGTCACTACAGCAATCTCTTATCCCACATCCTCCTCTGTCACTACAGCAATCTCTTATCCCACACCCTCCTCTGTCACTACAGCAATCTCTTATCCTACACCCTCCTCTGTCACTACAGCACTCTCTTATCCTACACCCTCCTCTGCCACTACAGCAATCTCTTATCCCACACCCTCCTCTGCCACTACAGCAATCTCTTATCCTACACCTTCCTCTGTCACTACAGCCATCTCTTATCCTACACCTTCCTCTGTCACTACAGCCATCTCTTATTCTACACCCTCCCCTGTCACTACAGCCATCTCTTATCCTACACCCTCCTCTGTCACTACAGCCATCTCTTATCCTACACCCTCCTCTGTCACTACAGCAATCTCTTATCCTACATCCTCCTGTGTCACTACAGAAATCTCTTATCCTACGCCCTCCTCTGTCACTACAGCAATCGCTTATCCTACACCCTCCTCTGTCGCTACAGCCATCTCTTATTCTATACCCTCCCCTGTCACTACAGCCATCTCTTATCCTACACCCTCCTCTGTCACTACAGCAATCTCTTATCCTATATCCTCCTGTGTCACTACAGCAATCTCTTATCCTACGCCCTCCTCTGTCACTACAGCAATCACTTATCCTACACCCTCCTCTGTCGCTACAGCCATCTCTTATTCTATACCCTCCCCTGTCACTACAGCCATCTCTTATCCTACACCCTCCTCTGTCACTACAGCACTCTCTTATCCTACACCCTCCTCTGTCACTACAGCCATCTCTTATCCTACACCCTCCTCTGTCACTACAGCAATCTCTTATCCTACACCTTCCTCTGTCACTACAGCAATCTCTTATCCTACACCTTCCTCTGTCACTACAGCAATCTCTTATCCTACACCCTCCTCTGTCACTACAGCCATCTCTTATTCTACACCCTCCCCTGTCACTACAGCCATCTCTTATCCTACACCCTCCTCTGTCACTACAGCCATCTCTTATCCTACACCCTCCTCTGTCACTACAGCAATCTCTTATCCTACACCTTCCTCTGTCACTACAGCACTCTCTTATCCTACACCCTCCTCTGTCACTATTGCAATCTCTTATCCTACATCCTCCTCTGTCACTACAGCAATCTCTTATCCTACATCCTCCTCTGTCACTACAGCAATCTCTTATCCCACACCCTCCTCTGTCACTACAGCAATCTCTTATCCTACACCCTCCTCTGTCACTACAGCCATCTCTTATCCTACACCCTCCTCTGTCACTACAGCAATCTCTTATCCTACACCTTCCTCTGTCACTACAGCAATCTCTTATCCTACATCCTCCTCTGTCACTACAGCAATCTCTTATCCTACATCCTCCTCTGTCACTACAGCCATCTCTTATCCCACACCCTCCTCTGTCACTACAGCCATCTCTTATCCTACACCCTCCTCTGTCACTACAGCAATCTCTTATCCTACACCCTCCTCTGTCACTACAGCAATCTCTTATCCTACACCCTCCTCTGTCACTACAGCCATCTCTTATCCTACACCCTCCTCTGTCACTACAGCCATCTCTTATCCTACACCCTCCTCCGTCACTACAGCCATCTCTTATCCCACACCCTCCTCTGTCACTACAGCAATCTCTTATCCTACGCCCTCCTCTGTCACTACAGCAATCTCTTATCCTACACCCTCCTCTGTCACTACAGCAATCTCTTATCCTACACCTTCCTCTGTCACTACAGCACTCTCTTATCCTACACCTTCCTCTGTCACTACAGCACTCTCTTATCCTACACCCTCCTCTGTCACTATTGCAATCTCTTATCCTACATCCTCCTCTGTCACTACAGCGATCTCTTATCCTACATCCTCCTCTGTCACTACAGCAATCTCTTATCCCACACCCTCCTCTGTCACTACAGCAATCTCTTATCCTACACCCTCCTCTGTCACTACAGCCATCTCTTATCCTACACCCTCCTCTGTCACTACAGCAATCTCTTATCCTACATCCTCCTCTGTCACTACAGCAATCTCTTATCCTACATCCTCCTCTGTCACTACAGCAATCTCTTATCCCACACCCTCCTCTGTCACTACAGCAATCTCTTATCCTACACCTTCCTCTGTCACTACAGCCATCTCTTATCCTACATCCTCCTCTGTCGCTACAGCAATCTCTTATCCTACAGATTCCTCTGCCACTACAGCAATCTCTTATCCCACACCCTCCTCTGTCACTACAGCCATCTCTTATCCTACACCCTCCTCTGTCACTACAGCAATCTCTTATCCTACACCCTCCTCTGTCACTACAGCAATCTCTTATCCTACACCCTCCTCTGTCACTACAGCCATCTCTTATCCTACACCCTCCTCTGTCACTACAGCCATCTCTTATCCTACACCCTCCTCCGTCACTACAGCCATCTCTTATCCCACACCCTCCTCTGTCACTACAGCAATCTCTTATCCCACACCCTCCTCTGTCACTACAGCAATCTCTTATCCTACGCCCTCCTCTGTCACTACAGCAATCTCTTATCCTACACCCTCCTCTGTCACTACAGCAATCTCTTATCCTACACCTTCCTCTGTCACTACAGCCATCTCTTATCCTACACCCTCCTCTGTCACTACAGCCATCTCTTATCCTACACCCTCCTCCGTCACTACAGCCATCTCTTATCCCACACCCTCCTCTGTCACTACAGCAATCTCTTATCCCACACCCTCCTCTGTCACTACAGCAATCTCTTATCCTACGCCCTCCTCTGTCACTACAGCAATCACTTATCCTACACCCTCCTCTGTCGCTACAGCAATCTCTTATCCTTCAGATTCCTCTGTCACTACAGCCATCTCTTATCCTACACCCTCCTCCGTCACTACAGCCATCTCTTATCCTACACCCTCCTCCGTCACTACAGCCATCTCTTATCCCACACCCTCCTCTGTCACTACAGCAATCTCTTATCCCACACCCTCCTCTGTCACTACAGCAATCTCTTATCCCACACCCTCCTCTGTCACTACAGTAATCTCTTATCCTACACCCTCCTCTGCCACTACAGCAATCTCTTATCCTACACCCTCCTCTGTCACTACAGCAATCTCTTATCCTACACCCTCCTCTGTCACTACAGCAATCTCTTATCCTACACCCTCCTCTCTCACTACAGCCATCTCTTATCCACCCTCCTCTGTCACTACAGCAATCTCTTATCCTACACCCTCCTCTGTCACTACAGCCATCTCTTATCCTTCACCCTCCTCTGTCACTACAGCCATCTCTTATCCTACACCCTCCTCTGTCACTACAGCCATCTCTTATCCTTCACCCTCCTCTCTCACTACAGCCATCTCTTATCCACCCTCCTCTGTCACTACAGCAATCTCTTATCCTACACCCTCCTGTCACTACAGCCATCTCTTATCCTACACCCTCCTCTGTCACTACAGCCATCTCTTATCCTTCACCCTCCTCTGTCACTACAGCCATCTCTTATCCTACACCCTCCTCCGTCACTACAGCAATCTCTTATCCTACACCCTCCTCTGTCACTACAGACATCTCTTATCCTACACCCTCCTCTGTCACTACAGACATCTCTTATCCTACACCCTCCTCTGTCACTACAGCAATCTCTTATCCTACACCCTCCTCTGTCACTACAGCAATCTCTTATCCTACACCCTCCTCTATCACTACAGCAATCTCTTATCCTACACCCTCCTCTGTCACTACAGCCATCTCTTATCAGGACCCATCCTGGTATTTCTACATATCCGGCAGAAAGAGTTACTGTGTTGGGAGTATATTCCCAGGCTTCAGGGCTACGAGCTCCTGATTGCAAAAGACCGGAAGCCTAGCTCACCATACCCCACCGCTCCGGAGCTCACTACAAAAGGGGCGGCTGTCGATGTTGATAGACAGCTCGCCCCGTTTTGTAGGCGGGGCGGGGGGGTGGTTTCACAAACGGAGGCGTTCCTTAAGGAACGCCTGCCGTTTTGTGGGCGGCCGCACTGACATCAGCAGTGATGTCAGTGGGGAGCTTCCTGCTCGATCAGAGCAGGAAGCTCCCTGGGGCTTGCGAGTGCCCAGACCCAACCTTAGGATCTGGTCGCAAGCCCCGATGGTCGCGATGGTGATCACCATCGCGACCATCACCCTGGTCGCTAGCTAAGCTGTGGGTGGTAACCCACAGCTTAGCTTGCGCCCAGGAGGCCGCACTAAAAAATACAAGCTGCCGCCCTCATTCAGAACGAGCGGTCGCTTCTTGCGACCGCCTCTGAATGAGGGCCTATATACGTTTTACTAATTATACTTATACGTTTTACTATAATACTAATTATACGTTACAGTTGCATATCTGCTGATTTATATACATCTTATTAAGATCCCTTCTTCCTTTGCTGCAATTAAGATCTCTTGTGTGTCTCTCATTAATCTTATCATTTATTATTTATTTATATTTATTTAATGTATTCCACATGGTTCATGACCAGCAGCCTGGTATGGTTTTTTAATTGTATGGTACACATGCTTATTATTTTTATATGTTTTATGTTATATTTGATCTGTTCCTGTAGATTGATTAATCTTATTAAATATTGATAATTATTTATTATCTTCTATATTCAGTACTACCTTCCTTTGTTTCCACATATTAGTTGGTACTTAATGACATTGATATAAATAGTTAGCATGCAATGATTTAGGTAGTAAAGCACAGTTAATTAGATGGTAAATCGGCAAGCAGAAGATTATGCATATCAAATAACTTTTCAATTGAGCTCTGCTTGAACCCATCATCAGCTGGCTTAATGTGCATACAACACACATAGCGATGTGCTCACAATCCCACAATGTGTACGATTTCTGAAGATGCGATGTACGACCTGCAGGAACGCGCATCGCATCGTGATCGTGAGTGGGGACTCATGATTTGGGCATATTTTACACGATCTGTAGTTCCGATGCGTCGGAATCGGCCAGATCGGGTAAAATATCGGCAAGTGTGTAGGCACCTTTACTAACAAATCGCTCAATTGTGCCATTTCAAATCAAATCTGCGAACTTGCTGCATAATCTTTTGCTTGCCAATTAACCATCTAATTAACTGTGCTTTGCTACCTAAATCATTGCTGGCTAACTAACTATTTATATCAATGTCATTAAGTATCATTTAATATGTACAATATTGGTTGTTGGTACTAATTTATGTACAAAGAATTCTTCCACCTGTGTTTTATATGTTTTTATATATTGAATAGATTTAAGTAAAAATATTTTAAATCAGCAGCTGAGTGTGAGCGCCCTTACTAATTTTTCTACTTTGGGTACTAATAAAAAGTGCCCATTTATGGACTGACTGCTATTTTAGTTGATCTTTATTGTGGGTGTTCTTCACTAAAACACTCCACCTGCCCCCAGTATATTGTATCCTGCACAGGGGGATCTAATTACCACTGATCAGACTGTCTGTAACTTGTTATTCTGTGTTGGTAGAAACAATGCTCACACACCGCCAGCTCAGGCTGCGGGGGACCCCGCTTGGAATCCATGCCGACTCTCTGCTGTAGCTGGGCAAGCGCTTGTCTATGTTATGTGGTATCCTGGCTCTGCATAGGAGCGGGTGCGCGGCTCTCTTCCGGCTTTATGTGTGCGGTCATATTACTGCTGATTACAAATCCAGCCTCCTACATAAACCCACTCTGGGGATGTGGGGACCCTAGACGTACAGTGTCACAAATCTGACCTGTCACACTGCTGGGGATGTGGGGACCCTAGACGTACAGTGTCACAGATCTGCCCTGTCACACTGCTGGGGATCCTAGAAGTACAGTGTCACAGAACTGTTCTGTCACACTGCTGGGGATGTGGGGGCCCTAGACGTACAGTGTCACAGATCTGTTCTGTCACACTGCTGGGGATGTGGGGGCCCTAGACGTACAGTGTCACAAATCTGACCTGTCACACTGCTGGGGATGTGGGGACCGTAGACGTACAGTGTCACAGATCTGCCCTGTCACACTGCTGGGGATCCTAGAAGTACAGTGTCACAGAACTGTTCTGTCACACTGCTGGGGATGTGAGGGCCCTAGACGTACAGTGTCACAGATCTGCCCTGTCACACTGCTGGGGATGTGGGGACCCTAGACGTACAGTGTCACAGATCTGCCCTGTCACACTGCTGGGGATGTGAGGACCCTAGACGTACAGTGTCACAGATCTGCCCTGTCACACTGCTGGGGATGTGGGGACCCTAGACGTACAGTGTCACAAATCTGTTCTGTAACACTGCTGGGGATGTGGGGACCCTAGACGTACAGTGTCACAGATCTGTTCTGTCACACTGCTGGGGATGTGGGGGCCCTAGACGTACAGTGTCACAAATCTGACCTGTCACACTGCTGGGGATGTGGGGACCCTAGACGTACAGTGTCACAGATCTGCCCTGTCACACTGCTGGGGATCCTAGAAGTACAGTGTCACATAACTGTTCTGTCACACTGCTGGGGATGTGAGGGCCCTAGACGTACAGTGTCACAGATCTGCCCTGTCACACTGCTGGGGATGTGGGGACCCTAGACGTACAGTGTCACAGATCTGCCCTGTCACACTGCTGGGGATGTGAGGACCCTAGACGTACAGTGTCACAGATCTGCCCTGTCACACTGCTGGGGATGTGGGGACCCTAGACGTACAGTGTCACAAATCTGTTCTGTAACACTGCTGGGGATGTGGGGACCCTAGACGTACAGTGTCACAGATCTGCCCTGTCACACTGCTGGGGATGTGGGGGCCCTAGATGTACAGTGTCACAGATCTGCTCTGTAACACTGCTGGGGATGTGGGGACCCTAGACGTACAGTGTCACAGATCTGCCCTGTCACACTGCTGGGGATGTGGGGACCCTAGACGTACAGTGTCACAGATCTGCTCTGTAACACTGCTGGGGATGTGGGGACCCTAGACGTACAGTGTCACAGATCTGTTCTGTCACACTGCTGGGGATGTGGGGACCCTAGACGTACAGTGTCACAGATCTGTTCTGTCACAGTGTTGGAGATATGAGGACCCTAGACGTACAGTGTCACAGATCTGCCCTGTCACACTGCTGGGGATGTGGGGACCCTAGACGTACAGTGTCACAGATCTGTTCTGTCACACTGCTGGGGATGTGGGGGCCCTAGACGTACAGTGTCACAGATCTGTTCTGTCACACTGCTGGGGATGTTGGGGCCCTAGACGTACAGTGTCACAAATCTGACCTGTCACACTGCTGGGGATGTGGGGGCCCTAGACGTACAGTGTCACAAATCTGACCTGTCACACTGCTGGGGATGTGGGGACCCTAGACGTACAGTGTCACAGATCTGCCCTGTCACACTGCTGGGGATCCTAGAAGTACAGTGTCACAGAACTGTTCTGTCACACTGCTGGGGATGTGAGGGCCCTAGACGTACAGTGTCACAGATCTGCCCTGTCACACTGCTGGGGATGTGGGGACCCTAGACGTACAGTGTCACAAATCTGTTCTGTAACACTGCTGGGGATGTGGGGACCCTAGACGTACAGTGTCACAGATCTGCCCTGTCACACTGCTGGGGATGTGGGGACCCTAGACGTACAGTGTCACAGATCTGCTCTGTAACACTGCTGGGGATGTGGGGACCCTAGACGTACAGTGTCACAGATCTGCCCTGTCACACTGCTGGGGATCGTAGAAGTACAGTGTCACAGAACTGTTCTGTCACACTGCTGGGGATGTGGGGGCCCTAGACGTACAGTGTCACAGATCTGCCCTGTCACACTGCTGGGGATGTGGGGATCCTAGACGTACAGTGTCACAAATCTGCTCTGTCACACTGCTGGTGATGTGGGGACCCTAGACGTACAGTGTCACAGATCTGCTCTGTCACACTACTGGGGATGTGGGGGCCCTAGACGTACAGTGTCACAGATCTGCCCTGTCACACTGCTAGGGATGTGGGGGCCCTAGATGTACAGTGTCACAGATCTGTTCTGTCACACTGCTAGGGATGTGGGGATCCTAGACGTACAGTATCACAAATCTGCCCTGTCACACTGCTGGGGATGTGGGGATCCTAGACGTACAGTGTCACAGATCTGTTCTGTCACACTGCTGGGGATGTGGGGATCCTAGACGTACAGTATCACAAATCTGCCCTGTCACACTGCTGGGGATGTGGGGACCCTAGATGTACAGTATCACAGATCTGTTCTGTTACACTGCTGGGGATGTGGGGATCCTAGATGTACAGTGTCACAGACCTGTTCTGTCACACTGCTGGGGATGTGGGGATCCTAGACGTACAGTATCACAAATCTGCCCTGTCACACTGCTGGGGATGTTGGGACCCTAGATGTACAGTGTCACACATCTGCTCTGTCACACTGCTGGGGATGTGGGGGCCCTAGACGTACAGTGTCACAGATCTGCCCTGTCACACTGCTGGGGATGTGGGGGCCCTAGACGTACAGTGTCACAGATCTGACCTGTCACACTGCTGGTGATGTGGGAACCCTAGACGTACAGTGTCACAGATCTGCCCTGTCACACTGCTGGGGATGTGGAGGCCCTAGACGTACAGTGTCACAGATCTGCCCTGTCACACTGCTAGGGATGTGGAGGCCCTAGACGTACAGTGTCACAGATCTGTTCTGTCACAGTGTTGGAGATATGAGGACCCTAGACGTACAGTATCACAGATCTGCCCTGTCACACTGCTGGGGATGTGGGGATCCTAGACGTACAGTGTCACAGATCTGTTCTGTCACAGTGCTGAAGATGTGGGGATCCTAGACGTACAGTATCACAGATCTGTTCCGTCTCACTGCTGGGGATGTGGGGATCCTAGACGTACAGTGTCACAGATCTGTTCTGTCACAGTGTTGGAGATATGAGGACCCTAGGCGTACAGTATCACAGATCTGTTCTGTCACACTGCTGGGGATGTGGGGATCCTAGACGTACAGTGTCACAGATCTGTTCTGTCACACTGCTGGGGATGTGGGGATCCTAGACGTACAGTATCACAGATCTGTTCTGTCACACTGCTGGGGATGTGGGGATCCTAGACGTACAGTGTCACAGATCTGTTCTGTCACAGTGTTGGAGATATGAGGACCCTAGGCGTACAGTATCACAGATCTGTTCCGTCTCACTGCTGGGGATGTGGGGATCCTAGACGTACAGTGTCACAGATCTGTTCTGTCACAGTGTTGGAGATATGAGGACCCTAGGCGTACAGTATCACAGATCTGTTCTGTCACACTGCTGGGGATGTGGGGATCCTAGACGTACAGTGTCACAGATCTGTTCTGTCACAGTGCTGGAGATGTGAGGACCCTAGACGTACACTATCACAGATCTGTTCCGTCTCACTCTGGGAATGTGGGGATCCTAGACGTACAGGGTCACTCTTTATATTCTTTTTAAATAATAATAATAATTTTATTTATATAGTGCTTTTCTCCTAAAGGACTCAAAGTGCTTTACATTTACAGTACAAAATACAAAATAAGCTTAAACAAGGGACATTAGTGAAATGCTTGGGTGAAGAGGTAAGTCTTTAGTCTATTTTTGAAGGATTCTAGAGTGGAGGCCTCTCGAACTGTGCAGGGAAGTGAGTTCCTAAAGGTTGGAGCCACAAAACTGAAAGCTCGACCCCCAGACGAATTCCGTGAGATTCTAGGTACTGTTAATAGTCCTTCGTCAACGGATCACAGTAATCGAGTGGGACAGTAAGGAATCAGAAGCTGCTTAAATGAAGCTTAGAGAGTCATACCTAGAGTTTTAAATATCCAGCTGTTTGGTTATGTTACTGTACCCATAGCATCTAATAATCACATATACAGAATGTACTCAGTCACTGTGTGTCTCCTACAGATGGAACCAGTAGCACACATATCCCAGAGAGATGTCTCCGACCAATTTATTCCCAGGATTGGTTAGAAGAGAATCACAGGATCCCACAGGAGGATCAGGTATTATAGGCTCTTCCCAAGGATTGAAATTCCAAAGTGACTTTGTATTAATTAATTAATCAGCTTCTAATTAATTGTCTTACATGCTTATATTATTCTATTATACTATTTATTCTCAAATAATGTACTCAGACAATATTAAAGTGTTTTCTTCTTTATTGCTATAGAGGGCACAGGGACAATGCTGGTATAGGGCTGTGCAATAGGACTGGGTACCAAACAGTTAATCTTCTTTGACATCAAGACCGCCCAGCCTCCTCCCCTATACCCCGCCCCCAGCTCCAGGCAGGCCAGTTCTCGTTTGGTGCCGGCAGGAGCCGGGCACACTTCTAACGGTGCTGCTGATGGAGCCTCAGTCTTTATTTTATTTAATTCTAATTGAGTGAGCATCGCTATAGGACGCTTAACGCTGCCTCTACACCAACCCCTAGCGTCGGTGGCCGTGGCGCTGGCGACTGGGTAAGTGACCTTGGCCATGTCCTCCACAAGCACAGAGGACCGCAGCCGTTGCCACGGGGATCAGGTAAGGCAGCTTCCTGCTTGCAGGTAGCCACATTGGTGTAGCTTCACCCACCGATGCTGGAGGCCTCCGGCGGGTCTCTGACAAGCTGTTCAGACCCCCGCTGGACCACCAGGGCACATAGATAAATGGGGCTCTGTACTAGCAGCAGCCATTTTCCCTTGGAGCTCCATGTTAGAAGGTGGAGATGGGCTTTCTATGTTAGCTCCTCCCCCATCCACTGGTGCATTCCCTCACAGGCTTTCCAGCAAGAGGGTTTCTCCTGCTCTCCCTCCCACAGAGACGCTCAGTGGCCATTTTCAGTGCAACAGCCGGCTGCAGACAGACTCAGGACAGCTGGGCTCCTGTCTCCCTGTATACCTCCCTCTCAGTTCAGGTTATGCAGTTAAGCTCCTTCCAGCTGACTGAGGCTTGGACTGTTTAGCACTTACTGCCCATTATATCTATTTTGCATTGAATGTACTGTGTGCTTGTTCTTATAGAAAGGTTTTTTTTTTTCCTTCTGCCTGTCAGTTTTTCTGTCCTGTTTAACTTCATACAGTCTATCTGTGTACTTGGCAGTTAATACTTTTGCTAACAGGGTGAGGAGTTCACTGTGCCCCCCTTTTATTACACCCCACTTGTTACTTTGTGCGGCTTTACATTCAGTGCACCGACCCCTTATTGCACACATCTGTTGCTGCAGCTTCATGTGTGGGGATTGCCTTGAATTCTACCATGTTTTCCAGAGGCAAAGTGTCACGACCGAGCACTGAAACTACCTCTGATGAGGTTAAGAACCGGGGGAGGGTTTAGGATAGCTGTAGGGAAATGACGAGAGTGACAGACTAAGGCCCTGATTCAGAGCCGGACGCTCTGACCAGAGCGCTCGCTCTGAATCAGGGCCCACCTCCATAATTATGGAGCGTCCTCCTGGACGCTCGTATAGCTGTGGGTCACCACCCACAGCCTATACGAGCGTGCAGGTTGATGGTCGCGATGGTCTTGACCATCGCGACCATCGCCTCTGCGAGCCGGAGCCTGCGGTTGAGTTTCTCAACCGCAAGGCCCGGAGTGATTTTGGCTCTATCAGAGCCAAAATCACTCCCACTGACATCACTAGTGATGTCAGTGGGCCGGCTTCTGACGGTAGGCGTTGCCTTGGGAACGCCCCCGTCTGGGAGGCACGCCCCCGACACGCCCACCAAAGGGGGCGTGCTGTCAATCAACATCGACAGCACGCCCCCTTTGATCAGACACAACGAGCGAAGGAAAGTCCTTCGCTCGCCGCGTCACGCGCATGCGCACGAAGGAGCTCCCTCTGTCGTGCGCATGCGCAGTGCACACCATCGACCCACTTGCGAGCTGACAGCCGCTCGCGAGTGGGTCTGAATCAGGCCCCAAGTCTCCTAATTGCGGCCAAACCCAGGTTTGGCTAGACCTACCCAGAGGCGCGGAATCTAACCCACTTGGTGGTTTTCTCCAGTGACTCCTCCAATTGGGACTTGGTTTTCGTCGCACCAAGTGAGCAGGTCGCGGCCCTCTGGACAGGTACCTGGGAGTGACTGAAGACTAGAGTAATATACCGAACACAACTAACACAGGGAACACTGAAAATAACACGGAGGAATGGCTTGTACTGAGATGCAGGGACTTAATACACTGGTATGCTCCGGAAAGGTACTGGATGTGAACAGAGGCCCTGATTCAGAGCTGGACGCTCTCACAGAGCACTCGCTCTGAATCAGAGCCGGGCTATTTTTTTTTGAACGGCCTCCTAGCCGCTCGCATAGCTGTGGGTGACCACCCACAGCTATAGCGAGCGGCCAGGAAGATGGTCGCGATGGTCAAGACCATCGCGACCATCGGGCTTGCGACGAGACCCTTGTGGTAGGGTCTCGTTGCCGCAAGCCCCAGAGAGATTTAGGCTCTAACAGAGCCGAAATCTCTCCCACTGACATCAGTCGTGATGTCAGTGGGGCCGCCCCCAAACGGAGGCGTTCACATGGGAACGCCTCCGTTTGGGCAGCCACTCCCCCGGCCCGCCCACCAAAGGGGGCGAGCTGTCACTCAACATCAACAGCTCGCCCCCTTTGTTGCGAGACCCGGAGCGACGGAGTGCCCGTCGCTATCCGGGTCTCACGCATGCGCACTGGCCCACCATCGACCCGGTTGCATGCGCACAGTGCTCGCAACCGGGTCTGAATCAGGTCCAGAGTACACGAAGATTCCACTTGGGACGCTCTGGAGATGTAAACTGAACTTGTACTGAAGCAGAGGGATAAAGTACACAATGGTGTGTACTTTGTACACGATGGTGTGTATTTTGTACACAAAGGTGCGACTCTGGACGCACCAGCAGATGACCTTGAAATAGTACACAAAGATGTGTATTTTGTACACAGCTGTGACTCCGGATGCACCGGCAGAGGACTTGAAAGGATGCACAGTGGTGTGTACCTGTATACACAGGAAGAACTTGTACTGAACAGGGGTACTTGAATACACGGAGGTGCGACTTGAGACACACAGGATGAATTGTATTGAACACAGGGACTGGATACACGGAGGTGCGACTTGAGACACACAGAATGAATTTGTACTGAACACGGTGGAGTGGATACACGGAGGTCACAGAGAAAACACAAGAAGCCAGGAACACAGAGGAAAGTAATACGACCTCTGGAACATGAGACGGTTGTCACAGGGAATGACTACGTGCAGTCATACAGCGATGTTGATCAGCAACTTCCTGTTGCAGGAGTCAGACCTAAATACCCTTAGGCAGCTGGTCATTGGATCATGAGATCAGCTGGGAGACCGCAGGGCTGCCATTGGAGGAGACTGATCAGGTGAATGAACCAACATGGCTGCACCAATGCCCGCTAACACGGAAGTCAGGACACACGCATGGAAGTCCTAGCGGACCCCGGGGAGAATCCTCAGCCCTAACCCATCACTACAACTGGCTTCTGAACGCCTCGGAGCCTAAAGACACCAGTTCAGTGGTGAGTAAGGCCGATCCCAGGCCGCATCCTGACACAAAGCACCTAAGGAGGTGGGAGCTTCTGTGTTGCGTACATGTAGATCTTGTTATGTTGGTCTCTCCCCGTAGGATAAAGTCCAGGACGGCGTCTGTATCCGGTGCTGCACAGATGTGCAGCAAGAGGTCCCATCCACAGGTAATGTCACAGCTAGTTGACTGTTTGCCAAACCTCCCTTCGATGGGTGCTGCAGTCTAATCTGCAGCCACCAGCTTTGGAACCACCATGGACAAGTTAATTCAGGGTTTGATGCAGGTATCTGCCTCCTTCCAGCAGGTGCTGGATAAGGACATGCTTCTAAACACGGACCATCTAGGCGGAAAGGTACTACCACTCAGTCTGCTTATGCTTCGGGCTCTGAGGTTTTCTTAGACCTTGAGGAGCTCGGGTCCATTGCTTCAGTTGTGGAAACCTCCTCTGTCCAGGAGGAATCCTCGTCTCAGGTAGATGTAGCGACCTTGATTAAATCGAGGACGAGGAACCGGTCCCTAGATCCAAGGTTCTGGTTTTGAAGTGGCAAAAGCGTATTTCTGTTGAGTTCCCTAAGTCAGAACAGCTGGAGGATCTCTTAGCGAAGGCTTAGACCATTCCTAATAGACACTTTCAGGTCTCCAAGCGCATTGCAACCTTTTATTTGCTCCCTGCCGAACAGCATCACAAATGGGTCTCTCCTCGATTGATACGCATATTGCTCGCCTAGTTAAGAACTCTAACTTTACTATCCCTAATATGGCTTCCCTTAAGGACCCGATAAATAGGAAGTTGGAAATCTTCCTTAAGGTTTTTTCCCATGCAGGTGCTATCGCGCGCCTGGCTATAGCTTCCGCTTGGGTGGCTAAGGCCATCGGCAGTTGGATGGATGCCCTAGAAGACGACCTCTCTTCTGGTACTCCCAGGAACCAGTTATTGTCCCTAGTGGCACATATTAAGGAGGCCCTTGACACTAGTATCCTAACCTCCAAAGTGTCAGCTTATCCCGATGGCACTAGGAGAGCCCTCTGGCTTCGTTCCTGGCATGCAGGCTCAGATTCTAAGAAGGCCCTGGTGGCTCCAACTTTATTCTGAGGACATTATTGTTGCCACAGTGGCGGCAACCTAGACAGCGTTTCTATCATCTGCAGCGGCTCATAGATCACAAGCATCTAATTTTCGCTCCTTTCGTCCCCAGGGAAAGGCTAGGGGCCAGTCTTCCTCCATGTCCCAGGGTTCTTCCTCCAAGGGTTCCAAGCCCTAAAGCAAACAACCCTGGGCTGCCAGATGTCCAACCACCAAGCTCGTGTCTTCATTAAAATCATGGCAGCTTTTTTATCGCACAGATATGTCAGGATTTTTCCTTACCTGGACGATCTTCTTATCCTGGCCCAGTTTCCGGATGTCCACAGGGCACATCGTCATCTGGCGATAGATCTTCTGCAATCTCACGGGTTATTATCAGTTGAAGAAAGTCTTCTTTAACTCTGCATCAGCATTCACTACTGCATGCGGATCCTGGGCTCACTTGTCTCCACCTTCGACATGGTGGAATACACCCAGATTCACTCCCGGCTGCTTCAGAGGGAAGTTCTGACCCAATGGAAGGATATTATCTCCAGATCAAGACGCAGACATTCATCCTCTCTTGGGAGGTCCGGCTCTCCCTCTGGTGGTGAGTCCAGGTGTCCCACATGGACAAGGACCACCCTTTTTAGATTCAGAATTGGGTTCTGTTCACCACCAACGCCAGTCTGCTCAGGTGGGGGGCAGTAACCTGCTAGCAGTCCTTTCATGGTAGGTGAACGTTTCAGGAGAGCCGCCTTCTGATCAACATTCTAGAGCTCTGGGCGGTGTTGCCGTCTCTGTGTCTAGTGCAACCGATCCTCCAGCATCGTCTAGTCCAGGTTCAGCCTGTTATGATACCTGATGATCTCCTGCGCTGTCAAAACTTAAACAAAGTACCCTTCGCCAATGACAACCCTCTTTTCTGGAACACACACTTGTTCCTAGGTACGTGACAGTGCAGAAGCCCAGGCATCAAAATATACACATAGAATGTGACACTCTAAGAACTCATATAAGGATCTACACCTAGATTCTCAGGAGGTCTCCCATCCTTACTGCTTAGCTTCCCAAACTAGACAGAAGAAGTCTGTCTAAAGCTAATTGATGTAGTAATACAAATAACATTCCTAGTAAGTGATTACCAGCATACTCTCTTGCAGTTAATGTCACTGCAAGTTAGTAACTAACAAGGTTTCAAGTTAGCTACGTAAAATAAAGCAGCTAACAAAATTGCATGCAGTTATATCTTCACTAAATTGATACTATATATAATCTTAAGCAATAGTAACAGTTCCAGAATGAGAATTCAATAAACATGAGAGAAATTGCAAAATTCAGTAATTTCTTTAGATAGACAGCAAACTGCAGGACAAGAACTTTCAGAACACATGGACTGTCTAGAGTAGTATATAATCCAGGTGTACATCTGCTAGCGATAATATTTAATAGAATGTATCCAGGATACTTAGCAGATGAAGAAACCAGCAATCCTTTCAAGGCATCTTGCAAACAGCTAGAACCAGGGATCAGGCAAGACATGGAATCCTGTGGGAGACTCAGCCAGAACAGAACAACCCACACAGGCCCAATTGACCAGGCCAACGCCCAGGCTGACATCATCATAACAGGTGAACAAGTCAGCAACCCTTCTAATGATTCAGTCTAGATTCGACCAGCCGGGAACAGATATAACACAGCCATCAGGGAGGCATTCGCAGTTGCGATGCCATGAAGGAGATGAGTCGCATTCTCAGCTGGGAAGAGCTTCATCTTCCAGCTCTGTCGGCGGTCTTCATTCCAGGGGTCCAGGATTGGGAAGAAGACTTCTGTCAGGTTTCGGCCTAGGATCGGCCGTTACTCACCACGGTGCCTACTTCCCCTGACTTCTCAAGCGGTCAGACGTCAGGTGCAGCGGCGAGTGACGCGCTGAGGATTATGCCTTAGGTGCACTTGGACATCCATGTGCTGCTCCGTGATTTGGTTACCGAGGTTGCGCAGCCATGACAGTCTTCACCTGACTAACCCTTCGTCAAATGGTAGCATGGTCCAATGGTCTGCTACCATAGGGTTTGTTACTGGGCTCTGGACAAAAGGAAGTTGCCTATACAATGTCGTTACTACTAGTGTTTGTTTGCCGTCCCTTCGTTCCAGGTTACCTTGCTTTTCTGCTCTCGAGTCATTTTTAGTCACTCACCTGTGCCAGCGGTGCATCCGATACCTTGCCCACGTACTCAGTGCAACATCCGAGTACAACTATTGTGTCACTCTCCTGTGCCAGTGGTGCGTCTGATACCTTGCCCGCGTACTCAGTATAACATCTGAGTACAACTACAGTGCCACTCTCCTGTATCAGCGGTGCATCTGGATACCTTGCCCGCATACTCTGTACAACATCTGAGTACAACTACAGTGTCACTCTCCTGTGTCAGCAGTGCGCCTGATACCTTGTCCGCCTACTCAGTACAACATCCAAGTACAGAATCATCGCTAGTGCTTCTTTCAGAAGTACACTCTCCTGGACCTCATCAGTGTTATCTCCCTCCATTTCCCACCTGTATCGGAAACCTGACCAAAGGGCCGCAACCTGCTTGCTGGGTGCAGCTTAAATTCATATCCCGCTTGGAGGGGTCACTGGTGAACACCTCCCAGCAGGTTAGATTCCGCGCCTTTTAGTCAGGTCTCGTCAACATCCGATACTTGTGGATGAGGAGGACATACATCCAGGTCCCTCGTCTCCAATTCCTTCCATAACCCAGGACCTCAGCTTTCAGCTCCTCAGTAGGAGATCCTCCTGAGCCAGTCGTGACAACTTCATAAACTTTCACTCGAATCGGGTTGTTTTTCAGACACAGGCTACCTTCTGAAGTTAGTTTCTCGGTTCCACATCCACTAGGAGATTGTGGATTCAGCTTTTCAGTCTCCTGATTCTTCGCTGAAGGAGTCCTCTTTGGATGTAGTGAGGGCCCCCCAGATCTATGTAGACGCACTAGGAATATCCGCAAGTCCGGTTCCCTCTTTGTGCTCTATGGCTTTCACAAACAGGGCTGGCTGGCTATGAAGCAGACCTTGGCCTGCTGGCTTTGTTTGACTATCCACCACGTGTATGCGGCGGCAGATCTCCCAGCATCGGCCGTGGTGACATCAAATTCCTCCAGGTTGATAGGTACTTCTTGGGCAGCTCGCCAGGGTGCAGCTTTGCAGGGTAGCTACGTGGTCTTCTGTCTACACGTTTTGCTTTTCTATTCCTTTGACACCATCGCCTCCGCAGATGTGGCATTTTGAGCTCTCAGTGCAGCTCAGGAGTGTTTCCTCCCTTAGGGGAATTACTGGATGTCCCAGCATCATCCCTGTGTCCCCTATGGCAATGAAGACGAAAAAGAGATTTATGTTCTTACCTGGTGAAATCCTTTTCTTAAAGTTCCATAGGGACCCAGGGCGCCCCTCTTATGCACCTGACTTGCGGTGGTTTGTTCTGTTTCTGGTTCCCCTGTCCATCTCTTTGGTGTGTTTGTACCTGTGTGTGTGCCAGTCTTCCTTCTCCTTCTCGCTCCTGCCTTGGGCTTGCTACCTTAACTGGCCTGCCTGGGGATGTGATTAGCGATACTGAATTTGAACCTCTATACGCTCCTACCTATACCTTCTAAAGCCTGCCAATAAACCTCTAAGATTCACGCTTATTTGCATACGCAGTCATACAGTAAATAAAGACCTTAGACCTTGAACATGTGTTTCCAAAGCACAAAGTATTATTCAAGTAAAAGTACAGTCAATTATACGCTATGATCCAAGTACAATTTAGCGCAAAGAATTATACGGACCCAGGATACAGTTATACATACGCAAGCGCTCTGGACCAGATACCGGCATCAGCAAGAAACCTCCGTCATTCAGCATTCAGCAAGAAGACTCCAGACTGGGGTCACAACACACACATTTATACCCTCACAGAAACAGACAACACAATAGAGAGGAGTATTGCTAATGCCATTGGTTCCCAATACAGGTGCATCTGTTACAGAGCATTTAACAGGTTGATTCAAATAGACACAGTCCAGCCTCCGACAACTGGTTGCCTCTGTTTTCCCGCCTCATGCAAATCCTAACAGTTGGTCATACAATGTAGATTTCGGTGCTTTAAGTCTCTGCGGTCCATAAGTTGAGAATGCATGTTGCGATCTTCACACCGATGATACCGGAATGCTGTTGAAAGAGTGCAGATCAGTATAATACCAAACATGACTTACTTATCACGTATAAAACCTTAGCTACCAAATAACCTTTATTTCACAGCAATTATAATAAATGAACAAACTTGAATCTTATACTTTAAAGCTTATGGAACCTTTTATGTGAATATGTAATGTGTAAGTATTTGGTGTTTGATATAAAGACGTTAGTTAACTTGGGGCAGATGCGTGCGCATGAAGCTAATAAACAGCGTTTTCATACAGGATCTTATGCATTCGCTAATATGCGACATGTTAACAGCGCAAGTATGCGTATTTATGTGTGTATGAGAAATGGTGAAAGATGCAATCGCATGATGCTAATAGTAACATCGCCATATGTACTTAAGTGTGAGTTTATCTAAAATGGAGCTTGGGCGGCCATTCGCAAAATGGCGTCTTGCGATCTCATTTCCAAAATGGCGTCTTGCAACCAGTCGCAAGATGGTGTCGTTACGATCTAAGTTTAAGCTGATCTTGTCTCAGCCAATTATCCAGCTTCGACAGGATATAGAAGGGAAGGAGGCTTGGCTGCTCTGAAGTCAAAGAAGATTAACTGTTTGGTTCCCAGTCCTTCTGCACAGCTCTATACCAGCGTTGTCCCTGTGTCCCCTATTGAACTCGAAAAAAAGGATTTAACCAGGTAAGAACATCAATCTCCTTATTTGATTGTTTTGTGGGTAATTTAGGATGAAGACTTGACTGATTTTAAGGTGGAATATATAAAGGTGGAAGAAGAGATGTATCTGACTAATATAAAGATGGAAGATACAGAGGGAGAAGAAGAGACGTATGTGACTGATATGAAGGCAGAAGATATAGAGGAAGAAGAGACTTATGTGACTGATATAAAGGCAGAAGATCCAGAGGGAGAAGAAGAGACGTATCTGACTGATAATAAGGCAGAAGATGTGAGGTGTGAGGAAATCCCTACAGATATCAGCACAGGTGAGTAATAAACACTTATTACAGAATAGAGTCACATATTCTCATTTTTCAGTCACTACAGCAATCTCCTATCCTACACCCTCTGTCAGTGAACAGTTTATAGATTTAAAAATCGAATATGTGATGGTTACTGAAGAATCATCCACAATTTATTTGAGACTTGGAAAGTGCATTCAGATTGATGGAATGTAGTCTAAGTCTGAGGCATGTCATGTTTTGTACTCCTACAAGACAATAGACCATTTGGTATCTGAAAGAGAGCTTTCAAATGAGTCAGAGCAAAGATACTGGATGAGGGCCAGGTCCATGCAGTGGAAGGAAGGCAGAAAGCTTATTTGCCAGAGCTTGAGGAAGATAACTCGGAGTAACTGTGTAGGGTGTAGATGTTCCTAATTTGTGTAATCAATTTTGTAATTTCTCATTCTCATGGACAATGTTTGCACATTTTTCCAGGAGCAAAGGCGGACCAGAGACTGTAATCTTAATGTGCACCAGTACTTGAGGATGACCATTCCTGTTATTATTGTTACGTTCCTCAGACATTATAAAGGTCCCAATTTTTGAGGATGATCTAGGACAGAGGTTCCCAAACGTGGTCCTCAAGGGACCCCAACAGTTCAGGTTTTAGAGATATCCATGGTTGAGCACAGGTGGTTAAACCAAATTCACTGAGGTACTAATTAAGTCACCTGTGTTCAACCATGGATATCTCTAAAGAAGGACCCAACCTCATTGTGGTATAGCTAAATCCAGTAATACCACATGATAATGAGATGTCTTTTTAATTATACCTTCACCTTCAAGCCTAGAGTTAGCTATATCTGTACCACTTCTACTTGGGGACAGACCCATTATGAAAGTGTCCAGCAAGAATTGATGTCACCTAGAACCCGCCGACATATGCCCAGTTCTCTCACCTCTAGCTTTGTGTCAGATGTTCCTTGATTGAGGCTATTGATGACGGGAGCACACATAAAAAGTTCCTCAGCCTCTTTTTATCATGTCTATACTAATTAGAGACAACTGGTCTCCCTCTCATAGACCGAGATCCTTAGTCTTAAACACAAGACTGAAGTGTTCCTGAAGATTTACATAAAATATATTTACCTGTGTTAGGTGGCCACTCTTCGGAGATGTCCAGGATGTGGATGATCCTTTGTCAGTAGACCTTGAAGACCAGCAGGAGCCCCCAATTGATAAGATGGTTCTTAGGATGAATTGGTGGCCGCAAATTCTTGTTAGAATATAAGATTGATGTATTAGCAAAATAAATGCAGATAAAGTATTAGTGATTAACGGTAACACTATTACAGCCAGGCCAGTGTAACCCAAGTGGGGTTCTGTCTACAATACCGAAATACACGTCCTTTATTCATTATAATTAATGTATGAGTCTACTACAGTCTTGCTTCTCATTGGTTGGCGTGTTGATCTTGGGATCTTCCAAACGCCTGCTGAAATGGTTATAGCAGGTCTTTGGGTGATCCGTGAGCTAGGGTGGAAGTACCCCCAGAAACCAGAGCTGCTGACACTGCGCCTGGAGGCGGGGATCTGTGTTCGGCCCTGGACTGGGAGGTGATGGAGCGTGCAAGGACCAGTTGTTCTGCCGCAGGACAGTCACTGTGGTGTTTGGAGGGGCACTTGGAGGGAAGGAGGGTGGAGGAAGCCACAGGATGAGGGATGGGGATGCTGCTGGGGGCCTGGCCTGACAAGCATATGTGGTCAGTGGTTAGAAGCAGCACACTATGGAGAGAGAGGCAGCAGATGTAGGGTACGAGGGCTGGCATTAAAGCTAGGCTGAAGTTATGTCCTCTGAGGCCCCGAGTTCTTAGCTTATTCCTTGCAAATGTCCACTCTCTCCCAAGTACACTGGATGATATGCAGGTGGATGTGGCTAACAAACTTGTTCTATTTTTATATTCACAGAGACCTGGCGGCATACCGCTGTTCCTAATTCCGCTATATGGCACATGGAACGGATGTTATTTAGATCATACAGCACCCAGGAACCAGGTAAGCTTGTAGGTGGCAGCCTCTGTATTTAAGTGAATGATATGTGGTTCTACAATGCTGCCCTTATTGAGACTTTCTCCTCCGTGGATGTAGAATATTTATTCATTAAGTGCAGGCCCTTTTATTTGCTTAAAGAAATCTTATCAGTGACAGAGGTGGCTGTTTATATACCCCACAGGCAAATGTGGGTTGTGCTTTGGACATTGTATGTAACGCCCTAGCTAAACAACCATCCACCTATGTGGAAGGAGCAGGGGACTTTCATCAAGCAACAATTGGTCCTACCAAAGTTTTGGAAGAATGCTATGGTCCCATCTCATGGAAGGAATGTCCTGGACCAGGTGTACACAAACTTTAAAATGGCCTAGGAGACTGTTGTATGTCCTAATATTGGAAACTTAGACCATTCTTCGTTGTTCGTTGCCTGGAGAGGTTATGAGGAGGTTACAGGATAGCTTAGACTTTATAAATTGAGACATGCTAATGGAGAAACCTAAGGCAGAAGGGACTATAGATGTAGATCCTCTTGTCTCTATGGCTCTAGGCCAGGCTTGTCGAACTCAAAATACCAACTGGGCCGAATTTTCAAGGTCTACGAGTGAGTGGGCCGCAACAAAAAAAAAAAAGTCTTATATGCAAATTTGAAAGGTTTATTATTAATAAAAACCAATGCAATGCTCCCTGTAGTAGTGCCCCTTATGCAATTCTACCCTATATTACTGCCCCTTTTGCAATGCCCTCTGAATTTGTGCCCCTTATGCAGTGCCCTAGTATTGCCCAGTATGTTGTGCCCTCAGTAATGTCCTTAGTAGTGCCTCTTATGCAGAGTCCCCAGTAATGCCCCTTATGTTGTTGTGCCCCCAGTAATGCCCCTTATGCAGAGCCCCCAGTAATGCCGCTTATGCAGAACCCCCAGTAATGGCCCTTATGATGTTGTGCCCCCAGTAATGCCCCTTTTGCAGAGCCCCCAGTAATGCCCCTTATGTTGTTGTGCCCCAGTAATGCCCCTTATGCAGAGCCCCCAGTAATGCCTCTTATGCAGAGCCCCCAGTAATGCCCTTAGTAGTCCCCCATTAATGCCCCTTATGCAGAGCCCCCAGTAATCCCCTTAGTAGTGTCCCCATTAATGCCCCTTATGCAATGCCACAGTAATGCCCTTTTATGCAGAGCCCCCAGTAATGCCTCTTATGCAGAGCTCCCAGTAATCCCCTTAGTAGTGCCCCCATTAATGCCCCTTATGCAAAGCCCCCAGTAATGCCCCTTTATGTAATGCCCCAGTAATGCCCTTTTATGCAGTGCCCCCAGTAATGCCTCTTATGCAGAGCCCCCAGTAATGCCCCTAGTAGTGCCCCCAGTAATACTTCTTATGCAGAGCCCCCTTTATGCCCCTTTATGCAGAGCCCCCAGTAATGCCCTTAGTAGTGCCCCCAGTAATGCCCCTTATGCAGAGCCCCCAGTAATGCCTCTTATGCAGAGCCCCCAGTAATGCCCCTAGTAGTGCCGCCAGTAATACTTCTTATGCAGAGCCCCCAGTAATGCCCCTTTATGCAGAGCCCCCAGTAATGCCCTTAGTAGTGCCCCCAGTAATGCCTCTTATGCAGAGCCCCCAGTAATGCCCCTAGTAGTGCCCCCAGTAATACTTCTTATGCAGAGCCCCCTTTATGCCCCTTTATGCAGAGCCCCCAGTAATGCCTCTTATGCAGAGCCCCTAGTAGTGCCCCCAGTAATACTTCTTATGCAGAGCCCCCTTTATGCCCATTTATGCAGAGCCCCAGTAATGCCCTTAGTAGTGCCCCCAGTAATGCCCCTTATGCAAAGCCCCCAGTAATGCCCCTTTATGCACAGCCCTAGTAATGCCCCTTTATGCACAGCCCCAGTAATGCCCCTTATTTTGTGCCTCCAGTAATGCCCCTTATGCTTTGCTCCCTCCCAGTATAGAACAGACCCCACTTACCTCTATCTTACTTACCAGTCTTCACGCTGGCCGCTGGGCACCACTCCCCCGTAGACTCCTGCCGCTCACTGGATCTAACTACATCCAGCAGGGCAGGCCGCTCACATAGCGGGTGATGTCATGACGTCACCTGCGCATCCGCGAACTGCATCTCTGGCAACGCTGGCCTCTGAAGCGATCAGAGGCTTCTCTGATCGCTTCAGAGACCAGCGTTCCAACACAAATATTATGTAGCCCAGTCGCTCCGATCACGGCAGGGGTGACTGGGCCCACATAATATATGAATTTGGGCCCACATGGTTGGGCCACATAAATAGCTTCTTTGGGCCGCATGCGGCCCACGAGTTTGACATCCCTGCTCTAGGCTATGGGGCATATTCAATTAGAAGCGAAAAGCCGGAAAGGTTTCGCCTGCCGTACTTTTCGCCGACTTCGCGTGTTTTGGAGGCAAACATTTTTCGTCCGCAGCCCCGCTTTTCGCCATATTCAATTCCAAAGGACGCGAAAACGGGAACCAGCGAAACGCAAACAGGCGAAATGTGCTGTTAGATTTGGGGAAAACAGCCTGACACCCCCCAAAAAGATGCTCTCACATTGGGGATCAATGTAGATGCCCCCGAATAGCCCTAATGAAGCTATTTGGGGTACTTAAATGCTGACAATAGCCGCTAATTAGCGTCTTTGCACAAGTGGTGAAGAATAGCATTTAGCAGTTTTTTTTTAAGAATCCCAGCAAATTTGGGGTACATGAAAATGGGTGCAAGTATGGTTAAAAAGTGCAAAAGTGATGTTTTAAAAACGCACCTTCAGCAAGCACCTGTAATAAAAAAACACCTCCCCCATACTTGCAGACCCCCCAAAAGCTTATTTCGCTAGTTTTTAAGTATGTTCCCCAACTTTGTACTTTTCACCCCCTTTTTCAAAGTCATTTTTTGGGGTGTTCTTCAAACTTTTTAGGATTTTTTTTTGACACAGTTAACCTTTGGGGGCCTGTCCCAAGGGTGCAGGGTGGTTTCCCCACCTTTGCACCCCAAAACCGCAATTCTGCACTTTTTCCCGCCTGCTTTCATAGGCGAATCTTTTTCACCTATGCCAATGCATTGACTTTCCGCGTATGCAAAAAGTCTATGGAATTGAATGCGGGGATAAGTTTTCACCTGGCGAAATGACGTCATCGGCGATACTTCTCCGCCGAAAACGACTTTTCGCGTCTAATTGAATATGCCCCTAAATCGGTTGTTGTGTAGAGCGTGTAATAGTGTTTATGGGAATTTCCTAACAACAAATCCTGGTTAAACGGGGCGGTCCATTCTCTACTTAAGGCTCGTGATAGCGCTTTTACATCTAGGGATAAAGACCGTTACGAAATCGGCAGGTCTGAATGGAGGAGAGGCATTAGGAAGGCTAAAATAGATTATTCTGTAAGGACGGAGGATACATTTAATCAGAACAAGGATCCGAGGAGCATGTGGCTGTGTACCCAAGATATTACTGATTATAAGCCTAAAAGGGCAGATAAGAGGGGTAATAGTTCCTTAGTGGAGGATTTGTTTTATTCTCGGTTTGATGATAATAAGTTGCTTGCTAAGGCCCTGAAGACTCGGCCTCAGGAATCACCTCTGGTGTTAGGGGAAACGGGAGTCCGGGAGAGTCTGCACAGACTATGTCCTAGCAAAGCTGCAAGCCCAGTAATGGGAGTCCTGGAGGGTCTGCACAGACTATGTCCTAGCAAAGCTGCAAGCCCAGTACCGGGTGTCCTGAAGGGTCTGCATAGACTATGTCCTAGCAAAGCTGCTGGCCGGATGGGACTCATGTAAAAATCTGCTGTAAGAACTTTTCCCTAATTGTTTAATTCGTTTCTCGCTCACTGTTTGAAGCCCAAAGTGCTTTAAAGTCACTTCTATTGTCCCTGTCCCAAAAAGTGCTACAACTAAATGTCTAAGTGATGACGTCCCATCGCTCTGACATCTCTGGTTATGAAATGCTTTGAGTGTCTGATGTTACGGCAGAGCAAGTCTCATTTTGCTGCTGAGTTTGATCTGCTTTTAATACCGTAATCCTGGTTTCTTTGGTATCAAAATAATTTGACCTAGGTCCAATGGGTACACATGTAATTTAGTTTTAGACTTCCTGATAGATCGACCCCAAGTGGTGAACTTGGGGAATTGACTGCAGGGGAAGTGCTGGTAAAACAGGAGCCTTGCAGTGTTGTGTTCTTAGGGCCTGATTCAGAGCCGGACGTTATTTGCGCTCGCTCGTCCAGAAAAAGGGGCTGGCTATTTAAATTAACCATTCGCTCTTTGCGGTCTGTTCACGCCTGTATGTCTGAACGAGCGAACAAAACATGCAAACGTAATTTTAAAAAAAACGCCCCCTGGCCGCTCGCATCATACGTCATGTCCGCTATTTATTAGATTAATCGAGTACATCGGATGGCGTATGAACTGCTCGCTATTCTTGTGGTTGGTTTTTCCTCCCACAATCATGCGAGCAGTTCTAACTATAAAACAACCAAGTGACGTGGTCGATGACACTGCTTTATTAATTATGCATACCCTTAAAACGCCCGTTTTGACCGTTTGGCACGCCTGCGTTCTGATCTCCACTCCCCGTTTTCAAGCACCTTCCCCTGTTAGCATCCACAAACGCCTCATTCTGTCACTCAAAATAGCAGGCATTCGCTATTTAGCGAGCACACGATTTTCGGCCGAACTGACTGGTTCGCGCATGTGTATTAAAATCCGTACGCATGCGCAGTTGTGCGAACATCGGTCGGAATGAACGAGCGGCCGCTTACGAGCAGCTCTGAATCAGGCCCTTAGTCCCCTGTTAAACTCTATTACACACTGGTATTACAGGATGTAGTTAATTTACCGCCGCACGGGATGCCGGCAGTCGAAATCCCGATGCCGGAATCCCCACCTGCAGCCAGAATAACTGCTCCGGAATCCCGACATCAGTTGAGATGCCGACGACAGAATCCCGCAGCCGGTATCCCGAACGCAAGTATCGCGGACCCGGTTAGCTTTACGCTGCGGGAGGGTTAGGGTTAGGCACCACCGGTGGGGTGAGGGTTAGGCTGCGGGGGGGTGGAGGTTAGGGTTAGGCACCACCGGTGGGGTTAGGGTTAGGCTGCGCGGGGGTGGAAGTTAGGGTTAGGCTGCGCACAGGGGGGGTTAGGTTTAGGCACAACCATGGGATTAGGGTTAGGCACTAAGGGGGAGGGTTAGGTTTAGGCACTAAGGGGACAGGGTTCGGTTTAGGCACTGACGGGAGGGTTAGATTTAGGATGTGGGGGGGGGAGAGTTAGGATACTGTCGGGATTCTGAGCATCGGGATGCCGCTGTCAGTTTTTTGACAGCCGGAATCCCGACTGCCTGTCTCCCATACCCAACCCGTTATTACATATGTCACACTGTCACACTGTACTGATCTGAGTTTTATGTCAGAAGGTATATTTGCTTTATTGTTGCTGGAGTGTGTTTACTCGATATGTCATTGCATTGTCTAGACAGTAAAGGTGTATTATAAATATTACATGATATTGCCATAGTTACTGTTCTCCTGGATATTGCGCATATCTTACCTACAAGCCTGGAGGCAGCAGTATTCTTTCCATGCATTTCAGCTTTCATTGTATGCAACACCGGTCTAATACGTTACAGCACATGTTATAGCTGTATTATCACCACACATTGCTTTCATGATACAAAGTAAATTCCAGAGCAAATTATTACAATAAAGCTGCATATCCTGCTTTATGCACAAAGAGGTGTAAAATAAGGACATTTAACAGTGTTTATTGGAAAATTAAATTTTTACGGCGTCATTCATATATTTATTTTATTCCCAGCAGATGGATGTAACAGCAGGAATATCTTGAAGGAAAATCCAGTTTTATCTCCAGATTCTGAAATAGAAGATAATGACATCAATCAAGATTCTCCGGGAGAGAGCCCAATTATACTACCAGTACCTCACAGTTCAAATGCATCACCTGATCCTGCTTCTAATGAGGAATGTTCTCCTGGTACCTCTATTGCAGCTCTTAGAGTAGATAAAATATCTCCCTATTCTATATATGGCAAATGTCTTACACAAAAGAAAAAGTCTAATACCCATCAGCCAGCTAAGGCAGATGAGAAACAATTTCCATGCTCTGAGTGTGGGCAATGTTTTACAGGGAAATCACAGCTTGTTATACATCAGAGAAGTCACACAAGTGAGAAACAATTTCTATGCTCCGAGTGTGGGAAATGTTTTACACAGAAATCACAGCTTGTTACACATCTGAGAAGTCACACAGGTGCAAGGCCATTTCCATGTTCTGTGTGTGGGAGATGCTTTACACGTAGAATAACGCTTGTTATACATCAGAGAAGTCACACAGGTGAGACACCATTTCTGTGTTCTGAGTGTGGGAAATGTTTTACACACAAATCACATCTTGTTACACATCAGAGATGTCACATAGTTGAGCGACCATTTCTATGTTCTGAGTGTGGGAAAAGTTTTACACACAAATCACATCTTGTTACACATCAGGGACATCATACAGACGAGAAACCATTTTCATGTTCTGAGTGTGAGAAATGTTTTACACACAAATCACATCTTGTTACACATCAGAGATGTCACACAGGTGAGAGGCCATTTCTATGTCCTGAATGTGGGAAAAGTTTTTCATCAAAATCACATCTTTTTGCACATCAGAAAAGTCACAAAAGTGAGAAACTATTTCCATGCTCTGATTGTGGGAAATGTTTTACACGGAAATCAGCTCTTGCTATACATCAGAGAAGTCACACAGGGGAGAAACCATTCCCATGCTCTGAGTGTGGGAAATGTTTTACTCAGAAATCAAATCTTGTTACACATCAAAGATGCCACACAGGGGAGCAACCATTTCCATGTCCTGAGTCTGACAAATGTTTTACACAGAAATAAGATCTTGTTACACTTTAGAGATGTCACACAGATGAGAAACCATTTCCATGTCCTGAGTCTAACAAATGTTTTACACAAAAATTAGTTGTTTTACATAAATTACTAAACACAAATTAGCTATTCTCATGTTCTGATTGTCAGAAATGACAGAAATCAGATCTCGTTAAACCATCCTTTATTTACACAAAAAAACTTGGCATGTTAACAAGTGAAAATGTATTAAAAAAATCTCATTACGCATAGTATTTATCCTGGCCTGAGTACTTCTATGACGTTTCCTGTTTTGTGATCCAGAAGATTGACTGGTCATAGCTTGCATTACAGACCTTATTGTATTATTGTGTTATTTTTTTGCTTTTATCTATTTTGTATGGAAAGTTACTCTTTTTTTGTGTGTATATAATTTTTTGTAATTGGATCACCCGGATGGTATAAAAGCATTGTAGGAAGACATGAGGAACAGTGGTCATTTTGGTAATGAAGTGCTATCATCGAATAATAGACCATAAGGTCTTAGTCCTGACAGCCACAAGTTTATCTCAAACACCCGTCATAAGTGCTTGTCTGATTGAGCACTGATGGTTTGCCATCCTCTCTCGGAAGACACGAGTTGTCCGTCTAACATAAGCCAGTCCACAAGGGCGGGTAAGTAGGTAAATTACATGGTCTATCAGACCGTGTTGTTTATGTTCAATCTTCATAGGATTTTCACTCTGAGCTTTTTGGGACGATGGTTGAATACCTGAATGAGCAGGATGTACGTTTTACTGTCAGATCAGATAGGAAGTCCATGGGCTTTTTGGACATAACAGTGTTCAGGGATGGTCCATGTTCAAAAAGTTGTATATAAATATAAAAATGACAAAAAAAATATTTCTATAAAAAAAATGGGTTTGGGTATAGTACACAGGTTCTCTAACTCGGTCCTCAGGACCCCAAACAGAATCACAAGTGAAATAATTAGCTCCACCTGTGGATCTTTTAAAATGTGTCAGTGAGTAATGAATACACCTGTGCACTTGCGGGATGACCTGGAAAACGAGTACTGTGTGGGGTCCTGAGGACCGAGTTTGAGAACCACTGGTATAGTATATATGTTTGTTTAGGAAGTGGTAGTGTTTAAGTTGCACATGTACTGGGGCTTCTTTTCTAGTCCCCATTTTCTTTATATACAATACACTGTTTTGTCTTATATAACAATTGGATGCTGTAGGAGTCTCTATTTGTTGACGCATAATATAGTGTTAGGTACAATAAAGTTTGTTGACAGAGCCCTGCTGCGCCCGGTTATGACGTCATTTGCATTTTGATGTGGTTATTACTTCTAATGTGATGCATTCCTGTGGCTATTGTGATATGACTCACTAGGTGGCGATCTAAGTCAGGAGGTGTAGCTGTACCTATTATTATAGTATGACCCGGCATTATTTGGATCGGTTTTGGACGTGTTACCGCCACTTCCTGTTTCGAGTTATGCGTTGCAGCCTGTGGAATGCATCCCATTTCCTGTCCGGACGTCCTGCTTTGTTTGGCACATGGGAATGGTGGCTGCTTAAGGAGCCTCAGGTAAGGTGATTTTTATGCTGCTCCAGTTTGATCTGCTGTACTGATGACCTGACAAAGGTCTTGACTGCCCGAAGCACAGATATTGTACTGTTAGCATTAACACTCATCTTACAAATCTCTGGTGAGTGCTCCTTTCACTATCTACTATTTATATATACACACACCTTGAGGTAACACTCGAGCCTGAGCCGCCATTACCGTCAATCACATTCTTTCCTTAATGTCAGGCAATGGCCATCTTTCTCCCTCATCTCTCCCCCATCAGTACACACAGGGCCGGCAGCGTGGAGACACCAAAATCCAGCCCGGGAGCAGAAAGTAGGGGAGTGACTGGCACCTTCCATAAAGAGCAATGGTGGCGCCAAGTAGCAGGAAGTGTGATGTTACATCTGATGACATCACTTCCCCTGCTGTGACAGAAGCCGTAGTGGAGCAGGAGAGAATGCGATAATAGGACAGAGCAGGAGAGAATGCGATAATAGGACAGAGTTAGAAAGAGAATTATCCTGAGCTGCCAACACTGACTCTATGCCCTTGTCATACATGTGTGTGTCATACATGTATGACTTTTTACTGTGTATTATACATGAATAACCTGTGTGATATAGCGATGACCTGTGTGATGCATGTATTACTTTGTACTATGTATTACATGTTTGACGTGTGTGATACATGTGTCCTGTGTGCTATATGATACATATATACCCTGTGTGCTGTTTTTGATACATGTATGACCTCTGTATTGTGTGTATGTGATATATGTTAGGACTTTGCGTTTTCTAATTGTGCAGCTCTAGGGCTCACCAGTAGGGGCTGCTGTCTGGACTCAAATCCCTGGACTATTGTGTATCTCACCTGCAGGGGGATAATATCCTCCTTACTGCATTCACATGTGTATCACTTGCTGGTCTTTTATGTTTCTGCGTTTTCCTGCCTGTGTTGCACTGTCTGCATTTGGACTCCTTATACTGAATCTTCATGTCAAACACTTAAAGTCTGTTTCTCAGCTTCAACCAGTGCTCACCTGTCTCTGGTACACAGAAATCAGCAGGTATTTGCCAAGTGTTTTCTGTAGCCCTGCATTTTCCTAGTGACTGGTAACTCCCGGTGTGTATCCTGTGTTATGTTCCTGCAGAGCCGTAACTAGAATTTTTGCTGCCCTGTGCCAGAAAGAGCATTGGCGCCCCCCTCATTTTTCAAAGGGACATCATGCACCCAAAAAAGGGGAATGGACTCATGGGGAAGGGCCTGAGAAGAGATAGGGGAGGCCAGGAGATGCTGGGGATGATATTAGAGGAAGCTACAAGTGAGAATGATAATAAACAGAAATTTAACAGGCCTAAACAGCGCCCCCTGACCTGTGGTGCCCTGTGCGATGGCCGCACTACCCTAGCTACGGCCCTGTGTTCCTGGACCGTTTCCTGTCTGATATGATTGTGTCTGCTGCTGTTCTCTGTTTGAGCTCTGGAACCCATTCATCTGCAGTCTGTCCATGACATATGCTGTAACCTGGGACTTTTGTTTATCTGTCTGCCTACTGCTGAGTCCTATCGGTATATAGTTTCTGGATATCTCTGCCTGCATGCCATTGATTGCGTTCTGTGTTTTATGTGTGTATTCTCCAGCCTTCATGGGCTCCGCATACCCTGCTATCAACGTGTGCTTTGTATAATAAACCTTTTTATGCATCTTCATCTGCTTCTGGAATCTGTATTTGGGTTTTGCACAAGCTGAAATCAAGAATGGGCAGCAAAATTAAAATGTAGCCTGCTGCAGAGTACAGGAAAGATCTGTCAATCTCGTCCACGATCCGGCGGCATATCGCTCAGTGTGTATGCCTGAACGATATGGTGTTCGGATCTGCATGATGCTGCATGCATGGATCAGGGAGATCCGTGATGCTTGCATCAAGACACAGATGCTTGCACGGATCTGTGCGAGAAGCACCTGTGATAAAAGACACAGATGCATGGACGGATCAGTGAGATCAGTCCGTGCATCTCTGTAAATAAAATTATTAAAAGTGTAAGAATAAAAGCTAAAATAAAAGCCCAACCAGCCCCAGGCTTTGGAGACCCAATACTGGTTGTACAAAATACAGGGGACAAACGACGAAGGGGACCCCTGTATTTAGCACAACCAGCACCAGGCTTTTCAGAGCCAGCCCTGGTTGTCAGAATACAGGGGACAAAACGTAGGGGGTCCCCTGTATTTAGCGCAACCAGCACTGGGCCGGTCCTTGTTATGGAAATACAGGGAACAAAAAATGTAGGGGTCCCCTGTATTATCCATAATCAGCGCCGAACTCTTTCTAGCGGGGGGGGGGATAATGCCACAGCCAGGGGAACCCTTTCACCGGGTCCCCCGGCCAAAGCATTACCCTGACCACTAGTCAGCTCAGGTCGGGGGGATACCTGGGGAGCTTGGAACCCCCCCCCAATAAAGGGGCCCCCACTCCAGGGCACCCCAGGCATAGACTGATAGCCCAGGGCTATCCCTGGCACCCCTGGAGCGGTGGGTGCCGGATTGATAGTGTAGTGTAACTGAAAGAGTTAAAAAAAATTGTCTTTTGCAGTAGAACTACAGGTCCCAACAATCCTCCCCGCATGCTGGTATTTGGAGAAACAAAGTACCAGCATGCGGGGCATTACGGGCCTGCTGGTACCTATAGTTCCACTGCAAAAGAAATATAAAAAAAAAAAAAGACATTACACAAAGAACGTAAAAGTACAAGTTTATTAACACATACATGCACACTCAACTCACTATCTCACATACCTAGTATCCCTGAAGCCATTCATGTCCACTTCTCCATGTAGTAATGCACGTATACCTGTAAAACAAAAAATCCATACTCACCTTTCCCTATGCGTGGATCACATCCTCTTCTTTCCATGTGCTTGACAAAACAAAAAAAAAAAACCCAGACCAGCAGACATTAGTACCATCCTCTAAGGACGGTACTACTCGAATGATGGCTCAGCGGCGGGATTTCACCATAGAAATCCCGGTGCTTAGCGCTCATTGGCTGAGAGAGGCGAGTAACCTTAAGTTACACAACGGTAGATGGAAAGCAGTATACCTGCTGGCTGAAGTGAAGTGGTTGGAGCAGGTCTGTATGCAGCATGGAAGCTGCAGTGCTAAAAGGTGACGTTACACAGCAGCAGATGTTAAATAGTGAAATCCACAAAGTAGTAAGTAGAGTCTCAGAAGACATGATCACAGGATAGAGGAGTGAGCCTGGACCCTAGAACTATCCTGGGAAGGAAACACGTTCAGGCAATGGGTTGCTCACAAGAACTAGTTTAAATAGGAAGTGGTCAGCAGCTATTGGTCCAACTGACCAGGTGAGCACACAGGTGCATTCAGTTAATTACAGTGAGATGTTTTTGGGATGTTGAATGTCTAAAATGTATGCTAAGACCCTTATTTGAGACATGGGGTGAAGACTCTGGAAATACAACTACTCTGTACTTACTTGAATATGACTGGAAATAATTGTTATGTAGCACTAGCTGGGATAACCAGTGTTGCCTAGGTTGAAAAATGGACCTTGAAGTACATCTGCAGCCTTTATTTTTACACATTGCAGACCATGGCATATGAAAATGTGCTTGGAGGAACTGTCAGTGCAGGTGCAGTGTGACAGTTGATCCTCCAACGGAAGAACAGTGAGTTGGAGCTCTGCCTGCCCCCTACTGGTACATCTCAGCCTGTGCCTTCACATCAGTGCAGTTTTAGGTACTGGAAGACATCCTTGCTTAAACCAAAATTTCAAATCGGAGACTCCATGGCCTACTTGGTGGGCACCATCTAGACCTCCATGGCTCCATGAACTTCAAGTATAGCCAAAAACCTAATCCCAATCAAACTACACCACTGTGCCAAATTTGTTGGGAGTTAGGTGCAAAACTCTGGCCGTGCATAAAGGACAAACAGAGGGACACACATTTTCTCTTTTATTATACAGCTTTAATTAAAGAACTTGATCAGCTGAGTAATTAGATTTTTCTTCTCAATAAGCCATTGATGAGCCATTAGGACCAAGGCCCTTTATTGTTTTATTATTTCTTTAATGCAAATGTTATCTTTTTCCATGAGATATCTCGATTGAGGCTCTGAGAGGAAGCTTCACGTCATTTAGGTAATTTTGCTTGATAACAAATCCAAGTCCTGGAAGCATTGATAGCTATATAACCTGCTTTGAAGATTATACATATTTTCATCCATTCCACAATTATGCTATAGCCTGGCTTCAGACATGATTAATTAGCAAATTTTGGGGCCACTAATGTTGGACAATGGCGCAAGATAGGGTCTTCATAGGAGGGCTGTATCTGACCCTTCATAGAGGATTGATTCCAAACCATTATAAAGGGCTTAATGCATCCTGGGGGTCAAATCTGGCCCATCATGCAGAGGTCCCCCTTCCTAGAATGCGGAATAAACTCTGAGAGCCAAATCCAGTCCATCATAGAGGGCCGTAATATTCCCTGTAAAGCATTGCGGAATATGTGTGCACTTTATAAATAGTAATAAACAAATAATTTTCAAGCACAGATTATGCTTAAAAAAAAATTGTGTGCAGAGTAATGCTTTTTGCTGTTTTGTAAATGTGGATTAATACTGGTGAGGAGAAAACAATGACACGTTTGCATATCGTTCACTTTCTTGCATTTTTAATACAAAAAACACATTATTGGGCATTTTAGGTAGAGTTTATTGTATGAGAAGGTGTAAGCAGACTAATGGCAATTTCTGAAATGTAAGACTTCAAAAAAGAAAATAAAGTAGAATTGTTGTGGGTACTTCATAAACAAATGATATTGATGTTGGAATGTGCCAACTCAATAAGTACTAAAATAGACTCAGTACAGATGTGAGAAAAGCCTCATTGGCCAAGGGTGTAGCCAGTGAGTTACAACGTGGCTAAGAGAACCCAAGTGCTGATACAATAAGCCTCAGGGTGTATAGAAGCACCTTACTAGTGCAGATACTAGTTCACTTACATTACTAAGAGAACACAAGTGCCTATAAAATATATTAGAATATAATTATCTATTAGACCTTTCTATACATTTTCAAGTGCAAGAGACAGATTTTACAAGTCCCCTAAAATGCATTAGTTAAACCATTTGTCATTATTGGCACAGATTAAATTTGAAGGCTGAATGAATTCTGGGTCCAAATATGGCCCATTATAGAGGGCAATATCTGTCTTAATAAAGGGGGGCCTAAATCGGCCCATCAAAAGTCAAATCAGCCCTTCTAAAAAATGCTAAAAGAATTCTTGCTCATAGATGTCCTTATTTGGCAAATAATAGGAGGTCAAATTCGGCCCATCATAGAGATCTGTATATGACTCATTATAGAGGGTCATATCTGGCAAATAATAGGGGGCGGAATTTAGCCCTTCATAGAGATCCCTATATGGCCTATCATAGAAGGACATCTATAGCACATAACAGAGGGTCAAATTCGGCCCTTCATAGAGATCCCAATATGGCCTATCATAGAGGGCCATCTATAGCACATAATAGGGGGCCGAAATTGTCCCTTCATAGAGATCCAAATACGGCCTATCATAGAGGGTCATATCTGGCAAATAGTATGGGGTCGAATGCAGGCCAATCATATAAATCCAATTAAGTCCTATCATAGAGGATCATATCTGGCAAATAATAGGGGGCCAAATACAGCCCATCAGAGAGGGTCATCTATAGCAAACGGGGCAAAATTTGGCCTATCATAGAAATCAAATACGGCCTATCATAGAGGGCCATCTATAGAAAATAATAGGAGGCTGAATTCGGTCCTTCATAGAGATCCAAATACGACATATCATTGAGGGTTATATGTAGCAAATAGGGGTCCGAATTCGGCCTTCTTAGACATCCAAATACGGCTCATCATAGAGGGTCATATCTGGCAAATAGTAAGGGAACGAAAGCGGCCCTTCAAATAGATCCAAATACGGCCTATCATAGAGGGCCATTTATAGCTAAAAAGTGTGGGCCAAATTCGGCCCATCATAGAGATCCAAATACAACCTATCATAGAGGGACATCTATAGGATATAATAGGGGACCGAATTCTGCCCTTCATAGACATCCAAATATGGCTTATCAAAGAGGGTTATATCTTGCAAATAGTAGGGGAATGAATGCAACCCTTCATATAGATCCAAATACGGCCTATCATAGAGAGCCATCTATAGCACATAATAGGGGGAAGAATTCAGCCCTTCATAGATATCCAAATACAGCCTATCATAGAGGGCCATCTATAGCACATAATAGGGGGAAGAATTCAGCCCTTCATAGATATCCAAATACAGCCTATCATGGAGGGCCATCTACAGCAGATAATAGGGGGCCGAATTAGGCCCCTCATAGAGATCCAAATACAGCTTATCGGAATCGGTATGTTTTACCGCTGGACGTAAGTCTGGCGGTTGGAATCCCGACAGCGGCTGCCCGACATGGATGAAATCCCGATCGTTACTAAGGTAAGTATGGACTAACCTAATTCCCTCCCCTAACCCTCCTTTAGGAGTGCCGAACCCTAATCCCCCCCCTAAGTGACTAAACCTAACGCCCCCTTCCCCGCCGCCTAAACCTAAGTTCCACGGGGGAGGGTGCCTAACCCTAAGTCCCCCCCAGGAGCCCTAAACCTAACCCTCCCCCCCCGCGCCCGGCATCCCTTTGATCGGGATGCCGGTCTCCCGGCGTCGGTAAAATGACAGGCGTCTAGATTTAGACACCTGTCATTTAACCCTCACCGGGATTCAACTGTCTGGAACCCGGCTGTCAGGATTAGGTCCGCCGGCTTCCCGACTGCATACCAGCCTATCATAGGGGGGAATTAAATTCAGCGCGATGTTGAATAGCGACGGGAGGGAACTCCCAAAGCTGTTCAATACACCGCGCTGTTTGGGCGGGCTAAGGATTTCTTCTCGCACCCTCCTGGGGATGAGAGGAGAAAGCCGACCAAAGTGCCGGGCGTTCAGCTGCTTTTCTGCATAGCACGGCGCTAACAGCCGCGCGCCCAGCACTTTGGTCAGAGAATGCCGGTTACCGTGCCTTAACACCCTTGTTAAGGTGCGAAAACCGGCATTCTCCGACCACACATCGCACTGAATTGAATAGCTCTGGGAGCTCGCTCACATCGCACTGAATTGAATAGCTCCGGGAGCTATTCAATTCGCGTTGAATTGAATTCCCCCCATAGAGAGTCATATCTGGCAAATAATAGGTGGGCTGAATTATGCCCTTTAAAGAGATCCAAATACGGCTTATCATAGTGGTTCATATCTAGCAAATAATAAGGGGTCGAGTTCGGCCCATAATAGAGGCCCATCTATAGCTAATAATATGGGGCTGAATACAGCCCTTCATAGAGATCCAAATACAGCCTATCATAGAGGGTCGTATGTGGCAACTAATTGGGAGCCAAGTTCGGCCCTTCATAGAGATCCAGATATTTTCTATAATAGAGGGGGACGAAATCGGCCCTTCATAGAGATCCAAATAGAGGGTTATATCTAGCAAAGGGCCATCTATAGCTAAAAATAGGGGGTCGAATTTGGCCCATCATAGAGGGTTATATCTAGCAAATAATAGGGGGCTGAATTCGGCCCATCGTAGAGGGACATCTATACCAAATAATAGGGGGCTGAATTCAGCCCATCATAGAGGGACATCTATACCAAATAATAGGGGGCTGAATTCGGCCCATTATAGAGGGACATCTATACCAAATAATAGGGGGCTGAATTCGGCCCATCATAGAGGGACATCTATACCAAATAATAGGGGGCTGAATTAGGCCCATCATAGAGGGAAATCTATACCAAATAATAGGGGGCTGAATTCTGCCCATTATAGAGGGACATCTATACCAAATAATAGGGGGCTGAATTCTGCCCATTATAGAGGGAAATCTATACCAAATAATAGGGGGCTGAATTCTGCCCATTATAGAGGGAAATCTATACCAAATAATAGGGGGCTGAATTCTGCCCATTATAGAGGGACATCTATACCAAATAATAGGGGGCTGAATTCTGCCCATTATAGAGGGACATCTATACCAAATAATAGGGGGCTGAATTAGGCCCATCATAGAGGGACATCTATACCAAATAATAGGGGGCTGAATTAGGCCCATCATAGAGGGAAATCTATACCAAATAATAGGGGGCTGAATTCTGCCCATTATAGAGGGACATCTATACCAAATAATAGGGGGCTGAATTCTGCCCATTATAGAGGGAAATCTATACCAAATAATAGGGGGCTGAATTCTGCCCATTATAGAGGGAAATCTATACCAAATAATAGGGGGCTGAATTCTGCCCATTATAGAGGGACATCTATACCAAATAATAGGGGGCTGAATTCTGCCCATTATAGAGGGACATCTATACCAAATAATAGGGGGCTGAATTCTGCCCTTTATAGAGGGACATCTATACCAAATAATAGGGGGCTGAATTCTTACCATTATAGAGGGACATCTATACCAAATAATAGGGGGCTGAATTCTGCCCATTATAGAGGGACATCTATACCAAATAATAGGGGGCTGAATTCTGCCCATTATAGAGGGAAATCTATACCAAATAATAGGGGGCTGAATTCTGCCCATTATAGAGGGACATCTATACCAAATAATAGGGGGCTGAATTCTTACATTATAGAGGGAAATCTATACCAAATAATAGGGGGCTGAATTCTGCCCATTATAGAGGGACATCTATACCAAATAATAGGGGGCTGAATTCTTACATTATAGAGGGACATCTATACCAAATAATAGGGGGCTGAATTCGGCCCTTCATAGAGAGCCAAATACGGCCTATCATAGAGGTCATATCTAATAAATAATTATGACGACCCAAGTGCCCCCCCCTTTTGTTACTAGCCCTGCAGCTTGGCTCGTCCCAAAATTATGTACTTTCTACATCCTGTTCCTGCTTTCCAGTGTATAAGGGCAGGAAGGACCGATAACCAGGAGAGGGCCCACTGAGGCAGCTCACTCTTTGTGTGGACCATTATAATGCAGATGGACTGTGTGGGCATCACATATTGCTGTGGACAGAACTGTGTGTTGGACATTAATAGGACCTTGTATCAATGAGTCTGATCATGTTGTGTTACTGTGTGTAATGGGAAATAGTCCCTACTGTATATACCAGTGTTTGTGCCTATCAGTAAATAATATCTCTAAAGCCTGATATGTGACTTATAGGATGCATATATGACATATGTAATGTTATAATGTGTGTAAGGATGCAGGGGGAGACATTGACCCCCCCTCCCAATGGAATGTACATGCAGCCAGGTAACTGTGTGGCTGCTGATATCCTCCACAGGAAATCATGGTCAGCTGAATGGCATGTGACATCACACAATGACTATAAGGGGTTAATAGGGACTGGTTTTATTGCCCTTATATGCTAAATCCCCTTGTCAATGTGATGGAGTGGTCTTAGTTCCCGAGTGGTCTTTGACAGACCTCTTGGCACCGGAATCCTCACCACTTTAGTACGAGAAAACATACCCACTAACTATAATGAGCATTCAAATCACCCAATACCAGGGCTCAGGGGTGTCACCTCATTGTGGGAAAATCAGAGGTTTTAAAATGCCAAACCCAGGGCTCTTCAAGGGAGTTCTGAGTTGAGTGGAGTTCCTAGATGGAGTGGCAGGACGTAGGCAGAGCTGGGTACAGGAGTTGGGAGATGCTGCCAGCCTGCAGTCCACGGACCTTGCTCACGGAGAATGTCCGGCATAAGATACACAGCCAACGCGTATATGCTCCGTCAGGAGTTGGTCCTGACTGTAATACTGCTTTCCATTAAGGGCGCCAAAGTAACATTTGTTTCCCTCTTTACCATCACCGTAGTGTAAAGTAACCAGGGGTGACCTGTTATATAGTTCAGTTATTTGGTAACAAAAGAATAACATGAGTACATAGATGAGTATGGTTGCTATTACATGTGTATCTGATCCAGGTGTTGCCACTAGTTGTAAATAAGTAACTGTTCTGCATTATAGGCACGAGGGCGCCCAGAGGCAGCTGCTGGCACAAGGTCCATCTGGGTCCTCGCTCTAATGTCCGGGTTGATCGGTTTTATCTGTCGGTTGGGGAGTTTGGTCTTGCTGGGTGAGCACAAACCCTCAGGGGTATATTTATGTTGCCCATAGCAACCAATCAGGGTCTAGGTATTATCTTCTAGAACAGGGGTGGCCAACCCGCGGCTCTCGAGCCGCATGAGGCTCTTTTGAGCTTCTAATGTGGCTCCCAGGCTCGCGGTTCGGCAGACTCCCATTATTACTGAGAATACTGGTCTCTGAAGCCATCAGAGACTAAAGAAGCCTCTCGCATCAGAGGCCAGCGTTCCCAAGTAATGCAGTGCGTGGGTGATGTCACCCGCGATGTGAGGAGCCCGCGCGTCTGCTGGATCCAGTTAGATCCAGCAGGCGGCAGAAGCAGCAGCAGCAGCGACGGCGGGACTCGGGAGCCCTGACGGCGTGGAGCGGTGCCAGCATGAAGGTAAGTTTCTTCATAGGTGTGTGGGCAGGGAGGGGGAGCTAGTGCTGGGGGCACTTCCTTAGGGGGCACAGCTACAAGGGACAATGCAGAAGGGGCACAACTGCTGGAGGCATTGCTTAATGGGCACAGCTGCAGGGGACATTGCAGAAGGGGCACAACTCCTGGGGGTATTGCTTAATGGGCACAGCTACAGGGGGCATTGCAGAAGGAGCACAACTACAGAGGGCAATTGCTTAATGGGCACAACTACAGGAAGGCACTGCATATGGGGCACAATTACAGGGGGCACAGCATAATGGGCACTGGCATTCTCATGTATTTTATGTGGTTCTGGATTTCAATATGTAGTTTATGTGGATCTGGCTTGTTTCTGTGTATTTTATGTGAACGTGGCTATTTCAATGTTTTCTATATTGCTCTGGCTTTTTCTTTCACTTCAACAGTGAAAAATGTATATTGGGAAGATTACGTAAAATGTTTATTTTCAAAGTCCTGGACTCGCCCCCAGCGTGACTAAAAACGGGGGTGTGACACAAGGTCATGCTCCTGCAAATGTCATACCAAAAGCGTGCGCACAAAAATGGGGAATGGCCTTGTAACAGCTAGGCTACGCCCCATTTTTTGCCCGTGCGCCTGTGGCACGCGCATGGTATCGGCTCTTTTGCTTGACTACATATATTTTTTGGCTCTTTGCCTCCGACTAGTTGGCCACCCCTGTTCTAGAAGGTGCTAGGTATATATTAAGTAGAATCTGATTGGTTGCTATGAGCAACAACTCCAGGTCTAAAAACTCTCACTTTAGTAAATATACCCCTGTAGCTGGGTATTAAGGAAACCTTATGGAGCCGGCTCCAGTTGTCAGTCCAGATGATCAAGTACCCGCGTTATCTGACATGTACCAACACTGACATCTTACTTATCAGGCAGCGCATTACCGGTGCTTAGTTGCCGCTATATACAGATGAGTACAGGATTAGTCTAATCATTATTATTTTATGCAATCATATAGTCAACAGTTATGTTATGCTAAAATGTCGACATTCTAACATGTCGATAAATGAAATAAAGTCTCGCTATTAGGGTTAGCATTAGGCTTACCTGAAAAAGAATCGTTGACATTCTGACACGCGGAGTGTCAACATTCGGACCATGTAAAATATACCGAACCCTAATAACATTAGTAGTTTCTGCGTAATAACAGTAATAAAGAGAACAGATTCGTCCAATAGGAATGTCCGGAGGCCTCAGTAATAAATGTAGTACCTCTATCACAGATGAGTGATCTCTTCCTGACCTGTACCAGCCTGGGGTTACTAGTAAGCAGTATCATGCAGTGTGACATCATAAGCAGCATGACATCACAATGGTGACTGTTACAGGGGACGGTCCTGCAGCCGCTAGTTACTAATAGCAGTGGCCACAAGCAGGGTGATAACTAAACCAGGACATGCACATAGTGTGACTGTACCTCTCACCCTATGACAATCCTTGCTTATATTATTTTATACTTTGTGCATTACATGTTATTGGTTTAAATACAAATTACAATACTAGGAGAAAGGGCAAATATAAGGTAAGGTTTCCTTGGTCAAGCAGATTCTTTATGAATCCGAGTCCCCATGGTGCCTAAAGCACATTTTCCTATAATTTGCTATATAAAGCAAAACTCCCATCACTGAGGGAGGAATCCAATTACCCGTGAAGGGGGCGAGTTGCCGTTGCAACGTACAAACACCGGGAACGGCAACAGAACTCGCACTCCTGGCGGCCATTTCTTGTGCCAAACTCGCATATTTTTGTATACAGCGCTAAGCGTCTGCAAACAAAATTCCGTGAGTCCGGCGGTAATGTAAGCGCGCTTGCTCATGCGGCGACTTCATTTGAGTTAAGGTCTAATATAAGTAAAGCACTTTGTGATGATCCTTCTGGAAACAAATGGCAATAAAACACAATGCCCAACATTCAGATACATTCTAACAAGGGCCCTCATTCAGAGCCGCACGCTCTGAATGAGGGCCGCCCTCCATAATTATGGAGCGTCCTCCTGGACGCTCGTATAGCTGTGGGTCACCACCCACAGCCTATACGAGCGTGCAGTTTGATGGCCGCGATGGTCTTGACCATCGCGACCATCGCCACTGCGAGCCGGAGCCTGCGGTTCAGTTTCTCAACCGCAAGGCCCGGAGTGATTTTGGCTCTATCAGAGCCAAAATCACTCCCACTGACATCACTAGTGATGTCAGTGGGCCGGCTTCTGACGGTAGGCGTTCCCTTGGGAACGCCCCCGTCAGGGAGGCACGCCCCCGGCACGCCCACCAAAGGGGCGTGCTGTCAATCAACATCGACAGCACGCCCCCTTTGATCAGACACAATGAGCAAAGGAAAGTCCTTCGCTCGCCGCGTCTGGCGCATGCGCACGACGGAGCTCCCGCCATCGTGCGCATGCTCAGTGCACAACATCGACCCACTTGCGAGCGGACAGCCGCTTGCGAGTGGGTCTGAATCAGGCCCAAGGACCCCTAACAATGCATGTTTTCCAAATCTATCTGGAGCAGTAGTGTATTCATGACTGGCTGACACATTTTGAAAGATTCAAAGGTGGTGCTAAATGTTGGTCTCTCGTCATTTGGGATAAAGCTTCTTTTGTGTCCTAAAAATGGTTAAATAAATATTGTGTATTTTGGCAACTCATTATCTATTAGGCTGCAAGCCAATGAAAAGTAAAGGTGTGTGTGTATTTTGTGTTTTTGGTGACAAATTGATTTTGTCCGGTCATTATAACAACACAGCAGTGCCAGATTAATATATTAACCACTTACCTGGTGTTGCCGCATGGGATGAGAGCACAGGCAGGTGGGGTTTCCCTGCCGCGGTCGCGTCACATGTCCGGGTCCGCCACAATTCATCTGATGCTGCACTTCGCCACGCTGACAGCTAAAGCAACAATTTTTTGAAGCTATACTGTATTTTCGTCGATTCATAGATGATATATTTCTGATATGGGGGAAAGATGCCGAATCATTTAACACTATGGTTAAATCTTTGAACGATTTAAACAGCCCTATAAAATTCACAGCATCGATTGACACAACAACTATGAATTTTTTGGATCTTACTGTATTGAAAACGGGGCTCACACTTGAATTCACGTTATATAGGAAGCCCACTGACAGAAATATGTTATTGTGGGCCACAAGCCACCATCCAGATTCACTCAAATCGAATTTGCCTACATCTCAAGTTTTGCGTATATTGAGAAACAACTCTGACAATTCTAGAGCTGAGATACAACTGGAGGAGTGTAAACAGCGATTTATTGAGAGGGGCTATCGTCCCAAGGTGGTAAAAAGTTGCCTCACCAGAGCTAAAAGGTTATTTTATATGGGATCCAAAGAAGGTGGGTCTGCGAAGAATATTTCTAACAGAATGATTCTTAATACTCGAAAGCAAACTGTAAGATAACAGGTTGTAGAGTTTCAACCATCGTTGAGCCTAATTTCAATCCGATCGCAAAGTCGATGTTTTTTCGCAGATCAAGCGATTGTTAGAAATTGCGCATATATATAAGCGGCAGCAGAAGAGCCCTATGCATGTCAGGAGAGCCACTCTGTCACAGACAGGTCAGACTTGCTCAGAAGGTCTTTTTATCTATTGTCTTTTTATATATATTTTACAAACTGTATGTACACATGCATACCTGTGCATGCTCATATACATGATATGTGCTATTTATTTTATTCATACTTACTTTTATTTATAATCTTGTTTCAACCCATTTATATTTATTTACAATATTTGAATAGAATTATGATTCACGTATCTTCATTTTAAACTATATACATTTTTTTATTCATTTTTTTTTATTTCATGAGATATTCAATATATAAGTATTAAATGAGATTACTTGAATGGTATTTTTATTTTTATCTATTTCATTGATTTAGGTTATATATAAGAAGTATTGCCTCCAAAAAGAACTTTGATATTATGTATATAATGTTTCTTTTTCATATTGCTATAGAGTAACAAAGTTTGTTACATTTTCTATAGAGACTGATAACGATACTAAATGTTTCCTGTTCAGTGACCATGAAGCACAAAGGGTCACCGTTTCAGGTGTTGATGATTGTTAGGGGGATTACCAACCCTTTTTAAATGGATCTTTGGGACTGAACGGCATCTGCCTCTGATGAAGGCGTGGGTGGAGCCACGGGGAAACGCGTCAGGAATTGCCGTTTTGCACTTGCAGGAATCAAGATTTATCACCAGTATGCTATTTCCATTCTGTGACATCTGCCCACCATCTCCGCAGTGGCCCGTATAGCCTCATACACCATCCTAGCAGCACAGCTGCTTGCAGACACGCGGTCGGCCACAACAACGCCTACGCTTTCTGCTTCTTACTCAGCTCGGTCCCCTCAGCACTGGTGATCCAGGATTCGAAGCCGGCTGGATATTACATCAGGTTAGCTCACCACATAGAGGCTTTCTACACCGGGCAGCGTGAACACTGCCGCTACTTCACTACATCCTCACTGCGATTCTGCACGGGATATACAGTGCTCGTTACAGGAGTGTGGGACACAGAGCCACAAAGTCTCAGCACGAATCCTATTGCCAGTCACATACAAGCATTCTAGGAGACCTCCGTATAGGACGGCATTTATGTTGGACTCCAGCTTGCATATATATTTTTCCGTACTGATTATAACGTCATATTAGCGCCTACTTTTATATTGCATAGATTGCATGATTGGTTATCATTATACATGGGGGTAGATGTATAATAGCGGCACTTACCGTGCCGCTATAACGCTTCCCGCTTCGCCTCTTTACCGAGGCTAAGCAGGAAGTACTACCGATGAGATGTATAAACATCTCATCGGCCGGAGAGGGGGAGCGTTAACTCCCCCCTCCGGCGCTACCCGTTAGAGACAGCAGCGCATCAGCCTAGTGCTGATGCGCTGTGTCTCTGTCCCGGCCGGCTCCACTGAGCATGCGCGGGATCTCGCAAGTATCGCGAGATCCCCACGTGGAGCCCTGGAGCCGGCAGCCGCCGCAGTAGGGACAGCGCTGTCCCTGCTGTGGGGATAGGCTAGCGCCAGGCTGTAGCTGTCGATAACGACAGCTACAGCCGGCCGAACATGCGTTATGACCGTTCGTACATGGCCCTGCCGTCGGCGCTGCTATCTTGTAGATAGCAGCGCCGATAATGACAGGGGCGCATAGCGCCCCTGTCATTTACCGCCCAGACCCCCGATCATACATCGGGGAGAAGCGGTATCAGCGCACATAACGTGCGCTGATACCGCTTCAGGGCTTCTTACATCTCCCCCATGCTCTGATTCCTGCATTTTTTACAATGGTTATTTATTATTAAAATGGTCACTAAATTTTCACTTCAGTCTCTATATATCCATTTAAATATTGAATATTATATGAAGCGCTGTGTATTATCTTTGTGGTTATTTATCCTATGTTGGGAACATCTGAGGCTTGACACTCCTCAAACATAGCTGCTAATGGGGGAGATGTATGAAGCCCTGAAGCGGTATCAGCGCACGTTATGTGCGCTGATACCGCTTCTCCCTGATGATCGGGGGTCTGGGCGGTAAATGACAGGGGCGTTATGCGCCCGCCATTATTGGCGCTGCTATCTACAAGATAGCAGCGCCGAGCGGCAGGGCCATGTACGTCCGGCTGTAGCTGTCGTTATCGACAGCTACAGCCTGGCGCTAGCCTATCCCCACAGCAGGGACAGCGCTGTCCCTGCTGCGGCGGCTGCCGGCTCCAGGGCTCCACGCGGGGATCTCGCGATACTTGCGAGATCCTGCGCATGCTCAGTGGAGCCAGCCGGGAAGAGACACAGCGCATCAGTACCAGGCTGATGCACTGCTGTCTCTAGCGGGTAGCGCTGGAGCGGGGAGTTAACGCTCCCCCTCTCTGGCCGATGAGATGTTCTTACATCTCATCAGTAGTGCTTCCTGCTTCGCCTCGGTAAAGAGGCGAAGCGGGAAGCGTTATAGCGGCACGTTAAGTGCCACTATCATACATCTACCCCAATCTATTTAAAGATTTTATCATTTCTGCGCCTCTTTGGGGTCCTTTTCCTTACCTTTACGTTATTGCACATCGCTGGACGCATATGAGAAAGCAGCAGTGGGCGTCCTTATGCTCAGGGAAACTTCTAAGTCATTAGCATATATTCGCATTTGCGCAGCGAGCAAAATAACAAATGCTATGCGTCCAAATACGAATCATGCCCGTTGAGCATATGGAATCCAACACAAAGACACACTTCCCCCTCTATACTTTAAACAGGCTGTTCCTTATCACATGTTACCGACCTCCATTTTCTTTTAAATATGTTTAAACATAAATGAAATACAAGTGAACCTGGTTTGTAATTATATATTTTATTACCTTATTTGGGTATAGATGATAACAGTGCATGTCATGCCCATATTTATACAGTGCTGTTATTGCATCTACTTGCTCACTGTGATAAAAACAATAAATATAGCTAAATAATCAAACTGATCCTAAAACATAGGCCATAAGCAAACTACAGTACGTATATAGGAGTCATTATAAAACATTGACCAGATATGTAAAAATATTCTGATATTTAAGGTGTTGTGTATATTCCCGTCAATCAAAGAACAACTGTCTCTGACACACAGGGCCTGATTCAGAGCTGCTCGTTCGCTGAGCGATGTTAGCACAACTGCGCATGCGTATGGGTCGTAATGCACATATCAGTCATTGCAGTCGGAAATCGTGCGCTCGTAGAACTACGAGGGGCTGCTAATTTGACAGAATGTACCGTTTGTGGGTGGTAACAGGGGAAGGTGCTTGAAAATGGGGGAGTGGAGATCCGCACGCAGGCGTGCCTAACGGTAAAAAGGGCGTTTAATGGGAGTGCATAATTAGTAAAGGAGCGTCATCGACCACGTCACTTGGTTGTCTTTTAGCCTGAACTGCTCGCAGTGATAGCGGGAAGTAAATCCTACCACAAGCACTGCGAGCAGTTCAGATGCCTTTCGATGTTCCCGATTAATCTAATAAATACCAGAGATGACGTGTGATGCGAACGGCTAAGCGGCGACTTTACAAAATAGCGAGCGCATTTTTCGGACGCTCGCTCTGACATAGAGGCGTCAACACACCGCAAAGAGCGAGCGCTCAATTTAAATATCCGGCCCCTTTTTATGAACGAGTGTCCGCAAATAGCGTCCGGGTCTGAATCAGGCCCACAGTACAGGCAGCCATTTTGGGTACAATTGATTGATTGATTGAATCGCCTGGTTCCTAGTGAGCAGAGAGGTGTATTTTCATGGATGTCGTTTCAGACCAAGTGGCTGCATCAACTGTGTATTAGGCTTTAATTCTTAGGTATGTAGTCGGGATGCAGACGGTGTAAATGCAGACTGCCGACTTCCCGACTGTCAAATCCCGGCAGGGTACTAATGACAGGTGTTGAAATCCCGACGCCTGTCATTAGGCCTACACCGGGAGCCCGACGTCCGGCATACCGAACGAAGGTAAGCCGGGCGCGGACAGCCACGTGGAGGGAGGGTTAGGTTTAAGGGCACCCGGGGGGACTTAGGGTTAGGCACCCCCCCAGGAAGGTTTAGAGTAGGGGAAGGGGGGGTTAGGGTTAGGCACCCCTAAAGGAGGGTTAGGGGTAGGGGGGTGAGAGGGTTAGCAATAGTTAACATACTTACCATCAGGATTTTCAGGGCTGCCGGTCTTCCGCTGTCGGGATTTGAATCGTCCGACATAGGTCCAACGGTCAATCATACCGATCCCTAATTCTTATAAGAGCCATTTAACATTTAGTCTAATTGATATATTTTATTTATAAGATGCCAAAGTATCACTGTACATTGAGGTGATCGCTGTACAAAGATATAACATACAATGACATGAAGGTAAAGATGACCCTCCCTAACACTTAGGGGAGGGAATCAATTAACAGCGGGGGAGTTACCACGCGGCTTCAGCTCCTGGGTAAAGTGGCCGAAGCTATTAATTTATCATCTAGACCCAAGGTAGCACTCAACACAAATTTTTCCTCGCACTCTCCGGAGGTGTTCCATATATGGAGATAGTGCGAGCAGATAGAGTTAAGTGCTTCCCCGGGGCTAGTCGCAGGCTTAACCCGGCCCGCTAACTGAATAGCTGAATAGGTAAATCACTACATACTGCTTTGAGATAAGGGGATTTTTGGTTACTTACCGTTGAATCCTTTTCCCTGAATCAGGCTGGGGGACACTGGACCATGGGGTAGCTGGTACTTAACAAACTGTGACTTTTAACCCAAGCTCCTCCCCTCTGAAACCCCATGACTGCAGTACAACTTCAAAAGTTCTTGGTAAGGAAAAGCAGTAACTCAGTGAAACTGTTATAACAATAACCAAATTAATGGTCCCGCAGGGACCAACTTTGTCAAAAATACCACGTAACACAACTGAGCGTGAGGGAGGGAACGCAGTGTCCCCCAGCCTGATTCAGAGAAAAGGATTTAACGGTAAGTAACCAAAAAGCTCCGTTTCTCCTTCATCAAGGATGGGGGGACATTGGACGATGGGACGTTCAAAAGTCGCCCCCAGGAGTAGGAATGCTCAGGTTGCCTGACCCGAGAACTGTACGCCCAAAGTGGGCGTAGCCGGAGGCAAAAAAATGAATCTTGTAAAAAGGCGCAAACGTGTGGACAAAGGACCAGGTAGCTGTGCGACAGACCTGTTCAGCTGAGGTCCCATGGCGAGCTGCCCAGGTGGTTGCCACCGCACGAGTAGAATGAGACGGTCGCCTCGCATCAGAATAGGCCATCTTGCAATGGTCTGCTTCGTGGTCAGCTAGCCACATTTCTGAGCATCATAGAGAACCAGAAGGGAGTCCGTATGATGTAGGGCAGAAGTTCTGTCCAAGTAGATCCGCAGGGCTCGGACGACATCCAACAGTGTCAGATCGTCCCGGTCCTGGGAAGTCTTCGATGGGGAAACAACAGGAAAGACAGATTTCCTGGTTTAGGTAGAAAGCAGAAACAGCCTTCGGTTGGAACGAAGGAACTGTTCGGAGAACAGCCCGATCGTCATGAAAAATGAGGAACGGTGGTTTGCAAGACAAAGCCCCTCAGAGACCCGCTGAGCAGAGTCAATGGCCATCAGGAAAACCAATTTCCACGCGACAAATGTAAGGTCCACGGAAAGGTCAAAGGGAGCCTGTTTAAGAGCATAGAGGACTAAGGTCAGATCCCACGGAGCCACTGGCGGCTGAAACGGAAGTTGAACCGGCAACACTCCCTGCAAAAAAGTCCGAACCTCTGGCAGGAGGGCCAGACGGCGCTGAAAATAAATTGACAGAGCCAAAATCTGTACTTTCAATGAACGAAGCAGCAAGCCGGCTTCCAGACCTCCCTGAAGGAAAGCTAACAGCCTCTGAAGGAAAAACTGGGATGTATGAACTTCACGCTGTTCACACCACAAGAAGTAGGTCTTCCAGAGCCTGTGATAGTCGCGTGATGAAACCGGTTTCCGAGCCCGCAACATAGTATCGACAACTGAAGGGGAAAACCTCTTAGCTATTAAGAGCTCAGTCTCAACAACAAGGCCGTTAAAGCCAATCGAGGAAGGTCCTTGTGCCGGAACGGAACCTGCAGGAGTCTGTTGCCAAGCCGAATAGCAGGGCCTGGAACTGGTAGTGCTTGGCTGACTGTGAATCTCAGGAGAGAGTGGTGCTCTGGCCAAATAGGAACGTGGAGGTACGCATCTCTGATGTCGAGTGCGGACAAAAATTTGTGGGGAACTAGCAGTGGCAGGCTCCGCCCCCCACTATGCGGTGATAGCTACGGCCTCCTCCTGCCAAGTGTTACTCCCCTCTGCGGGGAGAACACTTGGTCTGCCCTGGAAATGGGCGGCCTGTATCCGGCACTCTCCCCATAGGAGCCGCCCTCACACACAGGTCGGCAAAATGGCGCCGCCATCCAGGACAGCGCTGACCCCCTGCGCCCACTGTCTCTGGCCCAGGTGGACTCTGATGAGACCGGAGTGCTATGGGGGATGCCGCAGGTTAGCGCTCCCCCGCCGCGGATCCTGCAGCCGCTGTGCTCCAACTGTGCGCTGCTGTAAGTAAAAGAAGCTCTATGCAAAAAAAAAAAGCCAAATAAATGAAGCTCTATGCAAAAAAAAAGACAAATAAAATAAAAGAAGCCCTATGCTAAAAACGTGCCTTACTCCTCAGGCACTTAAACTAAACTGCAGTCATGGGGTTGCAAAGGGGAGGAGCTTGTGTTAAAAGTTACAGAGTTACCCCCATGGTCCAGTGTCCCCAAGCCTTGATGAAGGAGAAATGTGTGTGTGTCCGTGTGATGTCATTTATAACGGAGGGCAGTACCGACTTCAACCTTTTAGGACACTCACTAAATGTGTGCTTCTGAAAGTTTTCTATAAAGTTAGACTTGTTCACTTGTTTTATGCATGATTCACAATTGCTAGAGGTCCAATCTATCGTGTCCCCCCACAGGGAGCCATTAGTAGCTATCATGTGCCCTACATATTAGAAATCGGAAGCATTTAAATGTTTTCCAGTCCTCCGTGTCAGGTTGACACCATTTAAACTGTCTAATATGTAAATGTCAGGAGCCATGAAGATGGGTTTTAAAAAAACTAGTAACCAAATCCAAAAAGGAAGAGAGAAAGAGGTTCCTATAGTCTTACTAATAGACTAAGCTCCCCCTCTTGATTAAGGTCAACCAATACTATACTAATGTTGTTGTCTGTAAAACTGAAAGGCCCCCACGAAGCACTCTCCAGCCTTTGCACCTCATGTATACAACCATCCACTGTAAAACAGAATCTAATCTTCACGTGTAGCAGCAAATACACGGCTAGATCCACTTGACCTCTCCCCATAACAAAGGAAGTTTTGCACCTCTGGTGGGGCGCATTTTGACCCACTGAGCAGTGCATGTACCTGTATAAATGGGTTTGCTCGTACAAAAATAGTCACAAGGCAACACAAAGTGACATTTGCGCTGTGGGCCTATATTTTTGAAGCCTTATACTGACTACCCGTGACACACTAACATATTAGGCCACGATGAGGGGAGATGTATCAAATCTTCCAAAGAGTACAGGTGAAGTTCCCCTTATCAACCAATCAGCTTTTAGCTATCATTTTATAGTATGTTCTTGATAATTGAAAGGTATGATCTGATTGGTTGCTGTGGGCGTCTTCTCCACTGGTCCTCTTTAGAATATTTTGAAACATCTTTTCCTGTAAAACATGTTGTTTTTAACATGTAGGGGTATATTTACTAAAGTGAGAGTTTTTTAAAAGTGGAGATGTTGCCCATAGCAACCAGTCAGATTCTACTTAACATTTAACTAGAACCTTCTAGTAGAGAATAGCTAGATCTGATTGGTTGCTATGGGCAACATCTCCACTTCTAAAAACTCTCACTTTAGTAAATATACCCGGTAGAGTGACGTTGATATCTCACAGAATAATTAAGCTACAATATGATTCACGTGGATGATGGGTTATGATCTTATGTTAATGACATGCGAACCCCTCTCCCCCTCCCCTTCACGCCAGTGGACTCACTGAAACTCCTTTTCCCCTGTGTGAAGGTTTTGGTGTTTAACAAGATGTGACTTTTGTGAAAAACATTTCCCACACTCAGAACATGGAAATGGTTTCTCACCCGTGTGACTCAACTGATGTTTAACAAGACCCGATTTCTGCGTAAAACATTTCCCACACTCGGAACATGGAAACGGCTTCTCACCCGTGTGATATCTCTGATGTACAACAAGAGCTGACTTATGGATAAAATCTTTCCCGCACTCAGAGCATATAAATATTTTCTCCCCTGTGTGAGTCCTCTGGTGTTTAATGAGACGCAATTTATAGGCAAAGCATTTCCCACACTCGGAGCATGGAAATAATTTCTCACCGGTGTGGCTTTTCAGATGTTTGACCAAACCTGATTTCTGCGTAAAACATTTTTCACACTCAGAACACGGAAATGGTTTCTCATCCGTGTGAGTTCTCTGATGCACAACAAGGTGCGTTTTATAGGTAAAGCATTTCCCACACTCCGAGCATTCAAACGGCTTCTCACCTGTGTGAATTTTCTGATGTTTATCAAGGTGCGTTTTATTCGTGAAATATTTCCCGCACTCGATGCAATGAAATGGTTTCTTACCCGTGTGAGTTCTCTGATGTCTAACAAAGATCGACTGATGTATAAAACATTTCCCACACTCAGAACAGGAATAAACTGTATCGCCTGCATGATCTGTACCATGTGTAACAATATCTGAGGCATCGGGAGAACACGCCTCCTGATTAGAGGGATCAGATGATATATCTGCACTGTGAAGTCCTGGATGTATATTTAGCATATTGAAGTTTTCTCCTGGAGAATTTTGTCCGATGTCGTTATCTTCCATTTTAAAATCTGTAGACACAACGAGACGTCTCTCGGAAGTATTCCTGCTTTTGAGTTCATCTGGACATAAAATAAATATATGAAAATACGCTTTTTTTTTTATTACATGGAGAAGCAAATTTTCATCCGATTAGTGTGTTCAAGAGGTTCAGTTGTTTCATGATAAATTTACACATCACAAACACTTTTTTACAATTTTAAACGTAGTGTTCCCGCTAGGCTGTTTTAGTGGGGTGCAGCGCCATGCCCGATATTAAAAGGGCAAAATGCGCTCTGCCCTTTTCCCCCCGACCTGCTAAAACAGCGTGCCCTGAGTCTTCCCCACCCGTGGGTGGGAAAAGTTGTGATGACCGATCACTGCCCGGCATCTATTCACCGTGGGGGTAGAGCTTGGGGGAAGTCCAGCACGCTTCCAAGTGTGATGAATTGTGGGTGTGTTCCAAGGATGATCAGCCCTCCTCCTTTTCTGGAGCGCGCAGATGCTCCCGGCCGACATCAGCGCCCTGCCCGCTTTCTAAAAGCAACACTATAAATTGTACAAAACAGTAAAATTCGCTCTCATACTGAACAAGTAAAACATTGGCTTAATGAATGACACTATTACATTATTATGCCACAGTGACATGCAGATTGCATGGCCACACAACTTCACCCTTAGTACAGACTTTGGAGACTAACAATTTCAAAGCATGTGTATTACCTGAGCACCAAAACAGAACAAGAAGCCTCAATCAGTGACATTGTCCAAACGGAAGGTCATCCAAGTATTGGTCTCACTCACAAAACCCTGGAGCCTTGGATGTGGTCAGAGTTAGCAGCTCGTAGGGAGCAAAGAAGAACAATCAAGCAGCCACTATACCAGCGTTTCCCAACCTTGTTCGTTTAGGCACACTAACAGTCAAGGATTTAAGGCTATCCATGCTTGAGCACAGATGAATCAAACAAAATAACCAAGATACTAATATATTCGCCTGCGCTCAAGTATGGCTTATTCTTAAAACCTGGACTGTTAGTGAGCCTTGAGGACCAAGGTTGGGGGACACTGCTCTATACTATATGATGCTCAAGTCACCTGCAGGTAGCTTAGCCCTGTAGTCACAAAACCAGTATAGGGCTGTGCTTCCCAACGTCTGCCCTCAAGACATGCTAACAGTCCTGGTTTTCGGGATATCCGTGCTTGAGCACAGATGGTTAAATCAAAATGACTGAGGGACTAATTAAGTCAGCTGTGCTCAAGCATGGATATCTTAAAATCCTGGACTGTAAGGGTGCCTTGAGAGCAGAGGTTGAGAAGTTCTGGTATAGGATGAGGCATGATGAGGATAACTCCTCGGCAATGACCAACATTCCTCTCTGCCCTATCTGTACTGTACTTAGTGATTATAACCCACCTGTGCTGATAGCTGTAGGGATTTCCTCCTCCTTACACTGATGATCACCCCTCACATACGTCTCCTCTTCTTCCTCTATAACTTCTACTTTGATAACAGTCAGATCTTCACCCTAAATTTCCCACAAAAAACACTTTTATATAACCGTATATAGAACACACATCTGCTCAATAGATCATATAGTGAAAGGTCACTTTGGTATTTGTATGAATCCCACCTACCTGATAATTCTGTGTTATACTGTCATTCTCTTCTGTCCAATTCTGAGGATGGGGACATCTCTCTGGGGTATTCCTGTTACTGGCCCCATCTGTAGGAGACACACAGTGACTGATTACATTGTATATATGTGATTATCAGGTGATATGTGCACATGAACTCTAACATTGTATAGCTCTATAGGCAAAGCAGGAATACCCTCTATGGTGCAATTACTAAGTATATACAGTAATGAGGCATTTCTCACATGGTCCAACCTTAACGTTATCGTAATACAGCAATAAACAGGCTGGATCAATGGGAAACATCAGCACCAGGACATCCTTTAAATAGGAGAAATAGAGGGAGATGTATCAAACGTCGGAAAAAGATAAAGTGGAGAAAGACAAAGTACCAACCAATCAGCTTCAAACGGTCATTTTCCAAACACAACCTGCAACATGCCAGCTAGAAGCTGATTGGCTGGCAATTTATACCACTCCACGGTTTGATACATCTCCCCCAGAGTCCCGGATTTTAGGACATTCCAACAATAAATGGATCGTTATATTTCTAGGGTCTCCTCATATCCAGCATCATTGGAAGACATATGGAAACATATTTTTGCAGCACCATAGCAATGCAGAATAATCTGGGTAGAAGCCTGTGCCCAGCCTCTGTCACCTCACTACTGATAGAGGCACTGTGTATGAGCCTGTGCCCGGCCTCTGTCACCTCACTACTGATGGAGGCACTGTGTATTAGCCTGTGTCCGGCCTCTCCCTCCTCACTGCTGATGGAGGCACTGTGTATTAGCCTGTGTCCGGCCTCTCCCTCCTCACTACTGATGGAGGCACTGTGTATTAGCCTGTGTCCGGCCTCTGTCACCTCACTACTGATAGAGGCACTGTGTATGAGCCTGTGCCCGGCCTCTGTCACCTCACTACTGATAGAGGCACTGTGTATGAGCCTGTGCCCAGCCTCTCCCACCTCACTACTGATGGAGGCACTGTGTATTAGCCTGTGTCCGGCCTCTGTCACCTCACTACTGATGGAGGCACTGTGTATTTGCCTATGCCCAGCCTCTGTCACCTCACTACTGATAGAGGCACTGTGTATGAGCCTGTGCCCGGCCTCTGTCACCTCACTACTGATAGAGGCACTGTGTAGGAGCCTGTGCCCGGCCTCTCCCACCTCACTACTGATGGAGGCACTGTGTATTAGCCTGTGTCCGGCCTCTCCCTCCTCACTACTGATGGAAGCACTGTGTATTAGCCTGTGTCCGGCCTCTCCCTCCTCACTACTGATGGAGGCACTGTGTATTAGCCTGTGCCCAGCCTCTCCCACCTCACTACTGATGGAGGCACTGTGTATTAGCCTGTGTCTGGCCTCTCCCTCCTCACTGCTGATGGAGGCACTGTGTATTAGCCTGTGTCCGGCCTCTCCCTCCTCACTACTGATGGAGGCACTGTGTATTAGCCTGTGTCCGGCCTCTGTCACCTCACTACTGATGGAGGCACTGTGTATTAGCCTGTGCCCGGCCTCTCCCACCTCACTACTGATGGAGGCACTGTGTATTAGCCTGTACTCGGCCTCTCCCACCTCACTACTGATGGAGGCACTGTGTATTAGCCTGTGTCCGGCCTCTGTCACCTCACTACTGATGGAGGCACTGTGTATTAGCCTGTGCTCGGCCTCTGTCACCTCACTCCTGATGGGGGCATTGTGTATTAGCCTGTGCCCAGCCTCTCCCACCTAACTACTGATGGAGGCACTGTATGTTAGCCTGTGCCCGGCCTCTCCCACCTCACTACTGATGGAGGCACTGTGTATTAATAGGAACATCCCATCAGATCACTGTTAATATGTAACATTCTCCACGAACACTTGTTTCGGTCTTGTAACACAATCCTGACAGGCATCAGCTGGGCATGCCCCAAACATACCATATATAAGGAGCTGACCTAGGCCTGATTCAGTACGAATCGCAACAGCGTAAGCATATCGGCCGATGGTGCAGTACGCATTCATATGCAGTACGCAGCGGTTGAATTGCAATCGCAATGCGATTAGGCAGAAAACGGGAACCCATCACAGAGTGAGTGACAGCCTGTCAGCGATTGGAGGTGGTGACGGGGGAGTGGTGGGAGAAACGCAGGCATGTCTGTCCGTTTCAACGCCGTTGCGTGGGCGTGCATAAATTAGCCACTGCAACAGCATACGTAGCTTGTCTAAAAACTGCGTGCGACGAGGTTAGCAATTTCTAAGTAAGGTCAGACCTACTGTACATCTGTGTGAGGGGCCGATGTTACCGAGGTATACACAGGACTGAGAGGTATGCGTAATCGCCCCCACGATCGCAATAGCGATCTGTAATGAACCAAGACCTCTATACATAGAACTTCAACATGGGCCTGGAGAGGGAAAACATTTTCCTGATGAGGAGAGAGGAGAGAAAAATGCTTCATTTGATCACATGCCCAAAAAATAGGAGTAAAAAGAAATAGGGAACCAAATGTAAAGCCATCCTGATAAAGTAAAGTAGTACTACTAGAGCTCAGTTTAAATCATATGACATCAACCAGGTGATTATGGGCAGATCAACATAGGTCTCATTATGAGCAAGTAGTTTACAGAATAATGTCGGGAGAAGTCACATGACATCTGTGTGTTCAACTATCACGTTTTGTCTTGTAACTGATGCAGCAATTTCATGGAATGAGCCTGGCAATGTTTAATGTGGTCTCACCCCATTGATCAGTGATGGAATCAATGATGATGTCCCTTGTACTATTGTTGTCTTAAACTTAACTTGTACTGATGTATGAGATACACCAGAGAGTGTGGGGAGGAAACTGGCCAGATCTCTGGGCTGGTAACACACAGTGACATGATGTGAGGGGGAGAGCAGGAGTCTAATAGGGGCTGATGGCTCCTTATTCCCCCCCTGAGCTGACACATTTCCCTCATTAGTCTGGACTGACAGAGGAGGGTGTAGGATAAGAGATGGCTGTAGTGACAGAGGAGGGTGTAGGATAAGAGATGGCTGTAGTGACAGAGGAGGGTGTAGGATAAGAGAGTGCTGTAGTGACAGAGGAGGGTGTAGGATAAGAGATTGCTGTAGTGACAGAGGAGGGTGTAGGATAAGAGATGGCTGTAGTGACAGAGGAGGGTGTAGGATAAGAGAGTGCTGTAGTGACAGAGGAGGGTGTAGGATAGGAGATTGCTGTAGTGACAGAGGAGGGTGTAGGATAAGAGAGTGCTGTAGTGACAGAGGAGGGTGTAGGATAGGAGATTGCTGTAGTGACAGAGGAAGGTGTAGGATAAGAGATGGCTGTAGTGACAGAGGAGGGTGTAGGATAAGAGATGGCTGTAGTGACAGAGGAGAGTGTAGGATAAGAGATGGCTGTAGTGACAGAGGAGGGTGTAGGATAAGAGATGGCTGTAGTGACAGAGGAGGGTGTAGGATAAGAGATTGCTGTAGTGACAGAGGAGAGTGTAGGATAAGAGATTGCTGTAGTGACAGAGGAGAGTGTAGGATAAGAGAGTGCTGTAGTGACAGAGGAAGGTGTAGGATAAGAGATGCTGTAGTGACAGAGGAGGGTGTAGTATAAGAGATTGCTGTAGTGACAGAGGAGGGTGTAGGATAAGAGATGGCTGTAGTGACAGAGGAAGGTGTAGGATAAGAGATGGCTGTAGTGACAGAGGAGGGTGTAGGATAAGAGAGTGCTGTAGTGACAGAGGAGGGTGTAGGATAAGAGATTGCTGTAGTGACAGAGGAGGGTGTAGGATAAGAGATGGCTGTAGTGACAGAGGAGGGTGTAGGATAAGAGATGGCTGTAGTGACAGAGGAGGGTGTAGGATAAGAGATGGCTGTAGTGACAGAGGAGGGTGTAGGATAAGAGATGGCTGTAGTGACAGAGGAGGGTGTAGGATAAGAGAGTGCTGTAGTGACAGAGGAGAGTGTAGGATAAGAGAGTGCTGTAGTGACAGAGGAGGGTGTAGGATAAGAGATTGCTGTAGTGACAGAAGAGGGTGTAGGATAAGAGATGGCTGTAGTGACAGAGGAGGGTGTAGGATAAGAGATGGCTGTAATGACAGAGGAGGGTGTAGGATAAGAGATTGCTGTAGTGACAGGAGGGTGTAGGATAAGAGATTGCTGTAGTGACAGAGGAGGGTGTAGGATAAGAGAGTGCTGTAGTGACAGAGGAGAGTGTAGGATAAGAGATGGCTGTAGTGACAGAGGAGGGTGTAGGATAAGAGAGTGCTGTAGTGACAGAGGAGGGTGTAGGATAAGAGATGGCTGTAGTGACAGAGGAGGGTGTAGGATAAGAGATTGCTGTAGTGACAGAAGAGGGTGTAGGATAAGAGATGGCTGTAGTGACAGAGGAGGGTGTAGGATAAGAGATGGATGTAGTGACAGAGGAGGGTGTAGGATAAGAGAGTGCTGTAGTGACAGAGGAGGGTGTAGGATAAGAGATTGCTGTAGTGACAGAGGAGGGTGTAGGAAAAGAGAGTGCTGTAGTGACAGAGGAGGGTGTAGGATAAGAGATTGCTGTAGTGACAGAGGAAAGTGTAGGATAAGAGATTGCTGTAGTGACAGAGGAGGGTGTAGGATAAGAGATTGCTGTAGTGACAGAAGAGGGTGTAGGATAAGAGATGGCTGTAGTGACAGAGGAGGGTGTAGGATAAGAGATTGCTGTAGTGTCAGAGGAGGGTGTAGGATAAGAGATGGCTGTAGTGACAGAGGAGGGTGTAGGATAAGAGATGGATGTAGTGACAGAGGAGGGTGTAGGATAAGAGATGGCTGTAGTGACAGAGGAGGGTGTAGGATAAGAGATTGCTGTAGTGACAGAGGAGGGTGTAGGATAAGAGATTGCTGTAGTGACAGAAGAGGGTGTAGGATAAGAGATGGCTGTAGTGACAGAGGAGGGTGTAGGATAAGAGATGGCTGTAGTGACAGAGGAGGGTGTAGGATAAGAGATGGATGTAGTGACAGAGGAGGGTGTAGGATAAGAGAGTGCTGTAGTGACAGAGGAGGGTGTAGGATAAGAGATGGCTGTAATGACAGAGGAGGGTGTAGGATAAGAGATTGCTGTAGTGACAGAGGAGGGTGTAGGATAAGAGATGGCTGTAATGACAGAGGAGGGTGTAGGATAAGAGATTGCTGTAGTGACAGAAGAGGGTGTAGGATAAGAGATGGCTGTAGTGACAGAGGAGGGTGTAGGATAAGAGAGTGCTGTAGTGACAGAGGAGGGTGTAGGATAAGAGAGTGCTGTAGTGACAGAGGAGGGTGTAGGATAAGAGATTGCTGTAGTGACAGAGGAAAGTGTAGGATAAGAGATTGCTGTAGTGACAGAGGAGGGTGTAGGATAAGAGATTGCTGTAGTGACAGAAGAGGGTGTAGGATAAGAGATGGCTGTAGTGACAGAGGAGGGTGTAGGATAAGAGATGGCTGTAGTGACAGAAGAGGGTGTAGGATAAGAGATGGCTGTAGTGACAGAGGAGGGTGTAGGATAAGAGATGGCTGTAGTGACAGAGGAGGGTGTAGGATAAGAGATGGCTGTAGTGACAGAGGAGGGTGTAGGATAAGAGATTGCTGTAGTGACAGAGGAGGGTGTAGGATAAGAGATTGCTGTAGTGACAGAAGAGGGTGTAGGATAAGAGATGGCTGTAGTGACAGAGGAGGGTGTAGGATAAGAGATGGCTGTAGTGACAGAAGAGGGTGTAGGATAAGAGATGGCTGTAGTGACAGAGGAGGGTGTAGGATAAGAGATGGCTGTAGTGACAGAGGAGGGTGTAGGATAAGAGAGTGCTGTAGTGACAGAGGAGGGTGTAGGATAAGAGATTGCTGTAGTGACAGAGGAGGGTGTAGGATAAGAGATTGCTGTAGTGACAGAAGAGGGTGTAGGATAAGAGATGGCTGTAGTGACAGAGGAGGGTGTAGGATAAGAGATTGCTGTAGTGACAGAGGAGGGTGTAGGATAAGAGAGTGCTGTAATGACAGAGGAGGGTGTAGGATAAGAGATGGCTGTAGTGACAGAGGAGGGTGTAGGATAAGAGATGGCTGTAGTGACAGAGGAGGGTGTAGGATAAGAGATGGATGTAGTGACAGAGGAGGGTGTAGGATAAGAGATGGATGTAGTGACAGAGGAGGGTGTAGGATAAGAGAGTGCTGTAGTGACAGAGGAGGGTGTAGGATAAGAGATGGCTGTAATGACAGAGGAGGGTGTAGGATAAGAGATTGCTGTAGTGACAGAGGAGGGTGTAGGATAAGAGATGGCTGTAATGACAGAGGAGGGTGTAGGATAAGAGATTGCTGTAGTGACAGAAGAGGGTGTAGGATAAGAGATGGCTGTAGTGACAGAGGAGGGTGTAGGATAAGAGATTGCTGTAGTGACAGAGGAGGGTGTAGGATAAGAGAGTGCTGTAGTGACAGAGGAGGGTGTAGGATAAGAGATTGCTGTAGTGACAGAGGAAAGTGTAGGATAAGAGATTGCTGTAGTGACAGAGGAGGGTGTAGGATAAGAGATTGCTGTAGTGACAGAAGAGGGTGTAGGATAAGAGATGGCTGTAGTGACAGAGGAGGGTGTAGGATAAGAGATTGCTGTAGTGTCAGAGGAGGGTGTAGGATAAGAGATGGCTGTAGTGACAGAGGAGGGTGTAGGATAAGAGATGGATGTAGTGACAGAGGAGGGTGTAGGATAAGAGATGGCTGTAGTGACAGAGGAGGGTGTAGGATAAGAGATGGCTGTAGTGACAGAGGAGGGTGTAGGATAAGAGATGGCTGTAGTGACAGAGGAGGGTGTAGGATAAGAGATGGCTGTAGTGACAGAGGAGGGTGTAGGATAAGAGAGTGCTGTAGTGACAGAGGAGGGTGTAGGATAAGAGATTGCTGTAGTGACAGAGGAAAGTGTAGGATAAGAGATTGCTGTAGTGACAGAGGAGGGTGTAGGATAAGAGATTGCTGTAGTGACAGAGGAGGGTGTAGGATAAGAGATGGCTGTAGTGACAGAGGAGGGTGTAGGATAAGAGAGTGCTGTAGTGACAGAGGAGGGTGTAGGATAAGAGATTGCTGTAGTGACAGAGGAAAGTGTAGGATAAGAGATTGCTGTAGTGACAGAGGAGGGTGTAGGATAAGAGATGGCTGTAGTGACAGAGGAGGGTGTAGGATAAGAGATGGCTGTAGTGACAGAGGAGGGTGTAGGATAAGAGAGTGCTGTAGTGACAGAGGAGGGTGTAGGATAAGAGATTGCTGTAGTGACAGAGGAAAGTGTAGGATAAGAGATTGCTGTAGTGACAGAGGAGGGTGTAGGATAAGAGATTGCTGTAGTGACAGAAGAGGGTGTAGGATAAGAGATGGCTGTAGTGACAGAGGAGGGTGTAGGATAAGAGATGGATGTAGTGTCAGAGGAGGGTGTAGGATAAGAGATGGCTGTAGTGACAGAGGAGGGTGTAGGATAAGAGATGGATGTAGTGACAGAGGAGGGTGTAGGATAAGAGATGGCTGTAGTGACAGAGGAGGGTGTAGGATAAGAGATGGCTGTAGTGACAGAGGAGGGTGTAGGATAAGAGAGTGCTGTAGTGACAGAGGAGGGTGTAGGATAAGAGATTGCTGTAGTGACAGAGGAAAGTGTAGGATAAGAGATTGCTGTAGTGACAGAGGAGGGTGTAGGATAAGAGATGGCTGTAGTGACAGAAGAGGGTGTAGGATAAGAGATGGCTGTAGTGACAGAGGAGGGTGTAGGATAAGAGATGGCTGTAGTGTCAGAGGAGGGTGTAGGATAAGAGATGGCTGTAGTGACAGAGGAGGGTGTAGGATAAGAGATGGATGTAGTGACAGAGGAGGGTGTAGGATAAGAGATGGCTGTAGTGACAGAGGAGGGTGTAGGATAAGAGAGTGCTGTAGTGACAGAGGAGGGTGTAGGATAAGAGATGGCTGTAGTGACAGAGGAAAGTGTAGGATAAGAGCTTGCTGTAGTGACAGAGGAGGGTGTAGGATAAGAGATGGCTGTAGTGACAGAGGAGGGTGTAGGATAAGAGATGGCTGTAGTGACAGAGGAGGGTGTAGGATAAGAGATTGCTGTAGTGACAGAGGAGGGTGTAAGATAAGAGATTGCTGTAGTGACAGAGGAGGGTGTAGGATAAGAGATGGCTGTAGTGACAGAGGAGGGTGTAGGATAAGAGATTGCTGTAGTGACAGAAGAGGGTGTAGGATAAGAGATGGCTGTAGTGACAGAGGAGGGTGTAGGATAAGAGATTGCTGTAGTGTCAGAGGAGGGTGTAGGATAAGAGATGGCTGTAGTGACAGAGGAGGGTGTAGGATAAGAGATGGCTGTAGTGACAGAGGAGGGTGTAGGATAAGAGATGGCTGTAGTGACAGAGGAGGGTGTAGGATAAGAGAGTGCTGTAGTGACAGAGGAGGGTGTAGGATAAGAGATTGCTGTAGTGACAGAGGAAAGTGTAGGATAAGAGATTGCTGTAGTGACAGAGGAGGGTGTAGGATAAGAGATTGCTGTAGTGACAGAGGAGGGTGTAGGATAAGAGATGGCTGTAGTGACAGAGGAGGGTGTAGGATAAGAGAGTGCTGTAGTGACAGAGGAGGGTGTAGGATAAGAGATTGCTGTAGTGACAGAGGAAAGTGTAGGATAAGAGATTGCTGTAGTGACAGAGGAGGGTGTAGGATAAGAGATGGCTGTAGTGACAGAGGAGGGTGTAGGATAAGAGATGGCTGTAGTGACAGAGGAGGGTGTAGGATAAGAGAGTGCTGTAGTGACAGAGGAGGGTGTAGGATAAGAGATTGCTGTAGTGACAGAGGAAAGTGTAGGATAAGAGATTGCTGTAGTGACAGAGGAGGGTGTAGGATAAGAGATTGCTGTAGTGACAGAAGAGGGTGTAGGATAAGAGATGGCTGTAGTGACAGAGGAGGGTGTAGGATAAGAGATTGCTGTAGTGTCAGAGGAGGGTGTAGGATAAGAGATGGCTGTAGTGACAGAGGAGGGTGTAGGATAAGAGATGGATGTAGTGACAGAGGAGGGTGTAGGATAAGAGATGGCTGTAGTGACAGAGGAGGGTGTAGGATAAGAGATGGCTGTAGTGACAGAGGAGGGTGTAGGATAAGAGAGTGCTGTAGTGACAGAGGAGGGTGTAGGATAAGAGATGGCTGTAGTGACAGAGGAAAGTGTAGGATAAGAGCTTGCTGTAGTGACAGAGGAGGGTGTAGGATAAGAGATGGCTGTAGTGACAGAGGAGGGTGTAGGATAAGAGATGGCTGTAGTGACAGAGGAGGGTGTAGGATAAGAGATGGCTGTAGTGACAGAGGAGGGTGTAGGATAAGAGATGGCTGTAGTGACAGAGGAGGGTGTAGGATAAGAGATGGCTGTAGTGACAGAGGAGGGTGTAGGATAAGAGATGGCTGTAGTGACAGAGGAGGGTGTAGGATAAGAGATGGCTGTAGTGACAGAGGAGGGTGTAGGATAAGAGATGGCTGTAGTGACAGAGGAGGGTGTAGGATAAGAGATGGCTGTAGTGACAGAGGAGGGTGTAGGATAAGAGATTGCTGTAGTGACAGAGGAGGGTGTAGGATAAGAGATGGCTGTAGTGACAGAGGGGGGTGTAGGATAAGAGATTGCTGTAGTGACAGAGGAGGGTGTAGGATATACGAGAGTGCTGTAGTGACAGAGGAGGGTGTAGGATAAGAGATGGCTGTAGTGACAGAGGGGGGTGTAGGATAAGAGATTGCTGTAGTGACAGAGGAGGGTGTAGGATAAGAGAGTGCTGTAGTGACAGAGGAGGGTGTAGGATATACGAGAGTGCTGTAGTGACAGAGGAGGGTGTAGGATATACGAGAGTGCTGTAGTGACAGAGGAGGGTGTAGGATAACAGACTGCTGTAGTAGTGACAGAGGAGGGTGTAGGATAAGAGATTGCTGTAGTGACAGAGGAGAGTGTAGGATAAGAGATTGCTGTAGTAGTGACAGAGGAGGGTGTAGGATAAGAGATTGCTGTAGTGACAGAGGAGGGTGTAGGATAAACTAGAGTGCTGTAGTGACAGAGGAGGGTGTAGGATAAGAGATTGCTGTAGTAGTGACAGAGGAAGGTGTAGGATAAGAGATTGCTGTAGTGACAGAGGAGGGTGTAGGATAAGAGATGGCTGTAGTGACAGAGGAGGGTGTAGGATAAGAGATGGCTGTAGTGACAGAGGAGGGTGTAGGATAAGAGATTGCTGTAGTGACAGAGGAGGGTGTAGGATAAGAGATTGCTGTTGTGACAGAGGAGGGTGTAGGATAAGAGATGGCTGTAGTGACAGAGGAGGGTGTAGGATAAGAGATTGCTGTAGTGACAGAGGAGGGTGTAGGATAAGAGATGGCTGTAGTGACAGAGGAGGGTGTAGGATAAGAGAGTGCTGTAGTGACAGAGGAGGGTGTAGGATATACTAGAGTGCTGTAGTGACAGAGGAGGGTGTAGGATAAGACATTGCTGTAGTAGTGACAGAGTAAGGTGTAGGATAAGAGATTGCTGTAGTGACAGAGGAGGGTGTAGGATAAGAGATGGCTGTAGTGACAGAGGAGGGTGTAGGATAAGAGATGGCTGTAGTGACAGAGGAGGGTGTAGGATAAGAGATTGCTGTAGTGACAAAGGAGGGTGTAGGATAAGAGATTGCTGTAGTGACAGAGCATGGTGTAGGATAAGAGATGGCTGTAGTGACAGAGGAGGGTGTAGGATAAGAGAGTGCTGTAGTGACAGAGGAGGGTGTAGGATAAGAGATGGCTGTAGTGACAGAGGAGGGTGTAGGATAAGAGAGTGCTGTAGTGACAGAGGAGGGTGTAGGATAAGAGATGGCTGTAGTGACAGAGGAGGGTGTAGGAAAAGAGATGGCTGTAGTGACAGCGGAGGGTGTAGGATAAGAGATTGCTGTAGTGACAGAGGAGGGTGTAGGATACGAGGTTGCTGTAGTGACAGAGGAGGGTGTAGGATAAGAGATTGCTGTAGTGACAGAGGGGAGTGTAGGATACGAGATTGCTCTAGTGACAGAGGAGGGTGTAGGAGAAGAGATTGCTGTAGTGACAGTGGAGGGTGTAGGATAAGAGATGGCTGTAGTGACAGAGGAGGGTGTAGGATAAGAGATGGCTGTAGAGACAGAGGAGGGTGTAGGATAAGAGATGGCTGTAGTGACAGAGGAGGGTGTAGGATAAGAGATTGCTGTAGTGACAGAGGAGGGTGTAGGATAAGAGATGGCTGTAGTGACAGAGGAGGGTGTAGGATAAGAGATGGCTGTAGTGACAGAGGAGGGTGTAGGATAAGAGATTGCTGTAGTGACAAAGGAGGGTGTAGGATAAGAGATTGCTGTAGTGACAGAGCATGGTGTAGGATAAGAGATGGCTGTAGTGACAGAGGAGGGTGTAGGATAAGAGAGTGCTGTAGTGACAGAGGAGGGTGTAGGATAAGAGAGTGCTGTAGTGACAGAGGAGGGTGTAGGATAAGAGATGGCTGTAGTGACAGAGGAGGGTGTAGGATAAGAGATGGCTGTAGTGACAGAGGAGGATGTAGGATAAGAGAGTGCTGTAGTGACAGAGGAGGGTGTAGGATAAGAGATGGCTGTAGTGACAGAGGAGGGTGTAGGAAAAGAGATGGCTGTAGTGACAGCGGAGGGTGTAGGATAAGAGATTGCTGTAGTGACAGAGGAGGGTGTAGGATACGAGGTTGCTGTAGTGACAGAGTGGAGTGTAGGATACGAGATTGCTGTAGTGACAGAGGAGGGTGTAGGATAAGAGATTGCTGTAGTGACAGAGGGGAGTGTAGGATACGAGATTGCTGTAGTGACAGAGGAGGGTGTAGGAGAAGAGATTGCTGTAGTGACAGTGTAGGGTGTAGGATAAGAGATGGCTGTAGTGACAGAGGAGGGTGTAGGATAAGAGATGGCTGTAGAGACAGAGGAGGGTGTAGGATAAGAGATGGCTGTAGTGACAGAGGAGGGTGTAGGATAAGAGATGGCTGTAGTGACAGAGCAGGGTGTAGGATAAGAGATGGCTGTAGTGACAGAGGAGGGTGTAGGATAAGAGATGGCTGTAGTGACAGAGGAGGGTGTAGGATAAGAGATGGCTGTAGTGACAGAGGAGGGTGTAGGATAAAAGATTGCTGTAGTGACAAAGGAGGGTGTAGGATAAAAGATTGCTGTAGTGACAGAGCATGGTGTAGGATAAGAGATGGCTGTAGTGACAGAGGAGGGTGTAGGATAAGAGATGGCTGTAGTGACAGAGGAGGATGTAGGATAAGAGATGGCTGTAGTGACAGAGGAGGATGTAGGATAAGAGAGTGCTGTAGTGACAGAGGAGGGTGTAGGATAAGAGATGGCTGTAGTGACAGAGGAGGGTGTAGGAAAAGAGATGGCTGTAGTGACAGCGGAGGGTGTAGGATAAGAGATTGCTGTAGTGACAGAGGAGGGTGTAGGATACGAGGTTGCTGTAGTGACAGAGTGGAGTGTAGGATACGAGATTGCTGTAGTGACAGAGGAGGGTGTAGGATAAGAGATTGCTGTAGTGACAGAGGGGAGTGTAGGAGAAGAGATTGCTGTAGTGACAGTGGAGGGTGTAGGATAAGAGATGGCTGTAGTGACAGAGGAGGGTGTAGGATAAGAGATGGCTGTAGTGACAGAGGAGGGTGTAGGATAAGAGATTGCTGTAGTGACAGAGGAGGGTGTAGGATAAGAGATTGCTGTAGTGACAGAGGAGGGTGTAGGATAAGAGATTGCTGTAGTGACAGAGGAGGGTGTAAGATAAGAGATTGCTGTAGTAGTGACAGAGGAGGGTGTAGGATAAGAGATTGCTGTAGTGACAGAGGAGGGTGTAGGATAAGAGATGGCTGTAGTGACAGAGGAGGGTGTAGGATAAGAGATGGCTGTAGTGACAGAGGAGGGTGTAGGATAAGAGATTGCTATATTGACAGAGGAGGGTGTAGGATAAGAGAGTGCTGTAGTGACAGAGGAGGGTGTAGGATAAGAGATTGCTGTAGTAACAGAACAAGGAGAATATGTGACTGTTCTGTACTTAGGGCCTGATTCAGAGCCGCTCGCTATTTGCGGTCGTTCGTTTTTTAAAAAGGGGTGGCTATTCAAATGAACCGTTCGCACTTTGCGGTCTGTTCACGCCTCTAAGTCTGAATGAGCGAGCAAAAGTTGCGGTTGTAATATTGAAAAAGACGCCCCCTGGCCGCTCGCACCATACGTCATGTCTGCTATTAGATTAATCGAGTACATCCAACAGCGTATGAACTGCTCGCTATTCTTGTGGTTGGTTTTTTCAACCGCTATTTTGCGAGCAGTTCTGAGTTAAAAAAACCAAGTGATGTGGTCAATGACACTGCTGGAATAATTATGCACTCCCTTAAAACACCCGTTTTGACCTTTAAGCACGCCTGCGTTCTAAATTCCACTCCCCGTTTTCAAGCACCTTTCCCTGTTACCACCCACATACGCCTCCTCCTGTCACTCAAAATAGCAGGCATTCGCTATTTTGCGAACAAATGATTTTCGGCCGCACTGACTGGTTCGCGCATGCGTATTCAAATCCGTACGCATGCGCAGATGAGCGAACATCGCTCATAATGAACGAGCGCCCGCTTACGAGCTGCTCTGAATGAGGGCCTTAGTGATTATTACTCACCTGTGATGATAGCTGTAGGGATTTCCTCCTTATTACACTGCTGATCACCCATCATATACGTCTCCTCTTCCTCTGTATCTTCTACCTTAACAGCTGTAAGACCTTCACCCAAATAACCCACAAAACAATTAAACACTTCAATAATGTCCAATTTCATTATTCGAGATTTAACAGTAGAATATGTGACACATACAGCTTTTTAAAATAATTATACAGTGTAGGGTCACTTCAGTATTTTGGAGAGACCCCCAATCCCACCTACCTGATCCTCCTGTGGGACACTGTGATTCTCCTCTGTATCATCCTGGGAATAAAGAGGACAGGGAGTGACACACCAGGCAGGAAAGGGGAACTGCTCGGGTTGTGACAGGTACAGGGTGCTAGAATGAACACTAATTATCATAATATATCTATGTAGGTAACTACGTATACTGTATATACTGGCTGACACCGCTCGCCCCTTCAGCCTGTCTCCTCAAATATATCTACTTTTATTGCCAAAAATTACGCAGCGCTGTGCACAGAATATTATTTATATTAGTCCCTGTGCCCCCATTGTAGTTTACAGTCTGAATTCCTGCACATACAAGCATACACTAGTCAGCAGCCAAATAACCTACCAGTATTATCTGGCGGAGACCTCCCAGCAAGGACGGGGAACACATACAAACTACATGCAGATAGGGTCCTAGCTGGGAGTCCAACTCATGACCATAGTGCTGGGGGGCAGCAATGACAACCTCTGTGCTGCTGTATATGTATCATGTATGTATGCATGTGCATGATTCTATTTGATAATATATATATACACATATAGGTATTTGCACAACAGTAAATATACACATAACAATATAAACGACTAGAAGCCATCGCCTCCCCCCGGCACTGACTCTCTGTGCTGATGACATTATGTGTCACAGCAGCACAGAGTATTACTAGCAGACCCTCGCCTCCATGTATATGCGTGTGTGTATTATGCTATGTACCTACATATATTTGTATGTGATGCTGTACTTACTCCGCCTGCCGGGCAACACTGTGACACTGACCCCCACCTCTTCCACCGAAGAAGACTACAAAGCTGGCCACTGCGTTCCACCCTCACTTCCGCCCTGTGCGTTCCACCCTCACTTCCGCCCTGTGCGTTCCAACCTTACATTCGCCTTGTGCGTTCCATTGCCCACCAACTTCCGCGGTCTCTCCATTTAATTCTGATCTCCGGCACCTGCGTTCTATAGCCGGGAGACTACTGAGTGTTTGTATCTGTTATTGGGCGGCAGCCGCTGGGGGAGAGTTCTGCAGGTGCTGGTGTTTCTTTATTACTATGGTACTGGTGGAGCAGCCTCTGGTATGGCTTACTATGATGCAGGGGTGTAGACTCCGGTGTAATACCGGGAGAGAGGACGCCGGTGTCTGTCTTGTTGTTATACCGGGAAAGAGGACGTCTGTCCGGTTATTGTCGCTAAGGGCTGTATCTTTAATTATGGCAGCTGCTACAATAAATTTGATAATGAGTGGTCAGCGAAAAGAGTGGCGGATAATTTAAAAACATTTTTTAATTCAAAGTTATTTTTTTTGTTTGGTATACTGTCAGTCTAATAATCGTTCATTAACATCAAATACCCATAAATAAATCCCAAAAACTAGATCTCTTCTAGCAATGAAGATACTGTCACGTAATATTTAGGTTTAGATCCAACTAAGTCATACATATATGTGTGTGTATAAAAAAAAATATATATATTTTATAATATAATTTTATGTTTTTTTTATACAGTAAATCTAAGTCTGCATTATTTTATTTAGATGAAAGTGAAATTAAAGCCGATAGTAAAGAAAAATAAGAGGAGAGAAAAGGATTGAGGATAGATGAGGGGAAGAGAGAGGTAGGGGGATCAGTGTGTGAGGACAATAGTTAGGGATCTGGTGAATGACTGGTCCAAGGTACTAGTATTACCATTTGTATAATAGTCTTCATTCTAGCACCCTGCACCTGTCACAACCCGTGCAGTTCCTCTATTCTGCAAGAGGTGTTGCGCTCTGCTCTGGTGCTTCTACCACACTCAGCTGATGCAAGAAACTGCTTAAATACAGACCAGAGTGCTAGAAGCACCAGAGCAGAGAGCGACATCCCAGGCAGGAAAAAGGAACTGCATGGATTTTATCAGGTTCAGGGTGCTAGAATTAACACTATATAACACTACTCTAACCTTCTTACCGTTTGCTGTTCTGAGTCCTTTGTCTTCTGCCACTTTCCCCTGCCGCGCCATTTTGCTGTTTGCAGTACTCTGTCCAGGACAGATGATTGTGGTGGGCGGCACAGAGGACTCAGGCAGGATAGTCCACAAAAGATGTCATGAGCTGCAGCAACAACAACTCTCAACCTTCATGTGTATAGAAAACAGCTTCATATAGGCCAGGGGTCATGTTTATCAAATCAACCCTTGTATATTATGGGCAATGACCTCCAAATGGCTTTATTTACAATTTTTTCTTTCTATTAATGTCACTTATTATACAGATTTACACCGTATTGAAGAAGACATTTGCTGATCCTGTGTCAGGACGACTGCGCAGGACCAAAGGCCACATCACGGTGCCTCCACCTCACACTCTGATACATGAGAGACACAATGACCAGAAGATCCTGGAACTCACCAACAAGATTATTGAGCTGCTGGCTGGAGAGGTGACTGCTGGGAATGGGACATTATACAGTAACACCAGGGGATGTGTCTGGGTGATGACTGGAGAGGTGACTGCTGGGAATGGGACATTATACAGTAACACCAGGGGATGTGTCTGGGTGATGACTGGAGAGGTGACTGCTGGGAATGGGACATTATACAGTAACACCAGGGGATGTGTCTGGGTGATGACTGGAGAGGTGACTGCTGGGAATGGGACATTATACAGTAACACCAGGGGATGTGTCTGGGTGATGACTGCTGGGAATGGGACATTATACAGTAACACCAGGGGATGTGTCTGGGTGATGACTGGAGAGGTGACTGCTGGGAATGGGACATTATACAGTAACACCAGGGGATGTGTCTGGGTGATGACTGGAGAGGTGACTGCTGGGAATGGGACATTATACAGTAACACCAGGGGATGTGTCTGGGTGATGACTGGAGAGGTGACTGCTGGGAATGGGACATTATACAGTAACACCAGGGCAGGGCCGAAACTAGGATTTTTGTCACCAGGGGCAAGACAGTAATTTGGCGCCCCCCATGTAATTCCCCCTGCAGTAGTGCCCATATTGTAATGCCCCCATAGTAAAAATGACTTTAGCGACTTAAAAATATGCTAGTACACATTTTCATGTGCCCCAAATGTGATGGGCCCATTTTGAAATATTAACCAAAAATCCTAAGTGCTGTTCGGCATAACTTTTTGCAATGTTGTGCTAAAAAACCTGGCACATATATTTCAAAAGCCGACTTTCTTCTGCAGTCCAAAACGGGAGTAACAATAGTGAGCCCACATGTCTGGACATGGGGGGGGTCCCTGGCAGGAGGGGGTCCCTGGCAGGAGGGGTCCAGGGGGGTCCCTGGCAATATTCTACTAATTTTTTATTTTATTTTTCGTTGATAAAATATTTGAAAGTTACTGGATTCGCTCATTTGAAATTGAATATCGGTCTAAATCGGCAAAGCCCAAAATTCTTTCTCCCCAGAAAAGCTCCCTTCTGGAGCGAAAAGTCCTGCACAGATCTTTTGTGCCCTAATTGAATATGGGCCCCAGTCCAAGAAAATGTGTGCATTGCGGTGTCTGGTGGTTTTTAAAATAATTTGTTTGCTTTGTTATAAAGATCCAGGGGTGTATTCAATAATGTTTTTTGTTTTTTTATTACATTTTGCACAATTAACATTAGTTTCGCCTCTTTACATTTAGCGCCTTATTCAATTTGATTCATTTTTGAAGGGTGTGAGAAGTTTTGGATAAAGACGGTGATAAGTTTGCACCATCTTTTAACATGGTGCAAAAAAGTGCCTAATTGTGGTTTAGGGGTGCAGGCTTTCAAAAATTAGCCTGCACCCCTGTGAATAATCTTTATAAATAAACTGTTTGTATTTTTGAAAATTAAAAACCAGGGACACCCCCCAAAATTCAAAAAACACATTTGGGTTGCCAAAAAAAGAAGGGGAAACAGTGTTTAAAAATAGTGTAATAGGTTCAGGGGTATTCCGTAAGTATGCGTCCAAAGTTTGCTAGAATAGGCTATTAGTGGCAGCTGCATTTTGGGGGAATTTTGTTAAAATATCTTTATGGATTTTAAAATACACTAGTACCCATTTTCATGGGCCCATTTCCAAATACTTTCAAAAACCTAAGTGCCCTTCTGCATAACTTGTTTGTTTTTAACAAACACCTGGCGCGGGTCTTTAAAAACACAACTTTACTCAACACTCCAAAACAGGGGGGGACCCATAGTGACCCCCCTTGTCTGGACACCTTTAGGGTGGTCCCAGGGACTTTTTCCCGTAATTCTCATTTTATCTTAAAATCAAAAATTGCCCTTGGACATTTTTCCCTCATTTCACATTGAAGACGGGCATAAAGCGGACACGCGTATGTTAGTTTTTCTCCCGAAAAGCTCTGATGTGGATCAAAAAGTACCTAATAGATTTTTTTGCACTCTAATTGACTATGGGCCCCAATGCTTGAAAATGGCTGCATATCGGTGGTGGGGTGAAACGACAGTGAATGATTTTAGAAACCATGCAGGGTGAGGGAATAGAATCAGGCAGCAAAGGGGGGAGGGGGTGTTCATGTGCACGGGAAATACCTAGGCCATGTAATTTTGAGGGTGCTGCTGTGCAGGGGGAATAGGCGTGACATGTAATGTTGGGGAAATGCTGTGCATAGGGAATAGGGTTGCTATGCAATGTGTAGAGGGGTTCTGTGATCTTGTGTGCGGATTTGTGGGTGTGTTTGTTTTTGAAAAATGTTTGGCAAAATGTGGTTTGTTATTTTTGGTTTATAACCCTATTCAATTAGAGCGGACCTGCGATACTTTTTCGCCTCGCACACTTTTTGCCTACATCGGCTGTTTTCTAGGTGGAAAAGTATCGTGTGCTTGGCTGCTTTTAGGCCGTATTCAATTTGAAATTCTGTTAAAAAGGGCCCCTGCAACACTTGAACAGGTGGAAAGTACTGTCCAATTTGTTTAAATCAGCCTGACATCCCCCAAAAGATGGTCTCACAGGGTGGTTAGCTATGGGACCCCCCCATTTGGCTTGCCGAAGGTATTTGTTTTTTTAAAGGGGCTCAATAGGTGCTAATTTGGTTTTTTGGAGACGTGCTGCAGATTCGTATTCATGGTTTTTAAAGTCAGAAATGAACTTATCCCTGCAATTTTTATGTAGTTTAAAATGGGGGCCACCATATTTTAAAGTTAATTTGTATACATTGTCAAAAACACACCTGCCGGAAGCACCTGCAATCCAAAAAACACTTGGCCCATATTTGGGGAACCTCCCAGAGTCAAGTTGCTTTTTTTTTTTTTTCTTTTTTTTTTTTTTCTTTGTCCACCAACATTTGGTTAAAAGCCTCAAAATTCATAATAATTTTTTGTGGTGTTCAAAAGAGTTATTTGTAATGTTTGTCCCACACTTTACCTTTGGGGACTGTCTGAAGGCTGCTGGGGGGGTTCCCGCTACGTTGCTCCCCAAAACCCCAATTCTGCACTTTTTTTTTTTCCACCAGCTATTCATAGGGTAAACTTTTCCGCCTATTACATTGAATAGGGAGTACATTGTAAACTTCGGAAAATGACGTCATTGTTGAAAAAATTATGGGGATGCGCATTTTTCAAAACAAATTCAACACGGCCCTAAATTTGCCATAGACAGTAGAAAAACAAGTACCAGCATGGATGTAATGCCCTGCATGGTCATACTGTTGGTTCACCAACTACCAACATGTGGCCTAGCCTTGCTGGTATCTGTAGTTCCACAGCAATAGTAAAAAAAAAAAAAAAAAACTTGCAACAGACATTACACAATTAGTCTGGGCCAGGGGTGCAGTGGAGAGGGGGACCCCTTGATTTGGGGGGGGTCCACTGCTTCCCAGAGATTCCTGGCCTGGGTTGACTAGCGGTCAGGGTTGAGTTAGCAGCTGGGGGGCCTGGTGAGAGTGTTCCCCCTGGCTGCAACATCAGGCCCCCCTTAGCAAAAGTCTGCTGCTGCTTTTGGAAAATACAGGGGAAACATATAAATTTTTAGCACCTGTATTTCCACAGCCACCACCGGATCAGAGCCCTGTGCTGGTTGCGTTGAATAGAATGTAAGCTCTCACGAGCAGGGACCTCTTCCCTCATGTGCTTCTCTTTACATTTCATTCTACTCCTTACTCCCCATAAGGTCACCTAAGATGTGACTGCCAACTCCCGGCTGCTTACTGTGAGTACTTTAATCACTATTGCAGCAATGTATATAAATCATGTCCTTGTCCTGTACTGTAATGTTCTGTAAATTACTTGTTTCTTGTTCACCTATTAGTTCTATGTACTATGTAAGGTGTGTGGGACACTTGTGGCGCCATATAAATAAAGGATAATAGGGGGGACCCCTACGTCATTTATCCCCCCTATTTGGGTAAAGGACCACATTCTAAATTCCCACATGTGCAAAGGAATGCATTTGATTTTAAATGTAATTATGCCTCCATAAGCATCTTGACATCAACATTAATTATGTTTTATTGGTATATTCTCCAATCAGCAACGGCTGCTAGCAGAGAGTTCTGGACAGGATTCATAGAATTATACAGAGAGAGTGAGTGCCTGTGGAACCTACGCATGAAGTCCTTCTCAGATCGTCAAAAAAAGAAGCGGGCATATGAGAAATTGGTCACGTATGCACAAAGCCGTGATGCAAAAGCAGACTTAGCTTCTGTGAAGCAAAAAATAAATCATTTCTGGACCGCCTTTACGAGGGAACACAACAAGTACATGAACTCCATGCGTTCCGGAGCTGGGACAGACGAGGTCCGGAAACCAACTTTATGGTATTATGGTCTATTCAGCTTCGTCTTGGAGAAAGAGCTGGAGATGCCATCAGTGAGTTCGCTGGACGAGGACGTGGAGGTTCCTCCAGAGGAATTGGAGAGTCAACAAAGCGTTTTTTTTTTTGTTGTTGTTGTTGTTGTTTTTTTATTTATTTATTTTATTTTTTTATTTATCTTAATAGCGTGTTGTTTTTTTTTTTTTGGGTGATTATTTTATATTGCTTGAATAATGTATGGACCATATGTAATATGTACTTGAAGACTCTGTGCTACACTTTTCAATCCGCATCTGAGGTTTTGGAGGAATAAAGTATTGGGTCCACCTTTGCTTTTTAACACTGATTCAGTATGGAGCGGGACAAAAGGTTAGTCTGTATCGTGTTTTTTAATTTAATCTTCGATTTTGTAGTGGAAATGATCGTCGTGGGACCCCCCTAAAGCTGTACAGACATGGGGTATTATTATGGCTAACCCAATTTTACCGTGTTTTGAAGGAAGTAGTGTTTTGGAAATTCCGTCCCAGGTGCCTAAATGTGTTTGGAAAATAGTCTAAATTTGTTTATTTTAACTCAAAAAGTGAAAATTCCAAAATAATTTATGGAAAAAAAAATAATTTTGGTTCTCCTAGTTCCCTGCTACGGAAGTTGATGTTGGCTCTCCAACCAGCGAGCTCATCGACCGTGGGGAGAGCAGCATGGTGCAAGCACCTTGCCAAGAAGCCTCTCAGCCACCGACAAAGAGGAGGAGGCCGGGTGGCAAGGCTGCTGCAAAATCCTCGCGTTCGGGACGGACGGAGGAAGAGTATGAATTTATGAAACTAGCAAAGGAGGTATTGCATAGAAACACTGACAAGTTTGCAGTGTTCTGGCAAAATATGGCTAACGACATGCGGAAAATGAAGCCCCAGGCCCAGCTGTACTTTCAACGGGTCATATATGAGGCGGCGCGTCGTGGGTTAGTCGATAAACTCGAGGAAAACACGACGCTAAGCCCATATAGTGGCCACCAGCTACCACCCACATCGTATCCATCCTTTGCTCCCCGTCGGCCGTTTCACCCAAATCCTCCCTATACATATCAGTTCCACTGCTCCCCCTTCCAACCAATCTGGGACGTCCACAAGTACTGTTGAGTCACTTTGGCACAGTACTCAGGCAGTACTTCATCCTGATGATGAGTATTGATTTTTTTTCCAAATTTATTTTAAAATTTGCGTTGTTTTTTTATGCTAAGTTTCATAATTTTATTACTCCTCTATCTCCATCTCTTTATTTAAGATGATGTCTGAATAGATCATAATATCGTAAAGTTGGTTTCTCACCCTCGTTTATCCCTGCTCTGGGATGTTGGAGTTCATTTATATGGTTGTTTCCCTTGTACAGTGGTCGGAAGTTGTTTATTTTTGCTTCGCAAGGCTATGTCTGCTGTTTGCATTGCGGTTTATGCCATATATTACCCAATTTTTCATGTGCCTGGTTCTACCGATCTGAGAAGGACGTATGTAAGGGCACTCATTTTCTCTGTAGATTTCTATGAATCCTGTCCAGAATTCATGTGACTGTATTCATGTGCATTAATGGCGTTATAAAAAATCACACTAAAAAAACACTTGTCTGTCTCTTTTTTTTTTTTTAAACTCAATAAATTGTATGGTTCAAAAAACATTACTTGAAATTACTCAAAAGGTTTTTATGATAATTTAAAATGCATTTTTAAGTTTCAAAAACAAAAATTCGGTAAAACAAACTTGGCAAAGTTACATTGTTTCCAATGCTATCCACAGCACACATGGTAATCAGGTAACACATTATAAGGTGTAAACACATGGTATGAAGGTAACACATGATATGGTGTAAACACATGGTACCAAGGTAACACATTACATGGTGGTAACACCTGGTACTCAGGTAACACATTATACTGTACCAACACATGGTATGAAGGTAACACATGATATGGTGTAAACACATGGTACCAAGGTAACACATTATATGGTGGTAACACATGGTACCAAGGTAACATATTATATGATGATAACACAGTATATGGTGTAAACACATGGTACCAAGGTAACACATTATATGGTGGTAACACATGGTACCAAGGTAACACATTATATGGTGGTAACACATGGTACCAAGGTAACACATTGTACCAAGGTAACACATTATATGGTGGTAAAACATGGTACCAAGGTAACACACATATGGTGGAAACACATTGTACCAAGGTAACACATTATATGGTGGTAAAACATGGTACCAAGGTAACACATATGGTGGTAACACATTGTACCAAGGTAACACATTATATGGTGGTAACAAGAATGTGGCATACTTATTTTCAATGGTGAGAGTCCAGAAACTACGATCCTCAAGCGTTTCGTGTTTCTACGATTTTGGCGTTCCTTCAGTCTGTGTTGGACCTAGGCTTACGCCTAGCTTCTCTGAAAGTTCATGTGTTTGCGCTCTCTGTGTGGTTCTGTAGGATCGCTACTCTGCCTGATGTCTGCACCTTTTTCCAGGGTGTTCTCAGGATCCAGCCTCCTTTTGTTCCCCCCCCCCCAGTGGCTCCTTGGGATTTGGCAGTGGTGCTTCGGGCCCTACAGGGTCCTCCATCTGAACCTCTTGAGTCGGTGGAGCTCAAGTGGTTGACAGTTAAGACTGTTTTTCTCCTGGCAATTGCTTTGGCCAGAAGAGTGTCAGAATTAGGCAAGCTTTCTTGCCGTTCTCCTTTTCTGATTTTTCACCAGGCAGGGCAGTGCTTCGCACCCGGTCGGGTTCTCTTCTTAAGGTGGTATCGAAGTTCCACATTAATCAGGAAATAGTTGTGCCGGCATTTTAGTCACCTGACCTCTCGGCTGGTGAGGCTTCCTTAGATGCCTTACCACTGTTCTTTCCTCCCACTCCCTCCTTGACCGTTTTCAGTCTGGCTTCCGTTCTCTTCACTCCACTGAAACTGCCCTCACTAAAGTCAACAATGACCTCCTTGCTGCTAAATCCAAGGGCCACTACTCTCTACTCATTCTCCTTGACCTTTCTGCTGCTTTTGACAATGTGAACCACCCTCTTCTGCAAATCCTTCACTCCCTTGGTCTACGTGGCACTGCCCTCTCCTGGCTATCCTACTACCTCTCTGACCGATCCTTCTCTGTCTCCTCTTATGACTCCTCTTCTCCCCCACAGCCTCTTACAGTAGGTGTTCCCCAAGGTTCTGTTCTTGGACCTCTCCTTTTCTCACTCCTATACATCTTCATTAGGTGAACTCATCAGCTCTTTTGATCTCCAATATCATCTCTATGCTGATGATACTCAGATCTACCTTTCCTCCCCTGACCTCTCTCCTCACTCGTGTCTCCAACTGTCTCTCTGCTATTTCTTCCTGGATGTCCCAGAGATTTCTTAAACTTAATATGTCTAAGACTGAGCTAATCATCTTCCCTACCCCCTACATATCCACACTTCCCACCATTTCTTTATCGATTGATGGCACAACTATCTCCTCTAGCCCCAAAGTGCGCTGTCTTGGAGTTATCCTGGACTCCTCCCTCTCCTACAAACCACATATCCAGAATCTCTCACAGTCCTGTAATTTTCATCTTGAAAATATTTTTAAGTTTAGACCCTTTCTCACCCAGGATGCCACTAAAACCCTCATACACTCATTGGTCATCTCCAGATTGGACTACTGTAACCTCCTATCTGGCCTCCCCAACTCCCTTCTCTCCCCTCTCCAGTCTGTCCTCAATGCTGCTGCATGGCTTATCTTCCTCTTAAAATGCTCTGCATCTGCCTCCCCTCTCCTACAAGCTCTCCACTGGCTCCCCTTCCCTTTTAGAACCCAATTTAAGGTTCTCACACTCGCTTACAAAGCCCTCAGCCATTTCTCTCCCATTTACATCTCTGATCTCCTCTCCCTTCACTTTCCTGTCCGCCCTTTTTCGTTCAACAAATGCACGCCGCCTCTCATGCCAATTGATTACTTCCTCCCACTCCCGCCTCCAAGATTATGCCCGCACTGCTCCCCACCTTTGGAACTCTCTCCCGCTTCCCATCAGACTCTCCACCTCTCTTCAATCGGGCTCAAGACCCACTATTTCATCAAAGCCTTCCAGCTCTCATCTTAACTTGCTGCTACATACTCATTCCTCCCTGCCTACCCCATCTGTGTCACCTCTGTTTTTCTGTCCCTCCCCTTTATAATGTAAGCTCCTATGAGCCCCTCTTGTGCTTCTCCTTACTCTACCTTCATCTACTTCTTACTCTCTGCCAGGGCACCTAACACTTGGTTGCTTTGCATTGTTGCTTATCTGGGTGTTATGGTCGCGAATGTAGCAATGTATATTATCCATGTCCTGTATTGTATTGTATTGTAATGTACTGTACGTCACTGTCAATCAACCTATTTGTCTATGTACTTTGTAAAGCGCTGCGGAACACTTGTGGCGCCATATAAATAAGCAATGATAATAATAAAATGTTGTCCGTACTCTCAAAGTTTGTGGACCGGACTAGTTCCATTCAGAAGTCTGATTCTTTGTTCATCCTCTTTGGTTTTCACAAGAGGGGTTGGCCGGCCAACAAACAAACTTTGGCCCGTTGGCTTTGTTTTTTTTTTTTGTGAGGCTTATTCACAGGAGGGTTTACCTGTTCCGGCTCATTCCACTCGGTCTGTGGGTCCTTCTTGGGCTGCTGGCCGTGGCGCCTCGGCTGTTCAGTTGTGTAAGGCGGCCAACTGGTCTTCCATACAGACTTTTCTAAGGTTCTATGCGTTTGACACCTTCGCCTCTCAGGATGCATTCTTTGGGCGCCGGATTCTCTTTTCAGCGCAGGAGCGTCCCCGCCCTTAGTTGTACTGCTTTGGGACATCCCCAAGATCAACCCTGTGGACCCCGAAGTAGAAAACGAGGGATGGTAAGAACTTACCTTTGTTATCTCTGTTTCTACGAAGTCCATAGGGTCCACAGAGCGCCCGCCCTGATGTACCTGGCTTCATATGGGCTTTGTGGCTGGTCACCGGTGTTCCATCTCCCTTTCTGTGAGTAAGGTTCTTGTGTGTTCCAGTCTTCCTTCTCTCTGTTTTTCCTCCTCCGGCCTTGGCTACTTGCCAACTGAGGTGACTGTGGCTCGGGGGCGGGGTATATAGAAGGATGGACCCAGTGCATCCTGGGAGCTAAAGCTTTAACTGTGTGGTGCCCGTGGATCCAATCCAGCCATATCCAAGGGCAACCCTGTGGACCCTATGGACTTCATAGAAACAGAGATAACAAAGGTAAGTTCTTACCATATCTGTTGTTATAGACAAAATATATTTATATATATATATATATATATATATAATTTATTTATAAAAAAAAGTGTGTATGCATGTATATGTGTGCTATATGAAGGGCATTTTTCTACACATTATGTATTTATTATACATGTTATTACACTATTGTCTTTTTTTTTTAATCTCATATATATGATATATTTGAACTGCGAACTATAAGCGAGATGGTTTGTCCATATCTTGCTTCCAGTTTAGCTCACATCTACTCTGCTTCCGAGGCTCAAGTGTTAGTCTCTATTTGCACGATCTTTAACTGTGTCTTCATGCTATGAACTATAACTATATATGTACTCTACTAGGCACTTTTGTAACGCCCAGTTATTAAAAGTTCATAATAACTCAAATACGACATTTACATTGTAGGGTATTATAATCTGCTCCACAACCAAGATTTCTGTTTACATATATTTGGTTTTTTTTTTATTATTTTTATTTATTACCAGTTACTTATATAGCTCACACACAGGGCCCGATTCAGCAAGGATCGTTAATGCAAAAGCGAACACAGTCGGCCAATTGTTGCATACAGCGAACAGACAACTGTGTTCACACTGCCATCAAGCAGAACACAGAAAGCCATCGCAAAGTGAGTGACCGGAAGTGAGCGTTTTTTTTTGGGGGGGGGGGGGGAGTCAGAGAAATGCAGGCGTGGCTCTCCGTTTGAACGCCGTTACAGGGACGTGCAAAAATTAGCCACTGCGATGGTATACGCAGCTTGTGTATTCACTCAAAAATTGCTAACCTTTCTGCACGCAGTAAGGTCTGACTTGCTGTAATTGTGTGCAAAGCTTCGATGTTTTTAATGGATTGCAAGGTATTACAGATGTAAGATAAGGGAAGTGGGCATCTTTAGCCTATGCAACGGCTTTGCGATTGCAAACATTAGCGTACATTCGCAGCAGATCTATGTACGCTATTGCAGCCGCCATCGCATTAGCGATCCTTGCTGAATCAGGCCCACATTCTGCATCGCTTCAGAGATTTATCAGTCATTCACATCAGTCCCTGCCCCAGTGGAGCTTTACCGTCTATATTCCCTATTACATACACACTAGGATTAATTGCTTGGGAGCCAATTGACCTACCAGTGTATATTTTGTTTTATTTCTTCAGCAAGTGGGCACAAAGTGCGGAATACCTCAGAGAGACATTTCAGTTTATCACCAGCTTCTGAAGTAAAAGATAACAAGTGCAAACAAGATTCTCCAGGAGTAAATCCTATTAACTCTGCACTGTGATGTACTGGACATAAATCTATCACTTGATCCCTAAGATCATAAGGAGTTTTCGCCTTGTAAATCAGATATTGTTAAGCCTAGTACAACTCATACATGTGATACGAGCTTTCCCTTTTCTGACTGTGGTAAATGTGCCATACAGCATTTAAACTTGGACAGACCTCCAAGAAGTCCCACAGATGAGAAGCCATTTCCATGCTCTGTGTGTGGGAAATGCTTTAAGTGGAATTCAAGTCTTATAATACATCGGATAACTCACACACAGGCGTGATACACTTTTCCATGTCCGGAGTGTGGGAAATGTTTTATATGGATACCAGATCTGGTTTCACAACAAAGAAGTCACACAGGTGATAAGCCATTTCCATGTCCTAAGTGGGGGAAATGTTTCGCAAAGAAATCACTGCTTATTAAACATCAGAGCAACCACAAAGTTGTTAAAACATTTTTATGTAAAGTATGTGGGAAATGTTTTAAGCAGAAATCTGGGCTCAGCAGGCATCGCGTAACTCACACAGGAGTGAAACCGCTTTTATGCACTAAATTTGGAAGCCATTTTAGACAGAAATCAGAACTTATTAGACATCGGAGAACAGGTGAGAAGCCATTTCTGTGTTCTGAGTGTGGGAAATGTTTTACTCGGAAATCATGTGTTGTTAAGCATCAGAGAAGTCACACAGGTGAGGAGCCATTTTCATGTTCTGAGTGTGGGAAAGGTTTTCAAGATAGATCAGGTCTTGTTAAGCACCAGAGAATTCATGGGAGAAACAGTTTCCATGTTCTGAGTGTGGGTAATGTTTTAGACAGAAGCCAGTACTTAATAGACCTCTTAAAAGTCACTTGGGTGAGAAACCATTTTCTTGTTCCGAGTGTAGGAAATGTTTTACCTGGAAATCAGGTCTTGTTATGCACCAGATAATTCTCACAGGTAAGAAACTTTTTCTATGTCGCGAATGTGTGAAAATCAAATCTTGTGGTGAAAAAGTGTTGGTATTAAAAAGGGTTGAGACTATTTGCCAGGATCTTCCTGGTTGAGCATGTAACTGCAGTTACTTTCTCCCCCCCTCCTGTTGAGATCGGGCCTTTTTGGCTATTATTTTAATCTGATGCCTTTTTGCACTTTTCAGTTACATATAATATGGGAAAGAAACCTTAGGCCCTCATTCAGAGCCGTACGCTCTGAGCAGAGCGCACGCTCTGAATGAGGGCCGCCCTCCATAAAAATGGAGCGTCCTCCTGGACGCTCGTATAGCTGTGGGTCACCACCCACAGCCTATATGAGCGTGCAGTTTGATGGCCACGATGGTCTTGACCATCGCGACCATCGAAACTGTGAGCCGGAGCCTGCGGTTGAGGTTTTCAACCGCAAGGTCCGGAGTGATTTTGGCTCTATCAGAGCCAAAATCACTCCCACTGACATCACTAGTGATGTCAGTGAGCCGGCTTCTGACGGGAGGCGTTCCCGTGGGAACGCCCCCGTCAGGGAGGCACGCCCCCGGCACGCCCACCAAAGGGGGCGTGCTGTCAATCAACATCGATAGCACGCCCCCTTTGATCAGACACAACGAGCGAAGGAAAGTCCTTCGCTCGTCGCGTCTGGCGCATGCGCACGACGGAGCTCCCGCCGTCGTGCGCATGCGCAGAGCACAACATCGACCCACTTGCGAGCGGACAGCCGCTTGCGAGTGGGTCTGAATCAGGCCCTTAGTACGAACATAAAATACAAGAAAAAAATAATAAAATTTAAATTCAAAAAAATAAAAATTATATATCTAGTCCCAGTACACTCACAGTTTAAAACATAAATGAGGATTGAATGAGCATTTTTTTTTTGTGATGGGAGTGGAAAAAAAAAGTTTACAGTTGACCATAATCACAGTCGCATTAAAATAGTAGGCTCAATTTTGCGGTATAGTTTTTATTTCAGTCCTGGCTCGCATATTTACACATGGTTCACGAAAGCGGAAATGGGTGTTCAATAAATCGACGCATTTGTGTATAATTAAATGCTCATTGTGGCTGCATATGTTACCGTTGGAAATTTGCTTGCAGTGGATCCAGTAATCCCCTGCTGGCTTTTCCTGATATATGAACTCTTCATCTCACTTAAACAGTCGTATGTCTTGTACCTTCTAGATAGTAAGGGGTAGATTTACTGAAGCTTCTAAGAGAGACAAGTGGTGATGTTGCCAATAACAACCAATCAGATTCTGTGTATCATTTTCCAGCAATAGAAAAATGATAGATTCTAGCTAATTGGTTGCTATGGGCAAAATAACTACTTGTCTCTTTTAGAAGCTTTGGTAAATCTACCTCCTAAGATTCTTCCTCTCCTCCTCTTTGGGCTAGATTTAGGAATTCAAACTTTATTTTAAAAAATTCAGGAGCACAAATTCAATGGGCATCTTAGAAGTTGAAGTCAACATTGCATATTTCTGCGGTGATTTAGGGGGGGTATTTATCGAGCTTAAGATAATTGTGAGAGATATAGTACTAACCAATCAGCTTCTAACGTACATTTTTCAGGTTGTGTTTGAAAAATGACACTTAGGAGCTGATTGGTTGATACTCTATCTTTCCCAATTGTATCCATCTCCAAGCTTTGATAAATAGCCCCCTTAACCTTGTACTACAGCTGTGACTTGCTAACTCCATGATGGTCCTTCTAATAAACAGCTAAACACAACGTTGGCAGCCATTTTTTGGGTTTAGCTAACATCCATGAGAATGAGTTGCCACTCATTCTATACATGTTGACCTACATTGCTGGTCTTTGTGGTTTGTGTTGCCTCCTATATAGTGACTAATGTAATGTTTTAGGCTCAGTTTGGATTCATTTTCTATCTACATAGTTTTCTTCTCTTTTTGTATTGCATAAGTAGATAGATAAAATAAATGTGTGTGCGTACTATATATGGACATGCTTGTGGTCAGTATACAAGTATTGAAATAAAATATATTAGCAACTATTTTGACTTTTGTTTTTCTTACATTTATTTACACAAGAGCGAAAAAAAGGGGAGAAATAAGTCCATGGGGAAAATATACTAAAGGTTGGTTTTGTTTCAAAACCAAAATCAATGGACATTTGATTTAATTTTGATGTCTAAGTAAAAAATAAATTTACAAACTATCAGGTTTCACCTTCAATTGAAATGCGAAGGTGATGTCAGATGGTTTTTAAGGCCTGGACCTCTCAGCCTGGGCTGGTACTGGAAAAAGTTGGGGAAACCGGCATACGGGTCCCAACTGTCCAATAACCATAACCGGGCTGAACCAGCTGGGGGGCTTACACTATAGCAGGGAGACAGAGCCTGTGGTCCTCTCGCCAAACAGTAAACCAGCCCATAGCTGGAATTCCTCGGAAAGTGAGGACCCCAAAAATAAATGGGTCCCCCCTTTCAAAGAACAACTAGTTCTGGGCAGTGGGTGTGGGTTTAATGACTACAGGTACCAGCAAGCTTGCATCTGAATGCAGGTGCTCATCACCAGGCCAATATCATCCCTACAGTGAAGCATGGTGGTGACAGCATAATGCTGTGGGGATGTTTTTCAGCTGGCAGGAACTGGGAGACTAGTCAGGATAGAGGGAAAGATGAATGCAACAATGTACAGAGATATCCTGGATGAAAACCAGTTCCAAAGCGGTCTTGACCTCAGAATGGGGCAACAGTTCATCTTTCAGCAGGACAACAACCCTAAGCACACAGCCAAGATATCAAAGGAGTGACTTCAGGACAACAATGTGAATGTCCTTGAGTGGCCCAGCCAGAGCCCACACTTGAATCCGATTGAACATCTCTGGAGAGATCTGAAAATGGCTGTGCACCGACGTTTCCCATCCAACCTGATGGAGCTTGAGAGGTGCTGCAAAGAGGAATGGGCGAAACTGCCCAAAGATAAGTGTGCCAAGCTTGTGGTATCATATTCAAAAAGACTTGAGGCTGTAATTGCTGCCAAAGGTGCATCAACAAAGTATTGAGCAAAAGCTGTGAATACTTATGTTATGTTTACACGTCATTATCTGGGGTATTGTGTGTAGAATTTTGTGGACAAAAATTAAGTTATTCCATTTTGGAATAAGGCTGTAACAAACAAAATGTGGAAAAAGTGAAGTGCTGTGAATACTTTCCGGATGCACTGTAGAAGATCCAGCATTATACAGCATATAGTGTATTTATTGATGTGCTGTGTGATGTTTTCTTACAAATAAATGGGTTCAGGAAAGCAGCGGACATCCTACATGTAAACTTCTGTAATGGGAGTACAAAAAATGGTTGCTGAAATCCATACTGTGTGTAGTGATTTTATAAATGTATCAGGCATTAGAAGCTGGTCAATCATTGCATAAGGTGTTTTTGACAGAAAGAACCTAAGTAAAGGACAAAAGGTCTCTGTGGCCAGACATACTTAATCCTGAGTCAACAGTGTCTTGCTTTCAGATTACCTAGATACACACCATAAATAGTGAGATTTCCAATATTCATAATTGAGGCAACAGTGCCCCCTACTGTCTATTAATATATATGTATATTTCCAAACCGGACCTTTATACTTGTTAAATGCTTATACATGAGGTTTTTTTTTTCCTATATAAATCTGTAATTTGTCAGTATACATTCAACCCATTGCTCGATGTACAAGATTCCAGCTTCATGGTGTTGGAGGGGCTACTGGTAATGAAACCATTTATGTTCTGAGAAGATGAACTGACAAGCAAGTTAAGTGTTTATTATACTTTACTCTCTTAACTAACTTTGTAATAAATGTTTTTTTAACTGATATTTTTTTGTGTGGCTTGATTAACGTCTTTGTATCCAAAGAATCTTTCTCGTTCCACCGAGAATATTAATGGTGTCAGAAGTGGGATACAAAAGGTTAATAGTCATAAATCTGCTTTAGAATGTGTAGTCGATGGTTTAGGGTTGTGCAAACCCATTGTAAATTGCCTTAATGGTTCAGTGTTGCCCTGAAGGAATGTTTCTCTGTCTCACTTTAATGAGGGAGGTGTGACCTGATCAGTGGAATACCACTGGACAAAGAGGTCCTCAGTATACCATTGACTGGCTGCTCTGCCCAGCTGGATCATGTAGGAACTTTCACGGAATATCCGTGAATGTTTTCTTTTTGGAAATTCTATTTTCCAGGTAACTATAAGTCACATAGTAAGATAGGGTATGCAAGATCGATAGGGAAAAGATCAGTATTCATAAAGTTGATACCAAAAGGCCGACTGGTTCTGAATGTTGACATGTTTTGACCATTATTCTGTAGACATGTATTGAGTTTGACCGTGTTAAATAGTCAACATTTAACATGTTAACACTAAAATGTTGACACTTTTTTTAGCTTGTCCCTAACCAAAGAAATCATGAAAAACCCATGTCAACATTTTACTGTCGACATGTTAAATGTTGACCTTTTGAATGTGTCGACCATTTAACCCTGTCAAACTAAATACTTGTTTATACAATGATGGTCGTCCTAATGACATCGACCTTTTGACTGTCCGCATTCAGAAGGTTTCAACCTTTTGAATGTCGACCTTTTCTCTAGTATCAACCAGATACTCATAGTAAATATGAAAGACGTTTAGATGTGGGATTTCATATGTTTAGATAAGCGGCTTTTGGTCAAAAAACATTATCCACACCCATAGCATGAATACGGTTTCTCTGCCGTAGGAGACCTCTGGTGTTCAAGAGCGTACTCCTTGGTTGTAAAACATTTCCCGCACTCAGAGCAAGAGTAGGGTCTCTCCCCTGTGTGAGATCTCTGGTGTCTTGCAATGTTAGAACATTTCTTTCCCGCATGGATTCTCTGGTGCCTGACCAGGTCTGTACTGCTCCTGAAGCCTTTCCCGCATTCCGAGCAGAAATATGGCCTCTCCCTCGTGTGACATCTCTGGTGCACAACAAACTCCGAATGATTTCAGAAACCTTTGCCACATTCGGAGCAAGGGTAGGACTTCTCCCCGGTATGGACTTTCTGATGCCTAACCAGCACCGAGTTATACATAAAACATTTCCCACACTCCGAGCAGAGGTAAGGCCTCTCTCCGGTGTGGGTTCTCTGGTGTACAATAAGCTTGGGGAGACTTTTAAAGCTTTTGCCACATTCAGAGCAGGAGTGCGATCTCCCTAGCATATGGGTCTTACCATGGATATGAAACTTTGTTTTACTGACAAAACGTTTCCCACACTTGAGGCAAGAATTTTGGTTTGTCACCCAAATGATTTTTACAATATATTAAGCCTCGTTTTACTGGCAAAAAAGTTGCCACACTCTAGGCATGAATATGGTCTCTCTCCTGTGTGGCTTCTCTGGTGGACAAGTTCCGAGCTACGTGTAAAGCATTTCCCACATTCAGAGCAAGGATACTGCTTCTCTCCTGCGTGGCTTATGTGATGCCTAACGAGCTCGTATTTCCGCACAAAACATTACCCACATTCACCGCAGGCGTGGGGCTTCTCTCCCGCGTGACATTTCTGATGACTATAAAGGTGAGAACTGGTTGTCAAATGTTTCTCGCACTTGGCGCATGCATAAGGTCTCCTGTGTGATTTCTGAGATGTGCCACAAGTTCCGCATGACATCTGAACACGTTCCCACATTCGCAGCAGGAAAACGTTTTTTCTCCTGTGTGGATTCTCTGATGCCTTCTCAAAACTTGATTTACTGGTTAAACATTTCCCATATTCTGGACAAGAGTAGGGTTTCTCTCCTGTGTGACTGATCTGGTGCGCGACAAGGTGTGAGTTACGTCTAAGCCACTTCCCGCATTGAGGGCAGGGATGTGGTTTCTCCCCTGTGTGACTTCTCTGATGTACTGAAAGTTCTGACTTCTAGATCCTTTCCCACATTCAGAACATGAATATGGATTCTCCACAGTGTGACATCCGACATCACGCGAGAGTGATCTTTTCTTGCAATGATTAGATGTATATTCCGTATGATCTGTGGGTGTAGGAATGTCAGTGAGGTTTCCTCCATCACGAGACTGATTCCTCCTTAATAGGAGTAGACATGCTGTGTATGATCTGTGGGTGTATACAGATCAGTGTCTGTGGGATTTCCTGGATCACATGAGACTGATTCTTCCTTAATATTAGATGTACTCTGTGTATGATATGTGGGTGTATAATTGTCAGTGTGAGGTTTCCTCCATCAATATCAAACAATACTGATTCCTCCTTAATATGAGTAGATGTATACTGTGTATGATCTGTGGGTGTATAATTGTCAGTGACTGTGAGATCTCCTCCATCACATGAGACTGATTCCTCCTATGAGTAGATGTATATTGTGTACGATCTGTGGGTATATAATTGTCATTGTCTGTGAGGTTTCCTCCATCAGAAGGAGACTGCGATAGTAATAAATAAACTCCGGTAATAACACTGCTACGAGTCAGGAAAAGTCTCACCTTCTTACAAGACATCATTTGGACGTCACTGTGCCGCGTTACTCCATTAAATTGTCTACTCATCAGCACTACAATAAAATGGCTGCCGCTAGCAGACATGGGACGGGACAATGCTGGCATATAATAATTTACATCTAGTGTTTCCCTCAGTTAATTGACTTCTCGGTTTGTCTCACATGATAAAATATTAAAATGAGATAGTGGAGTATTTTAACTAATATAAACACTGTTGCACTTCATAGCGCCCCTCAGATAACAAGAAGGTTACTCTCAGCATCTGATGCCAGCCAGGAGTGATAACATGGGGCCCTCCAGCTGTTGTGGAACTACACATCCCAGCGTGCACTGCCACAATTTTAGCATTCTCTAATAGCAAAACTGTGGCAGGGCATGCTGGGATGTGTAGTGCTACAACAGCTGGATGGCCTCATGTTTAGCACCCCTGCTTGAGATTAACTTTCTTCTTACAATGTATGGAGTTGACAAAATATTAACATAGCTTTGTTTTGTGAAAAATAAATGTCCCTGTACCAGGCAATTAAACCATTCATATTTTTTACAACATTTGTTCTACCAGGCCCAGCACAGTTAATAAAATCGACATTGTTTACATTTATTAACTGACTGTTAAATTTTCTTAATGACAATATATTGTTTATTTTGATATCGTTATTAGATGTATTCTCTTTCATTTATTCATTTTATTAGCATTTTTATTTTATTTTAGATTTTTATATACCTTGCATACCCACAAATCACTGCATCTTCTACAAACATTTATACATAACACACTCAGCACCGTCATGTTCTTCTTCCTCTCTGTGCCCTCATGTTCTTCTTCCTCTCTGTGCCCTCATGTTCTTCTCCCTCTCTGTGCCCTCATGTTCTTCTCCCTCTCTGTGCCCTCATGTTCTTCTCCCTCTCTGTGCCCTCATGTTCTTCTCCCTCTCTGTGCCCTCATGTTCTTCTCCCTCTCTGTGCCCTCATGTTCTTCTCCCTCTCTGTGCCCTCATGTTCTTCTCCCTCTCTGTGCCCTCATGTTCTTCTCCCTCTCTGTGCCCTCATGTTCTTCTCCCTCTCTGTGCCCTCATGTTCTTCTCCCTCTCTGTGCCCTCATGTTCTTCTCCCTCTCTGTGCCCTCATGTTCTTCTCCCTCTCTGTGCCCTCATGTTCTTCTCCCTCTCTGTGCCCTCATGTTCTTCTCCCTCTCTGTGCCCTCATGTTCTTCTCCCTCTCTGTGCCCTCATGTTCTTCTCCCTCTCTGTGCCCTCATGTTCTTCTCCCTCTCTGTGCCCTCATGTTCTTCTCCCTCTCTGTGCCCTCATGTTCTTCTCCCTCTCTGTGCCCTCATGTTCTTCTCCCTCTCTGTGCCCTCATGTTCTTCTCCCTCTCTGTGCCCTCATGTTCTTCTCCCTCTCTGTGCCCTCATGTTCTTCTCCCTCTCTGTGCCCTCATGTTCTTCTCCCTCTCTGTGCCCTCATGTTCTTCTCCCTCTCTGTGCCCTCATGTTCTTCTCCCTCTCTGTGCCCTCATGTTCTTCTCCCTCTCTGTGCCCTCATGTTCTTCTCCCTCTCTGTGCCCTCATGTTCTTCTCCCTCTCAGCGTCCTCATGTTCTTCTCCCTCTCAGCGTCCTCATGTTCTTCTCCCTCTCAGCGTCCTCATGTTCTTCTCCCTCTCAGCGTCCTCATGTTCTTCTCCCTATCAGCGCCCTCATGTTCTTCTCCCTCTCTGTGCCCTCATGTTCCTCCCTATTAGTGCCCTCATGTTCTTCTCCCTCTCAGCACCTTCATATTCTTCTCCCCCTCAGTGCCTTCATATTCTTCTCCCCCTCAGTGCCCTCCTGTTCTTCTCCCTCTCAGTACCCTCCCTGTACTTCTCCCACTTAGGGCCCTCATGTTCTTTTCCCTCTCAGAGAGAATAGAGAAAAAGCAAAATAGGACCGTATCACAGAGACCAAGTGAGTGAAGGAAGCAGAGAAGTGGATGGTCAACTGTGTCAAAGGACATTTGACAATTTCTTGCGCTCTGACTGGTGGGTTGTTCATGCCATTCACAATCAGTGTGTGGAGACTTCCCACTACTTTGATTTGCGATTGACCCATGCCATCCACCAATCCACACTCTTGGAGATGTTTACTTGTTGTAAGACAGGTCAGTCATACCTAGTGTCTGTGTGGCCTCATACTGCATGGACGTGGCTGAGAAGCAGGTGGAGGATGATGCCAGGGCATTCAGCTTGTGTGTCAAATGCTATTGAAGCTTCTGCTTGTATCTTGACAGCCTGGCATATACATTCAGGGGGTCTGATTAGCACAGATTGCAATTGCAACTGCATATGCAGATCGGCCGATTGTGCAGTACTTTGCATGTGTAAGCACCGCATTGAGATCACACTGCGATTATGGATGTAATCCATCGCAGAGTGAGTGACAGGCCATGAGCGTTTGGGGGTGGTGACGGGGGAGTGTTTGGAGAAACGCAGACGTGCCTGTCCGTTGGAATGCTGTTGCGTGGGCATGCATAAATTAGCCACTGCGATTGCATTGCTTGAGAGCCCTCTGTGTGAGAGGAGACTTGCAGGTTCTGCGATGGGTCAGACCTGCTGTAATTGTGTGTGACGGGTCGATGTGCTTCGATGGTACCGATGTGTATGCAGGACTATGAAGTATTATGGATGTGAGAAAGCAGCAGTGGGGTCTCTATGAGGGTTGAGCTGTGGCAGGTATTAGTATATTTTCGCAGCTGCATTGCATTTGATTACGCAGCTGCGATCGCAATTGTGATCCGTGCTGAATCAGGCCCTGTGTGCGGTGCACGTAGCTGGTCACCCAAAAAAAATTAAAAAATCTATCGCCTGTAGTGCAGACACCTCCCTGTATATCTCCTGCCTCTCTACCTTATCCAGAATTGCCCGTCCACTATCCACCTTTGCTTGGCCTTATTATTCAGATTCAGGGCTAAATGTAATAGGCTGCGACTTTGAGACATCGGCGAGTCCCTTGCGAGACTGCCCAAATTTTAAAAGTAGCAGCCTTTTAATAGGCAAAACCAGGTTGATGTTATGGAATCGGTATGTAATGCCGCCGGATGTGTTTCTGGCTGACATAATACCGACGCATGAAACAACATACAGTGGAGATCCCGACTGGGGCTGGTAAGTACCCCTCTCCCCCCCTAATCCTAACCCTCCCTTAGTGATGCCTGACCCTAACCTCCCCCCGGTGGTGCCTAACCCTAACCCCCCCCTTCCCGCACCCTAAACCTAACCCTCCCGGGGGGGTGCCTAACCCTAACCTCCCCCAGTGGTGCCTAACCCTAACCTATCCTTCCCCTAGCCTAACCCTCCCTGGGGGGTACCTAACCCTAAATCCCCCTGGAGCTGCCTAAAACAAACCCCTTCCCTACAGCTAACAGTCCCCTCTTACCTCCGTTCGGCATCGGGCTAAAGATAGGCATCGGGATTTAGATGCCTATCTTTAGTATCAGGCCGGACTTCCAGCATCTGGATTCCGACGGCCAGCATTGCGGGCGGTGGTAAGTTAACCACATCCTGATTTTGCCTATTAAAAGACTGCTACTTTAAAACATCGGGCGGTGTCGCACGGGACTCGCCAATGTCTCAAAGTCGCAGTCCATTACATTTACCCCTCAGTCTTCAGTGTAAGTTGCGACCTTTTTCTGTCTGTGCTTGTGATGTTTTTGCACTGCGCAAATGAATCATTAAGCAATCTGCGTCTTGTGTTGACTTGCAGCTTTCTTCCACTAGAGGGAGTGAGTCTTGGGCTGCTATTCTCTCTCCCTGCCTGAAGTGTCACTGCGCTGCTATACAGTGGCCAGCACTAGTGGGCAGGGGAAAAGTGTTTGGAGGGTCGGTTCACACTGTTCATCCCTTCCTGGATCCACCCCTGAATAGCATCATCGTGATGCCGCCCCTGCTTAACAATGCTGGTATTCACAGCATTGCAGAGCAGGGCTGGGGTTACGATGATGCAATTGTGTCATCACATTCCCAGGCCCGCCCACATCTACTGAGCCACGCCCCCCCCCACAGTGCCGACCTGTCTGCCTCCTCCCGAGGGAGGCCAAAAGGTCGGCAAGTATGCATATGAGGGAGCTATAAAAGTGGATCTGTCCAATATATCATAACAATCTTCATTTAAACCAAGGTTCAGAATCATATTACTCACCAGGTATGTGAGATCCCAATAGGATTCATTAAATAATAGCCAGAAAAACAGGTAATATATAAATAGTACTCTTATTAATATTAACATCAGATCAATGTCCTGGATAAACTATATTTATTCTTAAAAATACATTCTCACTAGTACAGACAATAAAAATTATTTTTTTTAAATTAAAGTCAATCTATATAATAAGCGAGAAAGCGTGCCTGTCTATGTCTGTCTGTTTGACCTTTATGCACGGCCAGAGTTTTGGACCGAGCTCCACCAAATTTGGCAGGGTGGTTTAGTTTGATAAGGATTAGGTTTTTGCCTAGGTTTGAACTTTTTGAGGGCCTTATACTGTCACACAATTCTTAAAAATGGGGACACACTTAAATTACACAGATTCCAAGGCTGGCTCTAGTGGAAATTGGCAGTCTGCCAAATACCTGTGTGAAAGATACAAAAGTATCCTTTCATATGTTGAGCAAGTGTCAAACTTTATTAGGGTTATTCAATATGGAGCGAAAACGCAGTTTCTGCGAGGTTTTCGCTCGGATGACGTCATTTTCGACGCTTTTACTTTTACACCGTATTCAATTTGAAAACTTTTTGCCGGTGAGAAAAGTATATTGCATTCAACCCTGCGAAAAAGTATCACCAAGGAATGGCTGGCGAAAAAAAGTGCAGAATTGGGGTTTTGGGGTACAACATTTCGGAAACCACCCTGCAACCTTCAGACAGTCCCCCAAAGGTAAACTGTGTCAAAATGAAAAAAAAAAATACCTCAGAAGACCCCAAAAAAAGCACTTTCATTTTGGGGGCGAAAAAAAAAATTGGTGTGTACAAAGTTAAAAACTAGCGAACTACAATCTAGGAGGGTCCCCAAGTATGCCCCAGGTGTTTTTTTCATTGCAGGTGTTTGCGGAAGGTGGATTTTTCACGTTTTTTTAAAACTCCACTTTACGAACTTTTAAATATGCTCACCCCCATTTTCATGTACCCAAAATTTGCTGAGACTACTTATTTTCTGCAAAAAAAACTTCTAATTACTATTCACCACCTTCCCAAATCCCCAAAATAGCAGCTATCGAGCCCGTTTAAAGACCCCAAAAACCTTCAGCAGGGCTAATCGGGGGTATCCGGAGTGATCCCCCATGTCAAAGCATCTTTTTGGGGGTGTTAGGTGATTTCCCCAAAAATCAGCAAAGTTTTCGCTGATTTCACTTTCGCGGGTACCGTTTTCCACGATTTCATATTGAATACGGGTATAAGCGGCGGCGCGCGCGATACTTTTTTGCCGGCAAAAGCTCCGATGTGCGGTGAAAACGTCGACGGCGAGGTTAACGTTTCATATTGAATACCCCTCTATGACTTATGCAAGTTAAATCCAGAGTTAAGCCGCATATCCACTACACAACTATTGAACGATTACACGATAACGCCATCGTCATCGTTCCTTATATTGTGCAGTGGATAATGTGGCTGCACTGAATGATATGTCGTTCTCGTCAGGTTGGACAGCAGGTTCAGACGATGACAGATGCCGACAACGATCAGCGGGAGCGAACATCACTGGTCGTTGCCAGCATATTTGCTGCAAGATTAATGAACGATTGAACAATAGCGATGTCATTATCGTTCAATCGTTCATTTATATCGTGTAGTGGATATGCGCCTTTAGTCCTTTTTAAAGTGACCATATATATGCAGGTGTACTTCAGGGGGGCCAGTTTTCAACCCAGGCAATGCTGGGTATGCCAGCTAGTTCATAATAAAAAGAAAGAATAATATAAATAAAAAACAAATAGTTATGTAGTATCTCAAGATAAAATTAAACATATAACTGAAAAATAAAGCATAACATAAATAAAATAAGTCTCACTGATTGTTGCGATGAGTTTTGTGGCACCCAGGCCCTACCCTAACCCAGGCAGTTGACGTCATGGCTAAGGGACGGGGCCGCCGACACTTTGGAAGTGGAACACGCCCCTAGGATACCGTTCCACTACAAGCCAAATGCAGGCGCTATGGGCAACAGCACCCTCTAGTTAAGGCGCATAAGTAGCTTTATTGTGCTCAATGAAAACCTTCTTTAGAATATCATAAATTTATTTTACATACATTCATTATTAGACTCATAATGGTTGTGACTCTTTATAATGTAAAATATGTTTTTTGTTTGTTTGTTTTTGGGGGGGTTGTGATGAAAAAGGAGGTTTAAGCCAAGAAACAAGAAAAAAGAAAATAGAAAAATATAATATTATGTAAGTAATTTGGGGGGACTTGTGCGGTGAAAAGTTTGACCTTATCTAAACAGATCTTTGCATCTTATTGCAGTTAGTAATTGAAATGGTTCTGTCTGTTGCTGGAAGTATAATTCCACTGCTAGAGCTTCCTCTTATACACAAGTGCGGTCTGCAACATCTGTTTCCACTTCTTGCTGCACTGTGTACTATTGTATTGTATACTATCACATGCTCAGGTTACTGTGTACTATTGTATTGTATACTATCACATGCTTAGGTTACTGTGTACTATTGTACTGTATACTATCACATGCTCAGGTTACTGTGTACTATTGTACTGTATACTATCACATGCTCAGATTACTGTGTACTATTGTACTGTATACTATCACATGCTCAGGTTACTGTGTACTATTGTACTGTATACTATCACATGCTTAGGTTACTGTGTACTATTGTACTGTATACTATCACATGCTCAGGTTACTGTGCACTATTGTACTGTATACTATCACATGCTCAGGCTACTGTGTACTATTGTACTGTATACTATCACATGCTCAGGTTACTGTGTACTATTGTACTGTATACTATCACATGCTCAGGTTACTGTGTACTATTGTACTGTATACTATCACATGCTTAGGTTACTGTGAAGCAGTGGCGCGTCTATAATGGGTACAGCTTTTGCGGGCGGCCAGGTGATGGTTGCAATGGTGGCGATCATCGGGGCTTGCGACGAGACCCTTGTGGTAGGGTCTCGTCCGTCGCAAGCCCCAGAGAGCTTCCTGCTCTAACAGAGCAGGAAGCTCTCCACTGACATCACTGTGGTGAGCTGTCAATCAACATCGACAGCCGTCCCTTTTATAGAGAGTCCTGGAGCGAGAGAATTTCTCTCTCGCTCCGGGGCTTGCGCATGCGCACGCCACGCGTCTGCAGTACCCCACCATAGACCCGCTTACGAGCGCTATGCGCTCGCGAGCAGGTCTGAATCAGGCCCTTAGTTCCAGGGGGGGCCCAAAAAACATACCCTCCACCTTTATATTATTCTCACCTCTCCAGAATCCTGCATCAGGGCGGCTTCATAGACCTCTAAATAGTTTTTATATATATATATATATATATATATATATATATATATATATATATTAGAGATGAGCGGTTCGGATTCTGTGGAATCCGAACCGCACCGAACATAGGGGATCCGAGTCCACCCAAACCCTTTTCGGGTGTTCGGCCGCCTGATGTCGGATTCTCGCTAGAGAATCCGACATCAGGGCTCCTCGAGTGTAGGGCAGAACACTGTGATAGCGGTCTGCCCTACACAGAACAAACACACAGCCACCAGCGGCAGCTGTGTGTTTGTTACAGCAGCCAATGAGAGTCACACAGACTCTCATTGGCTGCTGCACGGAGGGAGCCAGCTGGAGCTCACTAATGAGCTCCGTCTTCCGGCTCCCTCCTCGTCGCGTGGCAGCAGAGTGGACGGCGGCTGGAGCGGGGATACAGGTAAGTTGTTTTTTTTTTTTTTATGTGTGTATGGGGGCCTGCTAATGAGGAGCCTACTACTGGGGGGGCATACTACAGGGGGCCTGCTACTGGGGGGCGTACTACGGGGGGCCTGCTACTGGGGGGGAATACTACTGGGGGAGCATACTACTGGGGGCCTGCTTATGGGGGCATGCTACTGGGGGGGCCTACTACTGGGGGCCAGCTAATGGGGGGCATACTACTGGGGGCCTGCTTATGGGGGCATACTTCAGGGGGGTATACTACTGGGGGGACATACTACTGGGGGCCAGCTAATGGGGGGCATACTACTGGGGGTCAGCTAATGGGGGGCATACTACTGGGGACCAGCTAATGGGGGGCATACTACTGGTGGCCAGCTAATGGGGGGCATACTACTGGGGGGCATACTACTACTGGGGGCACTGCATAGGGGGCCCTACTACTAAGGGGACTGCATAGGGGGCACCACTACTGGGGACATTGTGTAAGGGACACCACTGCTGGGGCATTGTGTAAGGGACACTATTGCTGTGGGCATTGTATAAGTGGCACTACTACTGTGGGCATTTTATAAGGGGCATTACTATTGTGGGCTTTGTGTATAAGGGTCACTACTGTGGGCATTGTGTAAAAGGGGCACTACTGTGGGCATTGTGTAAAAGGGTCACTACTGTGGGTATTGTGTAAAAGGGGCACTACTGTGTGTTGTAACATAAATAAGAGACACTACTTTATGGTGTAATGTGAATCAGGCCCTATGTGTGGTGTAATGTGAATAAGATTGTGCAATGTGACTCCTAGGGCCGTAGCCCACTTTGTAAACAAGTACTGTGATTCTGCTGGCCGTACCCCACTGGGTGGGTGCACTACTTTTCATTTCTGCCACTGCTGTGTGGCAATGTGTCATAGATGTGCTTATACTGTGGTGTCTGTGTCGTTGTGCCGCTGCTTTGTCGCTTGGTAACCAGTCAGCTCACTGCAACCTTTGGCCAATAATGTTGAAAACAATATTATAAGCTGTGAGGTGGTCTAAATTGACTGGAAATTAATGTTTTTGAGGTTAATAATACTCTAGGAAGAAAAAAAAGACCAATTTATGTGATTTTAGCTTTTTTGTCATTTTTTGTAAAAAAATCCAAATCCAAATCCAAAGCCAGTCACCGCAGTTTGGCAAATCCAAATCCAAAGCCGGACGACTAATTAGAACCAAATCCGGCAAAAATGGTCCGGCGCACATCCCTAAAATGTGTGTGTGTGTGTGTATGTATGTGTGTGTGTGTATATATATATATATATATATATATATATGTGTATGTATGTATATATATATATTATACACATTTTTTTACTGATCCACTGAAGTGATTACAAACTTTACGTTATTCTTTATGCATTCTTGATGTTTTCTCATTTCAGACACATTTCCTCCCCATCAACACATGGCTGTATATTTACTAAGATGCAGGTTTATAGAGGTGGAGATGTTGCCCATAGCAACCAATCAGATTCTACTTATCATTTCCTTCTAGCAGATAATAGCTAGACTCTGATTGATTGCTATGGGCAACATCTCCACTTCTATAACCCTGCATTTTAGTAAATATACCCCTTGCACATATCAATTATAACTGATGTACATTATTTCCCATTCAAATGATATATACTGCTTTCTTGCTATCCATCTTTATCTTCGCTATACCAGATAAACGCCTACTCATCCAGAACCTGCGGGAGGCTCCCGATTTTTCGGGTAACCCTCTGCAACCCCTGGAGAGTAGGCACTTCTCCTGCATCCCGCCTACTTCCTAGCGACGTGGTCAGACTAGGGAGACTTTTCCCGGGGATCGGTGGGCGCAAATAGGGGACAGCGACTAATGACGCGATTCTATGAGAATATTTAAATATACGTGATATACTGCATTTTACAGCAAGGGGGTGGGGTTTAATGACAAGGATAGTTTGGCCACGCCCCCATTGCCAGCCACCTGCATCTCCTCTCCGGTCATCTCCCGGAGAGGAAAATCTAATGGTGCGTACACACTGGGCGATAAAGTGGACGACTGAACGATAACGATATCGTTATCGTTCAGTCGTCCACTTTATCATCCATTTTTAACCCCAAAAGATGAACGATGACGACGACGCGCATTCCCGCGGGTCGTTCGTCATCATCGTTCATCGGGCTGATATGCACGCCAACCTGACGATCTCGTCAGGTTGCTGCATGTCAGGGAAAGGGGGAGAGAGCCCGGCGCTGAACGATATCGTTAATGATATCACTTCCTAGCGAAGTAGTTAGGATGGAGAGATATTTGCCAGGAATCGCGGCATAACTGCAGTGAATCGCGGCTATGTATGTAGGGGGCAGGGCTAAAGCAAACAAACCTGCAACACTTAGCCCCGCCCCTCCACGCGCACCCTGCGATTTGCGGAAGTTTGCCTTGTTGGGCGTGGGGTCTAATGACATAGAAACCTGTACCCGCCCCCAAAGTGGCCAGCGGTGTCTGCTCTCCGGGCATCTCCCAGGACGCACATAACAAAGGTCAGCAGGTATGAGAGTAATGCCTAGCTTTGTATGTTGCTGTCTCTAACCATACACCCTCCTCTTCATTCTGCTCTTCAGTCTCTGCGGTCTACGTGTGTCAGTGTGTTTATGTTACATATGAGAAGATTGCGCAAAGCGAATTTCCAGCTGTGACTGTTCCTTCAGATTTCAAATGAAACAGTTCCTTTCTTTCTGCAATGTGATGTAATCAGTTCTGTTAAAGATGATTTATATTGTGGTCATATTACATGGGTAAAAACTCCGTCCTTGAGTGTGGTTGCTAGCGTGGTACAAGCTTTTTCTCACTGGTAGCAGGGACTCACCGTGACAGAGAGGCAAGTTATGATGTAATAACCCCATTTTTTGCAGATAGAGCGACTTGAGACAAAGATTCTTAGAAATATAACGGAGGTTAGGAATAGAGCCGATGACACATAAACTTCTAGTCAGGGATAGAGGGGTTAATAAAGTAAAAAATGTTTGTTTACAGTTATAGGCAGATGCGATAGGACGTTAGGTTAGGGGCGGAGTTAGGGAGAGGGGTAGAGAATCTACTGTGGTAAAATCTGCCTCTTTTGAATTGATCTCCCACCCTCCCTACCCTCTTGTGTCTTGTGTCGGCTTTATTTCATTGGCAGGGAAAGACCGGCAATATTGAAGTGTCCATCTTGCAGCAGTAATAGCGGTGCGCACCCCTTCAATGCACTGATAGGCTGATTTCACCCTATTGGGGTCAGCGGAACCTCTCGACCGAGCAGGATGAATGGTGCATTGGTATGGGTGTTGGGGCCGCATCACTTGCTCTGAAAGGGATAGTTGGCCCTTGCAAGTTTTTAAGATCACCCTACCCTTGTCTGGGATAGTTGGCCCTCACAAGTTGTGATCTACTTCCGGCCTAAGACAAGTGGACGCTGGTTAGTTGCCGTTCTTTCTCCTGCCACCATGTCTACCTTTGTAACCAAATAAAGCTGACCAATTAATTTAAACGGCATAACTTGGTCTCCTGTGTTTATTTTAGTTAAGTTTAGTTTAAGTTTATGGGTCACATCTATCATCTGACGATAGAAGTTTAAACAGTGTGGTGTTTTATTCAAAGGAAATAAAAAAAGAACATACCAAGAATTGTAGCACAAACAGTCTCAGAATATCCGACTTCCAGGATATAGGCCCTGATTCAGAGCCGGACGCTCTGACAGAGCGCTCGCTCTGAATCAGGGCCGGGCTATTCTTTTTTTTTGGAGCGGCCTCCTGGCCGCTCGCATAGCTGTGGGTGACCACCCACAGCTATTGCGAGCGGCCATGATGATGGTCGTGATGGTCAAGACCATCGCGACCATCGGGCTTGCAACGAGACCCTTGTGGTAGGGTCTCGTGGCCGCAATCCCTAGAGAGCTTTCGGCTCAAATTGAGCCGGAAGCTCTCCACTGACATCACTTGTGATGTCAGTGGGGCCGTCCCCCAAACGGTAGGCGTTCTCATGGGAACGCCTCCGTTTGGGCAGCCACCCCCCTGGCCCGCCCACCAAAGGGGGAGAGCTGTCACTCAACATCGACAGCTCGCCCACTTTGGTGCGAGACCCGGAGCGACAGATTGCCCGTCGCTAGCCGGGTCTCGCGCATGTGCACGACGGAGCCGGCTCCGTCATGGGCATGCACTGTGGGCCACCATCGACCCGGTTGCGAACGCTCAGCGCTTGCGACTGGGTCTGAATCAGGCCCATAGATAAGTAGTACAATTTCAATACACGTTACAATACAGTTACTCATCAACCATAGTTAGGACAATTACCATTGTACATGCAATATCTAAATTTCAACGTACATTAAATAAAAAAAAATGACAAGCTTTTCTCAAGCACATGCAATTTTCAGCGTACACCAAACTACCTAGAGCAAGAAGTGGCTAATTCAAAATACGTAAAATACAAGGACGAATGACACTTGCAGGCTTTGTAGTATACTCACTAACAGAATGTAATTCATGCAAAGCACACTAAGGGCCGGGTTCGATTAGAGGCAAAAAGCCGCGATCGGCAAAAAGTTTTTTGCCGATTTGCGGTTTCGCCTGTTTTCAAAGTATCTCCGTATTCAATTCCAGGACGTTTTCGCCTAGGCAAAAATGTCATAGGCAAAAACAGACGAAAGAAAAGGCAGGGGAAAAGAAGTGCAGAATCCCTATTCTGTGGTAAATAATGGGGGGTCTTGGTTCAGAACCCTTTGGACACCCCCCCCCCCCCCTAATGACTAATTAGGCAAAAAAAAAAAATCGCCCCAAAAAAAGACATCATTTTTGGGGCAAAAATTTTAAAAGTGTTGGACACGGGATAAAAAGTAGTGGTCTTGGTATTTTGGGGGGGGGTTATGAGGTTGAGACAGGTATTTTTAGGTTAGTAGGAGGCTGCAACAGGTGTATTTTTGAGATTTTTTTAAATCTTCACTTCACAGACATCAAAATATACTAGTACCCACAAAAAGTATGGTGGTTGCTCATATCAGCTCAATGACATAGCACAGGTGCTTGTAAAGGGCGGGGTTTACACTGAACACAGAAAAAAGGGATTTGCCCTCCAGCACACTGTAGCAAAATCAACAAAAATACTTAAATCCTACATGATAATAGAGATTCAGAGGTATTAGTTACATACATTTACAAATATATGAATAAGCCCCAGGCCAATCGTCAAGGCTCCTCTATACTGGCGTCCCTAACATTAAGGGGTTCACGTCCGAGAAGCAAGATACCAAAAAAATTTCAGCCAAGGACCATCCCCAGGGCATCACACGAAAAGGGGAAAAAAGATGATAGTGAAGTGTAAAGGATAGATGTGTAAGGATAATTCAATAAGTGTTAATGAAATGTGAAAGAATTAAAATAACATCAATAATAAACAAACAATTAGAAAAGTGATAAAAATATGTGAATTAAGTGGTGATGCCCTGAAAAAGTTCCCACTCCCAAACGCTCACCCCAAAATAATTATTGCTACATAATAGTAGTATTTACATGTACCCCAAATTTAACTACGGTACTTATATTTCTCAAAAAACATTGCTTTATATAACTTTTCGACACTTATGCAAATATGCATATAACAGCCCTTTCACTCAAAATAAGATCACTAAATACTTTTATTAGGGCTATTACTATTCTTCTATATTGATTTACAGAGTCAGCTGGGTTTTTATGGGGCACAGACTGATTTCCCCAAAATATGCTGTCCTTTTAGCTAGTTTCTTTTCACTACATTCACCTATCCGCATTTTCAACTGTTTTGGAATTGAATAGAGTGAAAAGCGGGGACGCACATGGCAAAAACATCGCGTTCAAACAGGCGAATGAGGCGAAATCATCGCGCTTTTCATCGACCTTGGCTTTTCGTGGCTAATTGAATCCAGCCCTATTTCCGATAAGGAGAAACAACTGAAGACTTTTGGAATGCACAGATTAGCTGGTAGCAAAAGAGCACATGCAGGATCACAGCATTTGTAGTGTACCAATAACTTGTAAGCAGGAAGCAGTCTATGCAAAGTGCAAACACTTTAGCTTTTAGGGCCGGATTCAGACCCGCTTGCTAGGAAGCATTCGCACGCAGCCAGCCGATTGTTTGCATTCTGTACATTCGTACGCATCGCAGTACGCGTGTGCGAACCAGTCCGAGCGATCGGGAAGCGTACACTCGCTGCGAATAGACAGCCCGTCAGAATGAGTGACAGGAGAAGCCGTTTGTGGGTGGTGACGGGCTGGCCACTAGAAACGGGGGAGTGGAGATGCGAACACAGGCGTGCCCGAGCGTCTTAACGCCATTTCAGAGGCGTGCATAATTAATAGGCAGCATCATAGTACACGTCACTTGGTTGTATTTTACACTGAAGTGATCGCAGTGCTTGCGGTAGGGTATGGTCAGCCGCAAGTGCTGCGATCGCATCCGTTGGTACCGATGGTTGCATACACTTCCTGGAAATGACGCGCGCAAGTGGGCATCTTTAGACTGGCTGGTGGGTGTCTGCATACATAAAGCGATCGCACTCCAAGACATAGTGGGCGTGCTAATGCCTTGCCGTGTAATCACCTGCCTTCCCGAATTTGCATACGCATCGAGCGGGTCTGATTGAGGTCCTTAGGGCCTGATTCAGACCCGCTCGCAAGTGCATTGTGCTCGCAAGCAGGTCGATGGTGGCCCAGTGCGCAAGCCCCGTAGCCGAGTGAGCACCTCACTCGCTCCGGGGCTCACAGCAAAATGGGGCGGCTGTCAATGTTGATCGACAGCTCGCCCCATTTTGTAGGCGGGTAGGGGGGTGGCTGAACAAACGGAGGTGTTCCCGAAGAAGCGTCTGCCGTTTGTGGTCGGCCCTACTGACATCACTCGTGATGTCAGTAGCGGACTTCTTGCTCTATTAGAGCAGGAAGTCCACTCGACATTGCGAGTGCTGAGAACCTACCTTAGGGTCTCCTCGCAATGCCGATGGTCGCGATAATCGTGACCATCTCCTGCCCGCTCGCACTAGCTGTGGGTGCGCACCCACAGCTTAGCGAGCGGGCAGGAAAATAAAATAATAAATACTCCCCGCCCTGATTCAGAGCGTGCACTCGCAAACAGCGAGCAGCTCTGAATCAGGCCCTTAGGGCTCTATTTACTACAATCCGCATATTGAATGCGGATTGTAGTGTGATATTACCGAGTGAATTCGCATTGCGAATTCAGGCAATATCACAGGGATTTACTATAATTCCCTTGCAGGGACAGAGCTTGCGATAAAGCTCTCTCCCTGCGGATCCCATCCGCACTCTAGTCGCGGTATTTTCGGAAAAAATACTACGACTAAGAGCCCGCGCATGCGCCGACCCACCGTCGCTGCTACCCCCCACTGATGCTAAGCCCCGCCCCCGCGATCGCTGACCCCCCCCCCCTCCCTTCATTACACTTACCTGCATCCTCCTGGCCTCCGGTGATCTTCTCCGGGCTTCCCGGTCAGGTGATCTCCCATACTGCACTGGGACCCGATCACCTGATGACCGGGCAGCAGTGCACTGTGGGAGACCAGCTGACCGGAGAGGAGCCATCACCGGAGGCCCGATCGCCGGTCCCTGGATTCAGGTAAGTAAAAATAAATGTTTCCATTTCTTTTTTCTTTTTTTTACAGCAATCAGCTTGCGGTCTGTTTAGACCACATAGCTGATTACTGGTACCGGCTCCCGCCTCTGCTCTCCCCGTTAGAGCAGAGTGGGAGCCCAGTAACCAGGGGAGACCCTGGATAACGCCACCTCCAGGTGGCGTTATTATCACAGGGCTTCCCCCGGTATTTTTTTACAATTTATTTTTAGTAACTCTGGTCGGATCACATTTCCCATTACAATTATGGGAAATGCGATCTGCTTTACTAAAAATAAGTGATACTTAGGTGTTGGAGTAGAATTTTACTAATTCTACTCCAATTGCCCTATAATAACTACAGGTGAAACTAAAATAATGTGAAAAGGGTGTGAAAACACCCTTTTTCACTTTATTTTAGTAAAAATAATGTTAAGAAATAGAGCCCTTAGGGCTCTATTTACTACAATCCGCATATTGAATGCGGATTGTAGTGTGATATTACCGAGTGAATTCGCATTGCAAATTCAGGCAATATCACAGGGATTTACTATAAATCCCTTGCAGGGACAGAGCTTGCAATAAAGCTCTGTCCCTGCGGATCCCAGCCGCACTCTAGTCGCGGTATTTTCGGAAAAAATACCGCGACTAAGAGCCCGCGCATGCGCCGACCGACTACCCCCCCACCTACGCTAAGCCCCGCCCCCCCGGTGCTAAGCCCCGCCCCCCGCGCTCGCGGACCCCCGCGACCCCTCCTCCCTTCATTACACTTACCTGCATCCTCCTGACCTCCGGTGATCTTCTCCGGGCTTCCCGATCAGGTGATCTCCCATACTGCACTGGGACCCGATCACCTGATGACCGGGCCCCAGTGTACTATGGGAGACCAGCTGACCGGAGAGGAGCCATCACCGGAGGCCTGATCACCGGTCCCTGGATTCAGGTAAGTTAAAAAAAAAAATGTTTAATTTTTTTTTTCTTTTTTTTACAGCAATCAGCTTGCGGTCTGCTTAGACCACACAGCTGATTACTGGTACCGGCTCCCGCCTCTGCTCTCCCCGTTAGAGCAGAGTGGGAGCCCAGTAACCGGGGGAGACCCTGGATAACGCCACCTCCAGGTGGCGTTATTATCACAGGGCTTCCCCCGGTATTTTTTTACAATTTATTTTTAGTAACTCTGGTCGGATCACATTTCCCATTACAATTATGGGAAATGCGATCTGATTTACTAAAAATAAGTGATACTTAGGGGTTGGAGTAGAATTTTACTAATTCTACTCCAATTGCCCTATAGTAACTACAGGTGAAACTAAAATAATGTGAAAAGGGTGTGAAAACACCCTTTTTCACTTTATTTTAGTAAAAATAATGTTAATAAATAGAGCCCTTAGTGAGAAAGAGCACATGCAGGCCGACACAGCATTACATTAAAGAAGACCAGCAATTTAAATGTTTCACAACAAAGGTACAACAAATGCCTTTAGAGAAATTAGTATTCAAATAAACCACCAGCAGATGAATATACATTGCACTAAAGAAAACCAGCATTTCAAATGTTTACCAACACAAACAGTTGCATCAGGAATGAGCTGCTGCAATAGGACATTACACATTACCTCCCAGTATGAGCTGGTGCAATACGACATCGCACATTACCTCCCAGTATGAGCTAGTGCAATACGACATCACACATTACCTCCCAGTATGAGCTGGTGCAATACGACATCGCACATTACCTCCCAGTATGAGCTGCTGCAATACGACATCACACATTACCTCCCAGTATGAGCTGGTGCAATACGACATCGCACATTACCTCCCAGTATGAGCTGCTGCAATACGACATCGCACATTACCTCCCAGTATGAGCTGGTGCAATACGACATCGCACATTACCTCCCAGTATGAGCTGGTGCAATACGACATCGCACATTACCTCCCAGTATGAGCTGCTGCAATACGACATCGCACATTACCTCCCAGTATGAGCTGGTGGGTCACAGTGAAACAAATTTCAAAAGACTAGCGAACTCACCTCGGACACATATAATTATTTATTGTGTATACTGTAAGTAGACAGGAGGCAGTTGTCAGTCAAGTATTCTATAAAGTATTAGATACAGTTCTACAGATTAATTACTGTTACGGTCATCAGTAAGTTACCGTATAAGACCTCTATAATCACACTGGTGACGTCTTCTGCCAATAACAGCCCCCCATTTTTCCCTTAGTGCTAGTATGCATACCGGTACTTAGGTTGCCGCCTGGTCTTATAATCAGGACAGTAGAGGCTTACACAGCTATACTGGTGATCAGGTGGTATATAGTGCTGGTGCTGGCACTGGACAGAGAGATAGTAACTGTGCGGATTAGACTAAAGTGAGACCTGGATTACAAGGTGCAACTTTGAGTGCCGAGGTGCGGCTAGAAAACCAAGGTGCGGCTTTGAGAGCCAAGGTGCGGATAGAAAACCAAGGTGCGGCTTTGAGAGCCAAGGTGCAGCTTCGAGACCGAGATGTGCCCTTGATGGAATGGACGTGGCCTTGAGGGCCAAGGTGTGGCCTTGAGGCCCGAGGCATGGCCTTGAGGGCCGGAGTGCAGCCTTGATGACATGGAAGCTGCCTTGAGGGTTGAGCTGCGACCTTGATGAAGTGGATGGTGCGGTCTTGATGGCAGAGATGCGGCCTTGATGGCAATTATAACCGGTGATGTGGCGCCGGTTCAGGCAAAGTAATAAACGATCCTCCACCAATTAGAGGCAGGTACGCCAATTGATAGAAGACTGAGAGCTGGGACGCTGCACGTCATCCAGCAGTCCCAGCAGTGCCTGCGGCCACCCAGCGTCGTGGTCTCCCAGCAATTGCAGGCGCCATCCCAGTTCGGCGTCCACGTTGCCTGGTGAACAGGGAGACAGTCGAAGCAGGAGAAAGTAATAGGCCGTGAGTGCGCCATGTAACAACTACTCAACAGTGCTACTCAGGACAATATATTATAAGTGTGAACTTTTAGGAGAGTTGCTTAGAATGTGATCCCCAATGTAGAGCAGGGTGCAGGGGAGAAACAGGAGGGTGTGAGACCTGCAGTAGGAGAGCTGGAGACAGCCATAGGATCCTCTGATATAAAAAGCAGTGATGAACCCTCAGTAGGGGGGGGGAGCATGATCAGGGACTTTCAGATCCTAACCTGAATAACAGAGGTTGGGATGTACTAACCTTCCAGGATACATCCCGCCATGCTTCGCATTCCTACTGATCGCATGTGCACTAACATAAGTGATAGTTATGCGCTGTGCCATGGACTTCCGGGTTTATGACCAGGAGTCCATCTGTGCATGCGCAGAGTGACGCGGAGGATACCTCATAGTAGCGCAATGTGGTAGAAGCCCATAGGCTTCTATAGGGTAACGCCAGCAAAAGCTGGCGTTACCCTCAGCATCGGAGGCCAGCGGCCAGGTGATGATACATACGGAAAATGTGGAGAAACAGGGTTTTTACCGCAAGTTCCGTTTAGTACATCCCACCCAGAGACTGATAAAGCAAGTACAGAGGAAGGTACGGGGGACATCCAGCAGTGATGAAGAGAAGGATGAGGAGGAGGAGGGAGAGCACGCTGAAGGCACAGAAACAGCAGATGGGGATAAACCAGATGAAAAAAAAATGTGGAGCAAGGAAAGGAAGAGGCTAGAGGTGAGGCTGCACAAGGGAGTAATGCTGGAGGGGAGATGGGGGATGGAGCTATTGGCCAGGTAGAAACAGGGAGTAGTGTTGGAGAGATGGCAGGGGAAGCTGGTACTTGTATTACCATCATACCTATTATATGTAAAATTTACTGCACTTTTCTTTCCTATATTTCTGTCTTTGTATAGTTATATATACTTTCATGACTTTAATAACACCCACGCCCACAGCCCAAACTTTAAAAAAAAATTTGTAAAAAAGGTAATGCACCAATTGATGCCCCACCTCCACTGTAGCTCCACCGACAATGCACACAACTCCGCCCACCTCTGCTCCCCTCCAAGGGTTCCTGAACCTATTTTTCTACAAAGATAGCACAATATAGTGTCACAGGATCACCAGAGATGGCGATAGTGAGCCATGGATTCTGTGTGGGGCTGGAGGGATCCGCCCACACAGGGTAGTTAAACTAAGTTTTTCCACACTTAGGGGCTGCCCTTTGCACAGAGCCTAGGGAGGGCTGGAGCAGTCAGACAGTCCAAGTGGGACTGCAACTGGAAACCAGTGTGTGCTGGGAAGCCACTGGTGGCTAGGAAGCCAGGGTTCCGACCTACAGTTGAGACCTCAACTGTGAGGCAGTGGCAGCAAGCCAGCTAAACACCAGGCCAGAACCTGTGTCAGGACTAAGCTGACTTTAGACTTTTATTTACAGACCAGCTGCCCAAGGTTAGTCAGGGGCGAAGAAGTGAGTCAGTGCCTGAATGGGGCTAGGCGTTGTTTATATTTTTGTTTCCAGATTTATGCTGACAGTAAAGCACTTTACTTTTATTTATAACCTGAAATGCTATGTGTGGACCCTGATTCAAGTACCTAACACTGCACCACTGACATGCTACCGAGCTAATTACCCCTGTGTTATGACAATATATATATATATATATATATATATATATATATATATATATATTGTGATATAATCACTGGTAAAGTGCTGGATGGCATATATAAGTGTCCCAGATTCTTGATATATGTGTTTTGAAACCCCCAGGAAATGTCTGTGCTTGTTGTTGGAGTTTTGGGCTGTTAGTAAAAGCCGTATAAGGGTTCCTAGGGGTGTGGGAAGAGAAGGGAGGGCTCCATCCACAGGGCCATTTCAGGTTTTTGGACCTTTTAGCCTGAGAGCAGGCTGATTAGCAATTGCACCTGGAAGAGGCTCATATAAGCTGTGTCAGGGTATGGCTCAGGGTCTCACACCTGGGGAGAGCAAGTATTGTAAGTACTGTGCATATGCCTTTGTTTGTGGTGAAGGCAATGGGCCCTGCCTGTCATGACCCTGTCTAGTTTTCACCTTTTGCCTGTTGACTTACCACTGCCAGCTGTCTCCATGGATCTATAAGTGTAATTTGCCTGGAGGATCTGCTCTGATCATGCTGGCTGCAGCACTTCTCTGTATGCAGTCCCTTCCACACTGGTTGTTCACCTGGGCTCTCCTCTGTCTGTGAGCATTGCTAGTCTTGACTGGAATTGCAGGTGTGGTTCTGATTTTCAGTGCTGCAGAGATGAGTACTCCTTCTGCATGTTGTGCCTTCCACCACTCAAAATGCTACTGCCAGACCACCTGTCCATATCCACCAATTGCTGCCAGACCCAGGGTATATATATCCTCCCCTGATAGCATTCTGGGCCTGAATATCTCGTTACTTCCAGTGGTGTATGGTTCGTGCTGCTTCTGTGTACCAGTGTATCCCTGGCTCCTGCTGACAGCAACCCCTGGTGCATTCAGAAAACCTGCTGGTTCCCAGACCAGTTCATCTCCCCTGGTGCATCCAGAAACCCTGCTACAGCAATACCTGGCAATCCAGAAAACCTGCTACAGCAATACCTGGCAATCCAGAAAACCTGCTACAACAATACCTGGCAATCCAGAAAACCTGCTACAGCAATACCTGGCAATCCAGAAAACCTGCTACGGCAATACCTGGCAATTCAGAAATCCTGCTGGTTCCCAGGCCAGTGCAACTCGTGTGTTTAAGCATCAGCTAAGTGAGTTCCTGTGCTCCTAACCTTAGTCTTGTGTCCTGCTGCTTGCCCTGCTCCTGGTTGGTCCTTGGCACCCTGCAAACCTGCAATGTGTTACTCTGCCTTGCTTCCTGCTGTGGATCAACTCCTGCTCCTTCTACCCTGAACCTAAAATTCCCAGACCAACCTATTCCTTCCTGAACCTGTTATTCCCAATTACCCAATCCAGCCTGCACCTGAGTTCCAGCCTTTGTCACAGCATTTCCAGATTACCCTGTTTAGCCCTCAAAATCCCAAACCTACCCATTCCTTCCTGAACCTGTTATTCCCAATTACCCAATCCAGCCTGCACCTGAGTTCCAGCCTTTGTCAGCATTTCCGGATTACCCTGTTTAGCCCTCATCTCAGCATTACCTGATTTCCCTTCAGTCATTGTCACGTCACTCCAGTCCAGAGTCAAGCTCCAAGTTCTTCAGTCCAATCCACGTTATTCCAGTCCAGAGTCAAGCTCCAAGTTCATCAGTCCAATCCACGTTATTCCAGTCCAGAGTCAAGTTCCAAGTTCTTCAGTTCAATCCACGTTATTCCAGTCCAGAGTCAAGCAAGTTCATCAGTTCAATCCATGTTATTCCAGTCCAGAGTCAAGCAAGTTCATCAGTCCAATCCACGTTATTCCAGTTCATAGTCAAGTTCCAAGTTATTCAGTTCAATCCATGTTATTCCAGTCCAGAGTCAAGTTCCAAGTTCACAAGTTTAACTCAGCAAGTCTTCCTGCTGGTCCCAGTCCGGTTCCTCCAAGTTTCCTACTGGTTCCAAGTTCCTGTCATCTATCATCAAAGGCAATTCTCACTGCCACATAAGTCTTGCAATAGAGCTATTTACGTAGCCTGTGGTTCCAGTCATGCCGGCCTCCGTTGAATCCAACTCATCACCCGAGACAGGTAACTCACAGACACCAATCGTGACACTGCCATTTTGGAGAGAGGGAATCTGTTGTTCAGTTAGTGCCCAGACGGGCCAGGATTTATTTTTATGAATTCTGTTTTTATACTGCACAATAAAAACTAGCTACAGATAGCTTGCACTGAAACCTGGACTGGTGTGCTGATTCCTGGCTACTGTGTGTTAGGAGGTGTCCATCTACCCCAGGAGAGGGACCTCCTACCCCAATCCTATTACAATATATATATATCTGCAGCAAGGACCTCCACCCCAAACAGCCACTGTAATACCCGGTGCTCACCCTGACAGTACAAACCGCACACATGTAATTCCAATCAGTGGACGGCACTCCTGGGTTTTCAAAAATTATATATATATATATATATATATATATATATATATATACACACACACACGGAAGCAGCAGACAGCGGCACTCAACACATAGAACATAGGGTCACCCTATCAATGTTTTTAAATTTACTCTGTCCCCAGGATAGACAAATAATGAAATGAGAAAATATACAAAGACTTATATAGAAAGTGACTCACCTGAAAAAGTCTCCTGAGTGTAACTGAGTGCCGGCCATTAGGACTGCATATTTATATCCCGTGTTTTGGTTTTTGCCAAAACAAACCTCAAATGTTATGGTTTTGGTTTTAGCAAAACTACCTTCAAGTGTTTTGATTTGGTTTAGGATCTAAAATTGATCAAAACAGCTAAAATCATGTAATTTGGACCTGTTTACATGCAGTCCAAAACCTGACTTCACTTTTTAAATCCAAGTTCCGAATTAACAGCAGGCAGTGCGCCCTGTCCAGCACTGCCGCCCCTCTCGCTCCCTCTCCGCCCCCCTCCTCCCCCCTGAGCGCTTACCTTTCCTTCCAGGGGGTGGAGGCAGGGTGGGATCCTGCGCCGACGTTCATCATACACCACGCACCACTGCCAGAGGTCTCTTCCTGCAGACCTCCGACGCAGAGAAGTGTGTGGCCGGTGCCGCTGGAGGATTCCGCATTGTGCAGAGGCACCGGCCGTACCACCCTCCCTACGGCCCTGATAGCAGGCCCGAGCTGGGACTCGGTTCTACTCGGAATCCCAACAGTGATCCAAGCTGAGACTTGGTTCAACTTGGAGCTCCAAAGTTCAGGTGTGTTCAGTTATCAGGATAACCAAACCTCACATCTCTAAAATGTGTGTGTGTGTGTGTGTGTGTGTTGACCAGCTTTTAGGTGTCGTTGGTGTATCTGTATTGCTGTGAGGCTGACCGGCCAGTAGATGTACATATACCTGCATATACACAGGGTACACTCTGGCACAGCTACTCAGCCACTGCACCGGCTAGAGGAGGTGGGTCCTACACCGGGACTGCACACAGGCCTATATGTTACTGGTGCAGGCCCGCACGCATCTTGCAATAGTTGCAGCTTTACAGCTGCCTAAAATTGCAGTTTATTTAGTGAGCTCATAATTTACACTTCTGGTTGTACAGATGTATGATTACAGAACAGAGGGCCTGATTCAGAGCCGCTCGTAAGCGGCCGTTCGTTCGCTATGAGCGATGTTCGCACAACTGCGCATGCGTATGGGTCGTAATGCGCATGCGCCAGCCAGTCATTGCGGTCGGAAATCGTGCGCTCGTAATACAGCGAAGGGCTGCTAATTTGAGTGACAGAATGAGGCGTTTGTGGGTGGTAACAGGGGTAGGTGCTTGAAAACGGGGGAGTGGAGATCTGAACGCAGGCGTGCCTAACGGTCAAAACGCCGTTTAATGGGAGTGCATAATTAGTAAAGGAGCGTCATCGACCATGTCACTTGGTGTGTCTGTATTGCTGTGAGGCTAACCGGCCAGTAGATGTACATATACCTGCATATACACAGGGTACACTGGTTGTTTCTTAGCCTGAACTGCTCGCAGTGATTGCGGGAAGTAAATCCTACCACAAGCACTGCGAGCAGTTAAGACACCTTTCGATGTTCCCGATTAATCTAATAAATAGCGGAGATGACGTATGATGCGAACGGCCAGGGGGCGTCTTTAGAAAATAGCGAGCGCATTTTTTGGACGCTCGCTCAGACATAGAGGCGTCAACAGACCGCAAAGATCGAGCGCTCAATTTAAATATCCGGCCCCTTTTTAAGAACGAGCGTCCCCAAATAGCGTCCGGGTCTGAATCAGGCCCAGAGTTAGAAGGATGAACCTGTTGCAAGCACCACAGCTATGTCCCTGTATGGTAGGATAAGCTAGCTATGCTCCATTACTACTTGGAAAGTCTTTATGGGTCATGTCACAGAGCCAAGTGGATTGTGAAACACCAGAAACAGATGCGTCACCTTACTGCTGTAATTCTCTCAGTGTCAGATGCAGCTCTGCACATCCTTAGTGGTCTCACAAGGAGGAAATGTTTCTTTGCAGATTCGCCCAAGCTGACCGCACCGTCTCCTCTCTGTAACTCCGCAGGACAGACCCAGCCATCAACATCTCCTGACTTACTGTATCTGATGAGTATTAATCCTAATCTATCTGGAATGCAGCCCAGATCTCTCCTGATCGATCTGCCTGGTTTCCCCTACTAGGATGCCTAGACTCTGATTGTCTCCTGTGTGATGGCGGCTTCCTCTTTACAAAGTGAGTTATACCATTCAGTTATCATTAATAGGAATAGGAATTGTATCCATGATGCAGTCCAGCAGCAATTTTTAAATGATCAATTATCTTAAATTGATGTTTTATTTGATTTGTTCCGATTAAGGCCCTCATTCAGAGCCGTACGCTCTGAGCAGAGCGCACGCTCTGAATGAGGGCCGCCCTCCATAAAAATGGAGCGTCCTCCTGGACGCTCGTATAGCTGTGGGTCACCACCCACAGGCTATACGAGCGTGCAGTTTGATGGCCGCGATGGTCGTGACCATCACGACCATCGAAACTGCGAGCCGGAGCCTGCGGTTGAGGTTTTCAACCGCAAGCTCCGGAGTGATTTTGACTCTATCAGAGCCAAAATCACTCCCACTGACATCACTAGTGATGTCAGTGGGCCGGCTTCTGACGGGAAGCGTTCCCGTGGGAACGCCCCCGTCAGGGAGGCACGCCCCGGCACGCCTACCAAAGGGGGCGTGCTGTCAATCAACATCGACAGCACGCCCCCTTTGATCAGACACAACGAGCGAAGGACTTTCCTTCGCTCGTCGCGTCTGGCGCATGCGCACGACGGAGCTCCCTCCGTCGTGCGCATGCTCAGTGCAGAACATCGACCCACTTGCGAGCGGACAGCCGCTCGCGAGTGGGTCTGAATCAGGCCCTAAATGCGTAAGTTATATGGGGGCGATAGTCAATGTGCTGTTGTCCAAAGTGGGTATATGAAGATCTAATCTGTATATATGATCATTAACCAGTGTTGTGAAAATATAGTGCCATAATATAGCGGTAATACACTGCAACAATGTTGTAACAATAAACTGGCACAATATAGTGATAATATATTGCCATAATGTAATGCCAATACCATGGCATAATCTAAGAGCAATGCGCTGCCACAATGTAGCATTAATATACTGGCACTATGGGCGGTAATATACTGTGCCGTTTCACCCTACCCCTCAAGTTCTAACACTCCCCTCCAATCATACCCAGGCCCCTTTCAGCTCTCAACAGCCCTGATTATTAAATTGAATTTTTACCCTTTAAATGAGATTACTTAAAGTTAGTGGCTTGGGTACACCCTCCTGCAGCTTTTACTAAATGCATAGCTTGTTTTTGTCCCATTCATTAACTGCTATATTGCCTGAATTTATACAGTACAGAGCTGTAACTAGACTTTTTGGTGCCCTGTGCCCGAGAGAGCATTGGCGCGCCCCCCCCCCCCCCTTTTTTTTTTAAAATAGGAACATAAGATAGTGCACCGGAAAAAGGGCCATGGTCTCATGGGGAAGGGCCAGGGAGGAGATAGGGGAGGCCAGGAGATGCTGGGGATAAAATAAGAGGTAGCTACAAGTGAGTATGATAATAAACAGGAAAATTTACAGGTCCAAATGACGCCCTCTGTCCTGCGGTTCCCTGTGCCATGACACTGGTCGCACTACCCTAGTTACTGCCCTGATAGAGTATGATGGGCTGGTATGGAATCCTGGCTGGTCAGAATACCGACAGCGGCATCCCAACACCCATAGAGAACACCAGTAAGTATTTTTCTAACCCCTACCCTAACCTTCCCTTCCAGGTGCCTACCCCTAGCCTCCTCCCCTAGTGCCTAAACCTAACCTCCCCCTACCCGCTTCCTAAACCTAACACCCCCTCCCTGGTGCCTAAACCTAACTTCCCACCCTAGTGCCTAAACCTATCCTCCCCCTCCCCGCACCCTATTCCTAACCAGGGCCGGCTTAAGGAGGGGCGACAGGTGTGGTTGTCCCGGGGCCCCCACACACAGAAGGGCCCCCACCACTAAAGCTCGCAGGGGGGGGTTTCTGTGTACCTAGAAACCCCCCTGATGGACCAATTCCCCCTGCTACCGTGGCCGAAACGGGAGCCAATACGACAAGCCCCGCCCCCATATGACCTGCAAATCACGGCAGTATGGTGCAAGGGGGTGTTTATATATGTGTATGTATGTTTTTATGTGTATATATGTATGTGTGTCTGTATTTGTTTATGTGTATATACTGTATGTGTTTTTTTGTATGTGTGTGTTTATGTGTATATGTTTGTGTCTATGTGTATATATGTGTATGTGTTTGTTTGTATATATGTGTATGTTATTTTATATACAGTATGTGTTAGTGTGTACATATGTGCATGTATGTGTTAGTATGTATATAGGTGTATGAATGTGTTAATGTGTGTGGGGGGGTGGGGGTAGGTTCCGTGTGGCAAGGGAGGGGGGTAGGCTCTATGTGGCTTGGTGCCCCCACAACTTAGTTGCCCCAGGGCACCCACAAGCCTTAATCCGGCCCTGTTGCTAACACTCCCTCTCTTGTGCCTAACCCTAACCCTCCCCCTAATGCCTAATCCCGATACCTAACCTAACCTCCCCTTAACACCCCAATACTTTCCTTCGGGATGCCAGCTGTCGGGATACTGGTATTCAGACCATGGGCATCCCGCACGCCGGGATGCCGACTTCATCCCAGTATAATCACGTACTGTTGTTTATTTTCATTGCCTGCAGTCTGTTGAATCCCAGGCAACATAAAATAGACAACTATACCAGCTGATGTAAAGACAATATTGAAACACACAGAACTAAGAAAAGAAGATAGAGCAGTGTACTTAGCATGAGTTGCAGGGGGGTATGCGGAAGCCACTTGCTTAAATTCAAGGTGCGTCTCTGTGTAACAGTTACAGGACATTGCTCTGTTCTTACCAGGGGCTCGGTGCGAGAGGAACAGGATGCCTGGAGATATTCTGTATGAGGCTCTGCAGGATTTGGAGCAATATGACTTCAAGAGATTTAAGGACAAGTTGTCTGATTTCTCCTATGGAGGACGAGGCCCCATCCCACGCGGGCGCCTGGAAATGGCAGATTATGTTACCACCAAAAACCATCTCATATGTAATTTTGGAGAGGAAGCAGCTCTGATGGTGACCATACAGGTCCTCAAACTGATTAGTCTTATAGGACCGGCAGAGGATCTCCAGCAGCAAGTGACACAAAATGGTGAGTCCCGGGAAGGAGTATTGGGAAAAATGTTAATGTCTAATGGAATCCTAAGTAGTGCACTTAACAGGGACAACATTCAGTGTTGCTCGCAAGACGGATCTAACTATTTTTCGCCCTGGGCATGGGAGTACGTAACCTTGAGTAACTGCGGGAGATTCAGAGTCACACTTGTCTCTACTTGCAGCTGAGTGAGTGTAATGGTGGCAATTGGCAGTTCAGACATAGGGTTAGTATCCCGATGGCATGCTGTGGGCATGCAGATGGAACTGAAGTGAACGTTTGCGCACTGAGGGCCTGATTCAGACCCGGTCGCTCTGACAGAGCGCTCGCTCTGAATCAGGGCCGGGATCTTTGTTTTTTGGAGCGGCCTCTTGGCCGCTCGCATAGCTGTAGGTGACCACCCACAGCTATTGCGAGCGGCCAGGATGATGGTCGCGATGGTCAAGACCATCGCGACCATCGGGCTTGCGATGAGACCCTTGTGGTAGGGTCTCGTGGCCGCAAGCCCCAGAGAGCTTTCGGCTCTAACAGAGCTGGAAGCTCTCCCACTGACATCACTTGTGATGTCAGTGGGGCCGCCCCCAAACAGTAGGCATTCACATGGGAACGCCTCCATTTGGGCAGCCACCCCCCGGCCCGCCCACCAAAGGGGGCGAGCTGTCACTCAACATCGACAGCTCGCCCCCTTTTTTGCGAGACCCAGAGCGACAGAGTGCCCATCGCTAGCCGGGTCTCGCGCATGCACACAACGGAGCTGGCTCCGTCGTGCGCATGCGCTGTGGGCCACCATCGACCCGGTTGCGAGTGCTCAGCACTTGCGACCAGGTCTGAATCAGGGCCTGAGAGTGATGGCATGCACGTATCCATGCACGAATGCGTTCCTGCGTTCTCCCTAGTCACTACACTCCTCTTATACTGACTGTATAAAGGACATGGCTTCCTCTTGTGCAATACTGATGATCTGTGGGTGTATTTCGTGGCATAATCTATGGGGCCAGTGTTGGCCAGACCAATGGAGGCCATGCTGGCAGACACAGAGAGACTTAGGGGTCTATTCATCATCAGGGGCCGTACGGGCCGTTCAGCATTGCCCCAGTGCGGAGATATCTGCTCCTCCGCAAATCAGTAACACTGCTACTTCTGTACCGGCGTTACTTAATTGTCACGTCACCGGCTTCTGCACATGTGTGGCCTGAGGTCACGCATGCGCAAAGCCGCTGAGTACGCAGTGGAGAGGCGGCGGAGGGATCCGCAAAGATCCCTCTTTGCATCCCCGGAACTCCTTCCCATAGGAATGAGCATGGCTACAAGAACAAGCACCATCTAAAGATGACATTTGTTATCGCAGGCAAACTCTGAAAACTTGTTTGGAGTTTGCTGAATATCAGGTGGTCCTATCGGACCCCTGATGATGAATGGCCCGTTACCTTAAATATACGTTTCCGCATATGTAATGGACCATTTAGTGATGATGAATGGATGCCTTAGTGTTTCGTTAGTCAATGCTTAGTGTTTCTTATCACATAATGCTGAAATCACATCAGTATATGTATAATACACGAGTGATGTCAATATATGTGTAAATATTTGTCTACTCAGGGAATTCTGATGTCATCACTTCTGTGCTCATTAGAGGAAGTGATTGGGAAAACTTTTATATGGTCACGGAACATCTTGCTGGCCTCCAATGTGCATATAAATGAATGGGAGAATATTATCCCGCATGTAAATACCTCTGATAAGCGTGTGAAGAGAGTGCAGTCAAATTTACAACTGGTCATCAGTGATGTCATCACTTCAACATTTATAAAGAACACATACAGCTCGCTCTGAATCAGGGCCGGTCTTTTTTTTGTTTAGAACGGCCTCCTGGCCGCTCACACAGCTGTGGGTGACCACCCACAGCTATAGCGAGCGGCCAGGAAGATGGTCGCGATGGTCAAGACCATCGCGACCATCGGGCTTGCGACGAGACCCTTGTGGTAGGGTCTCGTCTGCCGCAAGCCCCAGAGAGATTTCGGCTATAACAGAGCATGAAATCTCTCCCACTGACATCACGAGTGATGTCAGTGGGGCCGCCCCCAAACGGAGGCATTCACATGGGAACGCCTCCGTTTGGGCAGCCACTCCCCCGGCCCACCCACCAAAGGGGGCGAGCTGTCACTCAACATCGACAGCACGCCCCCTTTGGAGCGAGACCCGGAGCAACGGTTTGGCCGTCGCTATCCGGGTGTCGCGCATGCGCACAACGGAGCCGGCTCTGTTGTGCGCATGCGCACTGGGCCACCATCGACCCGCTTGCGAGCGCATAGCGCTCGCGAGCGGGTCTGAATCAGGCCCTCAGTTCTAATGTCGTTTATAAGTTCTTATGAATAACCTCAGTGTCCTGTATTAAACTGATCACTGACTGCCTCCTCCCTCTTCTTAGGTCCTTATACTCCTCAGTGACTTCTAATCTCATTATATGGGGGAAATGTATCAAGGCTTGGAGAGAGATAACGTTGAGTGGTTGCTGAAAGCAACCAATCAGCTTCTCTCATTCAAAGACTGTGGTAGATAAAGGACAGAAGCTGATTGGCTGCTATAGAATACTTCTCCACATTATCTCTCTCCAAGTTTTGATACATCTCCCCCATATTACTTACACCGGGGTAAATGTCACCTACTATAATGAGTATTTTCCCTTTCCGCTTTTATCTTTTCAGATAAATTAGTGACGATGTCCTCAAATACAACACTGGAAGGTTAGTAAAATATTCTTTTTAAATAATTTAACATGAACCTAAAGGTGTCGTCCGATCCGGTGTATCAGGCCGAGATATCATCCATGTTGACAAATGTGTACCCACTTTCAACGACCCTGCGAGCTCCCGCGGGGTCATTCATTGCATCAACGGGTCGAGCATGCATGCTGCTCAATCTGTTAATTTGATGAACGGCCCCATGCATTTAGATGCGGCTGGTGAACGACATATTGTGCGGTCGTTCACCATATGTCGTTCATCGGAGCGTTCGACGGCCGGGTACATACATCATCTAGTGTGTACCTGGCATAATAGTAATCTATGGGCCTGATTCAGCACGGATCGCATATGCGAGCACGGATGCACTAGCTCACACAGATGCTAATCACTGTAAGGACGCCAACTTCCCCTTACTCACATCCGTAATACCTTGCAAGACTGCGAAACCATCGGTACCATCAACTAACATCGGAGCCTCACGCACACTTACACAAGGTCAGACCTTACTCAGAAATTGCTAACCTTCCTGCACGCAGTGAGAACTCAGGCTACGTATGCCATTGCCATGGCTAATTTATGCATGCCCCTGTAATGGCGTTCAAACGCACTGACACACCTGCGTTTCTCCGACACCCCCCACCACCATCACTAACTTCAAACGGTGCTTCCTGTCAATCACTCCGCGATGGGTCTGCGTACTCCCTGCGATTACAGTCCCAATTGCAGTGGTCCATTCGCGCATGCGCAGAACGCGACAATTGGCCGATTGCGTATAGCAATTGCGATCCTTGCTGAATCAGGCCCTATGTTAATAATAAAATATAAGTGGGTCTAGGGCTTGACAAAGAAGGAAAGCTTACTTTGACATAGTTCTGCTGGGGGTGGGGGAGAGCGGCCGAGCAATGTTCCGTACACCCACCAGGCAATCAACTTGCTATGGGGTCTATTTACTAAGCAGTGTTAGGAGACAGAGTGAAAAGTGATAAGGTGCCAGCCAATCAGCTCCTAACTGTCATCTCACAGGCTGTGTTTGAAAACTGACAGTTGGGAGCTGATTGGCTGGCACCTTATCACTTTTCACTCTGTCTCCTAACACTGCTTAGTAAATAGACCCCATATGAGTCCCAGACATCTATGGTAAACAGCACTTGAAATGGCAGTTGCTGTGGTTCCCCAAATTGGAGTTTGGACTGTGCTGCAGCCCCACCTCTGGAGCCGCTAATGGAAGCAACCATTGGACGTTGCCACTCTCTGTATAAGAGCAGCAGCCATTACATAACTAAAAACATTTCTCTTTCCCTCCGTACTGTAACCCACCATTGTTTCTGCAACGGCCTCTCAAGCAATGGTTAAAATATAATATGGCTGCAGTTTGGTGTTTAGTAAGTAATGACCATTCTGGTAACTAGCGTATTTATATTCTGGTTTTAGGGGTCTATGGGCTGATTCAGCGTGGATCGCTATTGCGATCGCAGCTGCGATTACGCACGGAAGTCTGCTGCTAAAAAATGCTAATGATTGCGATCGTGTATACATCGGGAACATCGAGTATCATCGGCCCCTCACGCACAATTCCCACAGGTCTGACCTTACTCAGAAATTGCTAACCTGCCGTCGCAGTGGCTAATTTATGCATGCCTCTGCAACGGCGTGTCAAACGGGCAGACACGCCTGCATTTCTCTGACCACTCCCCCATCACCCCCAAACGCTGATGTTCCATCCCTCCATCTGCGATTGCTTTCATTCTGCGTCCATGATCGCAGAGTGATCGCAATGCTAACTCACGCACACGCACTGCAAAGCATTCACATGCGCAGGACGCACCATTGGCCGATCTACGTACGCTTTTGCTGTTGCGATTAGTAATAAATCCCTATAGCCGTGGCCAAAAGTTTTGAGAATGACACAAGTATTGGTTTTCACAAAATTTGATGCCTCAGTGTTTTTAGACCTTTTTGTCAGATGTTACTATGGTATACTGAAGTAACATTACAAGCATTTCATAAGTGTTAAAGGCTTTTATTGACAATTACATTAAGTGTATGCAAAGAGTCAATATTTGCAGTGTTGACCCTTCTTTTTCAAGACCTCTGCAATTCGCCCTGGCATGCTGTCAATCAACTTCTGGGCCACATACTGACTGATGGCCACCCATTCTTACCTAATCAATGCTTGGAGTGTGTAAGAATTTGTGGGTTTTTGTTTGTCCACCCGCCTCTTGAGGATTGACCACAAGTTCTCAATGGCATTAAGATCTGGGGAGTTTCCTGGCCATGGACCCAAAATTTAGATGTTTTGTTCCCCAAGCCACTTAGTTATCACTTTTGCCTTATGGCAAGGTGCTCCATCATGCTGGAAAAGGCATTGTACGTCACCAAACTGTTCTTAGATGGTTGGGAGAAGTTGCTCTTGGAGGATGTTTTGGTACCATTCTTTATTCATGGCTGTGTTCTTAGGCAAAATTGTGAGTGAGCCCACTCCCTTGGATGAGATGCAACCCACACATGATTGGTCTCAGGATGCTTTACTTTTGGCATGACACAGGACTGATGGTAGCGCTCACCTTATGTTCTCTGGACAAGCGTTTTTCCAATGCCACAAACAATCTGAAAGGGGATTCATCAGAGAAAATGACTTTACCCCAGTCCTCAGCAGTCCAATCCCTGTACCTTTTGCAGAATATCAGTCTGTCCCTGATGTTTTTCCTGGAGAGAAGTGGCTTCTTTGCTGCCCTTCTTGACACCAGGCCATCCCCCAAAAGTCTTCACCTCACTGTGCATGAAGATGCACTCACACCTGCCTGCTGCCATTCCTGAGCAAGCTCTGCACAGGTGGTACCCCGGTCCCGCAGCTGAATCAACTTTAGGAGACTGTCCTGGCGCTTGTTGGACGTTCTTGTGTGCCCTAAAGCCTTCTTCACAACTACGGAACCTCTCTCCTTGTTCTTGATGATCCGATAAATGGTTGATTTAGGTGCAATCTTACTAGCAGCAATATCCTTGCCTATGAAACCCTTTTTGTGCACAGCAATTGTGACTGCCAGGGGCGGATTAGGATGGAAAACCAGCCCGGGAAATTAATGGAAGCAGCCCTAATGGGGGCGGGGTCTGTTGAGGGGGCGGGATTCCTTCTCATAGGGCCTGATTCTGAGTTGGACATAGTTGCAGCCGTCCTTGCTTCTTTTGCTACAGTTTCATCTGTGACTTTAAGCTAATACCGCTATAATGTCATTCCCTGGTGTACAGTCCAAATATGCAAGGACTGAGACACCCGCTTTCAGTGTCTAAGGGGTCTATTCACTAATCCATGGAGAGAAAGGTAGGTCCCAGCCAATCAGCTTCTAACAGCCTGTTTACAGTTGTTGCTGACTATTACTCCTATCCTGCCCCCTGCTTTCCACTATTACAACTATCCTGCCCCAGCTTTCCACTATTACTATCCTGCCCCTGCTTTCCACTATTACTCCATCCTGCCCAGCTTTCCACTATTACTCCTATCCTGCCCCTACTTTCCACTATTACTCCTATCCTGCCCCTGCTTTCCACTAGTACCCCTATCCTGCCCCCTGCTTTCCACTATTACTCCTATCCTGCCCCTGCTTTCCACTATTACTCCTATCCTGCCCCTGCTTTCCACTATTACTATCCTGCCCCTGCTTTCCACTATTACTCCTATCCTGCCCCCCTGCTTTCCACTATTACTCCTATCCTGCCCCTGCTTTCCACTATTACTATCCTGCCCCTGCTTTCCACTATTACTATCCTGCCCCTGCTTTCCACTATTAATATCCTGCCCCTGCTTTCCATTATTACTCCTATCCTGCCCCTGCTTTCCACTATTACTATCCTGCCCCTGCTTTCCACTATTACTCCTATCCTGCCCCCCTGCTTTCCACTATTACTCCTATCCTGCCCCTGCTTTCCACTATTACTATCCTGCCCCTGCTTTCCACTATTACTCCTATCCTGCCCCCCTGCTTTCCACTATTACTCCTATCCTGCCCCTGCTTTCCACTATTACTCCTATCCTGCCCCTGCTTTCCACTATTACTCCTATCCTGCCCCCTGCTTTCCACTATTACTCCTATCCTGCCCCCTGCTTTACACTATTACTCCTATCCTGCCCTCTGCTTTCCACCATTACTCCTATCCTGCCCTTGCTTTCCACTATTACTCCTATCCTGCCCCTGCTTTCCACTATTACTCCAATCCTGCCCCTGCTTTCCACTATTACTCCTATCCTGCCCCCTGCTTTCCACTATTACTCCTATCCTGCCCCCTGCTTTCCACTATTACTCCTATCCTGCCCCCTGCTTTCCACTATTATTCCTATCCTGCCCCTGCTTTCCACTATAACACCTATCCTGCCCCCTCCTTTCCACTATTACTCCTATCCTGCCCCTGCTTTCCACTATTATTCCTATCCTGCTCCTGCTTTCCACTATTACTCCTATCCTGCCCCCTGCTTTCCACTATTACTCCTATCCTGCCCCCTGCTTTCCACTATTACTCCTATCCTGCCCTCTGCTTTCCACCATTACTCCTATCCTGCCCCTGCTTTCCACTATTACTCCTATCCTGCACACACCCCACCCCCCTGCGTGGTCCACTTCATCATCTCCCGCAGCCCCAGGGGAAAGAACGGGATGGCCCAAAGAATAAGAGGGGCTGATGGCAGGCGACAGAGGCTGAGGGAAGGAGGGGACAACGCACATAGTGGAGCCGTGAACTTCCGGTTTGCGTCTGCTGTGCTGCCTCTGTAAAAGGATGGAGGTAGAGGCAATCCGCAGAGGGGCTGGAGGCGGGGTCGTCAATGTTGACTGACGGCCCCGGGCTCCGCAAAGGCTTATGGGAGAAGCTGCAGCGGCTGGGCATGTGCAGTCAGCAGCTCCCCTGCCGGCCATTTTTTTTATTACCGTCATTAAGCTTCTGCATTTGTGCAGAAGCTGCAGCAGTGGGACTGGGGAGTGTAGGCCTAGGGGAGGGTTAGACTATTGGGGTGGGCCGGGGGGCGCCATCACTAAGCTGCTGCGCTGTGCAGCTTCTCGATCGGAGGATCGCGGCATCGGGACGGGGGTCAGTCATTGAAGAGTGGGCTAGGTGGCCACCAGCCACCAACAGGACCGGCACAGTGGGAACTGGCCCGGCCTCCCGGCGGCCAATCCGCCGCTGATGACTGCACATGTTTCCTTGCAGGTAACCATGGTTAACAGAGGAAGAACAATTATTTCAAGCACCACCCTCCTTTTAAAGCTACCAATCTGTTATTCTAACTCAATCAGCATGACAAAGTGATCTCCAGCCTTGTCCTCGTCAACACTCTCACCTGTGTTAACGAGAGAATCACTGACATGATGTCAGCTGGTCCTTTGGTGGCAGGGCTGAAATGCAGTGGAAATTTTGTTTTTGGGATTAAGGCCCTCATTCAGAGCCGTTCGCTATTTGCGGTCGTTCGTTTAAAAACAAGGGGTGGCTATTCAAATGATCCGTACGCACATTGCAGTCTGTTCACACCTCTAAGTCTGAACGAACGAGCAAAACATACGCTCGTTTATTTGTTAAAAACGCCCCCTGGCCGCTCGCACCATACGTCATGTCCGCTATTTATTAGATTAATCGAGTACATCGACCAGCGTATGAACTGCTCGCTATTCTTGTGGTTGGTGTTTGCTACCACAAATTTGCGAGCAGTTCTGGCTATAAAATAACCCAGTGACGTGGACAATGACGCTGCTGTTTTAAATATACACACCCATAAAACGCCCGTTTTGACCTTTAAGCACGCCTGCGTTCGGATCTCCACTCCCCATTTTCAAGCACCTTCCCCTGTTACCACCCACATACGCCTCATTCTGTCACTCAAAATAGCAGGCACTCGCAATATAGCGTACAAACGATTTTCGGCCGCACTGACTGGTTCGCGCATGCGTACTAAAAACCGTACGCATGCGCAGATGTGCAAACATCGCTCGGAACGAGCGTACTGCCGCTAACGAGCGGCTCTGAATGAGGGCCTAAGATCATTGTCATGGCAAAGAGGGACTTTGCAATTAATTGTAATTCATCTGATCACTCTTCATGACATTCTGGAGTATATGCAAATTGCCATCATACAAACTGAAGCAGCAGACTTTGAAAACCAATACTTGTGTCATTCTCAACACTTTTGGCCTTGGCTGTATGTACTAATCCTTGGATGGAGATAAAGTGAACGGAGATAAAGTCCCAGCCAATCAGCTCCTGTGATTTTTGTGACATGACAGTTAGGAGCTGATTGGCTGGGACTTTATCTCCGTTCACTTTATCTCCATCCAAGGCTTTGTAAATAGTCCCCTTAATATAGAAACTCTGCTCTCGCAGAATTGTTGGTGGAAGCCCCGTTGAGGGACTAATTCTGGGCCTGATTCCGATATACCCGCAGTCGCTGCCTGCGTCTTTTTGCGAAGCCTCGGCAGCGATAATATACAAATGCCAGTTACAGCCTTCCCCTTGTATACTAGAATGTGCCGGAATGCGTAAGTCCTGAGACGTCCACTTTCAAAATCCGTGGACTCTGTAACACCGCCAAGGGCTGAGCACAGTGTGTCCTCCTGAACTCCGTCTAAACATTGCCTCTTTAGCTGCTGCTCTGCGCCTAAGAACCCAGCCGCTGTCACTGAAATGACTGTGACACTCCCATAACAGACCAAGCGATGGGGGGTTTTTTTGCATCCACTTCAGGCTACCTTGCAGTCACTGCCAGGGAACACCCATGGATTTCCCTCGCCATCACTGATACCAGCGCTCCCGTATGCAACAGCACATCATTTTGCGTACACGCATCGACCGTAGGGGTTCTACAAATATTTTGCTCAAGCGCACTAGCAAATAATCATTCAGCTGTGTGAACATTGGAATTCCGTGCAGTTAGCGTGCACCTCCTAATCGGGCCCGCTGAGTCAGACGCAAGTCCAAAAGTGACTGCTTCTCATCATTATCAGCAAAATGCGAATCTTGACCGATGAGACGTGAGAGCATCCGTTGTGCCCAGTGCGTGAGTGGATCTCTCCATCTGTGAAATGGGCATTTATGAGCGGCAGTTGGGCAGCTACTGTGTGCATGCACAGAACAGATTCACCTCACTGGAGCGTTGTGGGCGCGTATCCAATGCTCTGAGCGAATCTGAGTGGTGCATACTGGGAAGGGAAACCTGTTTCTGGCGGATCTCTTACACCTAGCATGGGGCTGGCGCACATGCAGACACTAATGATGACGGCCATGGAGAACACCAAGTCTGCTTGCAGACGAACAAACGCCCCGCATTAGTCCTACGGATTCTCACATAGCATAGGGTAGTAAATCAGGCTTCCGCAGCTACAGCCAATTTGGGCGCCATTCCATATCAGCCCCGTAATAATTTATATCACCAACTGTCACCATCAAATTTTGTTGCAGGAGTAAGCAGTCCCATTGTAACAGCTGCTTTCGCTTTACACAAGGGAATAGAACGCCTGTGAGGGATTTTGGCGTGTTTTATTCCTTGTATTAAGGTTGTGCCTGACACTTAATTAAACCTATATCTTTAAGTTGTCATAGTATTTAATATTAATATATACTTTTAAACCCTTTACAGACTGCAGATTAAGATACGTGGATTATACAATAGATAAATACCATCTCATTGAAGACTGTAATGCAAGATTAGGGGAAACAATCTATCTGGAGAAAAGATATGTAACACTTTTATTGATCAAGAATCATCGGGATGAAAAGGAGAGACAACATGAGATAACAGCTTCAGGCCAGAGGCATCTACAAATTATGGAGGACAGATCATCAGATGAGTATTCTCCAACCACTATACAGGCTCTGTTTGACCCTGGTGATGATGGTAGAATTGTTCCCAAGACTGTGGTGTTACAAGGACCTGCTGGGATAGGAAAGACTCTGACATCCCAGAAGATCATGCTGGACTGGGCCTCCGGGGATCTGTATAAAGACAAGTTTCAGTTTGTGTTCTACATAAGCTGCAGGAAAGCCAACACCATCACTGGTAATATAAGCCTGGCGAGATATATATCCAGCTGTTGTGGAAAGTCATGTCCATCTGATATGTTGCAATCAATCTTTATAAACTCTAAAGGAATACTCTTTATTGTTGATGGTTTTGATGAACTAAAATGGTAATCAATGAATGACACTGAGGTTTGTGATGACCCGTTTCTGGAGGTCTCTAAGGAGATCCTTCTAAACAGTTTGTTTAGGAAAACAATTCTCATGGACAGTTCACTCATCATCACCACAAGACCGTTCTCAACGATGAAGTTGAAGGAATTTGTCAAATGTCCTCGATATGTGGAAATTCTGGGGTTTACAGGGAATGACCGTGAAGAATACTTCTATAACTTCTTTAAAACCAAAGAACAAGCAGACCTGGCTCTTAGTACAATTAAGGACAATGATACTCTGTTCACCATGTGTGTTGTCCCTATAACTTGCTGGATTGTATGTAATGTAATGAAGCAGCAACTACGAGAGGGTTTACACATGATCAGTTCTAAAACATCCACATCCATATACGTACTTTACCTAAAAAGTTTAATAAAGTACCATAGTCAGAACTCTGCTCGGCCAATAAGCAGATGTATAAAGAAGCTGTGTGCTTTGGCCAATGAAGGAGTTTGGGACCAGAGAATTCTGTTTGATGAATTAGATCTTGTAAGACATGGCCTCTCTGTGACGGAGCTAGAGTCTGTGTTTCTGAATGAGAACATCTTTGAAAGGGACGTTGAGACCTGCATGTGCTACAGCTTCATCCATCTGAGTGTCCAGGAGTTCTTTGCTGCTCTCTACTATGTCCTGGATCAAAAATCAGCAAAACAATACTTTCATTTCCTAAAAATAAGGAAAGTGAAAGATTTACTGAAGGCATCAGAACGTCTGCCACATCTGAAATTAACTGTGCGATTTTTGTTTGGCCTTTCAAGTGAAAAACAAATTCCAGAGACTTTGAGCAGCATTGGTTGTACCATTTCCTTCAGAGCTAAACCAGTCTTAGAGGAATGGCTGAGGACACATCCATCGGACTACCATAATGAGATACTATGCTGCCTGTACGAGACACAGGATGATGACTATGTGGAGAGAATGATGTCTCACTTTCCTCACCTGAAAATCAAAGGTCTACTTTATGGTCAAAAAGGGGAGCAAGAGGACATTGGTTGCCGAGCTGTAGCCTACTGCCTGGAGAGAAGTACAGGAAACCATATTATTGCTTTTGATGACTACATAATTGGACCAAAGGCTCGGAGTGTCCTATCTCCAGCTCTTCAAAAATGTTTAAGACTTCGGTATGTATTTGCAACTTTACTGAGAACTGAATCTCCTTATGACCTATGTATGTATAAATTGAAAGTGTATTCAGGGTAAAGCTAATTCCTAAACTTGAGATGCTGTAAGATGATGTTATGGGATGGGCTTATTCTAGCAAGCTTTCCAGGGAAAGTGGTTTTACGGATTTTTCTTGGTTCTCCACTTCCCAGCAGTAACCCAACCTTAATGACCACGCCTAATGACAGTGGCAAAACTATCACTGGTGCAGGGGGTGCAGCCAGGATGGGGCCCAGAGGGGTCCGAGGCCCCTTCTCCACACCTGATGCCCCAGATCCCTTCCAGAGGCGCCCACTATGTTGGATACGGGTGTATTTTTTCTCTCTCAATTTCTCCTGGTGGAACATCTCTGTCTCTCTTTCCTGGTCAACCTCTTTAACTCTCCCCTGCCATCTCTCCTTTTGGTCTCTTTTTATTCTCTTTCTCTTCTGGGCTGCCTCTCTTTCTTAGTCTCTCACTCTCTACTGGGGCCACCTCCTTTTATCACTCTTCTCTAAGCTGCCTCGCTCTCTTTTTCTCTCTTGCTCTCCTATTGGGACACCTTCCTCTACTCTCCCCACAAATTGGGAGCACAGTCCCCTCAAATCAGAACTGTCCACAGGAAATCGGGATGGTTGGCAAGTATATATATTATATATATATATATATATATATATATATATATATATATGGGATCCCCAAGCCAGGTCCTGTCTAGGGCTCCATAAGGTTTGGTCAGTGGTGTCCCCAGCTCTATTCCTTTGAGAGCAGAACGTGTGGACTGAGTGACTACAGCAACATTACCGGAACCCAAATTTTGCTCAGAGGCCCGGCAATGCACTGTTCCTGTCTAATATTCTACTCAGCCACCAGAAATTTGCCGACCACTGTAAAACTACTCTCCTACAAGTGCACAGCAGTTATTTGCGAGTAGTCACTTCGATCAACATGCTCCTTCACTGGCATCTGGAATTGTTTACTTCTTGGAGCTGAGTGTAGCTGCTACAGCACCTCTTTACTGGTTCCTCCTAGCCCATAGCAACCAATCAGCATTGAAGTAGCATTTATCAAGTACAGTCTATAAAATAATAGGTAGGAGCTGATTGGTTGCTTATGGGCAATTTCTCCACACTTTTCACTGCTTGATACATAAACCCCTAAAATTTAAACGAGGCTCAGACACAGCAGCAGATCAGAGAAGTCGGCAGGAGGTCGTCTATTTGCACAAGACGCCTCCTGTGGATTTAGCATATTACACAGCCGGGTATGCAATCCAACATGGATGTGTTTACTAAAATACCATAATAGCAATAATATTATTATTATTAATATTATTATTAATCATCATAATAATAATTATTGTCACTACTGTCACGATTTTGTGAGGCAGTGTCATATCTATAATGGGTGCAGGCCCCTGGGTCCGGGAGGGGGGGGCATGCGAGAGAGGAGGGGGCCAACATGGAGACCACACTTGGACCACCTCCTCTCTTAAACTGCCCTTGCAGCGAGGATAACAGGGTATGCACAAAATGGGTAAAGAATAAACGTAAAATAAATGCAAACAAGAGAAAACATTTATTTTATATATCTAAATACAGGTTGAGTCTCCCATATCCAAAATGCTTGGGACCAGGGGTATTTTGGATAATGGAATATTCCGTATTTTGGAACATGTGCAAATCATAATGAAATATCTTGGGATGGGACCGTGATATACACACAGAATGCATTTATGTGTTATATACACCTTATACACACAGCCTGCAGGTACTTTTATACAATATTTTCAATAATTTTGTGGCTCAAGCTAAGTTTGTGTACATACATGAAATTCATTTATGTGTCATATACACCTTATACACACAGCCTGAAGGTAATTTTATACAATATTTGTAATACTTTGTGCCTTAGACAAGGTTTGTGTACATTAAACCATCAAAAATCAAAGGTTTCATTATCTCAGTCATGCCAAAATTATTCCATATTTCGGAATATTCCGTATTTCGGAATATTTGGATATGGGAGACTCAACCTGTAGTAAATATTGTTTATCTTCGTGTGTTTTCCACAGTTTCAGATGGTGCAAATTCCCGGATAAAGAGGAAGATGTTTATCAGGCTGGCCCCAGTTTATCTGGGATGTTTACACAACGTCAGATACAGCTACTAAGGTACACAGAATAATACATGTGTACTAAATAGTGCTACACTACACATATATATATTAGTGCCTAGAATAATTCAATCATATTGGACGGCAAAAGCTCCTTGTATCAGGCACACCGACTCCTCCATCCTGAAAAATAATAAAAAACAAGGGAGCCTCCTAGTGCAATAATCTTGAAATCAACATCAAAAGTGTGTGACGTGAGCTATGAGTGCACCCGTAAAATGGGGGTCATTCAGACCCGCTCGCGAGCAAAGGACGCTCGCAAGCGGGTCGATGTTCCCCCACTGCGCATGCGCACGACGGAGGGAGCTCTGTCGTGCGCATGCGCGAGACCCGGAGAGCGACGGGCTCTCCATCGCTCCGGGTCTCGCACCAAAGGGGGCGTGCTGTCGATGTTGATTGATAGCACGCCCCCTTTGGTGGGCGTGCCGGGGGCGTGCCTGCCAGACGGAGGCGTACCCATGGGAACGCCTACCGTCTGAAGCCGGCCCCACTGACATCACTAGTGATGTCAGCGGGAGTGATTTTGGCTCTACCGCAGGGTCTCCATCGCAAGCCCGATGGTCGCGATGGTCAAGACTATCGCGACCATCATCATGGAAGCTCGCTATAGCTGTGGGTGGTAACCCACAGCTATGCGAGCGTCCATGAGGATGCTCCAAAAAAAGGTAGGAGGGCCCTGATTCAGAGCGAGCGCTCTGGTCAGAGCGTCCGGCTCTGAATCAGGCCCAATGTGTAGAAAATTATAACAGCTTATGTCAAATTCTTTGTGAAGGTCCTCATAAGATCACTGACATCAGTAGCGTTTTTTCACGATTTTAATAGGAATGCACAATCCCCAAGGGAGTCTAGAGGAGAGGACTGAGGGTCTGATTCAGACCCAGACGCTAAGAAGCGTTCGCTCGTAGCTGCCGATGGTTTGCATTGCGTGCATGCTATGCATCGCAGTGCGCGTGTGCAAACCACTGTGAAAGATTGGGAAGTGTTCGCTCGCCCAGCATAGACAGCCCATCTGACTGAATGACAGGAGTACCCGTTTGTGGGTGGTAACAGAAGCAGGCCACTAGAAACAGGGGAGTGTAGATGTGAACGCAGGCGTGCCTGAGCGTCTCAACGCCGTTTCAGAGGTGTGCATAATTAACAGGCAGCGTCATAGTACACGTTACCTGGTTGTATTTCACACTGAAGCGATCACAGTGCTTGAAGTAGGGTATAGTCTACCTCAAGCGCTGCGTTCGCTTCCGATGGTACCCGATGTACCAATGGTTGCATACACTTCCTGGAGATGACGTGCGCAAGTGGGCGTCTTAAGACAGGCTGGTGGGCGTCTACATACACAAAGCATTCGCATGGCCAGACATAGTGGGCGTGCTTATGCCTTGCCATGCGTTTGCATGCCATGTCGTCACTTAACTGAACTAACTGGGAACAAGCGAACGCATCTAGCGACCGGGTCTGAATCATGTCCTGAGTTCCACATGGGCGAAACGCGTTGAGTAATATACTACTGATTTCCAGATAAGCCATATTTTGTTTATATCTAATGTACGGGCATTTATATGCTTTATTGAAGCTCTGAAATTATAAATGGTGCTATACTATGTTGATTTTTATGTTTTTGTATGACTTGTGGATTCCTATTAACATTGTGAAATGCCCTACTGATGTCAGTGATCTTATGAGGACTTTGGTGTTGTTTTCAAAATTATTGCTCTAGGAGACGCACTCGGTTTTTTATTATGTTTTTTATTATATTTTCATTATATATATATATATATATATATATATATATATACTTTTCCTTTTTTATGTAATGATACACACACAGGACCTTTGAGACGTTTTAGAAAGACAGGAACCCTAAAGGTTTTGAGGGAATCCAGGAACATTGTGGAGTTAGCCATTGATAAACATTGTGTTTTATTATCTAACTGTTGAGAGAAAGAGAAGGACGTCAGTCTTGGGATACCAGGGAATGTGACTATGCTTTAATTCCTTTTTGTGGTACTTTATTACGTTCATTACCAGCGGCAGTGGCCAAGTTTCCATCTATGATTGTGTGTGAGCGGGATGTACTAAATGCAAAAATGCTATTTTCCGGGGGTTTATCGCATTTTCCTATGTGTACTGACCCGTAAGTCCTTCTCTCTTATCGGGAGAGGTGTCCTTTGCGATATTCTAGGTACATACCTTGGTAATTAACCAATGGAAGGCGGGATGTACCTCATTGCAGATACTATGCTTGGTACATGTTTGTAATTGGAGGTGTGGGAATAATCTTCCAGGTTTCTCACCCAAAGGCAGCAGTTTGGGATGCACACGGGAGATTGCCAACAACTTTCTGCACCACTAGTTATGGCCCTGACTACAAGTGCCCACATACTGGAACTTGTAGAAGTACAAGCCATACTTACCTACCTTTTGCTTCTCCTCCCTGGGAGATGCCTGAGGAGGAGAAGCAGGTGGGCTATGAGGGGGGCGGGGCTTGCCGAGCCCCGTCATTAAGCCCCGCCCCCTTCATGGCAAATTGCCGCGATTGGCTTAAATTTAAATAGGGGGGCAGGGCAATTGCCGCTGAAAAATCTTCACAATTCTGCTCACTTCACTAGGAAGTGGGCAGATTGTGGGAGAAGTGCCTACCCTTCTGGGGGTGTGGGGGGTTACCCGAAAAATCGGAAGCCTCCTGCGAAAACTGGGAGGGTAGGCATGTATGGTACAAGCGTCAGCTTCTCTGGCCTCCAGGGCCTGCTGTTGTTCTCCATTCAAAAATACTGCAGGAAAACACATTCACTATATTAGAAGCACTTTGTTCTAGATAAGCTCTTTCCCACACAAACCCTCTTTTACCAGTTTCACAAAATGATTGCTCATCTAAATCCCTTCTTGCTTCCTGCATGACAATCCATAAGCAAAACGTAGGAAACCCTCATAAAGGGGCATAACTATCACCAACCGCATGCATGTATTAAAGCTGGGGTGCCGAAACGACTAATACCTAGATGCAAAGTGATAGCTACTGTTATCTCTTTGGTTCCAGGTTACCAGCCACGTACTGTGCGTGTGCGCCCGGCATCCTGTGCGTTCATTAGTGGGGACTGATTGAGAGGGACTCTCAGGAAAGCTTTCTCAGAAAAGTTCCAATGGTCTCATGCCATCTTCAGATGGCGTTACCTGCAGGGGCTAATTTTAGCAGCCAATATAGAAACCTATAGGGGTTGCTTTGTGGTCAGAAAAGGAGTCGACTTCTTTGTTACATACTATTTTCAGGTAGAGATGTGCCGGTCCAGATTTATGAAATCCGAGCATACCCGAATTGAGGGGTTCCGAGTAGAAGCGAGTCAAGGTTCGGATTCACTTTTGTGACCCGGTTCGGATCTGTTGCTGGTTTGGGACTCGGATTTAAAAAAATTAACTCGGGTTTCGGATTTGGACATTTTAGCTGTTTTTATTGATTTTTATCGATTTTTTTTTTAATGAATTTTTATTGATTTTTAATCAGAATCCAAAACCAAAACACGAAGATAAATCCAGATCCAAAATCAAAACAGGGGGGTCGGCGCACATCTCTAATTTTCAGGGGAACTCCCGCAAAATAGCTATAAGAAATACGCCTCATAGAGCAAAGCGTTTGCTCCAGTAGGTGCCACGATGAGAATGGTGCAGCTTGGTCTGACAGTGGTGTCATGACCCCGCGCAGAGACTGAACAGGTGCTACCAGCTCTATTACTAAACTGGACGGTGTTGGGGAGAGATAGATCGGGAAGTCTACAGTGCTGTAGGTCAAGGAATTCACAGTCTGCTCCTGATTTAGAGGATAGTTTAGAGAAGTTATGTAAAAAGCTAGTGTAATTAAGGATGTGCAGGCTCGGATTAGTTCGATTTTCCCACCAAATTCAGATTTTTCCCGCCAATAATCGGGTCTCAGAAAGAGGCAAAATGTCATCTTTCATGGACAAATATCATTATTCATGGACAAAAGTCCATGAAAGATGATGTTTGTCCATGAAAGATTAATTTTTGCCTCTTTCTAAGACCAGATTTTTGGCGGGAAATATCTGAATTTGGCGGGAAAATCCAAACTAATCTGAGCCTGCCATCCCTAATTGTAATGCTACCTGTATATCTCCACAGTCTGTGTCATTGCAAACTGACGTCTTCCTGTTGTGATGATCTCCGCTCTGTTATTACTACAAACCGCTCTCTGACCAGACTGGAGCTGTCACACAATGATCTGCAGGACTCTGGAGTAAAGCTTCTGTGTGAGGGACTGAGACACCCGGCCTGTGCCCTGCAGGATCTTAGGTAAGATCTGTCTCATTATTTATATAACAGGGCCTGATTCAGCAAAGAACGCAGTTGCTTATAGGCACGCCATCGGCCGATTGTTGCGTAATGCGCATGCATCGCAGTGCGCGTGTGCGAACCAGCCACTGCAATCGGGACTGCCCACAGTCCCTTCAGTACAAGGCAACAGAAAAATTGTACTTTTATGTACCCTACCTTTTTTAATTTAATAAACTATTTTTATAATTTTCTGTTAAATGACCAGCATTATTTTTTTTTTCTTAAGGTTGTCTTGATTTTTTTTCTTAGTAACTATTTTGTTGTTGTTATTGTTTTTGCCTTGGATTTTATATTACTAGTCAAATTAAATAAGTCCCAAAGTCCTTACACTCTCATTAAGTATTTGGAGACATAGGGCTTGATTCAGAGGGGTGTAGTAGGTATTACCGCCGGACGCATGGCTGGCCGTTCAAATCCCGACAGCGGCAGCCCGGCAAGGGTGAAAATCCCGATCATCCCTAAGGTAAGTATCGCTAACCTAATTCCCCCCCCACACACACACACCATAACTGTCCCTTAGGGATGTCTAACCCCCCCCCCCAAGTGCCTAACCCTAATCCCCCCTCTAAGTGCCTAAACCTAACCCCCCCTTCCCGCTGCTTAAACCTAAGTCCCCTGGGGGTGCCTAACCCTAACCCTCCCTTCCGCTAGCCTAAACCTAACCCTCCCAGGAGGTGCCTAACCCTAAGTCCCCCCCGGGAGCCCTAAACCTAACCCTCTCCCCCCGTCGGTCTTCCGGCGTCTGGTTAATGACAGGCGTTGAGTTTTCGACGCCTGTCACTAGTACCATGCCGTGGTTAGAAAGCCTGGAAGCCGGGGGACGGCATTTAGACCGTCGTCTTCCAAACTACATCCCATTCAGAGTTGTAAGAAAACATGGCTGTAGCGGCGTCTAATGGCGCCTGCCTGCGACTTTAGGCATATGGTCCTACAAAGCCCTTTCCTGTGGCAAATCTGTGTGTATGAGTGTGTAAGGACTGACACGTCCACTTTCAACATCTTTAGAAGCTGTTATACTGCCTTGGAGGGGAGTGCAAGTGGTGCTGTCACCCAGGGCTAGCAGGTTGCCTGGAATGGCACCTTGTGGCCATTAGCCCTGCTTAGGTGCTTCCTTTGGGCGCTCCGGGCACGCGCCCTACAGTGTGTAGAGATGCTCGGGGTGTTCAGACAGCTCTCCACACTTTTGGCATCCTGCCCCGCACCCTCATGTGACATAGCGCCGAGGAAATGCTGCTCTAGTTCTGGATCTGGAGCCTGTTTCCTTAAATATTGTCTTCAGACTTGGTGGAACAGAGCCGAGAAGGGGACAGATTTTGGGAAATAGATAGTTTTTCCTATCTACACTACCTTCCCGCAGCTGGAATCTGTGCTGCGCATGCGCTGTTACATTCGTAAACCCAGCGCATGTGCAGCACTGCCTACAGATGCAGTAATTTTGTGTCTCTCCCCCCTCCGCATACCTCCCCCCTGCCCCGCACTTGCCTGCCCGCTGCAGCTGCCTCCAGCTCTGATGGCTGTTCTGTCCTAGCAGAACACAGTACAGTTTAGAAAAAGGAAAAAAAATATAATAATTTCTAAACTTTATTGTGATCTGCTGGGAGAACACAGTGTCCGAGCAGCCACCGGAGAAGGAGGACAGACTAGAGCGCCGGAGGAAGACGCTGGTAGACCTCACCAGCTGAAAGCAGGTAAGTGTCAGCTGCTATTCGCCACCTCACAGTGGCGGATAGTAACTCCATCAAATTCCGATAATACACAATTTTCGGAATTGATGAATTACATAATTTCCATATCCCCATACTAATGTACTAATGTATGGGGAGTGTGGAAATAAACGCTGGGGGACTTAACCAGGAGATATCAGTGATATCTCCTGTGTTAAGTGTCTTCATGAATACTAAAATAACGGTAATTAAGGAAAATGTCCTTAAAACCGTTATTTTAGTGTTGATGAATAGGCCCCTGAATCTTCATTTGTAAATATATAATACTAGCAAATTGGAAATGACTTATGCTGGATCACCGCAACTGTCGTCTCCCCTGTAAATCCTCCCTCTTCCCACCCCGTCCCTCCCTGCTGTGTTACTTACCCCGTTCCCCAGTCAGTGGCACTTCTCTTCGGCTGGTCTGTCCTGTCACTGCATTAGGAGCTTTTGGCACAGACTGTATAGCCTAGAACATTATATAACATATGTAGACTGGATAAATCATTATTATTTCTCTGTGACTAGAGTTTCGGTATAAATGAAGCACAGTAAGCTGATACTATGGACCTCATTCAGAGTCGGTCGTTGCAGCCGCACGGTCGTAAGGGAAAAGGGCCAGGATATGCAAATGATGCACTCGCAAGTTGCGTCCTTAGATCGGATCGTTAGCTGGCCGACCAATGGGAGGATGCGGCCGTAAGACAAAAAATACGCCCCCTTCTCGTACGCATTACACGTCATCTCTGGGCATATAAGGATTAATCGAGACCATCGGGAACCATCAGAACTGGTCGTAGAGCTTAAGGTTGACCATACCCTCTCTTAAGCACTACGATCCGGTCAGTGTACAAACCACCCATGTCACGTGTGCCATGACACTACTTTGTTAATTATGCACTCCCATAAAACGCCGTTCGCATAATTAGGCACGCCTGCGTTCGGATCTCCACTCCCCCGTTTTCAAGCACCTTCCCCTGTTACCACCCACAAACGCCTCATTCTGTCACTCAAACTACCGACCTGGCTGTGTTCAAGGAGAGAGAAATTTCTGATCGTAGCAGCTAGTTTGCGCACGCGCATTGCGAACTTTACGCATGCGCAGTTTAGCGAACATTGGTGGCGTACGACCGTGCGGCCGCAACGACCGACTCTGAATGAGGTCCAATGTGTGTTACCTCTATATATGTCCACAGTCTGTTTCAGTGCAATCTGACCTCTTCCTGCTGTGATGATCTCCTCTCTGTTATTGAGAGACGACCTCTGATCAGACTGAACCTGTCAAAGAACAATCTACAGGACTCCGGAATAAAACTTCTGTGTGAGGGACTCAGACATCCGGCCTGTGCCCTGCAGGAGCTTAAGTAAGAAACGTCTTAGTATTTATACAACATTACATACATACAACAAGGATTGTGTAACCGCAGTGCAAATGCTGATTTGTGACATCACGTGTCTACTTATGTGTCAGTGCATCTGGTTTTACAGACAATCACGTGGCTTTGTGAGCCAAGAAGGTGGCATCTGTCAAGGTGTAAAGGTGAATGCACATTTTCACCTGCAATTGTAGAAATTAAGTTATCGGGTCCATCATCAAGAAGGTAAAGCAGGCACCTGCCTCTTGCGGAATTGCCAGCTGTCCCCATACACTAGTATGGGGACAGAATTCATCAAGCTCCGAAAATATATTTTCAGAGCTTGACTGCGGGAGTATTCGCCATCTTCAGATAGTGAATGGTCCGGCTCCAGGATCACAACCGGTCCGGATTGCGATAAGGGATCCTTTTGGATCCCTCCGCCCCTGTCTGGCTCCTTCCATCGGACGTAGGGGTTCTTGTGTGCATGCGTGATCTGTAGGCCGCGCATGTGCAGTCCGGTCACTGCTCCGAAAGGAACAGTGAAAAGACTTACTGCTTCGAAAAGGAGCAGTGAAGCCGCACGTGGGGGCAGCTGATTTCGCATCAGCTGTCACCGCGCCAGAGCAATGATGAATTGCTCGGCTAACCGCGGCGAGTTAGAATGTTAATTATCGGGGTCCGTTCGGATTCCGATAATTAATATCATGAATAGGGCCCGTCTGGATCGAGGGTGTTCCTAGCAGAGTACAGATTAAGAACATAAGGGCACTAACTGGGTGTCCTGGGTGCACAACATGGGCTTAATATATCATCGCATGCATAGTAGCGTTTAATAACGCCGTGTACACAAACAAATACGACAGGTCATCCGACAAGAGCTGTCCCTTGCGTTGTAATGACTTCCGGATTTATGACCCGTGAGTCATACTACTCACGCGCGGTTGTCTGCCTACAAGTGTGCAAACCGGAGGGTTAGGCACTAGAAGGGACAATTAGGGTCAGGCACCTGCCCCGACAGTTAGGGTTAGGCACTAAGAGGGAGGGTTAGGCATCTAGGGGAAGATTAGGCATCTAGGGGAGGGTTAAAGTTAGGGTGAAGATTAGGGCTGGAAAAAATGTGTCGACCTTTTGAGTTTCGACCATTTTTACCCATCTACCGTCTTACACGTCAACCTTTAGAGTGTCGACCTTTTGTCCATGTCGAACTAATGACCGTCTAACATCTGGTGTCTATCTAGACATTGTCGACCTTTTTACTGCAGATCTTTCACTCCACACCCAATGGAGGGACCACGGCAGAATTGGAGATGTCTGCTGCAGTCCTTTCTTTATACATTGGGGGATGCAAAATATTTGCCCCTCATAAACGAATGTTTTCGGGGCATAGGCCGCAGATATCATTTGATAAATAGGTCCCATATACACCAACAATTGTATCTACTCTACAGTTATATTCTTTCAGGTATGACTTCATGTTGAGTGTGAGTCTGATAAGATGAAAAGCGAACTAATCTAGATATCTCATTTTAAATCAGAATACGTAGCTGTGGTCTGACCTCCTCCTGCTGTGATGATCTCCGCTCTGCTATTGCTACAAACCGCTCTCTGGTCACACTGGACCTGAGAGGGAATAATCTGCAGGACTGTGGAGTAATACTCCTGTGTGAGGGACTCAGACATCCAGCCTGTACCCTACAGGAGCTGAGGTAAGAATTATACTATAAATAATATAATGTTTCTATTACACTATAACATTATATTAATAACATTATAATAATAAAAATGTTAGGATGGGGCATAGCCACGTTTCCCTGAATTGGGCACACACCCCAAGTATTCAGGCACATCTGAGCTCTTAATGGCACTGTGGGTTACTCCAGGAGAGAACAGTAGTATATGGGGCATGTCCATGCCAGGAGAGAACAGTAGTATGTGGGGCATGTATATGCCAGGAGAGAACAGTAGTATGTGGGACATGTATATGCCAGGAGAGAACAATAGTGTACTATGGGGCAGGTCTATGCCAGGAGAGAACAGTGATATATGGGGCAGGCCTATGCCAGGAGAGAACAGTATTATGTGGGGCATGTATATGCCAGGAGAGAACAGTAGTATACTGTATGGGGCAGATTTCTGCCAGGATAGAACAGTGGTATATGGGGCAGGCCTATGCCAGGAGAGAACAGTATTATATTGGGCAGGTCTATGCCAGGAGAGAACAGTATTATGTGGGGCATGTATATGCCAGGAGAGAACAGTAGTATACTGTATGGGGCAGGTCTATGCCAGGAGAGAACAGTGGTATATGGGGCAGGCCTATGCCATGAGAGAACAGTAGTATATGGGGCAGGCCTATGCCAGGAGAGAACAGTAGTGTATGGGGTAGATTTCTGCTAGGAGAGAACAGTAGTAAATGGGGCAGACTTCTGCTAGGATAGCACAGTAGTATATGGGGCAGGTCTATGCCAGGAGAGAACAGTATTATATGGGGCAGGTCTATGCCAGGAGAGAACAGTAGTGTATGGGGCAGATTTTTGCTAGGAGAGAACAGTAGTATATGGGGCAGGTTTATGCGAGAAGAGAACAGTGGTATATGGGGCAGGTCTATGTCAGGAGAGAACAGTAGTATATGGGGCAGGTCTATGCCAGGACAGAACAGTAGTATATGGGGTAGGTCTATTCCAGGAGAGAACGGTAGAGTATGGGGCACATTTCTGCTAGGAGAGAACAGTAGTATATGGGGCAGGTCTATGCCAGGAGAGAACAGTAGTATATGGGGCAGGTTTATGCGAGAAGAGAACAGTAGTATATGGGGCAGGTCTATGCCAGGAGAGAACAGTAGTATATGGGGCAGGTCTATGCCAGGAGAGAACAGTAGTATATGGGGCAGGTCTATGCCAGGACAGAACAGTAGTATATGGGGTAGGTCTATTCCAGGAGAGAACGGTAGAGTATGGGGCACATTTCTGCTAGGAGAGAACAGTAGTATATGGGGCAGGTCTATGCCAGGAGAGAACAGTAGTTTATGGGGCAGGTCTATGCCAGGAGAGAACAGTAGTATATGGGGCAGGTCTATGCCAGGAGAGAACAGTAGTATATGGGGTAGGTCTATTCCAGGAGAGAACGGTAGTGTATGGGGCAGATTTCTGCTAGGAGAGAACAGTAGTATATGGGGCAGATTTCTACCAGGAGAGAACAGTAGTATATGGGGCAGGTCTATGCCAGGAGAGAACAGTAGTATACCTGATTAAATAAAGACAGGGCTTAGACAAAGTCAATGCAATAAAAGTTGCAGGAGGGTGTGTGCCCACCATAAAAAAGAAAGGCTTTACCATTTTCCCCAGCAATCTCTTACATTTTCTGATATCAAAACAATTTTGTCATGTGTGTTTGTGTGTCCCATAATTATTTCAGTCAGGGGTTTTTCGCTTTCCTTTTAAAAAAAGTGGTGAGCGTTCTTTGCAGTAAGGGCATGATGTGAAACAAGCTACCACTGGAGGCACTGGTGCACCAGATAAGTTATTTTCTATTACAGTCAAAATATATTTGTTAATTTTTTCCCATCATTTGCAGCTTGGCCTATTGCAGACTGACCTCGTCCTGCTGTGAGGTTCTCGGCTCTGTTCTCATGGGGGCTCTTATGAAACTGGATTTGTCATGGAATCATTTGCAGGACTGTGGAGTGAGACATCTCTGTGCGGGGCTTAGAGATCCAGCGTGTACCCTCCAGATGCTGATGTAAGAAGTGCTTCATTAATTCCCATCATTCCCTGCTACTGTTTTAGTATTTCCTAACAGCAAAACTCTGGTAAGGCATGCTGGGAATTGTAGTTTCTCAACAGCTGGAGAGCCACTGAATTACATGGATAGCCCTTTCTGCTTACACCATATACGGCCTGATGAGCACCCACCCCGTATATGGATGCTTGGTTTGGATCATCAGGGTGCACTTGCATCAGCCTATACCCAGGGCCAGAATAGCAATGGGGAGGGTGGGACTACAGCCCCAGGCCTCCACATAAAATAGGCCCATCATCATGATGCTGGGATGTGTGATTCCGCAGCAGCTGGAGGGCCACATGTTGTATTCACCTGATGTATGGGGATGTACACGCCCACATGGAAGTGGCCACGCCCACAAAGTACTGGTCACACCTCCTCCGTGTATCACAGTAGTTTCTTGATCATTTTTAGCACCAGGCCAGTGTGGCCCTTAATATGGCCATTACATTACTTGGGGATAATTGCACTGAGCCTTGGAGAGCGATAAAGTGGAGAGAGATAAAGAACAAACCAATCAGCTCCTAACTGTTATTTTTCAAACACATCCTGTAAACTGATAGGAGCTGATTGGTTGGTACTTTATCACTCTCCAGGGTTTAGTGCATCCCTGTCTTGGTGTAAGTGATCATTATTTCCGCTTATGTCCCACTCTACATAACCCGCAGTCCCACCCTCACTGTGCTGTCCTGTCACTGCGGGGGAGCCAGCAGTTTGGTGTCACCCCTCGGCTGGTGACACCCTTGTGATGCCAGTGCTTCTCTTGATTCTTTGCAGATTGTACAGCTGTGAACTGACGCATTTTTGCTGTGAAGAGCTTTCTTCAGTTTTTATTATAAACCGATCTCTGAAAAAATTGCATCTGTCATGGAACAATCTGCAGGACTGTGGTGTAATACCTCTGTGTGAGGGACTCAGACATCCGGGCTGTACCCTGCAGGAGCTGAGGTGAGGATTACACTATACATTATATAATAATCTGTAGGACTGTGGTGTAATACCTCTGTGTGAGGGACAGACATCGGGGCTGTACCCTGCAGGAGCTGAGGTGAGGATTATACTATACATTATATAATAATCTGCAGGACTGTGGTGTAATACCTCTGTGTGAGGGACTCAGACATCCGGGCTGTACCCTGCAGGAGCTGAGGTGAGGATTATACTATACATTATATAATAATCTGCAGGACTGTGGTGTAATACCTCTGTGTGAGGGACTCAGACATCCGGGCTGTACCCTGCAGGAGCTGAGGTGAGGATTATACTATACATTATATAATAATCTGCAGGACTGTGGTGTAATACCTCTGTGTGAGGGACTCAGACATCCGGGCTGTACCCTGCAGGAGCTGAGGTGAGGATTATACTATACATTATATAATAATCTGCAGGACTGTGATATAATACCTCTGTGTGAGGGACTCAGACATCCGGGCTGTACCCTGCAGGAGCTGAGGTGAGGATTATACTATACATTATATAATAATCTGCAGGACTGTGATATAATACGTCTGTGTGAGGGACTCAGATATCCGGGCTGTACCCTGCAGGAGCTGAGGTGAGGATTATACTATACATTATATAATAATCTGCAGGACTGTGGTGTAATACCTCTGTGTGAGGGACTCAGACATCCGGGCTGTACCCTGCAGGAGCTGAGGTGAGGATTATACTATACATTATATAATAATCTGCAGGACTGTGGTGTAATACCTCTGTGTGAGGGACTCAGACATCCGGGCTGTACCCTGCAGGAGCTGAGGTGAGGATTATACTATACATTATATAATAATCTGCAGGACTGTGGTGTAATACCTCTGTGTGAGGGACTCAGATATCCGGGCTGTACCCTGCAGGAGCTGAGGTGAGGGTTATACTATACATTATATAATATAATATGTAGGACTGTGGTGTAATACCTCTGTGTGAGGGACTCAGACATCCAGGCTGTACCCTGCAGGAGCTGAGGTGAGGGTTATACTATACATTATATAATAATCTGCAGGACTGTGGTGTAATACCTCTGTGTTAGGGACTCAGACATCCGGGCTGTACCCTGCAGGAGCTGAGGTGAGGGTTATACTATACATTATATAATAATCTGCAGGACTGTGGTGTAATACCTCTGTGTGAGGGACTCAGACATCCGGGCTGTACCCTGCAGGAGCTGAGGTGAGGATTATACTATACATTATATAATAATCTGCAGGACTGTGGTGTAATACCTCTGTGTGAGGGACAGACATCCGGGCTGTACCCTGCAGGAGCTGAGGTGAGGGTTATACTATACATTATATAATAATCTGCAGGACTGTGATGTAATACCTCTTTGTGAGGGACTCAGACATCCGGGCTGTACCCTGCAGGAGCTGAGGTGAGGATGACACTATACATTATATAATAATCTGCAGGACTGTGGTGTAATACTTCTGTGTGAGGGACAGACATCGGGGCTGTACCCTGCAGGAGCTGAGGTGAGGATTATACTATACATTATATAATAATCTGCAGGACTGTGGTGTAATACCTCTGTGTGAGGGACTCAGACATCCGGGCTGTACCCTGCAGGAGCTGAGGTGAGGATTATACTATACATTATATAATAATCTGCAGGACTGTGATATAATACCTCTGTGTGAGGGACTCAGACATCCGGGCTGTACCCTGCAGGAGCTGAGGTGAGGATTATACTATACATTATATAATAATCTGCAGGACTGTGATATAATACGTCTGTGTGAGGGACTCAGATATCCGGGCTGTACCCTGCAGGAGCTGAGGTGAGGATTATACTATACATTATATAATAATCTGCAGGACTGTGGTGTAATACCTCTGTGTGAGGGACTCAGACATCCGGGCTGTACCCTGCAGGAGCTGAGGTGAGGATTATACTATACATTATATAATAATCTGCAGGACTGTGGTGTAATACCTCTGTGTGAGGGACTCAGACATCCGGGCTGTACCCTGCAGGAGCTGAGGTGAGGATTATACTATACATTATATAATAATCTGCAGGACTGTGGTGTAATACCTCTGTGTGAGGGACTCAGATATCCGGGCTGTACCCTGCAGGAGCTGAGGTGAGGGTTATACTATACATGATATAATAATCTGCAGGACTGTGGTGTAATACCTCTGTGTGAGGGACTCAGACATCCAGGCTGTACCCTGCAGGAGCTGAGGTGAGGATTACACTATACATTATATAATAATCTGCAGGACTGTGATGTAATACCTCTGTGTGAGGGACTCAGACATCCGGGCTGTACCCTGCAGGAGCTGAGGTGAGGATTATACTATACATTATATAATAATCTGCAGGACTGTGGTGTAATACCTCTGTGTGAGGGACAGACATCCGGGCTGTACCCTGCAGGAGCTGAGGTGAGGGTTATACTATACATTATATAATAATCTGCAGGACTGTGATGTAATACCTCTGTGTGAGGGACTCAGACATCCGGGCTGTACACTGCAGGAGCTGAGGTGAGGATTACACTATACATTATATAATAATCTGCAGGACTGTGGTGTAATACCTCTGTGTGAGGGACAGACATCCGGGCTGTACCCTGCAGGAGCTGAGGTGAGGGTTATACTATACATTATATAATAATCTGCAGGACTGTGATGTAATACCTCTTTGTGAGGGACTCAGACATCCGGGCTGTACCCTGCAGGAGCTGAGGTGAGGATGACACTATACATTATATAATAATCTGCAGGACTGTGGTGTAATACTTCTGTGTGAGGGACAGACATCGGGGCTGTACCCTGCAGGAGCTGAGGTGAGGATTATACTATACATTATATAATAATCTGCAGGACTGTGGTGTAATACCTCTGTGTGAGGGACTCAGACATCCGGGCTGTACCCTGCAGGAGCTGAGGTGAGGATTACACTATACATTATATAATAATCTGCAGGACTGTGATGTAATACCTCTGTGTGAGGGACTCAGACATCCGGGCTGTACCCTGCAGGATCTGAGGTGAGGATTATACTATACATTATATAATAATCTGCAGGACTGTGGTGTAATACCTCTGTGTGAGGGACTCAGACATCCGGGCTGTACCCTGCAGGAGCTGAGGTGAGGATTATACTATACATTATATAATAATCTGCAGGACTGTGGTGTAATACCTCTGTGTGAGGGAATCAGACATCCGGGCTGTACCCTGCAGGATCTGAGGTGAGGATTACACTATACATTATATAATAATCTGCAGGACTGTGGTGTAATAGCTCTTTGTGAGGGACTCAGACATCCGGGCTGTACCCTGCAGGATCTGAGGTGAGGATTATACTATACATTATATAATAATCTGCAGGACTGTGGTGTAATACCTCTGTGTGAGGGAATTAGACATCCAGGCTGTACCCTGCAAGAGCTGAGGTGTGGATAATACTCATTGGTACAAGTATAATAAATGACTTACCAGTACTCTGTCCAGCATCCTGCCCCAACACTCCAGCCTCTTGTCCTTCCAGCATCCTGCCCATGTCACTCTAACCTTCAGCCACTCCAACCTCATGCCCCATGTACCTCCAGCCTCCTGCCCCTTGTCACTCCAGCCTCCTGCCCCTTTTCACTTCAGCATCCTGCCCCCGTCACTCCAGTCTCCTGCCCCATCACACCATCCCGTTTTTCCAACCTCCTGCCTGTTTCTCCAGCATCCTGTCCTCTTCACTCCAGCATCCTGCTCCTGACACTCCAGTATCCTGCCCCATCACTCCAGCCTCCTGTTACTCCAGCCCCATGTCACCCCAGCCTCCTGTCACTCCAGCCTTGTGCCCCATGTCTCTCAAGCCTCCTGGTCTCTGTCACTCTAGCCTCCTGCTCTTCCAGCTTCATGTGTCACCTCAAGAGCTAACCTCCTCCCTGGCCACCGCTAACTTACCTTCTTCTTTTGACTGCCTACATGCTTCTCTTTCTGCTCATCTTCCTTACTTGGCAGGCTGTAATTTAACAGATGACTCTGCCAGTCTACCCCTGGAAGCCAGACAGTGGCACCACTGGAAGCGCGTTGCCGGCGGCTCAGCTCCTCTTCGCACAGTGCTGCTGCGGTAAGGTGGTTGGATGGTATGGCGTACCGGCCTTTAATTTCGAAATGGTAAGCCATACCTCCTTACTTTCATAACTGATTATACTATCAAAATGGCAGGGTTCCTTTTGTGTATTAGCGTACAACATACTGTAAAAGCTCTAGGACGCCCACTTTCAATGGTTTTGGACAGTGCCAGCGGTTGTAAATACTCCACCATCGGTGCACCAGCAGCACTTACTACCCACTATGGCTGACACTGTGTCACCTCTGTTGTGGATCTGCATAGAATAAAACTTCTGTGTGAGGGACTCAGACATTCCATTGCGGAACTCCTGCAGGAATGATTAAAATGTATCTGTAAATTGCTCTATAATTCGTTTGTTCTGCAAAGATAAAAGACTATTTCCCTCAGTATCTTTCTTTTCTCATTGTAGGCTTCATCGCTGTGGTCTGACGTCAGCCTGCTGTGATGATGTCCGCTCTGTTATGCTTAGAAACCGTTCTCTGGTCCTCCTGCAGTTGACAGGGAATAATATCCAAGACTCTGGGCTGAAAGTTCTGTCTGAGAGACTCAACATGGATTCCATAATACAGGAGCTGTGGTGAGATTATTTGTGTTACGTAGACGGGAAGTTCAGGGTCAGAAAACCGGGCTTATGTAGTCTGGCCTGCGCGCTGCCTTCAACGTAAGAGAGGCAGCGCGCAGGCCATTTACACAGGATTCACGCGCGATTGAGCACCGCCACCTGAGTGCTCCTGGTGCTAAGAGGAACATGGAGGGGAATATGTATTAAACCTCAAGGCACCAGGAATAATGTTATGCTACTGATGGCACCACAACTGTTTAACCCTAACACTGCCTGAACACTACCTAACTCTGCACCCATAAACTCCATGGAGTATATAATTACTAAAGTGCGGGTTTTTAGAAGTGGAGATGTTGCCCATAGCAACCAATCAAATTGTAGTTATTATCTTGTAGAAGATAGATAGAAGCTAGATAAATGTTAAGTAGAATCTGATTGGTTGCTATGGGCAAAATCTCCACTTCTTACACTTTAGTAAATATACCCCCTTGTGTTAACCCTATTTATACCTCTGAATGATTACATTCCCTGCAATAACCATGGCCTTATATGCAGGGCTGGCTCTAGGGGTGGTCGACCTGAGTGATCGAACGGGGGCGCCACCCATAGAGGGAGCACCCTTCCCCCAGCATCCCGATTTCAGCGGGACAGTAATGTCCCGCTGTTCCACCGGTGGGCCGAAGTGGCCTGCGGGTGTTCAAATCGGGGGGTTGGGGACCCCCTCTGCCGCAGCTGTGCGGCGGTGCCGGGACCCCGGAGTCTGAAAGGACTCTGCACGCATGCGCATGGGATCCATTCAGTGCCGTGAGAGGGTTGGGGGAAGCTCAGCTAGTGAGGCTCCCCCCAGCCTGACGTTATTTGGAGACGTACCATGCAGGCACGCCCCTCAGATAACGTCACGTAAGAAGGCGTGGCCTATGGTATTTAGGCCATGCCTCCAATTTCGGCCGCGCGCGATAAGGAGCTCAGGCCACTCGGCTGGCACAGGGCGTTATTAGCCCTGGAGCCGGCACTGCTTATATGTATATAAAGCCTGCAATGATTATGTATCATTCTGTATTACAATTGACTCAAAATATCTGCAATATCTATTAAGCCTATAACTCACCCTGCAAGCTGCACAGTTTAACCGCTGCAATACTGTAACCCTAGCTGTGCCTACAATCAGGGACATAACTAGAACTTTGTGGGCCCCATAGCTACATTTTTAAAGGTCCCCCATTCAACCGGGAGGTGAAAAAAAATATGCCCCCACATGAAAGGGGAAATAACATTTTTAATCTTGAGAGGACTGAAATATTGCCCTAAAATATTTGAGTGCCAAAGCTCATATAAGCACGTGCTGAGCCCTGATTGGATCTGCTCAGCATTTATTCCTAGGAGGGCTTGGAAGCCGGCTCTGCACACACACACATACAGCAGTCAGCCATTGTCATACACACACATATAGCAGTCACCCATCGTTACACACACACACATATAGCAGTCAGCCATTGTCATACACACACATACACACACACATACAGCAGTCAGCCATTGTCATACACACACATATAGCAGTCACCCATTGTCACACACACACACACACACACACACACGCACAGCAGTCAGCCATTGCAGGGCCGAAACTAGGATATCCGTCACCCGGTGCAAGGCAGCAATTTTGCGCCCCCTCCCTTCCTGTACCTGGATTTTGTCCTTGCTCCTCCATAAGGCAGTGCACTACTCAGACGTCCCTGGTAATAGTGACTTACATTATTCCACACACGATAATGCCCATTACACATTATTCCACACAATGTAATGCCTATTCCCAAAGTGCTACTTACATGTTTGCCCAACACCATTTTATATCCCACAATAAGGCTTCTAAGTACTTTAAAATTACCTGCTCGTTGCAAGGGGGTTTATGCTCATTGCCAGGGGTTACATGCTTGTTGCCATGGGGGTTTCATGCGCGTTGCCAGGGGGTTTTATGCTCATTGCCATGGGGTTTTATGCACGTTGCCATGGGGTTTTATGCTCGTTGCCATGGGGTTTTATGCTCGTTGCCATGGGGTTTTATGCTCGTTGCCGTGGGGTTTTATGCTCATTTCCAGGGGGGTTTATGCTCGTTTCCAGGGGGTTTATGCTCGTTGCCAGGGGATTTCACGGGAGAAGATGCAGCTTTCAGCATCTTCTCCCGGCAGCGCCAGCGTTCCCTGCACTTCCGGGAATGCTGTGTGCATTGCGCTCTGCTAACAGACACTAGAGGTCCAGTAGGACTTTTAGCATCTGTCTCTTCCTTGGCGGCGGCCATTTTTGGATGGCCGTTTTCAGTAGAGTCCATGCGGACGGCTAGTCCTCATGGAATCTGCTGAAAACGACCACCCAAAAATGGCCGCCGCCAAGGAGGAGACAGACACTAGAGGTCCAGTAAGGACCTCTAGGATTTGACTCCTCTTTGGCGGCGGCCATTTTCGGATGGCCGCCGGATGGCTGAGTCAGCTTTTTTCACCCCCCCGCAATCCCCACCCGGTGCACATGCACCTCTAGCCCCCCCCCTAGTTGCGCCCCTGGCCATTGTCATACACACACAACACACACACACAGCAGTCAGCCATTGTCATACACACATATAGCAGTCACCCATTGTCACACACACACACACAGCAGTCAGCCATTGTCACACACACACATACACACAGCAGTCCGCCATTGTCATACACACACATATAGCAGTCACCCATTGTCTCACACACATACACACACACACACACACACAGCAGTCAGCCATTGTCATACACACACATATAGCAGTCACCCATTGTCACACACACACACACACACACACACACACACACACACACCAGTCAGCCATTATCATACACACACATATAGCAGTCACCCATTGTTACACACACACACACACACACACACACACACACACACACACACACACACACACACACACACACACACACACACATATAGCAGTCACCCATTGTTACACACACACACATATATAGCAGTCACCCATTGTCATACACACACATATAGCAGTCACCCATTGTCACACATACATCAGTCAGCCATTGTCTCACACACAATGCACCTACCCCAGTGCTCTCCCCTAGCATGCTTTGTGCAGCTGGCTGTGATGGGCCCTGTTCACTTCTCTCTCCAACTTGGTTCAGCCTGGCACTGACGCTCTGTCTGTCTCCCAGTCAAGAGATACAGAGCAGAAGTAAAGGAGAGGAGCAGAGGTGAAGTCAAAGGGCTGAGCATAGCCTCATGGGATTTGTAGTTTATCTTTAACTGCTCAGAGTCTGAGCAGTAAAAGATAAACTACAAATCCCATGTGCCACTCTACTTCTTGCCGGGTACCTTGTACAGTTGACGAGTCCATGTGTAACTGGGTAAAAGGGGAGCGGCGGACCCTGGAGGCTGCCCGCGCCCCATAGCAGCCGCACCCTCGCTAGTTTTGCCACTGCCAACAATGGATGCATTCTGTAATCCACTATATCTATACAAACCCTGCTTCACAATATGGGCCTGGTTTAGATGTGGATGGTATGCACAGCCACAAGGAAGTGGCTGTGCATACCATCCAGCAAATGTTGAAATACTGCAAGAGGCGTCTATAGGAAGCAGAAGCCTCCTGACAGCAATTGCGATACGAGTACAGCATCTGTAGACGCTGCTTCGGACCACCATCGGTAGCGATGGCGGAAGCACTGGCCAGTCTGATTAAGCTCCACTGACGCAGACATTGGCCTCCACACGCCCCATATCTGGGAATGAAGTCCAGACACACCCCTGCTCTGCCCGCCTCCACGCCCCCTCCCTACCAAACACCTTGGAGGATCTGCGAGATCGCAGGACCCGTTCTGCACATACGCACAACACAGAGACTTAACTAGACTATTTGGTGCCGTGTGCCAGAGAGAGCATTGGCGTCCCCCCCACCCATTTTTTAAATAGGGACATAAGACAGAGCACCAAAAAAAGGGCCATGACCTCATGGGGAAGGGCCAGGGAAGAGACAGGGGAGGCCAGGAGATGCTGGGGATAAAAGAAGAGGAAGCTACAAGTGAGAATGATAATAAACAGAAAAATTGACAGGCCCAAACAGCGCCACCTGCCTTGCGGTGCTCTGTGCCATGGCACAGGTCGCACTACCCTAGTTACGGCTCTGGCACAACAGGTCCTGTGCATGCGCAGACCCCTAACAATCGGATTAGTACGTAAACCATGGGGCCTGATTTACTACCTACACAAATTTTACCAGAGAGGGATCCAGAAGATCCCTCTCGATCCTCCCCCAATGACGTTTTGCTCTTGCTGATGGTTGTACTTTCATATTGGGTGCTGGGTTCCCGAACCAGGAAGAAGGGTGATAGCTTGAGTGACCTACCACTCTGCTATCATCTCTTTGCTGGAATGGGCTCTCATCGGAACCCGTCTCCCGGTGAGAGATTATTGCTAAATTAAGATATTTTCATGCTGCAAATTTAGGCAACAACATTTTAATCACATCTGCACTGAAAATGCAGCTTATGATAAATAGGGACCATCATGTGCTAAAGGGTCCACCTCTCTGTAAAGTACATTTGGTGCAGCCCATGCTAAGTTTTCATCTGCTCTTTATTGAATACCTGTTTTTGTCATCTCTAGGGTGACCGTTGGTTTTCGTGATGTGGAGCTGAAGAAGAAACTGAAGAAGCCCGAGTGCATTTCCAGTTGAAAAGGTGACTTGTCTAACTTTAGCTCGAAATACAAATGCATTTTACCCTAGTATATGGTGGGGTTTGGTCTACATCTGGGTGCAGCAAAATATATCTGCTCCCTTTTCTAATTAGAAATCCCACGAGGAGCCTTCCCCTGGGGACACCGGTTACCCTGATTATTGAACCACATATCTTCCACTAGATTTAGTGACCTTCTCTTTCTGTACACTATGCAGAAGGTTTGTGCGAGAAGGTTGTGATGGTGGCACCCGACGACCGTGCTTCTGTCCAATCTGGTGGTGCCTTTAGATTCAACAGCATGCTGCCCAATGCCCATTGTCCACTGTCTCTATTCGGGTAATACTGGGGTCCACTGGAAGGAGACCATGAACAGCAGATAGGATTGTGCACTATAATAGCAAGGAAGGTCCAAGTATTATCGAACTTCATTCTTGAATAGCCATTTAGGTATCATGGTACTAGTGATAGGCTACTTATGAGTTTATACAGGGTTCTGAATGGTTGATGAATACTATAGTTGCAACCAAAGAGCCACAAGGATGTCTCATTTGGGGTAGAGAGGTAGATTTACCAACCCATTGTTTGCCAAAGCCACCAATGATTGGCCACTGAGACCAATGAATTTGATACGGCAACTGAAATAAACCCTAAACCAGCCGGTTTCGATCCATCGTTCAAAGCCGCCGTTCATCAGTGGCTCTGACCAACCGGGTTGGAAGATTTACCCCTTTGTCTGTCTGTGGGCACTAGATAAATTATTACACTTATTGTGGCTGATGCAGAGTGAGCAGTATGACCGTTTGCACTGAGCATGCTCAGAGAGCAAATGCACACACATATGCGGCTATGCAGACCCGCGTGCATTTAGCACATATCAAACCGTTCCACCGGAGAAGTGTAAAGGGGTAAAGAAGGAAAAACTCAGCAAGGGCGTGCTCACTCGTTCATGTGCACCAACAATTGTGAGCATTTAAGGCTGCTGGCGTTTGCACCCTGAGGTGCGTACAGCTCTGTATATGTACGGAAATGCTCTATTTTTGGTCGCTTTGCTACCAGCTCTGTATCGCCCCTTCTCAATCTGTTTTATATGAATATTAGCCCAATAATGATTTCACCCCATGTACTGATTTCCTGTGTCTCTTCCCATCTCCGATTTCTTCCCGTTCTACAGGGTGAGCAATGTGCGCTGAATATGGGCCTGATACACAGGTGGACGCAGAACCGCCCGTAGCTACGTTTATTGGTGGTCGTCCATCTGCAACTTTCTGCAAATGTCGCTACAGAGCCATCCGTGCGTCCGAATGTGCAAGGACTGAGTTGCCCACTGTTAGCATCCGTGCACGCAGTAATACCGATGTGTGCGTCCTACTGTGTTACTATTTTCACACGCCCGCGACACTCCCACAACACGCACATGACAGACCATTTCCGCGTGTGCGCTAAGACACCTTCCAGTCAGCGCCAAGGAACGCCCACTAAGTTTTCAATGCACTTCTCCCTGCTTGCACCTGAAATTAGAATTTGCGACCCATGGACACAAACGGGATGGACACAAGAGCTGCACTACGTCTGATAACGGCAGTGCTCTACACCGCTGAATCAGGGTCAATGTGAACTGGCCCCTGAGACCCTACTACCGACCAAAGGCTGGAAGATCATCGATATTAAGATCATCTACTAATAAGAAAACACCAGTGTCATTACAGGGCCAAAACTAGGATTTTTGTCACCCGGGGCAAGACAGTAAATTGGCGCTGCCCCTGGTAATTCCTCCATAGTAATGCCCCCTTCAGCAGTGCACCTATAGTAGTGCCCATATAGTAATGCCCCTGTAGTAGTGCCCATATAGTAATGCCCCTGTAGTAGTGCCCATATAGGTAATGCCCCTGTAGTGCCCATATAGTAATGCCCCTGTAGTAGTGCCCATATAATAATGACCCCATAGTAATGCCCCTGTGGTGCCCATATAGTAATGCCCCATAGTAATGCCCCTGTAGTAGTGCCCATATAGTAATGCTAATGCCCCTGTAGTAGTGCCCATATAGTAATGCCCCTGTGGTAGTGCCCATATAGTAATGCCCCTGTAGTAGTGCCCATATAATAATGCCCATATAGTAATGCCCCCGTAGTAGTTCCCATATGGTAATGCACCCATAGTAATGCCCCTGTGGTAGTGCCCATATAGTAATTCCCCTGTAGTAGTGCCCATATAATAATGCCCCTGTAGTAGTGCCCATATAGTAATGCCCCCATAGTAATGCCCCTGTGGTAGTGCCCATATAGTAATTCCCCTGTTGTAGTGCCCATACAGTAATGCCCCCGTAGTAGTTCCCATATGGTAATGCCCCTGTAGTGCTACTTACACAACAACAAAAATCAATAAATACCTTAATCCCCGCTCCAGCATCCGCCGCCGTCCAGTCCGCCTGGCTGCTCCTCGGAACTATGGGAGAGACATCATGACGTCTCTCCCACAGTGCCCATGGGGGGAGCCGGAAGCTGGAGTTCAGAAGAGAACTTCAGCCTCTGGCTACCGCTGCGCTGCAGGGAAGGACCCGGGGGACCGCTAGTAATAAAACCTCAGCGGGCGTCCGGCTTGGAGCCTCCCTGCAGCACCGGGCTGGAGTACACTGGCAGCGGGTGCAGCGCCGGGCTGGAGGACACTGGCAGTGGGTGCAGCGGCTCACCCGGTGCACGTGCACCTCCAGCCCCCCCTAGTTGCGGCCCTGGTCAATAGAACGTCACATCAGGCTTTGTGAAGATAAGGTTGTGTTACAAGGGGATGGGATAGAAACTTTTTTACATACATGTAATAAATCTGTCTTTGCAGTGGGTATTTAATAGGGTCATTTTGTGGCTGTTATATATCGCGGTCAGGAGCCATTCGGCACATTCAGTGTAACGGCCTTTGTTTCCGGGAAAACAAATATCTGAATGTACTTATTTTCATAATAATACCTTTATTATCAGCAACTTTGTGGTCCAGTTTCATGTAGTAATACTGATGGAAATGTTATTATGTATGTAGACTGCAATATAAATTATTGCGCAAATCAGGGCCGTTTTTCCCATGGCAGTTGGGCCCAGAAAAATGCGTGCAAGCCCCCCCCCCCCACACACACACACACACGCACAAACACACACACACACACACACACACACATCTACCTGGGTATAACTAGCCCTATTGCAAATAGAACTGGGGCTCTAGCATACCTCCCAACATTCTGAGTCCCAGAGTCGGGATCTCCGTGCGCCGAAGGCGCGCGCGCCCTGCTCGTAAATGGGGCGTGGTCTGATGACACGCCCCCGTTTACATTGCTTCCCCCCGTACTGTGAATAGATGCTGTGCGCATGCGCACAGCATCTATTCTCGCTCTGCATACCCGCTGCTCTGCTATGCAGAGCAGCAGTGTATGCTCCCCCCCCACCGCGGGACACTGCGGCCCACAGGTGGGACAGTCCCAGAAAAACGGGAATGTCCCACTAAATGCGGGACAGTTGGGAGGTATGCTCTAGTACAGGGGTGGCCAAACTCGTTCCTCGAGAGCTACCAACAGTTCACGTTTTCCAGGTCTCCTCACAGAACCGCAAGTGAAATAATTAGCTCCACCTGTGGCTCTTTCAAAATGTGTCAGTGAGTAATTACTACACCTCTGCACCTGCTGGGTGACCTGGTAAACGTGACCTGTTGGTAGCTCTCGAGGATCAAGTTTGGCCACCCCTGCTCTAGTACATACCCGATGCCTGGTGGGTATGGAAGGAATAGTAATAAAAACAGATTTAGAACACCTGACTTTGATGAACTACAATTCCCAGCATGGCCCAGTTGCATGTGGCTGGGCAGCGTCATCCTGATGGGCCTATTTGTATATGGAAGCCTAGGGCTGCAGTCCCATCAGCTACATTATTAATCCGGACCTGCGAGGGGCTCATCTTTGTCATATTTACCAGCATTAAATATGCAAAACTGGGACAAACAAGCCCCACCCTGTGCAGAGGTGTAAATAGTTAATAAATAGGAACATATCTTAAATATATTAGACCGTATTAAAGTTTGAAATTGCTGCATAAAACTGCACCTCAATGACGTTTTACTTGCCCTCCACATCACCAGATTTATTATCAACTTCAAGTGGTTTGTACGTAATAAACTGAAGTCTCTGTTGCTTTTAAATCCCTACATCGCATGCTGTTTAATCCAAACAGTGTACAGTTTCCAAAATCCGTAAAATGTTTATTTACTGTCTATCCATCACAATTCTGGGGAGGTGCCCAGGGCTAATGCTACTTTTTCATTAACCCCCTCGTACCACTGCCCATTGGTATCAGGAGAAAAATAAAAAAAGGATCTGTGCCCCACTGTAGTTTAATAAATACTATATGTGACCTCTGTATAATAATAAGTGAAATAGGTGTCAACTTTAATAATATAATTATGTGGCCCCTCCAGTATAATATTAAATAAAATGTGGCCCCTTTTACAGTAAAAATAATATACAGTATGTGCTCTCTTTAGTATAATAATACATATGTGACACCATAATAATAATAATAATATACTGTATGTAACAACTTTAGGATAATAACAAATATGTGGCATAGTAATAATAATAATAGGTGAATAATATATTTATATGGCCCCTTTTGCACAAAAGTAAATAATATACAGTATGTGTTCTCTTTACTATAATAATAAATATGTGACACCATAGTAATAATATTAATATACTGTATGAGCCCACTTTAGTATTTTAAAAATATGTGCCAACTTTAATATAGTCCTAAATAAAATATGTGCCTCATTTATTTTTTATTTAATTGCTTGCACCATTATTATAATAATATATACTTTGGCCCACATATTTTCTATGGTGTAGTTGATTGATATACTTCTTACCTTCTCTTGATCCGTCGTATACATAAAAAAAGAAAACTCAGTAAGAGGGAACCGGGCTACTCTGTACTTTATAGAGCGGTCCTGATTGACTGACCATTTACTTTAAAGAAAATTAATTAATTTGAAGAGCTTTGTTTGTTCTTATTGGATTTATTTATTTTTTCCTATTCTGGTATAAACCAGTCCAGGTACACCAGAAGAGCCCATATGTTCAGTCCCCCCACCTCCCCTAGAGGAACAGGACCAATACTAAGTAGCACGGAAGTGAATGGGTTGGGCACGTTTCCTTTTTCTTTCTTTTTTTAAATGCTGAAAGTATTAGTTACTGTATCTTACCTGTCACATCCCCCTATTTTTTGCAGGTGGTATTTGCAGCAGGTTTTCTTGTGGCTTTTTTGTAACCGTAGGTTTATATATCCATTGGTTTTGTATTTTTTTTTTATATAAATAACCGGAACATGGACTTGTGGTAGGTGGATTATGAAAATGGCTGCAATATTCCATCAGATTTGCTTTACTATATCTGGTGGATTGTAGCCCAAAAAGTCAAATCCTCTATTGATACATTTTTCTCCTAGATCCTTATATTAAGAATCCCTGGGCTCAATCCAATGTGCAAGTCCGGGGTGAGATCGGACCGCGACAGGTGCGAATTTGCTCCCTTCATACCTAATTGGACCGAGCCCCGTGTCCTAAACACTAGAGTGAAAACTTTAAACATCCCTCCCAGCTGTCCCTACTGTCTCAAGATAACCTTCAAAAATGTCCATATTTGGCTAACCCCCCAGGGGCTGCCGGATATCTGCAAGTCCTCCTGGACTACCGGGAGAGTAAACCAAACCTTCTGGTCCAGGGACTTGATGATACATATGTGTTTTGAATAATGCCATAGATGCATTATACAGCAATTTATCCCGCTATTGGCTGATGTTTTGTGTTTTTCGGAACAAGTGCTGCCTACCTCAACCATGGGATTGTGTTCTGAAACCTGACTTGAACTACAAGCCCCGTCCTCAGCCTTGTGGCAGAAAAATTCCATCTGCTACAGCCGACCTGGGAGTCGAGATCTGTGGGTACCTGGAGAAGATCGGGGTTCTCATCAGATTCCGCACAGGCCTGCGATGAGGGATGTCGGTCCACAGCATGAAGAGTGTTTGGTGATGGACTGACACACACACACAATTAATTTCCTTGTTTCTATAGGTTGCTTATAAAATATAGGTGTGCGACATCAGCCATATTAGGCCTGGAGACTACCCTTACCTACCAACTGCAATAAAAAAAAAATGGGCAGACTTGAATATCCCTCACATCTCTCCTACCCTCATTCCAAATAGCCACGCTGCCGATCTCCCAAACCACACCCCTAATCACGTTGAAGTGTAGGCCACACCCCTTTTGAAAAAAAAATTGTATTTATTAGGGATCTGCGTCGGACCATTATTGCTGGATTTGGCTCCGATTCATCGTCTGGATTTGGATTTGCGCAACCTGCCGTGACTGGCTTTGGATTTGGATTTTTTACAAAAATTGACAAAAAAGCTCTATAATATTAATTTTCAGTAATTTACAGTCAATTTAGACCACCTCACAGCATATAATATTGTTTTCACCATTATTGGCCAAAGGTTGCAGTGAGCTGACTGGTTGCTAAGTGACAGAGCAGCACAAATGGCTATTGCCCAAGGAGTCACGGTGCTTATACACACAGAGGGCAACTGCCCAAGAAATCACAGTGCTTATACATACAGAGGGCTACTGCCCAATTAGTCACGGTGCTTATACACACAGAGGGCTACTGCCCAAGGAGTCACGGTGCTTATACGCACAGAGAGCTACTGCCCAAGGAGTCACGGTGCTTATGCACACAGAGGGCTACTGTCCAAGGAGTCACGGTGCTTATACACACAGAGGGCTACTGCCCAAGGAGTCACGGTGCTTATACACACAGAGGGCTACTGCCCAAGGAGTCACGGTGCTTATACACACAGAGGGCTACTGCCCAAGAAGTCACGGTTCTTACTTATACACACAGAGGGTTACTGCCCAAGAAGTCACGGTGCTTATACACACAGAGGGCTACTGCCCAATTAGTCACGGTGCTTATACACACAGAGGGCTACTGCCCAAGGAGTCACGGTGCTTATACACACAGAGGGCTACTGCCCAAGGAGTCACGGTGCTTATACACACAGAGGGCTACTGCCCAAGAAGTCACGGTGCTTACTTATACACACAGAGGGTTACTGCCCAAGAAGTCACGGTGCTTATACACACAGAGGGCTACTGCCCAATTAGTCACGGTGCTTATACACACAGAGGGCTACTGCCCAAGGAGTCACGGTGCTTATACACACAGAGGGCTACTGCCCAAGGAGTCACGGTGCTTATACACACAGAGGGCTACTGCCCAAGGAGTCACGGTGCTTATACACACAGAGGGCTACTGCCCAAGGAGTCACGGTGCTTACTTATACACACAGAGGGTTACTGCCCAAGAAGTCACGGTGCTTATACACACAGAGGGCTACTGCCCAAGGAGTCACGGTGCTTATACACACAGAGGGCTACTGCCCAAGGAGTCACGGTGCTTATACACACAGAGGGCTACTGCCCAAGGAGTCACGGTGCTTATACACACAGAGGTCTACTGCCCAAGGAGTCACGGTGCTTATACACACAGAGGGCTACTGCCCATGAAGTCACGGTGCTTACTTATACACACAGAGGGCTACTGCCCAAGGAGTCACGGTGCTTATACACACAGAGGTCTACTGCCCAAGGAGTCACGGTGCTTATACACACAGAGGGCTACTGCCCAAGGAGTCACGGTGCTTATACACACAGAGGGCTACTGCCCAAGGAGTCACGGTGCTTATACACACAGAGGTCTGCTGCCCAAGGAGTCACGGTGCTTATACACACAGAGGGCTACTGCCCAAGGAGTCACGGTGCTTATACACACAGAGGGCTACTGCCCAAGGAGTCATGGTGCTTATACACACAGAGGGCTACTGCCCAATTAGTCACGGTGCTTATACACACAGAGGGCTACTGCCCAAGGAGTCACGGTGCTTATACACACAGAGGGCTACTGCCCAAGAAGTCACGGTGCTTACTTATACACACAGAGGGCTACTGCCCAAGAAGTCACGGTGCTTATACACACAAAGGGCAACTGCCCAAGAAGTCACGGTGCTTGTATACACTATACAGTAGTAACAGTACACTACACAGTGGGATACAGCACAAAAATAAATGATATAAAAATTTTTTTAATTTTTTTATACTTAAATAATAAACTTTTGTTTTACACTGGAGCAGATTGTCAGTACTATATAATCAGCAGCTGAGCATACATCAGCAGAGAACAGCCACTTAACAGCACAGCCAACAGAGTCTGGACAGTGGACACAGGCTACTGCAGCCACTGTAATTATTAGCAAAGTAGCGCAGCATACATCAGCGTGCTGACTCATCCCCCTACAGTCACTTAACATTAACAGCATAGCCAATGGGTAACAGCATAGAAAATGGAGTCTTTTTTTTTTATACAGACACTGGCAGACGACTTTGCAGAGCTGTGCGCAGCTTGCGTCCTTAGTGACAAAATGGCGCAGAGTCCCGGTGCTTTATATAGAACCAAGTCTCGCGAGAATCCAACGTCGGGTAGATGACGTTCGGCCATAAGACTGTTGTTGGACTCAGAGCCATAACTAGGGCGGTGCGGCATGTTCCACATTTTAAAGGTTTCTTTGTACCTTCTTTTAAAGTATGCTAACGGCACAGCCACTGGGACTTGTACTGAGGTGCCCACTGGAGCCATCACAGCTGTCTGCAACTGTGTACACATGCACAGCACCGGACGAATGCCCGCCGCACCTGAGACATGTTATCTGCGTACTGGATCGCAGACACAGCCGGAAACATGCCCCTAAAATGGTATGGACAAGCCTCCGTTTCATCCGTCATTCCCTGTTACCTCCCACAAAGCGTTCGCTTCTTGACAATCACTTGCGAATGAGTCCTCACTGCAACCGTAATCGCAATTCAATGCGCACTGCAGCTGTGACGCACGCGCACAATAGCGTACAACTCAGAATTAGGCCTATAGACGGTGAATTAAAAAAATAATAATAATAATTTGGACTAATTAAAATGGCAAAATGCTCCACATGCCACTATTCACAGGAGCGAAGGTGCAGGAGCGAGCATGGCGAGGCACAGTTTTTAGAATTTTTGGCTTATTTATTAACCCAAAATCACTGTTAATTTAATACCGTCGGTCCGGTTCGATGAGAAAGAGGATTCATTATTAAATATGGGATCTATTGATTTATTGTCGGGCCGGTTGTGGAGAGAGGGATGCCTAGAATATTTACCAATTGCTCAGATATCCAGGATTAGTACTGATTATTTATTTTCAAATAGAGACCATGGGGCTGGTTCTGAGTCACACAATGCTGCGATCGTGATAGCTTTGTGTGCCGTAGTTGCGTCAACAACTTTATGCTAATGCTAGTATAAGTCTGCTCCCACACTGAGCACCTTAAGATGCTGCAATCCCGTTTGGTGCGTCTTTAGATGCAACCATCGGTCGCACATCGAAACTTGCACCAGCCCTATGGCCTCCAATCAGGGGCGTATCTATAATGGGTGAAAGGTGTGCATTTTCCAGGTGATTCGCGCATGCGCAGTAGAATGTCCCGGGAATGTGGAGCAGGCGCCATGTTCCCGAGGACCGGCGCATGCGCGGTAGACTCTGACACAATGCCAGAGTCTACTGAACCGCCGGAGAGGAGGGGCCCGATCGGACCCTACGCACGGGCCCCCTCCTCTCTTAAAGCGCCTCTGCATCCGATGTGAGCGTTTAAACGCCTGTGTACGCAACCACTTCATGTTTTTTTTTCAACAAACTTTATTAACAAACGGCCAACCTGACACAGCTCAAGTTCTGTTTCTCCAGTGAGGAGAAGCAGAAACTGGCAGCTACAGGAGGCGGTATCAGTGCTGGAGAAGACACCCGACGGTAAGTGACATCTCGCCTTAGTAATACCTGGGACACTTAGCGCTGCCATAGATGTCTATGGCAGCGCTAAGTGCCCCAGGTGCAGTGCGATATTGTAGGTTGCACTTAGCGTTGGCAGGCTGCAGGCAGAGAAAATCCCTTTAGTACATACTGAGAAGCTGTATGTACAGGGATTTTCTCTGCCTTTTGCGTTTTTCCTCCTTTTCTCCCCTTATAAATAGACCCTAAGCCTTCTCTACTGTTATCTGATATTGTTTGCTACTTTCCTGGGGCTCAGGGTTACTTCCCCCAATGTTTCCCCGACGTTGCGCAATATAGCTTTGGAACCATTTGCGAAATCGCAACTGCGATCACATTACCGTCTATCACTGAATCAGGCCTAATGTCGATAATGGACTCTATGGGTGGTATTCAATTGTTTTATAGTGCCCGATCTCCCGTCAGGTCGCGGAGCGATATTCAATTGATTCTGATTATCACGCCGACTGCACCCGGGGCGCACAAAGTGCTGGGAAGCGATCGCAAAAAGTGCAGTTTGAGTGCCCAAAATTGTCACTTTCGCGCATTTCAGCTCGCCAGCCACAGGGCTGCGAGAAGAAATGCCGGCACCAGCAGCTGTTCACGCCCGACAGGAGCAACAATTGAAAAGCTGCGTCAAGCGTGAAGGTGGGGCAACTGCCGGGGCCAACAATTGAATACCTCCCTATATGGCTTATGGGTATTTAGCGTTGCAGAAGGCCATGCCTTGCATGGTGAAGCTTTCACTGTCGAGATCAGGCGAATAGTTTCTCTGATGGGGTCTATTGCTGTCAATGTTGTGAGGAATGATAAAGGGAATAGCCTGTATACAGGCTAAATCTAGTGCTGTATTAAGACTAGGCAGTATATTTACTAAGAAATTAAACCACAAGTTGGGATGTTCTGGCTGCAGGATTTAAAACGGCAATAATACATGCAAAACACACATGGTTTTGCATTTATTATTGCCCTTTTAAACCCCATGTCCAGAAACGCAAACAAACAGCAAGTTTGAAAAGCTGCCGTTTTGTAAATAGTTTGGCCAGTATGTATCATCCCTAGTAGTAGTTACGCCTCTCATGTGCAGGACATATCTGTGTGGCTGCTGGAAAGCAGAGGACATTTTCTAGTAGAACAAATGTTTATCCAGTTTAATGAATAGTGTACAGAATGTCATTATTGTATTCTATATAAAGGGCAATCTGTGAGGGCATTTACCAAAGGAAGCAGTAGATGAAAATAACTCAAACCTGATTTATTCAGACTTATTACAAGTTATAGGTATTTTTTTTTTTTTTTTAAATAAAGCGTCGGCCATGTTTTCGTAGCCCGTTTAGTGATTATCTATTGAGCCCGTTGGATAAACACTGAAAAATTGATTCGTAGGGAAATAAAATGGTTTTCGTGTAAGCACTATATCCTCCATCTAACTCCCCGTGATGGTTTAATCAGTACAGTAGTACAATAGTTGCCTTTATATAACTATTCTGGCCTCGATGCAGATCAGCGGCGGCCATTTTCTTATAGTCTCCAAGACACGACGGAGGTCTCACCTCATCTCTCCCCGCCTAGGACCGATGTCGCCGCGGAGGGGGCGTGTCCCCACAGATGCTTCCGGTGCCATAGTGATAAAACGTGAACAGGCAGCGCTAAGGTACCTTCTGTAATGTTATTTATTCAGTAAGAGAGGACTCTCTAGTGATATATGATATTATTATTATATAGGGGAGAGGGGACGGTACAGTGATATATGAGGAGGAATAACACAGTTCCCTGCACACACTGATATGTGGTATTATTATTATTATTATTATTATTATTATTATAATATAGGGGAGAGGGGACTGTACAGTGATATATGAGGAGGGATAATACAGCTCCCAGCACACACTGATATGTGGTATTATATAGGGGAGAGGGGACTGTACAGTGATATATGAGGGAGAATAACACAGTTCCCAGCACACACTGATATGTGGTATTATTATTATTATATAGGGGAGAGGGGACTGTACAGTGATATATGAGGAGGGATAATACAGCTCCCAGCACACACTGATATGTGGTATTATTATTATTATATAGGGGAGAGGGGACTGTACAGTGATATATGAGGGAGAATAACACAGCTCCCAGCACACACTGATACGTACTATTATTATATAGGGGAGAGAGGACTGTACACAGTGATATATGATGGGGGATAACACAGCTCCCAGAACACACTGATATGTGGTGTTATTATTATATAGGGAGAGGGGACTGTACAGTGATATGAGGGGGAATAACACAGCTCCCAGGACACACTGATATGTGGTATTATTATTATATAGGGAGAGGGGACTGTACAGTGATATATGAGGAGGAATAACACAGCTCCCAGAACACACTGATATGTGGTATTATTATTATATAGGGGAGAGAGGACTGTACACAGTGATATATGAGGAGGAATAACACAGCTCCCAGAACACACTGATATGTGGTATTATTATTATATAGGGGAGAGAGGACTGTACACAGTGATATATGATGAGGGATAACACAGCTCCCAGAACACACTGATATGTGGTATTATTATTATATAAGGAGATGGGACTGTACAGTGATATATGAGGGGGAATAACACAGCTCCCAGCACACACTGGGGTAGATGTATGAAGCCCAGAAGCGGTATCAGTGCACGTTAAGTGCGCTAATACTGCTTCTTCCCGATGTATGATCGGGGGTCTGGGCGGTAAATGACAGGGGCGCTATGCGCCCTGTCATTATCGGCGCTGCTATCTACAAGATAGCAGCGCCAAGCGGCAGGGCCATGTACGAACGGTCATACTGCATGACCGTTCGTCCGGCTGTAGCTGTCGTTATCGACAGCTACAGCCTGGCGGTAACCTATGAACAAAAACTATTTGCAGTCAAAGCTGCAAATATCCCGGCGCTCAATACAAAAATTGTTTGATTGTAAGCAGTGCCAGCTGCAAGTAATACAGGTTTGGTCAGAAACCTAGAGACAAAAGTCTCCACAAAAACAGAAGAAAGTGTAGAATTAATTCCTGCGCTATGCACTGTTGGATTCTCAAATTGAAAACTCTACATAAGATTTGCTGTCTGTTAAATTGAACAGGAGGCTTTAATTAAAATAAATGATGCTTTAATACAATGTAATCCACAGATAAACACTAATACTTGCAATCAATTGTGCATAAATAAAATAAAATCAAACATATAAAAAATGTCAATCATATAAATGCAAAGATCATATAACTCTCTAACTTTGATGCATTGCTAAGAGAGTGTGACTTGATACTGTATCACTGAGGTTTCTACAGCACAACGTTCTAATGTTCCACTCCTACACCAATGTGGCTACAAATGTAGCAATTTGTTTCCAATGGTGAGGCAGCTCAATTGCACTGCTTGGATTGCAATCACTACTGGCGTTCCAGTGTGGAATGCAGTCACGCTGGAAAATATGTAGGTGGGTAAAGACAACTGGAGTATCTCACCCCTGGAAATCTGTGATCACACTGATGTCCGTCTGGACGTTGTGATTCCGCGGCTGGATGGAGCCGACTGCCGTGCAGCCGGAGACTGATGCTGCTGGAAACCGGGACTTTCTCAAGACTGTTTCCACGGGACGAAACGCGTTGACGTCATCACCCAGGCACCTGAGATTGTTTCACAGCACATTACCACCTGCCGCACGCTACTTTGGAGGATTTCTGCAAGGTGATAGATGCCGATTCATCCCCGAAGCTTACCGCCAGCTGACACACAGCTACCGCTCCATTAGCAGCGTCAGTCTCCGGCTGCACGGCAGTCTGCTCCATCCAGCCGCGAAATCACAGCGTCCAGACGGACATCAGTGTGATCACAGATTTCCAGGGGTGAGATACTCCAGTTGTCTTTACCCACCTACATATTTTCCAGCGTGACTGCATTCCACACTGGGACGCCAGTAGTGATTGCAATCCAAGCAGTGCAATTGAGCTGCCTCACCATTGGAAACAAATTGCTACATTTGTAGCCACATTGGTGTAGGAGTGGAACATTAGAACGTTGTGCTGTAGAAATCTCAGTGATACAGTATCAAGTCACACTCTCTTAGCAATGCATCAAAGTTAGAGTTATATGATCTTTGCATTTATATGATTGACATTTTTTATATGTTTGATTTTATTTTATTTATGCACAATTGATTGCAAGTATTAGTGTTTATCTGTGGATTACATTGTATTAAAGCATCATATTTATTTTAATTAAAGCCTCCTGTTCAATTTAACAGACAGCAAACCTTATGTAGAGTTTTCAATTTGAGAATCCAACAGTGCGTAGCGCAGGAATTAATTCTACACTTTCTTCTGGCGCTAGCCTATACGCACAGCATGGACAGCGCTGTCCCTGCTGCCGGCTCCAGGCTGCACGCGGGGATCTCACGATATTTGCAGCACACACTGATATGGGGTATTATTATTATGCCTGTTTTTAAATAATATTTACATTTACAGATGTGTCCTCATACACCTTTGTTGTAATCATGCCAAATATTCCCACTTAGCATGTCTTGATCTTGCGACTTAGCCACACCAAGAGTCTATTTTCTTAAAATGTGTGTCTTATTTGCACTACTAATGCGACAAAACTACATTGCAAGTGTACACTGACCACTGGGGCTTGCTTAGTAACATATCTGTGTAAAAAGGTTCCTCCCGCCACGTTTCTTTATGTTTGACTTTATATGTATGTTATATCAATTCCTCTGCAACGAAAACGTCACTGGTACACTGTGAGCGGTTTTATATGTGGCTACTATGTGACTAAGAAGTAATATTTATTGAAAAGTAACCTGTGTTACCTGTGGCGGAGCATATAAGTCGCGCCAAGCATTTTGTGCCATATGGCTAAAAATCTCTAGGTGCATTAGGACTCAGCTGTACAGGGGTAACAACATATTCACAATTAATAGGTTCATTTAATTTGGTTTACCTGTATGTTTATTCTCATATATTTTTGGCATAAGAAATAAAAGATGAGGTGAGGGAGTCTGGGGTGCGTCACAGTGACATCACTCTTAACTCTATTACTAACACAGGGACCTGACTGGGGAGGTGAGGGAGTCTGGAAGTGTCACAGTGACATCACTCTTATCTCTATTACTAACACAGGGACCTGACTGGGGAGGTGAGGGAGCCTGGGAGTGTCACAGTGACATCACTATTATCTCTATTACTAACACAGGACCTGACTGGGGAGGTGAGGGAGTCTGGGAGTGTCACAGTGACATCACTATTATCTCTATTACTAACACAGGGACCTGACTGGGGAGGTGAGGGAGTCTGGGGTGCGTCACAGTGACATCACTCTTATCTCTATTACTAACACAGGGACCTGACTGGGGAGGTGAGGGAGTCTGGAAGTGTCACAGTGACATCACTCTTATCTCTATTACTAACACAGGGACCTGACTGGGGAGGTGAGGGAGCATGGGAGTGTCACAGTGACATCACTATTATCTCTATTACTAACACAGGACCTGACTGGGGAGGTGAGGGAGTCTGGGAGTGTCACAGTGACATCACTATTATCTCTATTACTAACACAGGGACATGACTGGGGAGGTGAGGGAGTCTGGGAGTGTCACAGTGACATCTCTCTTATCTCTATTACTAACACAGGGACCTGACTGGGGAGGTGAGGGAGTCTGGGAGTGTCACAGTGACATCACTCTTATCTCTATTACTAACACAGGGACCTGACTGGGGAGGTGAGGGAGTCTGGGAGTGTCACAGTGACATCTCTCTTATCTCTATTACTAACACAGGGACCTGACTGGGGAGGTGAGGGAGTCTGGGAGTGTCACAGTGACATCACTCTTATCTCTATTACTAACACAGGGACCTGACTGGGGAGGTGAGGGAGTCTGGGAGTGTCACAGTGACATCACTCTTATCTCTAGTGCTAACACAGGGACCTGACTGGGGAGGTGAGGGAGTCTGGGAGTGTCACAGTGACATCACTCTTATCTCTATTACTAACACAGGGACCTGACTGGGGAGGTGAGGGAGTCTGGGAGTGTCACAGTGACATCACTCTTATCTCTAGTACTAACACAGGGACCTGACTGGGGAGGTGAGGGAGTCTGGGAGTGTCACAGTGACATCACTCTTATCTCTATTACTAACACAGGACCTGACTGGGGAGGTGAGGGAGTCTGGGAGTGTCACAGTGACATCACTAATCTACCTAGCAAAGGTGCTTTAAGCTCGAGTATGGGAAGACCAGTCCAGTTTGTAAATGGACATTATAATATTTTTCAGAGGAATACACATTAGTAAAGAAGACATCCAGCGAATGTGAGACACACAGCAGCTGCCCCCGTGTGTCAGGAGGATTAAGCAGGACCCAGAGTCCCATCACGGTGACTCCACCTCACTCACTGATACTTGAGACACAATGACCAGAAGATCCTGGAACTCTCCAACAAGATCATTCAGCTGCTGACTGGAGAGGTGACTGCTGGGAATGGGACATTATACAGTAACACCAGGGGATGTGTCTGGGTGATGACTGGAGCGGTGACTGCTGGGAATGGGACATTATACAGTAACACCAGGGGATGTGTCTGGGTGATGACTGGAGCGGTGACTGCTGGGAATGGGACATTATACAGTAACACCAGGGGATGTGTCTGGGTGATGACTGGAGCGGTGACTGCTGGGAATGGGACATTATACAGTAACACCAGGGGATGTGTCTGGGTGATGACTGGAGCGGTGACTGCTGGGAATGGGACATTATACAGTAACACCAGGGGATGTGTCTCGGTGATGACTGGAGAGGTGACTGCTGGGAATGGGACATTATGCAGTAACACCAGGGGATGTGTCTGGGTGATGACTGGAGAGGTGACTGCTGGGAATGGGACATTATACAGTAACACCAGGGGATGTGTCTGGGTGATGACGGTATCATTGTGTGTGTCAGGTTCCTATAAGGTGTGAGGACGTCGCTGTCTGTTTCTCCATGGAGGAGTGGGAGTATATAGAAGGACACAGGGGTCTGTACAAGGACGTGATGATGGAGAATCATCGGCCTCTCACATCACTGGGTAAGAGAGGTTTATCACAATCCTGTCTGTGTATATAGGACGTCATTACTGTGGGGCTGAAGCAGAGTTTGTAGCAAAGTGGGCGAAGATTAAACAAAAGAAAAGTATATCTGCATATATGCTAAATTCAACACATTTGTCTTCTGTGCTTGGGTAGACACATGCTAATATTTTGCGACAATCCTCACTATTAGTATGTAGTTGCACCTGCCTGTATCAGGTACACAAAAGATTATATAGTGTTCATTCTAGCACCCTGCACCAGTCACAACCAGTGCAATTCCTCTGTTCTGCCTGGGGTGTCACTCTCTGCTCTCTTCTAGCAGACTCAGCTGATACAGACCAGAGTGTGCTAGAAGCACCAGAGCAGAGAGCGACACCCCAGGCAGGAAAGAGGAACTGCATTGGCTGTGACAGGTGCAGGGTGCTAGAATGAACACTAAGATATATGTGAACATATCCTAACGGAAGAACGGTGTAAGATTCGTTCAAGACGAGTCTGCATAGAACTTTTTTGCTAGTAGAGCATGCACAGTGTGGAATCATGCAACCTGACACAGCCCTCATTCTGCACCAGCCCCTATGTGTATCAAGACATTGTTACATGTATGCAGTGTGAGTGTTTTTATATTGTATAGCCCAGTGGTTCCCAAACTTTTTTGAATCACGGCGCCCTAGTGCATCACTATTGTTTTCACGGCACCCCTAAGCCAAAAGTTTGTAATTGAGAAATTCAGAAATAAATGTAGTGAAGTAAATTATATTTCCCTGTCATCTTTAGGTTCAGTTATGTGATGAGGACAGGTTTGTGCTTCTGTTTGTGCACATATTTACATTACATTGACCATAAAGAATTCGATATGGTGCTGGACCACCAACCTGAGGCACCCCTGCAAGTGTCCCGAGGTGCCACGGCGCACAGTTTGGGAACCACTGGTATAGCCACATTATATATATATATATATATATATATATATATATATATATATATATATATATATATATTTAATGTGGGTGCAATATAAGTAAAGTTGTTATAATCTTATTTTACTTTTTTAGTGGGGGAACTGTGTTGTGTATTCCTGGTTTTATGTTTTTTTACAAGCAATAAACATATGTTTTTTCTGCGTTACTGAAACTCCATGTAGTTTAGTTCTTCATTTGTTTTTTTTTTTAAGTGAGGATGTTAGGAAAAAGGGGTTTGTTTGTGTGTGTGTGGTGTAGTGGTTATTTTTTTGTTAATCAGCTGTATGCAATAGCCGAAGCGTAAGTAATAGTTACTAGGATCCTCTCATCAGCCCAGTTATAGGTGCCGATCTGCGCATAGGAGGTATAGAAACAAGGTACGTGGCTCCCCTCTTCTCTTGCATGGAGTAGAGTGCAGGGTGTCAGTAAGGGCTCCTAACAGGGCAGCCCTACACAAGGCATTGTGGTGGCTGAAGAGGGCCTTCCTGGTTGCTATGTACTGTGCTTGGGAGGAGATAACATCACTGGTCTGGCAAGGCCACCAGGACAAGCACAGTGTGCATTTTCAGGGAGCCACCAGCAGCAGAACCTCATTTTTAGTCTTCATTCTAGTACCCTGCACCTATTAAAACCCATGCAGGTACTCTATCCTGCCAGGGGTGTCTCTCTCTGCTCTGGTACTTCTAGCACACTCAGCAAAAATTGCTGACATTAAGCAGTTTATGTGCTATAATCACCAGAGCAGAGAGCAACACCCCAGGCAGGAAAGAGGAACTGCACTGATTTTAACAGGTGCACGGTGTTGGAGTGTACACAACATTTTCCCTCTCATCTGCAGGAATGTAGTTGTAATGTGTATTGTGGGTGTAGTTTTTTCTATGGGGAGCACATCAAGGGCTTAGCCCGGTACACAGCATGGAGGATGTGCCGCACTCGCCTGCAAGTACTCAGTGGAGTCAGTGTGGGGCACGGCCATGGCACAGATTACACAGATTGGAAAGAGGTTTTAGATACTGAGCAGAAATTCTCAGATTTCAGCCCCTTTGGTTTTCTTTGAAATAAAACCATCTTTTGCCTCCCTATGGTGAACGACTCTGGGACCACAATTAACCCCTTTTTTCTCCCATTTCAGGGGCATCTGATGACCCTTCTGGATCGTAGGGCATTGCACGATCACTACCGGTCCACTTTCTTCTAAGGGGTTCTGCTTACCACCTCCTCTTTTGGATCATAGAAGTGGCAGGTTCCTGTGACTTCTTAGACTTGATAGGAGTTTGATTCTTATTGCCCCCTCCCCTTCAGGAGGAGTGTGAGGTAGCAGGATAGTCTGTTCAAGAGTGTTTCTTATATCATGAAGATCCTTCTGGGAATTTAGGAGTAGGGGATCCTTGAGTATGCTGTCAGGAACAGCGTGGAATCTGAAGTTTCTATATGAATACAAGAATTAACTGTTTTTTCCTTTCTCCTACCAGTGTCCTTAAACCCAAGGGACCTAATTTTTGTTTGTAACATTCTTACGGTAAGGCGAATGGTCAGTTTTTTTGCCCCTAATGGAGGATTGAGGTGAATTAGACAGGCTTAGGCAGCTAGGCTACCAGGTCCCAAGACCTCAGACAAAGAGCATGATGGGTTACCCCTGGGTGAGTGGTATTGTTAGTCAGACCATGGAGGCTCACAGGTCGATTCTCAATGTGCAGTAGTCCAACCTAATTGCTTCCCAACAAGTGATGTTCCTAGACCTTATGTTCGACACCTGTGAACATCGGGTGATCCTTTTGCTACAGGGTCTGGTGAATTTTTTGTTGACTCGAACTGGTTTAATTCACTATTGTACGAATTACTTATGTCAAGTTTCATTGTTGATTTTTATATTCCCAGTACGGCGCTGCAGGAACTATGTGCCAGCTTCAAAAATATCAGATAATTATTACAGCATAATAATAATAATTATTAAGTTCCTAGAAAAGATAGAGTTCAACTCTTGAGGCAGTATAATTTGCACAGATCTATTAATAGGTATTCCAGCTTGAGCTGAATTCAAAATGGAACAAGTCTCACTAGAGTTTGATCAGTCAGCTCTTCAGACTCCTGAGGGACTAGTCTCTTGCTCTGCTGGTAGCTGTAGAATGACAATAGCAACAGTCACCAATTCTCCATCTGGGACTGGAAGATATTGACAATGGACTCCAGCCTTCACTGCTAGGGTCTGTGTATCTGTGCTCCAAGTTTCAGGGTCTTTAATTTTCAGAGTCAAAGCTGCTAATTAGTGTTCTAGAGCTCAGAACTATTTTCAGTGCTCTGATATACCAATGCCAGATCAGACCTTGAAGGGAAAGGTACAGTATTAATAAAATTACGGCTGTGGCTTACACAAATAACCAGGGTGCCCGGGCAATGAGAAAAGCAAGATCATGCATTGGGAGGACCAAAAAGTTTGAGTTATTGCAGTGGTGTATATTACCAGAGTCAGAAAATGGGAAGCAGGCTTCTTCAGCAGACAAACCCTTCACCCAATGGAATGCTCCCTCCATTTGGAGGTATTTCAACAGCTTGTGGACCGAAGGGGGCAACCAAATGTTGACATGATGGCATTTCAGTGAAACCACAAAGGTGGATTGCTTCTGCTCCTGGATGGGGAATCTACAAGCATTGCTGGTAGCAGCCCTGTTAGTTCCATGGACATTCCATTTGATCTTTGTGTTTTTTTTCCATCAACAATGCTTCTGCTTGTCCTCAAGAAAGTAAAAAAGATAGCTTAGAGTGATTCTGATAGCACCAGATGGTCTTGGTACATGTAGGTTCTCAATATGGTAGAAGGGCGTGTGACGCCTGTCTCTAACACCTGATCTCTTAAGTCGGGGTACCTTTCATCACCAGAGCTTGCTTCGGCTGGCTTGAACCTTAAGGCTAAGGTATATACTGACCATATAGACCAAGCTCAAAAACCAGTTTTGGATGAAATTTACCACCAGGTTTGAATATTTTGGATATTGGAATATGCCATATTTTGGAATATTTGCATACCATTATGAAATATCTTGGGGAAGGGACCCCATTCTAAACACAGAATGCATTTATGTGTTATATACACCTTATACACACACAGCCTGCAGGTCATTGTATACAATATTTTCAATGATTTTGTTGCTCAAACAAAATTTGTGTACATAAAAGAAATTCATTTATGTTTCATATACACCTTATACACAAAGCCTGAAGGTCATTTTATACAATATTTTTAATAATTTTGTGCTTAAATAAAGTTTGTGTACTTTTAACCATCAAAAAGCAAAGGTTTTACTATCTCAGTCGTGCTAAAAATATTCTGTATTTCGGAATATATGGATATGGGAGACTCCTTAACCTGTATTTCTAATGGACATTCTGAATGTAGGTTTGACACTCAGCATCTTGAATGTTTAGATCTCAGCCCATTTGGTTTTCTTTGAACGAAAACCATCTTTTGCCTCAAGTGCAGACCACCTTATACGGGGGTGTTGCATGTTCGCTTCCATACATCACTCCTAAAGCTACTTGAGATCTCTACTCAGTGCTGACTGCACTGCAGCACCAACCCTTTGAACCCTTAGATTCTGTGAATTTCTTGGAAGATTGCCTTCCTGTCGGCCATCTCCTGAGCCAGTAGAGTTTCATAGCTGGGGTCCCTATCTTGATGGTCTCTCTTCCTCATCTTCTGTGCCAGGACATTGTGATCCTGTTTTTGGAACAAAATAAGTCTCTGGACAAACAGGACTCTCCTTGTTCTTATGGACTTTGTTAGTGCTTTATGGACCAGGGAGCATTCTGCCAGATTGGTGGATGCATCTTGGGTGGTGCCACGCTGTGCCTCTGCTTAGAAGTTGTGCTAGGCTGCCACATATTATTCGGTCCTTACCTATCAAATTTATATATTGTTGTGCCCAGAGATGCCAGATTCTGAGCTTACCCTTCGTAAGGAACAGCTTTGTCACATTTCCATCCTATTACTCTAGTGTCCCCAAATGGATGGTTTAGATAATTCATTACCCAAATATCTACTTGGGGACACTGGATGCCCTTCCTTTGCACTTATTGTTTGTCCCTCTCGTTATGTTGACCTGTCTTTTGGGCTTTGTTAGACA